>BSBM01000338.1:33957500-34657500 GCA_027924585.1 Larix kaempferi | reverse complement strand
GTAAAAAAACATATTGTTAGTCTTTATTCCGTAAATTTTTCATTTCACAACCATTTTTAAAACAAATTGTATGTTGCACTAGCAGACACCGACCTCTACATACTAAAAAAATCCAAGTCAAAATAACTGCATTAGGACCTTCAAAGGATGCACCCACATTTGATGTACCGTTCTCGAGGTTTGGTCACTTACATAATTAAAAAAAAAAAAAAAAAAAAAATTTAATTTCGGAAAAATAGTGCTTCGGGTTCTATACATTTCTACCAACTTTTGTATCCCAAAACTGTCATTTAGGCACCGAAAGGCCGCACCCACAAAAACATATACCTTATCATTTGCCAAAAAAATAAAAAGTGATTGTTAGAAAAAATAAAATTTGACATAGTTATGTAAATTTTCAATACTTAAAACTTATATATTTGGAAACGTGACTCAATTTCCTACATTTCATCTTTTTTACTCGATGCAAGATATCTTGTGTAAGTATCTCAATAAAACCAAGTAAGTTGAGGGATGCCTGATGTTTCAATTTTCTATTGCATCTAACGCGCCAAAAGTGACCCTCATTAGCTTGCACATACCTTGGTTTGATTTTTCTTTTTCTAAAATTTTGGTTATATAGATTATTTTAAAATGATAAAATTTTGGTTAATATAATTTTAAAATGATAAAAATTATAAGAGAAAATTTCCATGGTCAAAATAGAATCAACGCTGTGAAACTATAACAAAATTTTTCTATTGGATTGTGTTGGGTGAAAAGGTCTACACGAGCGGATGCGAGCCAAATCTCCCTAGTTCAATGCGAATCTAGAACAAATAAAGATAGAACATAAAGCTACTTTCCTAGATCTAGTTAGAGATCGAGTACTTAGACATCTTACCTTTAGATTGTAGATCTTCTTCCTCGTTATTGCTCTGATATCCACGGTCGTCAGATCCGTAGCTGCAAGACCTATCAAAACATGTGGAAACAATACAAGCAATAAAACATGTCTAAACAATAACTGATCTAAGTAAACAGTTAAGGAAGTAAACTACAAAAATTATCAACACAATAAAATTTGTGGAAAGAGTTTATATTACTGTATAAAAAAGGGAAATACAAAGTAGAGAGATGATTACAACCCAAGCCTTAACATTGCAATACTCCTCCAACAATCCAATTCGATGCCTCCAAAGGAAATGTAAGCCTCCCAAGAGATGGATAGGGATCAGCTAGGATAATTCCACCAGCATGTAAGTGATATAGACTTCCTCCCTTTGGAATGGAGAGGGGCCTTGTATTTGTAGGACCAAGTGGATAGAGTAGGTTGAGTACCATGGGGAGAGGGCTAAGGGATCCTCCCTTGAGGTTAGGGAACCGTAGGAAAACTCACTTAGGAATTAGGGATAGAGATCCACTGTATCCAACTTCTAGAAATCACTTAAAAGCCACCTTTATCCAACTAAACCAACTCCGATGCAAGCTGCATGAGGGAAACCTGCGCTTGATATGGAAAATGCAGATTGTACAAAGACACTCTGTACCATCACTACAGGATGGAAGAATACACTCCGCGCCGACCCTAGTTGGGCACATATTGCTTAAAGACAATGTGCGCCGACTCAACTAGAAATGTGGACAAAGGGCATCAACTTGCTCTAACTAGACTTCTTGATCATGGAGACTTCAGGGATCAAGGCATTGAGTTAACAAGGGACTCATGATGACAAGATTTAGGTGTAACAGAATGCCCCCCAAAGCATGAAGCTGGAAAGACAAGACAGTTGAAGTGCTTTGAAAGATGGATGGCAAGGACTTGCTGGCTGGAGGATGCTGCTGTAGTACAACTGACTCTGAGATACTAGTCTCACATGACTCACAACATGGCTGCTGACCAATACATTGCAGATCCATGGAAGTAAAGACCGACTGAAATAAAATGTGGATCCGTGTAATATGACTCAAAGAATGTCCATCGCAACCTGGGTAGAATATGACTTCCCCAGGGTCTTCAAGCCGAACCCGTAATGATACGAATCTATCCATGTGATTACAATGTTTTTGAGTCAAACATGATAGAAAAAACTTGATTACTGGTCATTAATGTATATTGTTAACAAGTATGAGGGAAATCACCATTAATGTCGATGATCCCCAAGGTATCATAGTACATATCACCAAGCGAGAATAAATGAGTTGAGGTCAAACACTGGATGAAATATTACAATCCAGAGTCAATGATGAAAACTCATGTTGAAAGCAAGGTAGCCTACCATTGAGGCATGCAGGCCCAAGGTACTCGATTGGTTTCTAGATTCATTCCTTGGATGATGTGTTGAAGTCGACAAGGTTGAATCCGTTGAAGGAGGGCCATGATGAATCCCCCATCAACGACATGAAACTCGATAACAAATGTTTGGAGTGGATCGGAAGGTAGAGTAAGGTAGATCGACATGGTTGAAGGTGTACTGACTGTAGATGATGAGCAATGAACATCTCTTGAACATGGGCATGGCATGACTTTCCAGTATTGACATGACGAGAATGATAGCAACCCCTAATGCGACTGATAGTGGAAGAATTCTTCGAATAAACCAAAGGAGTGACATGACTCATGAAATCAGTATGACTCGAAGAAAAACGAATGACCCAAGTGCTGAATGCAAATGCAAATGAGTGCCATGTTCAAGAGCGACGATGTATTTCTGTAAATAAAGTGTAACACAAAACCTTTCCTTTTTCCCCATCATGACTGATGAGTGCTTCACTTGTTTTTTAATGAGTTTGAGGAGGGTAAACCGATGCTCGGTATAGCTCATTTCATAGATGAGTCCAATCCCAAACATTTTATGAACCCGGGAAAGGAGGGGTTCCTTCCATGATGGGCCCTTCAATGTTGAATTTTAACGAGTCCATAGAAGGTAAACTCGATGTCATTTCATATTTAGAGAGTCTGAAAAGAACTAAAGAAGACTCTGAAGGTCCTTTTTTCGTAAAGTTAGCCTCTTCGCCCGAAAAAGGGTAAAACAACGTGAGAGAGGACTCTTCCAGTCATGATTGGCTGGAGTATTCATTTTTCGTAAGTAGTGCCCCCTAGTCCGAAAAAGGGGTAAATCATCACTAGGAAGACGATCATTCAAATACTTTTACAAGCGTGAACGCATCAAGTTTGCTTGGCAATCTTTTTGTATTTAGAGAGACTGAAAAGAGATTAAAGAAAAGACTCCGAGGGGTTCCTTTTTCATGGGATTTTAACGAGCCTAAAAAAGTGATAAACTATAACTCGGTAACTTATTCTCATCATTTTACGAGCATGAGAAAGAACAAAGAGTTAGCTTGGTGTCATTAATAATTGAATTTAATGAGCGAAATAATGACAAAAAGACGCTCTATGAGTTGTTCATACCTGAAAATACACGTGAAAATACCACAACCACGAAAAATAGGGTCAATGTGGTACTTAACTTCAACTGCAAGCTTCAGAACTAGGTCAAAAGAATTAACCGAGTAGAAATGATTTCAACTATAGCAAAATAACTCATAATGGAATAAATTTAAAAAGGAATATGCTCTTTTTCAATATAGATAGGGGTAAATAGTAAAAAGAATTACTATTTGTTTTTCACCAAGTTGGAGAGGTGAAAAGAGTCGTTTGGAGCCGTTCTTCTTTTGTTGATTCCAGGAGCTGTGATCAACCATTTCGGACGTCGTCAGCAATAGGTAACCCTAAACTGGACCATTTAACTTTTCAATGGATTAGAATGTGATTTTTCTTCCATTTAGGTATGTTTTGAGCTTGTTGAGTTGGGGGATTTGCGCTCACGGGCCGATGCAGGTCACATTTTTGGGATCTGTGTCAGCGACGCACTATCCAAAAGGACGGTCTGCGCTGGCGCAAACTGCCAACTCAAACTCAAAACCTACCCAAAGAGATATTTTCTTGATGGTTGGGAAAAATTATAATAGTGTTAAAATGGCCTTCTTGATAGGTTTGGAGTGAGCACAATCGTTCTTAAGTGGCGGGAATGCGAGCATGATCTCGATGATGCACAAGCGGAAAATGATGCACAATATATTGCCGCGTTGAGAAACTGTGGTTTTCTCAAGTATTTTCAAGTGTCGGGGATGAGGTCCCAAGTATCTTTGTTGACACACCTGGTCCAATGATGGGACCGAGTACAACAGTATTTCCAGATTGGTGAGCACATGCTGACCATAGATGTCAAGGACATCTATTTTTTGATAGGGTTGTCCCGACGAGGAAACCCTGTGTCCTTGAATAGATCATTAGGTGGTGATCGCTCGGTAGAGGACCTGATCGAGCAGTGGTGTACTCTAGGTACGTCAATGACTGGTGGGAATATTCCCATCAAGGATGTATGGGACCGGGCCCTTCGGATGGTACTATTTATCATTGTGCGGGTAGCTGGTAGTCAATCTTCTCATTTGGAAAACAAATCGCAGATGATGTACCTAGGAGTGCATGGCTCCCACTATGTTCAACTGGTGTGAGGAGATCCTCACCAGTGTTCGTGATCAATTGACCAAATTCTAGCATAGGGCACTGAAGCAGTTTGGTTATGGTTCGGTGTTGGTGTCTTTCATGCTGGAGTGGGTGCCATACTTGTGCCCATAGGTGTACCTTGAGGACCGAGATGCACGGGATCCCCACATGACCAGGTGCACAGAGGTGATGGCTCGCCATGGTGGCAGAGGTCCCATCATCAGTTTTGGAACAGGTTTCTTCATGTGGTTTCAGGGATAGATCCTCATGGTGGAGGACTACCCATACCACGGTACAGATTTCAGAGGGGACCCATACTTGGTGCTTCCCAAGGAAGCGCAGTGGGATGATATCGGTAAGAATGACTGATTATGTTTTTTCATTTTATGCATTAATGATTTTTTTTTGGAGTAGTGCTGATGACTTTTACATGTTTCTTACAGATGTGGGTCGAGGGCGATCGCTCGGAGTCTCTTGCATTGTGTGGAGAGGGGCAATATCGGAGGTGGGCCCCACGGTCCATGATGCTCTCGAGGAGCTAGAGGGGGTCGAGGAGAACTTCTAGAGGATGACTTTGGACATTCCAGAGCCAGGTGTCCATGACTTACCCCATCGCTACCAGAAGCTGACGGTCAAAGAATCAGTAGGTTTCGGCATGCTGCTCCGGAAAGTGGTGAGGGCCATAGTCTGCTACCATGCACAGCCTAGGGTTTAGGCGCATGTTTTATATATGTATATACTGAAAGCTTATGAGATTCATATTTTTTAGAGATGACTTACTGAAATCTAGCATGTTTCAGACTTTTGTATCGACACTACCATTTTTGTACTTTGTACCGATTTATATACATACAGACACTATTAGCGGTTTTATACATCTTGTGTTCTATTGGTGATTAATGAGATCTTGTTTACATGTTTTGCTTATACAATGGATAATTTACATGTTATGTCTGTCTTTATACTTTATAAATATGTTATGTGTGTGCAATGTACCAATCTAGAATGAAGTTGGCCATCAAGTCAGTAACTGTATTCATGTCTCGTGGAATGTGCGGGTATTGAACAGATTCAAAGGACCTTTCTAAGAGACGAACTTGTCAAAAGAGACGAAGCAAAGTGGGGATGTGGATAGTGTATATCTGGTTAAGATGAGAAACCACTAATTGTGAATCTAGGTGGATGACAATGTGGCTCATACCCAAGGAAAGAGCGTCGGTTAGGGTTCCAATCATCGCCCGATATTCCGCAGCATTATTGGTTGCGTATCTTAGACAAATTCCTCTTGACCTGATAACCTCGCCGGTGGGAAAATAAAGTACCCAGGATGCCGAAGAAAGGTTACAGGTATGTCGGCTAGCGCCGTCTGCAAATACGTAGCAGGTTACCATCTGCACATGCAGACAGAACATGGTATAAGTAGTGAAACAAGATCTAGACACACTAAAACAAAGCATCACACCACACAAAACACACGCCATGTATAGTATTGTGAAGCACCTACAACAATTAATTAATAAGAATATGCGAAATAGCAGAAATGACAGAACTCAGAATCACTTTGATATTGATCGCAGGCCACTTCGAGGGGGCAAGCTCAATACAAATAACTTCACAGTGCCTTCATAGGCCTCAACACACACTTATATACTAAGTCTAGGCGCCAATACTATGGGTCAAAACCATGGGCCACTACAAACTATGGATCAACATTACTACGGGCAACTTACAAAGCATATGTGCCAACAACAATAACACAAACTATTGATCAACAAATACTACAGGATGAATTACAAAGCATATGTGTCCAACAACAATATGCTAACAAAGTAAAGACATGGGTTCCTAACATCTCCTCCCCCTTAAAAAAAGATTTGTCCTTAAAGCTTTAGATGTGGAAATTGTTGTTGAATCTGAAGGAATGGGTCCCATGTAGAATCCTCTGGTTGCATGTCGTGCCACTGAATTAAGACCTCTATGATAGAGCGAGAACGAAGCTGACGAGTGCACCGATTGAGGATGGCCTCCGGCTCCAAAAGGATGGATCCTTCATTATCCAGTTCGGGTAAAATAGTTTGTCCACTGATGTTGGTGCCAAGAACTTTCTTCAGACAAGAGACATGAAATACTGGATGAATGCGGGAAGAAGGAAGAAGTTCCAATTTATAAGCAACGGACCCAATCTTCTGAAGAATCCGATATGGCCCATAAAACTTTGGAGTGAGCTTATGACGCCGTTTGAGTTTCAGGGAGGATTGCTTGTACGGCTGGAGACGACGAAAAACCATATCACCTACTTGAAAAGTGCACTTAGAATGGTGTTGATCAGCTTGTTGCTTCATGCAATTTCTTGCCATGTGAAGATTGTCCCGCAAAATGCGAAGAATATGATCGCGGTTTCGAAGGACCGTGTCAACTTCCTGAACTGGTGAACTATTGGGGGTGTATGGAAGAAGAACTGGAGGTGCTTGAACATAGACTGCTTCATATGGAGTCATTTTAGAGTCAGTGTGGTAAGAGGTATTGTACCACCATTCAGCGAGAGGGAGCCACTTTTCCCACTGATGTTGTTGTTTAGAGGTGAAGCAACGAAGATAAGTTTCCAAGCATTTATTGATAATTTTAGTCTGACAATTTGTTTGTGGGTGATACCCTGAACTCATATTCAGTTTGGTGCCAGTGTGGCAAAATAGTTCTGTCCAAAAATGAATGGTGAAAGTTGCATCACGATCCGAGACAATGGAAGAAGGGATGCCATGAAGACAAAATATCTGATCCAGGAAAATTTGAGGGACTGAGGAGGCTATATAGGGATGACTGAGAGAACAAAAATGACTATATTTGGAGAGGCGATCAACCACAACAAGAATCATTGTCTTTCCACTAGATTTTGGGAGCCCTTCAATGAAATCCATAGAAATATTTGTCCAAATCCGTGTAGGTATGGGCGAGGGTTCAAGCAATCCTGGAAGGAGTGTCATTTCACCCTTATTGCGCTGGCAGGTATCACATTCAGCCACCATCTATTGAATTGTCATTTTCATGCCTTGCCAAAAGAAGTTACACCGTGCTTGTTCATACATTTTGAGGAACCCAGAGTGCCCTACCGATGGAGAAGCATGGAGTTCATAGAAGACAACCTGTTGAAGATTTGTGCTCTGGTGAAGCACTAGACGACCCTTGTATCTCAGAGAAGAACCATCCCAAGAGTAATGTGGTACAGCAGAAGGGTTGTTGGTCAAGCATTGGATGATTTGAGATAAGGAAGAGTCATTGACATAACCCCGTTGAACAGATTGCAACCAATTTGGAACAAGCATAGAAATAGCTGAAAGAGAACATTGGGAATCAACTGTGCGAGAAAGAGCATCTACCACAATATTGTCTTTACCCTTCTTGTAAGTGATCTCATATTCATAACCCATGAGTTTTCTAACCCATTTCTGTTGTGCTGGGGAGGAGACATGCTGTTCCAAGAAATATTTCAGACTCTAGTGATCAGTCTTGATACATAAATGATTCCCTAATAGGTATGGTCGCCACTTCTATACTGCATGCAAAATAGCCATCATTTCCTTCTCATATGTAGAGGCAGCTAAATTCTTACCTGAAAGGGCTTTGCTGGTGAAGACAATGGGGTGTTCATCTTGAAGGAGAACAACACCAAGTCCATTGCCGCAAGCATCACTCTCAATAGTGAAGGTCTTGGAAAATCGGGCATAGCTAGAATAGGTGTAGTACACATAGCTTGTTTTAGTTTGTCAAATGCACACTGAGCAGCATGTGTCCATGTAAAAGCATACTTTTTCAATAGAGCAGTTAATGGAGATGCAATCTTCCCATAATCCTTGACAAACTTGCGGTAGTAGCTAGTCAACCCCAAAAAAACACAAAGGCTCTTGAGTGTTTGAGGATGCGGCCAATTGTTCATGGCATCGATTTTGGCAGGATCCACGTGAACCCCTTGTGCTGAGATAATGTTCCCGAGATACTCAACTTCCTTCTGTCCAAAAACACATTTAGACTGATTGGCATGGAGATGATGGTCAGAGAAAAGTTGCATGACAAGATCCAGATGCTGGAGATGTTCAGCCCATGTTTTATTGTAGATGCGGATATCATCAAAGAATACCAGAATGAATTTCTGCAAGTAGGGCCGAAATATTTTATTCATTAAGGCCTGGAATGTGGAAGGAGCATTAGTGAGGCCAAAGGGCATGACCAAAAACTCATAATGGCCATCATGTGTGTGGAAAGCTATTTTAGGGATATCATCCTCATGAACCCAAATTTGATGATACCCAGAACGAAGATCCAACTTGGAGAAAAATTGAGCCCCATGAAGCTCATCAACAACAGGAATTGGAAACTTATCCTTGAAGGTGAGGTGATTAAGTGCTTGGAAGTCAATGCAGAGGCGCCATGACCCATCTTTTTTGCGGACAAGAAGAACTGGAGAAGAAAAGGAACTAGTGCTTGGGCAAATAATACCTTGCTTCAATAAGTCCCGAATGAGCATTTCAATCTCCGTTTTTTGGTGAAATTGGTAGCGATAGGGCTTGATGTTGGGAGGAATGCTACCAGGAAGGAGCTGAATACGATGGTCTTCTGGCCTTGACGGTGGCAATCCCACTGGTTCAACAAAGACACCTGTATATCGATCTAGAATTTGTTGTAGATCCAAAGGAGTAGTGGAGACCGCTGATGGTTGCATCTGAATGGAATGGATCTGAGCGATGACACTGTTATCACATTTTATGTCAGGAGCAGCTTCCACACTGCAAATTGTGCGGCCGAGGACCGCACAATACCTTTTTTTTCTAGATCGTAGATCAGCTGCCTTTAGAGGAGGCATTTTTGTTCAAATTTCCCCTAGCAGATACATCAGAGGGGACAGGCAGTTGGACTTACCATCTACCACATGCTTACCTTTCCTTGCCAGGCTTTGACACAAGCCCATTTGAGACGGTTGCCTAGTCTTGTTCTGATCGAGATTATCACAGTATAGTGTTGGTTTATTATGTGCCTGGATTCAACAGAGATCTAGCTCAGATACAGGTTCAGTAGCAGCAGGTATATGGTGCAGTAGGTATTGCATATATTGTTGATTATTGCTGATGATGTAGATTAGACTCATTTATACTTGCTAGTACACTAACTTTGCATGAGATGATATATTTGGTGATCTGCTTATGATATGATGTGTTTGGGCCTTTGGTGATGTTAGTCCACCCCTCCGGTTAGACTTATGTGTATGCACACTGAGTCATGTCCTGTATACTTGGCTTAGACTTGATCACTTAGCCCCTCGATAGCTGACTTTAGCACCATTATCACCTTCTCCACCCATCCAACTCATCCATGACAATTCTTCCCCAACTTGGATTCTGATTTGTGTTCACGAGGACCCCTTTCCTCACTAATCTCTGAGTTTTCCATGACTCCTTGTTTATTGTGCCTCAACTCTTTAGTGTGTGAGATACACAGTTAGACCTGGGATTTGCTCCTATCGGTTGCCCCCGATGTTGCAATGTAGTTAGGATTGTGTAGCCTCACCGGGTGTTCCCTATTGGTCATCGAAGCTTGTATTACACACCCCCATTACCTTTGCAGTATGAGCACCATGTTTATATATTTTGAGATATGTATGTAGCCCAAGAGGGCCATGAAGAAATGAAGAAATGAAATGTAAATCAGGCTAAAAGGCCTTTATGTTGTAAATGTAAAATCTAGCCAAAGAAGGGCTAAGTATGAAACTCATTGTAAAATCCATGCAATGTGTTTATGAACACACATGGATTCTGGTCAGCTATACATGTCAGCATTTGTAGTGGTTATTCCTCACCTAGTCCTGCGGGACAAGGAGGTGAGAAGGAGCAAGGGACAAGCTCAAGATTGCCCCCTAGAGTCTCAAGTTACGGTTTGCCGGACACCCAGTTTGGTGGCTCTAGAAAAGAACCTCACGGAGTCTTCGGATACAGATGTGAGTTGTGGGATACTTGTTAGATGACTAGTGGTGGTTTCCCTGCACTATACCCATTTGTGAGGCACCGCCCTTCCCCGTGTTCTGTCATGGCATACCTACCTTAGTGGAGCCCACTTTCCCGAGTTGTCCAAAGGGTCATACGATATTTATCCTTGTCTTCCCATGTCTTTTACCTTGTTGTCCGCATCATCTAGAGTCAGCAAGGTGGTCAATTTTATGGAGGTGTATAGCATCCTAGTCTTTTGGAGGTGGTGGGCCCACTTCACCAGGGCCTTATACTATTTTGAGATTTAATGTATTTTTTATCACCATGATATCATTTATTGCTTAGTAATATACTAACTTGTTTAATTGAGCCTTGTCGCTTCATGCTTGCATACAGGTTTCAGCTAGCACCATAGTTGACCAGATTTGACTTGGTCAAACTGAGTTGACTAGGCCAAAAATGGGCCCGAAAAAATGTTGCGATCAGAATTTCGATTTCGATAATTTATTATCTACAGGGGTCCCATATGAGCATGCAACTGATGGAATTGCAAAACATTGAACCGTTTGAGAGATTTTTAATTATTATTGGTCAACTTTGACCTGTTTTAATTAAAAATCATGGATTTGGGGCAAATATTGCCAAAGTGATGGATTGGGGTTGTTCGAGTGGTCATCCCTACTACTTTTGGGGTCCACGGTCGGATTGCAACAGACGGTTCGGCAATCCGGGCAATAAAAGTGGGTCAAAAGCCCAATTTTCATCTTCAGCCATATAAACCAGCAGAAAATACATGGAAATCAGAATTTGACAAAGGCAACTATAGAGAAATGGCAAAATCAAAGGTTGGCAAAGGTAAAGGTAATTTCTAAGGTAATTTTGGTAATGTTTGACATTATATTTTGTGTTGTGGGGCCCTCATTTTCCCAGCTTACCATGAGGGGCGAATTTGTCCATAGGGGGCATTTTTCCACTTACCAAAACTCATAATTTTGGTGTTTTATTGTCTTTGGACCATCGTGTATTGGTATGGGGGGCTAAAACAACCCATAGGCACCCCCCAACCACTATTGTATTGATTTTATGGGCCCCATTCTCCACTTGGGCGTTTTTGAGGGTAACTCGCCCCCCTTCCTGAGAGTAATCTCCTCCATTCATTTTTTATGGTTGGGGATTGATCTAAACCCTCCATCTTGGGGGAAAATAGGTATTGAGAGCTGCATTCCTCTATAAGAGAGAGCACTCCCCCATTTTGTACTGCTTCTTGACATTTTGAGATTTGCTATAGATCTCTTGAGATAGACACTTCTTCATCTTCTTGTGCATAGTGATTGAGTGTTTGCTGTTGACTATTAGCATGTTGTTGGTGTATTGTTGAGTTTTTATGCGGTATCTCTATCTATCCTTGGCCAAATGAATCTGCAGGTGAAACAACCATCAGAGGAGGGCGCACTTCTTGAGCTAGTAGCTTTGTCTTGGGCTCTCTCTCCGTGTTTCAGCAAAGGGAAGTGAATTTATACTTGTTATCTCGCTTTTCTTTATCATTTGTCATTTATTTGCTAGTATTTCCTTGTCATTTGCCATAGTTTCTGATTTACTTCTCTCTCTCGTAGGTACAAGGGCACATTTGGTCATCTGGCTACTCCAAACGCTAGGGGAGATCGCTTGGCTGCTCAACACTTGGATTTCAACAGTTTTTTTCAGCATCAAACCCTTCTTCTCTATTGCTTCAGGTAGGCAATCACTGCTTCTTTCTCTTGTTCTCATCCTTCTTGTAAATGTTAAGCTGCAAAACCCTTAAAAAACCATAAAAATTAAAATCTACAAATTCAACTGTAGGAATTCCATTTTCTTTCCAAACCCACTTATTATTTTCCCTTAAAAGCTTATATCTCATGTTTGGTTAGATTCTGACTCCATTTACCCATATTTTAGGCACTGGTCACTTTGCCAAAAACGCCCCTCTATGGCATTTTTCTATCTCAACCTGTTGGGTGTGTTTTGGGGTTATGGGTACTCTTTAATCTGCTCCGTAATGTATTTTTACCTTATAGTACCAAGTATTAGCAGCTGGAAATGCTTATAAACGTCTTTTTTTGACTGGCCGAGGTCCATTTTTCGACCGTTTAACCCATTCCCCTAGGGTTGTTAACTTCATTGCTTGTTGGTTTATTTTTTGTGTCTTAAATCAGCCATTCAATCAAGTTATAATTGTTGGAATGTGTGTTTAAATTGCTTATTCATCTCTTCCATGTATTGATAAATCATCACGAGCTTCATTCCCCCATAGGCAGGGTCCCCAACCACTCTCCTTGTAATTTTCTGTTTGCTGATTTAATTTCCAGCCTTCCAATTCTTCATTTTGTTCATCATTTACATGTGTAATCATATCTGAGTTTGTTTCACTTAGTATACCTTATCATCCAGAATCTCGATTCCACTAAGGCTGGAAGAAATCTCACCTTCAATCATCCATTTTGTCTATTGCTTTGATAATCTTTTTTTGGTTCAGGGTGTCTGATTGTTGAGTCTCAACCTTCACTGGTTGAGAGGGTCTCCCCCTTGACTAGGCGAAGTGCCTTGTGTAAAGTGACTGCAGCCTTGTCCGGTGTGACTTCTGTCCCTTGGATAGAGGACTTGGCTGTTGTTGGTTACGCCGGCCTAGCTGTGCTTCTCTACCGTCCCTATTGGGATACATGCACTAAGCAGCTAGAGTTTGTGTGATAACATTTTGGTGCCGTTTCCAGGGAGGTAGAGGCCTACCTCGTGTTCTTGATTGAGTTTGAGTCTTTTTGCTTTTTTTCATTATTGCACTCATACTTAAACTCTGTTGGATGAATTTTATTTGCATAATTTATTGCAGCCAACATTATTTTTGTTCCACTCTCCACTTCCCCTATGACATCATTTTTTTACCTTCAGTGAACAAGGTTCCAAGTTCACCTGGCGACTCCACCCCGCGACTCCACTGGAGACCGAACCCATCCACACAACCTTAGAAGCTTAAGTCATTCTGATACTTCACATGAGACTCCACTGGAACTCTTAAATTGAGAAATCAGAATGGACCCAGATGTTCTCCTTTACAAGCCATAAAAGAATTAAATGAACATGTGAATAGATCTGAAAGGAGACACAAGGAAATAAATGAATGGGATGCACAATCCCAGTATGGGTATGAACCTGAATATCTTGATGTTTGTGATACTCGCGATGCCCCTCATCACTCTAATGGAATCTTTTTCCTATCCACCCCTAATAGATCGATAAGTCAACCTGAATCTTGTCAATCCCAACAAAGGATTTTTAGCCAAAATGGTCGGTCGAATCATCATATTAGCCAATATCAAACCCAGCCTGGGCCTTCGGTAAACCATTCTCGCCCAATTCAAGCAACCGGAACCTTTAGGAAACCCAAGCCATCCCCTTTTGATTTTTCATAAATACATGGGGCACCTCATCTTATGCCAAATGGATACATCAAGACGTTGCCTCGCTTTTATGGAAATGATGGAACACCTATTGAAAGTCATTTGGATGCCCTTTGGGACCATATAGAATCTCTGGGTGCTCACGGTGAGGATGTCTATATGTGAGCCCTTGGTGCGTCCTTAGTAGGGGATGCCTGTTTATGGTTTGATAATTTAGCACCGGGATCCCTCACCGGGTATGACATGTTCACGAGGTTGCTAATAGGTAAATGGGGTAAGAACATTGATGAGCCTTTGGAATGTCAATCTAACACTGATTGTGTCATGAATGATGATTATATTGATGATCTGCTTTCTCGATTGGATCACTCCTCTCCTGAGATGTTCCAAATCATGAGTGTGCCTACAATCCACAAGAATGTCACAGAGTATCTTAAGAACAATGATGCAAAATCTCATGCGTAAGTTAAAAGAAACATCAATCGAATCATTCGAGATACTTTGTTACTCTTACCTCAGGTAGCTACAGGTCGAACCCTATATATAATTCACCTTTCCATTGGTGACTCTAGTGAAGCATCACCTGAGGAGCAACTTCACAATCATGACATGGTTGAAAATTGTCCTGTTGTTAACACCCAAAAAGTGCTCACTAGCTCATCTACCACATTATATGGCTCATTTGTCCATTTTCCTACCATATTTCCCTTAAAATCCCAAAAAATCCCAAAAATCCCTCTAAAAAGCCTCCAAAAGGCCTAAAATGCCTCCAAAAAGCCATAAAACCCTCAAAATAGCCTAAAAAAGGCTAAAAAACCCCCTTTTACTCCAAAAATAGCAAAAATCCCCTAAAAAGGGAATAAAAAATATAAAATAATGAGGAAAAGGAGGAAAAAACCCTATACAGCTGCCCAAAACCATGTGTTTCCCAAAACCATGGGTCAGCACTCCACCACCAAAAAACTATAAATAGGTGATGGAGATCCCTTATTCCATATCCACAATCACAAGCACCCTTACTCTGCCAAAATCTCTCTCGAAACCCTAGTTCACCATTGAACTACTTTCACCTTGAGAGCCACCTTTGGCCCATTCCCACCATTGGAGAAAGAGAAGGAGCATATTGGAGCTTGGAGCATCCTCTTGGACATTGCAAAGGGCTTCATCAAACCTTCACATTGAAGGTAATATCAATACAAAAAAGCCATTCTTTAAATTTGTTGTTTATTTTTTATGCATGTTTTAGAAGTAATTTAATTTCTGTTTTAGCTTAGTTATTTACATTTACTGAACTGCTACTAAGGAGTCCATTCTACTTAGTAGGTGCTCATTTGCACAAGCTAGGGGTAAAACCCTAGCTACAGTTTTGGCGACTCCCCTAGATTTCGAATTTCTGGTTTCCGTTTTTTAAATTTTTTCCCTTTCGGCTGTCCCTTTCGGCCGCTGCATACCGCGTTTTTTCTCTCTGCAGTCGCGTCCCGACCGCGCCTTTCAGGCCTTTACCTGCGATCTGACCGCGGCTCTCAGACTGCTTCCGATGCCCTGCTAGCGGATTCAAGTCTGTTACCTGCGATCCGACCGCGGCTAATCAGCCTGTTTGCTGCGATCTGACTGCACCTGTCAGCCATTTTCCCGCGTCCCGACTGCGGCTTTCAGCCTCTTTCCGGCGTCTCGACTGCGTCTGTTAGCCTTTTTTCCGCGACCCGACTGCGTCTTTTTCCCTGTTTCCTGCGTCCCGACCGCCTCTGTTTCCCTCAAACCCGCGGTCGGCCTGTTCTGATTCGCCACAGACCCGCGGTCTGATTTCTGCATTTTTCCTGTCTTGAGCCCAGCCCCTTTTGCTGCAATATTTTCTGCATCTGAACAGCCCTCTGTCCTACCTGCAGTCCCACTTCCTTATAGCCTTTCTGCAACATAATTTCTGTTCCTTTTACAGATTTCGTTTTCAAAATTTCAGTATTTTTAAATCAGAAAATTTTGCAAGTGAAAGTTTCAATTTCAGTATTATTGATAGTTGGAAGTTGCCCCCCTTGTGGCACTTCTATTTTTGGTTCATCACCTCACGAGCACACACTCTGTCACATAATTCAAGTGAGCCTTAAAAAGTACCTAATTAAACCCACATTCTAACCCCACTTGGGGAACACAAAAGAATCATTGTAGTTAGGTAGGGTCGGGGGGATAGGCTTCCAATAACACCCCTCGGTCACTTTCACTTGAGACATAGTTGTTGTCCAAATAGGGAACCAAAATCCCCTAGTAATTTTTGGCACGGTCACGACCAGTTTATCAGAGGGCCTCTCCCTTAGGAGGGTTGAAGTCGGGAGACTGGTTCCGGAGGCCTGAGTGGAATACCACACTCCATTCAGTAACCGAAGGGCTACCTTTCGCGGTTCGCGGGATATCCCTGTATAGGGGTATTGCGGTCAACGAACTAAACGGCAGATTCACCTTTCTGGACGTGTCATGAACGGGGTATCTTAGTTGCCATTCTTCTAGGATTGACTACCCGGTGTCCCTCCCGGTAGGGGGATATCATAGCCACTTGGCTTTCCTACTCATATTGTCTGACTTGGATTTCATCACCTTGCAGAGGATATGTTTAGTTGAGTCAGAATACTTTTAGTTAGGTGTTTGCATGCTCCTTTACCTCCCTTTGGTCTAGTGAGTCCACCATTTTTCATTTCTAGGAAACCTGCTGCTTGTTGGTATTCTGACCATCTTTGTTGTTACTCCACCTATTGTAGCTAGGCTGTTGCAGTGGGTGTTTTGAGTTGGTTGTTGGCCTGAGTGCCTTGTTTTTGAGCTCTCCTTCTGCACACTCGGTTGCATTAGGATTTTTTGAGCTGTTTTTATACTCACCTCAACCCACATAGATTTGACATCATCTGTCACCATTGAGTCCCCGAGACATTCTCGGCGCCTCAGGGGAGAGCCCCCACAGCACGGTTCTCTTGACACCACCCGTCATAGATTCCGATCATCATCCGTTGATACCACCCATCACAGATCTAGAGCCTTGTCACTTGACTCCACTCGTCAGCGACGTAGGACTCCGTCACCAGATAGTGACGCTCCTTACTTTACCTCCGATTCTGACGAGGAGTCTGAGAACCCTATTTACACTGCCCCTACTAGCCCCATGGCTGGCACGACTTCCACTCCGTTTGTGATAGGGACCATTGGTGGCACATCCACCACTACACCAGTTACTACACTTGTTTTGGGTATGCCCTCCATGGGACCCTCATCTACCGTTCCCCTCATGGTACCTATTCCCGCAGCGGGAATACCTATCCCCACTACATCAGTGGCTCACACTACCCATGGTGGTGCTGGACCATCCTCCACTACCTCAGTTCCCCCACTGGGGGAAACCACCCCAAATCTTGTCCCTCCACTTGGGGGCACTGGCCCCAACTTGGTCCAACCCACTACTGTGTCACAACCCTCTTCCAGTTTTCCATTCATGGCCTCAACCTACCTGACCTGGCCAGATTGACCAACGATCCTATTCGACACAACCCTACATGGCCTCATATTCCTACCAAGCTCCCCTCTGACATCCCTAAGTTCGAGGGCAAGGCCGGTGAGGACCCACAAAACCATATCATGTCTTTCCACCTATGGTGTTCCTCTAACTCCATAGTGGACGACTCTGTTCGCCTCCGTCTCTTACAGCGCACCTTCACTGGCTCTGCAGCCAAATGGTATATCGAGCAACCACATGGGACCCACGCCACCTTTGCTTCCCTCGCCTCTACCTTCCTGCAGTTCTTCCAGTTGCCTGTTTGCTATGACGCGGGCGTTGAGATCCTCCTATCCTATAGACAAAACACAGCTACCCATATCACGGACCACATCCATGAGTGGCGTCGACGCCGTAGCTTATGCAAGATTAAACTAGACGACCGTATCTTCCTAGATTGGTTCCTCAAATCCCTTCTCCCTGTTATTGCTAAGGATGTGGCATCAGAAAGACCCCAGTCTGAAGAAGAAGCCATCCTTAAGGCCCAACAGTTCGACCTCATTTACGCCCAGTCGGGTTACCTTTATACCATTATACCTGACGCCCCTCGCGGCGAGTCCTCCCACCACGATGCGCCGGGGGCATCCCACGCTGCAGACGGTATCATTGGCCGTGTTTCTTCACATCCCCAACCATTTTCTATTACACGTCCTTCCCCTGGCCCCGACCTTTCGCGGGCTACCTCACAGTCTGGAGAAACCACCTCGTATGCTCCCATGACACATCACCATGGACCCTCATGTCCACCTCAGTGCTTCGGTTATGCGACTCCTGCTTATGCTCCCCCAGTCGCACCTCAGCCTTACTACCATCAGCAGGCTGCCCCAGCTCCTGCGCCTTCACAAGCCCAACCCACTTATTATCCGCCACAGGCAGCCCCTGCGGTACACCCACAACCCGCTCCGCAGCCATATCAGCAACCCCCTCAGGTTGCTGCACCTGCTCAGCCTCAACCTGCATCTCATCCACCGCAGCCTGCTCCAGCACCTGCGCAACCTCAAAATCCACCTGCTGCCCAAGGGCAAGTTTACGCCCAAGAGAACCCGCAGCAGAACCAGAATAACCAACGCAACTAGGGCCAACAGAACCGCGGCAAGGGCCGTAATCGTGGGAACAACCAACCTGCAGACCAAGCCGGTCAGCCGGCTAATCCCCCCGACAACAACAATGCGGCCCCCGCTAATCAAAACCCTGATCGCCCGCCCAAGCAGGCTAAAAACCCCAATTTGCGAATGAACCACCCTTGTTCTATTTGCGGGGTATATGGCCACTACACACATGCTTTCCCACACTTAGAGCGAGCTCGGCAACTCTGGGTTGACGAGGCCCATCGCCAAGGGCATGCGGCTCCCCAAGCACCGCCCAACCCCCCCAACCTCAACAACCCCCTTTGGTGCTGCAAAACCCCTTACCAACCCAAGGCGTAGTGAACACTCAGCCGTTGGCTCCCCCTCAAGACAACGCGCCCCAACAACAGCAGATCACTTACGCTGCTCCTGATCAACCCATGTTTGACTCAGGTACCCACCACTTGCTGATGATGTCATCTGCTGACGTCAACCTCCAGACCTGTCGGAACCAATATGGCTCCACCTCTGAAGCCCCTCCCACGGATAAACCCACTAACGCCCATCCCACTGATCAGGCGTTACGTATACCTCCACCTCCACTAGATGGCGCTCCCAAAGCCCCTCGTTTCCCACTTCGCCGTATCAACAATAACCCCAATGCGCGCGCTGAGTCAAACTACAACATTGTAGAAGACCTAGCCCAATCTCCTGCAGCCATGTCTGCGTTAGAGGTCTTGAAGAACTGCCCTTCCCAGCGCAAGACCTTACTCTCCGCCATTGGGGGGATTGACCCAAATGATTCGAATTTGATGGCATTTGATTTAGACCAGTCTGAACCTCGCCTGCCTTCCACCCTAGCATTCCAAGTTTCTGTTTCCATTCGGAATCTTGTCATCCATCGATGCATCATCGATGAAGGTGCCTCCACATGCGTCATGTCTACATTCGTGTGGCAGAAGTTTGGATCCCCCACTCTCCAGCAGTCCACCACTGCATTACGCGCCTACGACGGTCGTTCGGCTCAGCCCCAAGGCCTCCTAGCCAATGTCCCCGTCCAGTTAGGTGGCAAAACCGTACTCATTGACATTGAGGTAATCAATGCCCAATTGGATTATAACCTTTTACTTGGCCGCAGCTACATGTATGCCATGCGGGCGGTTGCCTCTTCCGTCTTTCGCACCATGATGTTCCCCCATGAGGGACGCGTGGTTAAGGTTGACCAGCTCACCTACTATGATCCCAGTTCTCCTGCGGCACCTGAAAACGTTCTCCCCATGGTTGAACAACCTGTTTCTCGTGCCACCACCTCGTTTGTTTCCTCTACGGGGCCTGGAGTCTACTCAGACGCGCCGATGACTTCCACCTTTCAATCTATTCCGCCTCCATCAGCCCATACGGAAGTGTCTGATTTATGTACCTTGTCCCACGACAACCAACCACCTAATAATCAACCACCCTTGCTGCCTAAACCACCATTGGTACCTAGCCACATTGGTGTTACACCGATCCATACGATCCCCTTCCTAGTCCCTCCTTCGGGAGTAGTAAGCGCCCCGGTCATGGCTACCCTTAGCCTCCCTGGGTTAACTTTGGGATTACCTGTATGGTATCTTTCACCTCCCGTTCGCCCGCCGACACCAGATGTCGTCCTCCAACCGGTGCAACCCATGGCTACTACCTCTCAGCCACCTCCTGGTGTCTCTACCCCTTCATCCTCCATGGCTCCCCCTCCTCCTCCCAAACCCACTGGGGGCAGAGGTCCACAACCTTACACTGCTGTACCACCTCCCAAGACAGTCAAAAACCCTCCAGTGTTTCGTGCTCCTCCCAAATGCTCGCTGTGTGACGAGTTGGGCCATGCCACTCACCAATGCCCTCAGTTACCAGCATTGCAGAAGCACATGCAGATGCTCGACGATGACCCCAACATCCCAATTGTCGAACTAAACCCCACTCCTAAACCTAAAGACAAGTCCCTATGCACCAATCACTCCTGTGCCATATGCGGTGTTTACGGGCATTACTCCCATCATTGTCCCGATCTCCCGGATTACAGAGCAGCTCTCTATGAGATGAACAATCTGGATCTTGAGACGACACCAACTACTATTGAAGAGATTCACCCCCCGATCTCACCCCCATCCAGGGAGGTCAATACCATCTATATGATCTCTTCCACCACTACCCCCTCGTCAACCGATTTGACGACGCAAACTTTTCGTACCGATGAGGAGATTCTTGAGGCCCTTACTGCCCTGGATTATCCCTGGGACGACATGCATCATCGTTCCTATTTCATCCCAGAAGAATCCTCCTCTAGCACAGCTACCCAATACGCGGTCGAATCCAAGGACTTCCTTCCCACCAAGGTCGACTGGTTCAAGGACCCTATTCCTGCTCCTGATGCCTTCGAGGAAGGTAACATGGCCAACATCTCACCTGTCATCCAAGTTGATATCGCTGCCCCAGGACGTGCCCCTGAACTCATCACTTTAGGAGCATTCTGCAGTAAACAAGAGATTGAGGACTACATAAACCTTTTCAAAGAATTCCGTGATGTCTTTGCCTGGTCCTATACCGAAATGCCTGGTCTTGACCCCGCCATTATCGAGCACCACATTGACACATGGCCTGATGTACCCCCCGTTCGTCAGAAACAGCGTCCCATTCATCCCTCACAGTTCTCAGATGTTAAAGCTACAATTGGGACCCCTGAAGTCATCACTTTAGGAGCCTCCTGCAGCGCGCAGGAGATCGAGAACTACCACCAACTCTTCCAAGAGTTCCGTGATGTCTTTGCTTGGCCTTCTACCGGAATGCCTGGGTTCAACCTCGCCATTCTCGAACATCCCATGGACACACGGCCAGAGGAACTTCCCGTTCGTACTGAAGACCTCCCTTTGCGCAACCCCCATGATGGGTTGTATCCTAAGGAGTCCCTATCCCCAGAATAACTTGCGGCCCCATTTGGACCGCGTTTGTACAGTTTGCTCTCTTTTTGTTTTTCACATTTTTTACCATCATCTTACATTCATCATTTCTGCATGATTACAGATGGACCATCTTCCACCTTGTTACACTGGCTTCGCTGATGGCGCAAGCCGCTGGTCTCCCAACCTGGCTTCTGCAGCATGGGTCTTGTACTCCCCTTCCAACGAGATGATTCACCTTGACGGAATATGTATAGGCGCTGCTACCAATAACCAGGCAGAGTATGATGCTGTGACCGGTCTCTTGACTGCCGCCCTCCAAATGGACATATGTCACCTTCGTGTGTTCCTTGACTCCCAGCTACTTGTCTCCCAGCTCAACAACTGCTACTAGGTGCGTGATCCCTGCCTTTTTAGAAAATTCCTGCGCGCAAAACAACTCAGCCGACAGTTTGAATCCATAACATTCACACATGTCCCAAGAGCCCAAAATAGTGTCACAGACCAAATGGCCAACAACATACTAGAATGGCATATCAATCACACCATGTAACATCATGCATCATCATCCCATAGCATCTCATAAAAAATATATAAAAACCCAAAAAGATTGCATCGCATCCATAATTGCATCCATGTACATAAACCACATGCATATCCATAGGGGCATCCACGTGCCTAATCATATATATATCATGTCAAATCACATAAAATACACAAGGGGCATCCACGTGCCTAACATCCTAACCTACTTGCATCCATGTGCAATGTAAACATATCATAACTCATAAAGCGCATCCACGTGCGTACAAATAAAACAACATCATACAAAAAAGGTGCATCCACGTGCATATATATATATAAAAAAATATACATGTTCAGTGCTATACATGTCCTGAGTACCCCTGTACTCCGCTATACAAAAAATGGCTATGCATGCCTAAAGCCTCATCTACATACATGTCATAGCTACAAAACTCGGGGGGAGTCCCCTGCACTCCCTAATGGGAGTCGTATCCTGCATCACTGCCGGCATCGGCTGCCTCTGAATCCTCCCCTCGCTCCTCCTCCGGCGAGTCCTCATCTCCTCCAGCCTCCTGTGCCCGTACCCGGTCCACCAAGATCGCCACCCGGATCACGATGGATCTAAACTCTCGGGGTGCTCTCATGCAATCCTGAACTACATCAGGATCGACATCCCGCCATCCCTCGTCAGTAACCCCTATCAGCAACCGATCTAGTAGTGCCCGCACCGACTCCAGTGTCCCCTCCGCATCACGGCGACGGACCTCACCACGCCCAGGCAGAGCTGGGACGGCCACAATACCTCTCCGTGCCACATGTCCTGGAGGCGACCTCGGGCCCACATCAGCAAGATCACTCATATGTTAGTCATAGTATATCAATCTCCTATCATATAAATAAAACTTGACATACATAACACGTAAGAAAAAACACATACGTACCGTCGGGACCCCATGTCTGTCCTGGTGCTCGTGGTGCCTCCGGATCTCCCGTGAAGTCCATGTCCCGATACGGGAAGTCGTCCAGTGTCAATGGTATCTGGAGCCACTGCAAGTACAACTCCTGCGTAAAATACCTACCCACGTCACCGCCACCACGGCGACGCATCATCTCGCCCCACCGTACCATCCGGGGCTCCATCAAACCTCCTGCTCTGATCGGCACCCGAGGCCGTAGTGTGGGTATCCTCTCCATAAAGAAGGCACACAAGAAGGAACCAAAACAAAAACCCTTGCCATCTTCCTTCGCCGTCGTCAGCTGCCGCTGAACGCAGGTCAGGAACATCTGGCCCCACGCGTAGTACACCCCATCTAGTACGCGCTCGATCATCTGCATCTGACCCCCAGACACCTTCTCAGGTGACTGGGACCCCAATACTCGCACCACACATGCCGCCAAGGCCTGCACTGATGGCTCCTCTAGATCCCTCACCAAGAGTGCATTCCTATGCACCCTCGCCTCGGGCCTACAGTATCTGTCTAGCATATCCTCCATGTCTACGTCCGCGGCGACCCGCGGCTGTGTGTCTGCCACCCTGCCCAGGCAGGGCAACCCCGTCAAAAAGTATACATCAGTCAAGGTGAGGTCCACCCTCTCACCCTGTACTCGGAAAGCCTGTATGTCCGGCTCCCAGAAGCTAATCAGTCGGTTCAGCAGCAACGCTACTGACCGTATCATGGGTATTTGGGCAAACTTTAGAAGTCCAAATAGTCCCAGTACCGACCGTACATTGTCATCCTCTCGGATGACGGCCATGATCTCGTCGGGAATCTCCCGCTCTCTCCAAAGAACCTGCGGCATCCTGTCAATCACACAAAGTTACCTCATTAGACTCATGTCACATAAATAAGCCCTTTTTCCTTCCCCGGAAAACCCTAATAGCTCGGCCCAAAACCGCGGCTTTCGGGCTTCCTGCCGCGGTTTTCGACCGCGGCTGTCAGGCCTATAGTCGCGGTTCTTAACTGCGACTGTCGGCCCTAACCCCGCGGTTTGGAGCCGCGTGTTCCTCCTTGGAACTCGCGGTACTAGACCGTGTATCCATCCAAGAAACTCGCGGTCTCCAACCGCGTGGTTCACCCCGAAACTCGCGGTCACCAACCGCGGTTTCGACCCCCTAACCCGCGGTCCACCCCACGTGGACCGTACAATAAACCCTGGGACCCACTACCCAACCCCCGACCCTAAAAAACATGCAGGTATGAGTTTGACGGAGTACCTGTATCTCCCGGATCTGAAATCGGCCGGTCGGATCGTCCAGAAATGCCACCTAAGATCTGGTCCACTCTGATCACAAGTCAAAGTCAAACAAGTACAAATGACACATGTCATGTTGGACCCACCACTATTTATAGTCATTGACTTTTTCTTGTTTTGGCTATTCTGACCCCATACGGAGTCCGTTTTACAAACCGTTTCCACCATTGGAATCAGCACGACGAGACCGTAATGACGGTCACCTCGGTGCATTATTTTTTACCCGTCATTTTTTTTGCTCATTTTTCAGACGCCCCTAGTCGCCTCGGTTTGCATGCCACATCGGCCGTTCTCCGCTTTTCACATGTTTTATATCATCGGATACATTTTTCTGAGCTGGTGATGATGCTTGAGATCATTTCTCTCTCTCACCCCCCGATTTTTTGGGTATTTTACCACAACACCCTCGTCGCCTCGGTGTGCGTGCCACATCGGCCGTTACCCGTTTTTGACATCCTTTATATCGTCGGATTCATTTTTCCGAGCTCGTGATGATGCTTGAGACCATTTCTCGCTCTCACTTGGTACAATTTCAACATTGTGTCCCGACACCTTGCTGCCTCGGTTTGCGTGCCACATCGGCCGCTATCGGATTGTTCCACATTTTTACATGAGCCATTCACTCCTGTCATACTGCAAATGCTTCGTTATTTTGCCACCATTTCATCTACCCCGCAAGGAGGCCCACCAGTGTTCCCCCCTACCCTCGTTCTTGGTCATCATTACTGAACCTTGATTGAACACTTCCTCCTTGCCTGGCCATTCCTTTTGTTCGGTATAATTTTATCCCTTTTTCGGGCCGGACAAGTCCTTTACGAAAAAGGCACTTAGGGAGTTTCCGTTAAGCTCTTTTCTGACTCCTAAAAGAATGAAAAGATCGCCGAGCAATCTTGCTTCCTTTCATGCTCGCTAAAGTACCTGAAAGGGCGTCTATCTGGTATAAGTTTAACCCTTTTCCGGACCTGGTAGACTAATTACGAAAAAGGAATACTCTAGTCACACCGGCTAGAAGAGTTCTTCATTGCATCCTTTTATGCTTCTTTGGGCCTTGGAGACTAAATCTACGAAAAAGCAACCCCCTGGAGTCTTCTTATTTGCTTTCAGACTCTCTAAAATTGACAGCAACCACGAGCATGAACTGTCCTGGGCTCGTAAAATCCACACGACAGTACCATTCCATCATTTCAGAGTCTTCTTATCGCTTTCAGACTCCTTAAAATTGAAAGCCACCACGAGCATGAACTGTCCTGGGCTCGTAAAATCCACACGACAGTATCATTTTACACAAACTTCTTCTCGTTCCTTAACCCATGAAGAAGTACCCTCCCGTGCCTCCTGGCACTATGATCGATCATCTCGGCAGCACCCCCAATCAGGTCACCTTTGTTCAGAGTATTCTGCAGTCTCCTGCCATTTTATACCAGCTTGAATCTCCCTCAGCCCAAGTTACCCTCCCAGATCCATTACAGCTATGATCCCTTTCCCCTCAGTCAGTTTCATATGCTGCCAGATCATTCCCATTTTCATACTCTGAACAAAGGAAGTTTGAGTCCACCCACTCTACTTGCCCAGTTGTCCCCCCACAGTTTGTCAGTCCTGCCATCAGTACTATTACATTTCGGTTCTTCACCTCGCGCTCCTATCAAGGAAACATCATTGCCTTGATAGTTGCAGGTCTCCCTCTGTCGACGACAGCCCCTCTATTCCAGAGGATAGGCCCAGAGGTCCCTACGCCTTGGACTTATCACCATCTGTGGTAAGTGCCTACGGATCATTCTGAGAGGAGTCATCCTTGCCTCTCCGAGTGGTTGTTCCTCACATGCTCAACTTCAGCACCTTGATCGCATCGTTGAGGATCGCGTAGGATTCTATCCCATCAGTTTTTAGTCGAAGACCCCGGATTTCCCCCGACTCTAGCACATTGGTGAGTCACTTCGGAACACCCAGTTATATGTTCCCGTGGATGTCCGGGCTGCGTTGGCGTTTGTATTCGGAAGCCATCCAGTTCTATGCTTCCTTGAGTACCCATTTCAGTTCCAGCTCAGTGTACCATCGAGGTCATGGCTCCCAGTCATTATGATCCAGCAGCTCATCAGTTCCTTTGGTACCCCATTCAGCAGCACTGTTGATATTCCGGTGCACCAGTTCTTCAGTTACCACATGATCAGCTCAGCAGTATGTCCCAGATTTGTGTCCCCTCTGGACTCTCATGATGTACACAGTGGTTATGTATTTTACAGGTCCCCCTTTTCGGGCCTCACAGTTCTGTTTATGTATCTTGATACGAGCATGCGTATGCCCGCCTCGTCCATATATTGAGATTATTCCTCATTCAGTTTTTGAGGTCATGTATATTTCAGGTCCCCATTTTTTGTACCCCATTGTTATTATTATGTTATATCCTGATACGAGCATGGGTATGCCCGCCTCGTCCATATGATCAGATGATTCCTCATCCATTATTGAGGTTATATACTTTCAGTTCTTGCAGTTGTTCGGGATCGTTGTTCCGGGCTTCAGTTTGTTTCTTCTCTTCTCTCCACACCCAGGAAAACCATTCATGACTTATGATGTCCATCGGCCATACGATGAGCTCCTGCCCTCGCACATCAGGGGGCAATCTGTTAACACCCAAAAAGTGCTCACTAGCTCATCTACCACATTATATGGCTCATTTGTCCATTTTCCTACCATATTTCCCTTAAAATCCCTTAAAATCCCAAAAATCCCTCTAAAAAGCCTCCAAAAGGCCTAAAATGCCTCCAAAAAGCCATAAAACCCTCAAAATAGCCTAAAAAAGGCTAAAAAACCCCCTTTTACTCCAAAAATAGCAAAAATCCCCTAAAAGGGAATAAAAAATATAAAATAATGAGGAAAATGAGGAAAAAACCCTATACAGCTGCCCAAAACCATGTGTTTCCCAAAACCATGGGTCAGCACTCCACCACCCAAAAACTATAAATAGGTGATGGAGATCCCTTATTCCATATCCACAATCACAAGCACCCTTACACTGCCAAAATCTCTCTCGAAACCCTAGTTCACCATTGAACTACTTTCACCTTGAGAGCCACCTTTGGCCCATTCCCACCATTGGAGAAAGAGAAGGAGCATATTGGAGCTTGGAGCATCCTCTTGGACATTGCAAAGGGCTTCATCAAACCTTCACATTGAAGGTAATATCAATACAAAAAAGCCATTCTTTAAATTTGTTGTTTATTTTTTATGCATGTTTTAGAAGTAATTTAATTTCTGTTTTAGCTTAGTTATTTACATTTACTGAACTGCTACTAAGGAGTCCATTCTCCTTAGTAGGTGCTCATTTGCACAAGCTAGAGGTAAAACCCTAGCTACACCTGTTCAATGTTCAAACGATCTGAATTGTCACTCAGATTTTAATCATCTCTCTGAAGAGGAGGAGAGAGGTGAGGATTGTCAGATTTCATGCGATAAACAATCTAGTGATCATCATATAATTGAAAACCAACTTTGTCAAAATGAATGGAATGAAAACATTGATGAATCCATAGAAGAACTACCAAATGAGGATCAATGTCATGAAGACGAGCAGGATAGCAATGCTGAAATGATCAGTGATTGCCCTTATCAGTTTAATTTCTCTTCCCCCGAACCAATGGTGAGTGTGCCTTTAATTTAGCTTCTAAATGAGCCTTCAATCTTTAAGAATGTAGTAGAGTATTTGAAGAATATAGGACATGAATCTCATGATGAAGTTGTGTATGATAGTGAGCAAGTATCAACCCATCAAGATTTTGACCTTGATATTGACTTAGAAGGGAAACTTACTAAAATCATACGAAGCACTTTTTCATCTTTACCCGAAGAAGGCACAAATGAAGAAGGGGATTCCATTGATCATCAAAGACAAAATTCTATGGTTGAGCTTTCAACTAGTGAATCCACTAGAGATTCTCTTGAGGGGCAGCCCCATAGTCATTGCTTTGTTAGAAATTGTGCAGGTCAATGCCCAAGTGATCCTAACCTTGTTTCACTTTCCAATCATACCTTTGAAGGAGAAGAAGAAAAGGAAAATGTTGAAAATAATCAGACTTCTGTTGAGAATGGATCTAACGATCATCATGGGCTTGAAAGTCAAAAGTGTGAAGATGATGGGGGTTTTAAAATTGATTATATCAATATACCTCCCTCCCAAAATGATGATGATCCAGTCATGTATAAACTCGACCTTGAGTGTTCTTTGCTGCAACCTGCAAGATGGAATCAATGTCACAAAGAACCTTCAAAAAGTATCATGCTTTATGTCAACACAATTCCTTGCTCTCTCCTTGGTCAAAACGAAGTGATTGGAAATATGGTCCAAAGTCAGTTTTGTCTTTGGGAGGTTGATGTTAATGTTGATGATTTATTTCACAAAAGTTATTTTCTCTCATGTGGAATTGGGGATAGCACCTTTGGGAAATGCCAAACAAGCCTCTATCTTTCAATCCTCCCTCCCATCCCAATTCATGAAGTGACTGCCTTTTTCAAACCTAATTTTGTCATGTAAGGGGTTCAATAAGGAGTTTTTAGAATACCAAGCGGTGGATGGTAAAACCTTTTATTTCCTTTTTCAATCATCTTGGGTTAAACCTATTTTCCAAGCTGATAGTCCTATTGATGGGTTGACCGAGAAGCTTTTCAATGATCAATTTCATCTTTTTCGCAATTTTTGAGTAACAAGTGGGAGCAATTTTGATCTTAGTTTTAGTAAACTCCAGTTTGTCCCCACTTGGTTCCCTCATCAATCCAAGGATGAATGACATTGAGAATACCAACTTGATAGACGAGGAGAACAACATGTACCAAGGGGGGTTGAGTCACGTGTTATATCATTTTCTTACATCTAATTTAAAAGATAACTCACACCATTTTCATGATCCTTTTGGTGTATGGATGGATGTGTCTTGCGAAACCCAGTCTCAACCTCGGCATGATTTTATTTTACACCAGTCTAACCCTCTTCCAATCTGTGAACAAGTCAAGAGAATTTTGATCTTAAACTCATTAATTATTAATCCAGTCTTGACTTGTTTTTCTAAAAAACACCAGAGAAGAACTACTGATCTATTGGATGAGTGGTTGCACTGGATCTATGATTTTACCTAGTCTTTATCTAAATCAGTTAGAGTAGGGTAGGTAAATTGAATAAGCTCTTGTGAGCAGTAGTTAGTTGTCCTTTTGTCTTGCTCTTTTTCCTTTCTTACCTTTGGCCCGCTTTTCTTTTATGATTTGTTTGTTTTAATCCTAGCTTCCATTCAGTTACCTTCTTTTCACTTTGTTATCCCTCACCTTGTATCGACCTTATCTTTGATTGACCATCAGTTGACCTTTTTGTTTTGTTTTCACCTCACGATTACTTCACGAATTTCACTTTTCTTTTCACATTTTGGTGCCCTTTTGTACCATAGTTTCCATTTCAGTTATCTTTTCTCTTTTTATTATACCTCTTGTGTCGGCCTAATAAAATTAAATGCTGTAGACTTAATTTTATTGATATATCATTATTTTTAGCATTGCCATTTTGTTCATTTCTACTGGATTATTATACATGCATATTGTGCGGCCTGACGTGTGGTCTGCAGAGATTGGTATAGCGTCTACATTTTACAGGACTAGGTACATATTGATGATGATGCAGAGAGCATGCTGGTGCATGTACATTGATGATGATGAGAGGGGTGCTACGGACCAGAGATTCTGTGGTTCTCAAGCACTCTCTCCCTTAGAGCACTTGTCCCAGATGGAGCCAGATGTTATCACATTTTATGTCAGGAGCAGCTTCCACAATGTAGACTATGCGGCTGAGGACCACACAGTACCTTTTTTTTCCAGATCGGAGATCAGCTGCCTTCAGAGGAGGCATTTTTGTTCAGATTGCCCCTAGCAGATACATCAGAGGGGACAGGCAGTTGGACTTACCATCTACCACAGGGTTACCTTTTCTTGCTAGGATTTGACACAAGCCCATTTGAGACGGTTGCCTAGTCTTGTTCTGATCGAGATTATCATAGTACAGTGCTGGTTTATTATGTGCCCGGATTCAGCAGAGATCCAGCTCAGATACAGGTTCAATAGCAGCAGGTATATGGTGCAGTAGGTATTGCATATATTGTTGATTATTGCTCATGATGTAGATTAGACTCATTTATACTTGCTATTACACTAACTTTGCATGAGATGATATATTTGGTGATCTGCTTATGATATGATGTGTTTGGGCCTTTGGTGATGTCAGTCCACCCCTCCGGTTAGACTTATGTGTATGCACGCTGAGTCATGTCCTGTATACTTGGCTTAGACTTGATCACTTAGCCCCTTGATAGCTGACTTTAGCACCATTATCACCTTCTCCACCCATCCGACTCATCCATGACACTTCTTCCCCGACTTGGATTCTGATTTGTGATCACGAGGACCCCTTTCCCCACTGATCTTTGAGTTTGCCATGACTCCCTATTTATTGTGCCTTGGCTCTTTAGTGTGTGAGATACACAGTCAGACCTAGGATTTGCTCCTGTCGGTTGCCCTCGATGTTGCAATGCAGTTAGGATTGTGTAGCCTCACCAGGTATTCCCTATTGGTCATCGAAGCTTGTATTAACCACCCCCATTACCTTTGCAGTATGAGCGTCATGTTTATATCTTTTGAGATATGTATGTATCCCAAGAGGGCCATGAAGAAATGAAGAAATGAAATGTAAATCAGGCTAAAAGGCCTTTATGTTGTAAATGTAAAACCTAGCCAAAGAAGGGCTAAGTATGAAACTCATTGTAAAATCCATGCAATGTGTTTATGAACACACATGGATTCTGGTCAGCTATACATGTCAGCATTTGTAGTGGTTATTCCTCACCTAGTCCTGCGGGATAAGGAGGTGAGAAGGAGCAAGGGACAAGCTCAAGATTGCCCCCTAGAGTCTCAAGTTACGGTTCGTCGGACACCCAGTTTGGTGGCTCTAGAAAAGAACCTCACGTAGTCTTCAGATACGGATGTGAGTTGTGGGATACTTGTTAGATGACTAGTGGTGGTTTCCCTGCACTATACCCATTTGTGAGGCACCGCCCTTCCCCGTGTTCTGTCATGCCATACCTACCTTAGTGGACCTCGCTTTCTCGAGTTGTCCAAAGGGTCACACGATCTTTATCCTTTTCTTCCCATGTCTTTTACCTTGTTGTCCGCATCACCTAGAGTCAACAAGGTGGTCAATTCTGTGGAGGTGTATAGCATCCTAGTCTTTTGGAGGTGGTGGGCCCACTTCACCAGGGCCTTGTACTATTTTGAGATTTAATGTATTTTTTATCACCATGATATCATTTATTGCTTAGTAATGTACTAACTTGTTTAATTGAGCCTTGTCGCTTCATGCTTGCATATAGGTTTTAGCTAGCACTATAGTTGACCAGATTTGACTTGGTCAAAGTGAGTTGACTAGGCCAAAAATGGGCCCGAAAAAATGTTGTGATCGGAATTTCAATTTCAATAATTTGTTATCTAGGGTCCCATATGAGCATGCAACTAACGGAATTGCAAAACATTGAACCGTTTGAGAGATTTTTAATTATTATTGGTTGACCTGTTTTAATTAAAAATCATGGATTTGGGGCAAATATTGCCAAAGTGATGGATCGGGGTCGTTCGAGTGGTCATCCCTACTACTTTTGGGGTCCACGGTCACATTGCAATAGACGGTTCGGCAATCCGGGCAATAAAAGTGGGTCAAAAGCCCAATTTTCATCTTCAGCCATATAAACCAGCAAAAAATACATGGAAATCAGAATTTGACAAAGGCAACTATAGAGAAATGGCAAAATCAAAGGTTGGCAAAGGTAAAGGTAGTTTCTAATATAATTTTGGTAATGTTTAGACATTATATTTTGTGTTGTGGGGCCCTCATTTTCCCAGCTCACCATGAGGGGCGAATTTGTCCATAGGGGGCATTTTTCCACTTACCAAAACTCATAATTTTGGTGTTTTATTGTATTTGGACCATCGTGTATTGGTATGGGGGGCTAAAACAGCTCATAGGCACCCCCCAACCAATATTGTATTGATTTTATGGGCCCCATTCTCCACTTGGGCGTTTTTTAGGGTAACTCGCCCCCCCTCCTGAGAGTGATCTCCTCCATTCATTTTTTATGGTTGGGGATTGATCTCAACCCTCCATTTTGGGGGGAAATAGGTATTGAGAGCTGCATTCCTCTATAAGAGAGAGAACTCCCCCATTTTGTACTGCTTCTTGACATTTTGAGATTTGCTATAGAGCTCTTGAGAGAGACACTTCTTCATCTTCTTGTGCATAGTGATTGAGTGTTTGTTGTTGACTATTAGCATATTGTTGGTGTATTGTTGCGTTTTTATGTGGTATCTCTATCTATCCTTGGCCAAACAAATCTGCAGGTGAAACGACCATAAGAGGAGGGCACACTTCTTGAGCTAGTAGCTCCGTCTTAGGCTCTCTCTTCGTGTTTCAGCAAAGGGAAGTGAATTTATACTTGTTATCTTGCTTTTCTTTATCATTTGTCATTTATTTGCTAGTATTTCCTTGTCATTTTCCATAGTTTCTGATTTACTTCTCTCTCTGGCAGGTACAAGGGCGCACTTGGTCATCTGGCTGCTCCCAACGCTAGGGGAGATCGCTTGGCTTCCCAACACTTGGACTTCAACAGTTGTTTTCAGCATCAAACCCTTCTTCTCTATTGCTTTAGGCAGGCAATCAGTGCTTCTTTCTCTTGTTCTCATCCTTCTTGTAAATGTTAAGCTGCAAAACCCTTAAAAAACCATAAAAATTAAAATCTACAAATTCAACCATAGGAATTCCATTTTCTTTCCAAACCCGCTTATTCTTTTCCCTTAAAAGCTTATATCTCAAGTTTGGTTAGATTCCGACTCCATTTACCCATATTTTAGGCATTGGTCACTTTGCCAAAAACGCCCCTCTAGGGCGTTTTTCTATCTCAGCCTGTTGGGTGTGTTTTGGGGTTATGGGTACTATTTAGTCTGCTCTGTAATGTATTTTTACCTTACAGTACCAAGTATCAGTAGCTGGAAATGCTTATAAACATTTTTTTTACTGCCCAAGGTCCATTTTTCCACCGTTTAACCCATTCCCCTAGGGCTGTTAATTTCACTGCTTGCTGGTCCATTTTTTGTGTCTTAAATCAACCATTCAATCAAGTTATAATTGTTGGAATGTGTGTTTAAATTGCTTATTCATCTCTGCCATGTATTGATAAATCATCACGAGCTTCATTCCCCCACAGGCAGGGTCCCCAACCACTCTCCCAGTAATTTTCTGTTTGTTGATTTTATTTCCAGCCTTCCAATTCTTCATTTTGTTCATCATTTACATGTGTAATCAGATCTGAGTTTGTTTCACTTAGTATACCTTATCATCCAGAATCTCGATTCCACTAAGGCTGGAAGAAATCTCACCTTAGTCATCCATTTTGTCTATTGCTTTGATCATCTTTTTTGGGTTCAGGGTGTCTGATTGTTGAGTCTCAACCTTCACTGGTTGAGAGGGTATCCCCCTTGACTAGGCGAAGTGCCTTGTCTAAAGTGACTGCAGCCTTGTCCGGTGTGAGTTCTGTCCCTTGGACAGAGGACTTCGCTGTTGTTGGTTACGCCATCCTAGCTGTGCTCCTCTACCATCCCTATTGGGATATATGCACTAATCAGCTAGAGTTTGTGTGATAACAGACATCATGTGAATTTTTCTTGAGGATTTTTTCCATGCGATGTGAACTGATGATGCTGAGAGACCCTGGTTGTAATCCTGTCAATGTGTGTTTTTTTCCATTGAGGGAAAACTGCATCCAAAGTTCAGCAAAATCCCATAAGATAGGGCCAAGTGTGCATAGCCATTGAGCACCCAAAACCACATCACATCTGCCTAAGGTCAAGGAAAACATGTCAGAGCACAAGGTATAATCTTCCATAGAGATTCGCACATTTTGACACTTCCCTTTGCAAGGTAAGGTGCCCCCATTGGCAACCATGACTTCAAAGTTGGAGCAAGGATGGATAAAACAATCAGCTTGTTTGGCAATTCGAGGGTTAATGAAATTATGAGTGCTACCATAATCAATGAGTATTGTAAGAGGAAGCTTATTGAAGTAACCCCAGACCCGCATTGTTTGGGGGGTGGTGATTCCAGCTAAAGCATGGAGAGATATCTCTGGATGGTCATCCTGAAACGGAGGGTCAATAGGCGGTTCCTAAATGTCGACCTTAGCATCCATTGTATCTGGATCTTCGTCACCAATTTCAGAGGCAAGCGGAGAATCCACATCCAAGAGATAGAGCTTTTGCTGAACACATCTATGTCCCCGAGTGAATTTCTCATCACAATTATAGCAAAGCCCCTTTTCTCTGCGTGCTTGCATCTCTGTTTTAGACAGAGGCTTGATAGGAGTTGGTCGAGGAGCCTGCGGTATGGGTGGTCGTTGAGAACCCATATTTTGGAAGGGAACAAAAGTGGGCTTGGAGCGCTGTTGGACTGCAATCTTGTCTTCTGCCAACTTAGCCAACCCTAGGGCTTCCATCATTGTGTTGGGACAGAACATATTGACCTTAGAGCGGTGGCATTTGAAACGGCTGGATCTGAAATGGTGCAGCAGTGATTGAAAACAGTTCAGCTGAAAATATATATGGACCCCAGGTATGTGTGGCTTTCTAACAATTCAGGGGTTTCACTCAGCCACCAATGCTGTCTGACGGCTTGCATATTGGGGCAATACACCTCACTCCACAGCTCAGGTAAAACTGATAACCGCTTTACCACAAATGACAGCTCTTGGTTTACCTCACGGGACGGAACTAGTCAATCAGGTAGGGGTCATTGCCCTTTTCGCTGGTAGGTCCTCTCAATGGGCTAGCTACTTCGGGGTTCCTGTGGTACTCCTCACAATGAGTTTTAGGGCTTATGCCCAAGTACTTCCCAGTTAAGCGGATAGGGATTATTCCCAAATCCGAACCTGCAACAGATGCGAAAAACATTTTGGCAGAAATTTCACCCAACGAGCCCAAGAAAGTGCTCTGATACCAGATGTGAAGCACCTACAACAATTAATTAATAAGAATATTTGAAATAACAGAAATGACAGAACTCAGAATCACTTTTATATTGATCGTAGTCCACTTCGAGGGGGCAACCTCCTTTGAGCAAGCTCAATACAAATAACTTCACGGTGCCTTCATAGTCCTCAACACACATTTATATACTAAGTCTAGGCGCCAATACTATGGGTCAAAACCATGGGCCACTACAAACTATGGATCAACAATACTATAGGCAACTTAAAAAGCATATGCGCCAACAACAATAACACAAACTATTGATCAACAAATACTACGGGATGACTTACAAAGCATATGCGTCCAACAACAATATACTAACAAAGTAAAGACATGGGTTCCTAACAAGTATATATAGAGTAATCATGCATGAAAAACTCAGACATAGTACCTATTCAGGTGGATCCCATTGTAGGACTCTCCCAAGGTATCCCATCATAATCCTCTAGCTCATAGACTCCCTTCTCCAAAACATGCTTCACTACGTACGATCCATGCCACATTGACTTAGACTTACCAGCCCCTAGCTTATCGTATTTTTGGTCATATGTGAGGACCAAATCACCCTCATTAAAGACGAGGTTTAACTGATCTATCATACTGTGATTTGATGCATTTCTTGTGTGCCTCATTGGCAAGAGCAGCATCGCGCCAGGTCTCATCGAGTTTTGCTAGGCAGAGGAAGCATTCTTCCTCAGCAGTGGTGTTCGGAAGAAGTTCAACTATGAGTTTGAGAGATGGAATCTCGCACTCTATAGGTAGTACTGCCTCCAATCCATAAACTAATTGGAATGGTGTAAATCGGGTGACAGTCTTAACGGAGGTTCGAAATTCCCATAGTGCGGAAAAGAGCATGTTATGCTAGTTTGACTTGTGTGTACCCACCATGCGTTGGATCATGGTTTTCAAGACCTTATTGATGTCCTCTACTTGTCTTTTGGACTATGGGTAGTAAGGGGTTGAGTTTTCATGACGAAAAACCCAGTCTGGCGCTCAATTCATCTACCATATGGTTCTGGAAGTCGGATCCATGATCGGTGACTATGGCTTGTGGAAATCCGAACCGCACAATGACATGGTTGAACATGAAGAGTGTGGCGGTTTTGTCATCTTCATTGTATGTAGGAATAGCCTCGGCCCATTTAGTAAAATAATCCACAGCTACTATGACGTAACCATGCCCCCCGGACGAGGTAGGCTTACAGTGCATGAAATCTATGCCTCGTTTTGCAAAGGGGCCCACAACAATAACCAGGTGTAACAGGGCTAGGTGGGAGCACCTTTTTGTTTGAAAATGCTGGCACGGGGGACATTTTTTAACGGCCTCAATGAAATCTTTAAAGATGGATGGCCAATAATATCCCACACGCAGTATCTTCTGGGTCGTAGCCATCCCAGATAGATGATCGCCACAAGCCCCAACATGACAGTCATTCAAGACATGTTCAACTTCCTCGTGTGTTAGAAAACGTTGAAGAACAGAATCAACACTAGGCCGATACAGGGTATTGCTGATGATCAAGTAAAACTTGCCGTGGTGACGTATGCGATGACGATCGTCATGAGATAGTTGGGGTTTGAACCATTGGGTTTGAATATATAAGGTAATATTTCCATACCATGGGTCGGACATGCTGATGAGGAACAATGACTCATCTGGAAGAGAATCGTTGGGATTAGATCCTAAATCAACATGGGGAAGATCGAAAATGAGCTCTGTATACACCAAATACTTTTTATACTTGGCCTTCTTGAAGAGGAGATCGAATTCCTGAAGTATCACAATCCAATGTGAATACTTGCCCCCGAGTACTTGACGTGTCAGAACATGGTACATGGGGTTCGATTCGGAGATAATGGTGGTGGTGCGGAGTAGTATATAATGACAAAATGTTTGGATAGAAATGACTGTCGCGAGAGCGAGTTTCTCAACATGTGAGTAATGAGTTTCGGAGTCAATAAGACCCTTATTGAGGTAATAAATCACATGAGGTAATAAATCACATGTTCCTGGGCGTTGTTGTCCTCCTAGACCAATACCATGGCGATCATGGTGGCAGAAGCGACGAGATAGAGGATGTAATCCTTGTAGTAATTAGACGGTTGGATCACAGGGGCGTGGGAAATGACATGTTTCAGACTATCGAAGGATTGTTTCCCTGTGTCTTCTGAGTGAAATTACAGAAAAAATGTCGTAGGTAATTTTCCTTCCCTTGCAAACTTTGTAGTTCCGTAATGTCAGTAGGAGGTGGGAGACCGACAATGGCTTCCACCTTCAAGGGATCAATGCATACCTCATCTTTTGAAAGAATAAAACCTAGGAGGCATCCCAACTCGATGCATAAAATACACTTATGAGGATTCAGATGGATGTTATACCGCCTACATCTGAGGAATACGGCTGTTAGATGATCGATGTGGAATTCACGCTGCTACGAATGAGCAGGGAGATCATCAATATAGGGTTACACAAAGTCCTTCACATCATGAAAAGCGTAGGACATGGCCCGTTGGAATGTGGCACTGAAAATTTTTGGGACCAAACGGGAGTTTGCAATAAGCAAACGTGCCCCACAGGAAGATGAAAGCGGTATTATGTTGGTCAGCCGGGTGGATCTCAATCTGGTTGTAATCGGAAAATCCATCCATGAATGAGAAGATAAGACTTTCGGCACAATTTTCTATGATTTGATCGATGAAGGGAGTGGGGTAGTTGTCCTTAGGACAAGCCTTGTTCAGATCCTGATAATCGACACAAGCCCGGATGGTGCTCTGCTTCTTATCCATAAGGACGACATTTGAGACCCATTCTATTAACATAATAGGGTAGATGAAGCTAGCTTTCAGGAGCTTTTCAATTTCTGCCTTAATCGCCGTAGTTTTTTGAGGGTGTAACAGTCGTAACTTTTGACGGATTGGTTTAGCATTGAAATAGGTTTTGATCTCATGTGAAATGATAGCAGGATCTATCCTGAGCATCTCCTCGTAGGTACAAGCAAACATGTCTCTGAATTGCTTGAATAAGGATGTAAAAATGGTGATCTCTTCGGGAGAACAATTAAGGCCTAAACGGATATGTTCCATGACACCAAGAGTAACTGAGATGTCTACCTGAATGGTAGGTTCGATGTTCACCAATTTTCCCTTAGTGACCATATGACACATGAGTATCAGTGACTGGGGGTAAAGATAGACATCTGGTGAGAAAATGGTGGTGATGTTGTTCTCCAAAGAATCCAATGGGGGTAGGAAAGACGATCGGTAGTGGAGGTCTTCCCACGAAGGGTCATCTGCACTCATAATCTCCATAATGGACTCATTTGAATGAAAATTCCAGAGTAGAGGATCTATTGGGGATGACGTTCATTGTAGAGAACAAGATGTAGAGGCCATAGCCAATTGGTTCTCGGGTGCTAACTGGATAGCCTCATAAGTGATTTCAGTGGGTGAAAGAGGCATTCTGTCTCCAATCAAATGCATGGTGGATTCGTCGGGTACGAGCCATTGATTGGTGGAGTTGGGGAAAGATGATATTATGTTCACCGTGGCAACATGGTTAGGGGGATTTGGGTTTGGAAATACACCGATAAGAGATGAATCTTTTATGAGGCCGACCCCCACGCTCTCATATGGTTGCAAATATTTCCCGAGTAATGGGACATTATCTCCAGGATGAGTAGTGGTGTCTGGTGTACAGAAGTCCAGTTGGTTGACAGTGAAAATTCAGTCTTTGTGGGGGAATCGCACAATGTGAAAGAAGGATGATGCAACTGCAGTCATGGTATAAAACCAATTACAACCAAGTAAGAGAGTATAATCCAAAGGGGCTGCGACTACTTCCACATTGATGGTTACAATCTTACCCCCCAACTCTACTGCTAAGGCTTGTAACAGCCCATGGGGTTGAAATCCACGACCGTTGAATGCTTTCAGGGTAGTGGGAGAATGGTTTAACTTGGGAGATCCAATGGCTCTCCAACACGATATCGACATGACCGAGGTAGAAGCGCCTTCGTCTAGTACAGTACGATGGATCATATTCCCAACAATCTTTGTGGCAACTTGAAATGCCAGCTGGTGGGAACGCCTTGGTTTAAATTGCTCAAGTCGAAACATGATAGTATTCGAGGAATAAGATTGAAAATGGCTTTTCAAATTGTGCTCTTATGCAGATGCAACACTGACTCGAATGATGGCTTCTCAATGGTGAGAGAGGCCGGTGGTATGGTAACATCGGGAATAGAAGTAGAATCTTTTTCAGTATTACTTCCAACGAGTTCCTTCGGAGGGACTAAGACGTACGAGCGTGAGCGGGTGTTCAAGTTAACCGTCTCACTATGCATCATTAGAACATGCGCGGTGGAGGATGTGTCTCCATGTGAAGGAGGGGGTTGAGCAATCATTTGTTGATTCTGAGTGGGGAAGGGATCATTGAGAACTATGGGAGTGGGGTTTCCCTTGAGAAACTTCTGCACTTCATCTCGCTGGGGACATTCCTTGGAGAAATGGTCACCACCACACAGTAAACATGGATACTTTAACTTCCTATTCTGTTTGGTGTCTTCAGGGGTGGTCTTGGGCTCCTGCTGGTTATAAGATTTCTTAGATTTACCCTTGTTTTTCTTCTTACCACCGTATTTTTGAGGCGAAGCTGATTGGACAGAATTCACGTCCTTGGTGGAAGCAGGATTGGGTGACTTGGTGTTGCTGCTTCTAGCCTATGGTGGGTATGGGGAAGAACCCTGGGGGTTTGACAGTCTACCAATTTGAGCAGAAGGCTAGGATTTAAGGGAATTGATAATGTCATCGGCCTGAGGTCCCTTGGGTTGTTTTGCAGGGTCATATGTAGGGCAGGGTGCGTAAGGAACAATGTCATACAACATGTCAGACTGAGCGTATACAAGGTCTAAGTAATGGGCATGGGTAATAGCCTGTTCCTTGGTGACGGCCCCTCCCATGGCCACATCTTGAGCTACGACAGGTAAAAGAGACTTCGTGAACCAGTCAGCTAAGAGTTGGTCTGGAATAGGAGCCTTAATGAGACGTCGTCTCCTCCACCACTCATGGATATGATCAGAGATATGAGTTGCAGTGGTTTGACAGAGAGAAGTCAAAAGGTTTGTACCAGTTTCGTAGCATATGGGTAACTTGAAATGAGTCAGAAAAGACATATCAAGAGAGTGGAAATCGAGAAATGAGTGCGGTGGTAATTCAATATACCACTTGGAAGATGGGATGGTGAGGGTCCTTTGAAACAGGCTTAAACGGATCGAGTCGTCCATCAAGGAATTGGATGAGCACCACAGTTGGTAAGTCATCACATGATTTTTTGGGTCTTCACCGGGTTTGCCATCAAATTTGGGAATATCAAAGGGTATCTTGACCAAAATAGGTGGCCAATTATAATCGTGGAGGCTAGGATCATTGGTTAGACAAGATAGGTCGGGTTGGTCTAAAGTAGCCAAAAATGACAGCTGTTGGTTGGGATGTGGATACTGATAGTATTATATGGCATATAGGGACCAGTGGGACCTTGAATCTACTAATTATAAGGTGTTCCCATCAGAAATTGGCCATAAGGGGGTGGGCCTTCGGGGTTGGGTGGTGGACCATATGTAGGTCCTCCGCCATAATAAGGTGGTCCACCACCAGAAGGTGGGGGTACCTCCACCGTCGGAATAAGGTGGACCTCTAGGTGGGGGTCCTTCGCCGCCACCGGAATAAGGGGGTCTACTGCCTCCGCTGCCAAAATAGGGTGGGCCACCTCCTCCACCGCCGGAATAAGGTGGGCCGCCACTTCCAGGAATAAGGTGGCCCTCCTTCATAAGGTGGGGGTCCGCCACTACCAAAAGGTGGTGGTCCGCCACTACCAAAAGGTGGTGGTCCTCTGCCACTGCTGGAATAAGGTGGGCCACCACCTCCGGAATGAGGTGGGCCTCCTCCATAAGGTGGGGGGCCGCCACTACCAAAAGGTGGTGTTCCTCTACCTTCGCTGGAATAAGGTGGCCATCCACCACCGGAATGGGGTGGTCCTCCACCTCCATCAAAAGGTGGAGGCCCGCCCCCTCCGGAAGGAGGTGGACCAAATGGTGGTGGGGGTGGTGGGGCATGAGGAAAAGTTGGTGGGGGTCCAATTGGTGCAACATTGAAATGTCCCCATGGAGTGTATGAGTTTTCGAGATAAGCTATCCCATGGAGTACATTTCTGGGATTAAGTTGTCCTGACACAGGGTTAATATAACCTAGATACACTTGACTCCATGGTGGTTGCTTTGGGTTGGATGGTCCCCCACCAGGGGTAATCCTATGGTGGATCCCACAACACATAAGAGTTGCCAAGGAATGACCAATTGGCAGTCCTCCACTCGGATTATGGCTAGAAAATGAGGGTTTCCCGCCAGTGACAACATGTTGACCACTAGTGGATGGTTGACTCATGATGGGTTGATGTTGAATTACAGGTGGTGGAACAGTACTTGTAAAGAAATTAGGAGGTAAAACGTACTCTCCCCTCGAATTTCGAGGTGGGGGAGGGATAGGTAATGTTCTAGTTGCAGTAGGAGGGGTGTTGGACTATTGTCCTTCAACATTCTGAGTCGTTTGAGGTGCGCAACTGATCCCCTGGCTGAGATGCGTACTCGCGGGAAATGATGGTTGACCAGGTTCGTAAGTGGTCACGTTGTGTGTGGGTGTTTTCGGTGAATTAAGAGATAACGAGGGAATGGGAGTGTATTGAAACATGGGTGTCTCCAGGATGTTTCTTATTCGTGATAGACTCTGGCAATGAAGTTCGTTGTCGCATTGGCGTAGTTGGTCCATGAGTTCATGGACTAGAGCCATGCACTAGGCATGAGGATCCCAAAGAGGGGAAGTTTCAGTGCTCGGATTGATAGCCAAGTGGGTCCATTGTTTCCTGAGAGAGGTATCCCAAAATATGCAGGTGGACCAAATGTTGCAGATATAGGACCGTCCTGGGATGGATTTAACCATTCTATGGATCCAGGCTCTCCTGGCATGATGCAGTGGAAGGATGTGTCTTGTGAAGTGGAAGGTTCTTCCTCTTCAGCCCTTGATGGGTTAGAGGTTGGCGAATCAAGAGGAAACATATTCAATCTAGAATCCATAGTGGATTTTTCTGCTTCAGGTGACACAACCGTAAGTTGTGCATCCATTCTTACCCTCAAAATTACCTCCTGATTAAGGGGATATTCGGGTGGTAAGTCTAAAATTCTGCGGGACCTTCTCAAAGGTTGTTCAACCAAAATGACCGAACCAGAATTTCTCCTAGGGGTATACTAAACAAAAGAAAAGAAATCCAGAAAAATCTATGCAAACTAAGGCTGCAAGCAAACTTATGTGATAGGTATGGATTCAAAAGTATGGAACCTCACGGGATTTTCAAGGCTTTGCAACTCACGATATACCCCAGGGTCCAACAGTTATACTCAGCCCAATTTTTCAGAGCACTAACCAGGGAGGATTAGGACCATACCCCTGACCGTATAACCTGACTACCTGATAGTACGTGCATAGTAGCTCCCCAAGTGTTGTTCTCGATGTATTGCTCTGCCAAGACGGCCAAATGGTTATCTCCGTTGGTCTCAGGAATCCTAGGAGTGTCTCCCGATATAGTGAAGGTACGCGGGAGATCAAATCCGTAGTGGTGTTGTCTAATGCACAACCATACGATGAGAGCCTTCCGATATACTACCGAGTACGTGAAGTTCCTTTCGATATACTACCGAGTATGTGAAGTTCCTTTCGATATACCCTAAGGTATGTGAAAGAGCCTTCGATATACTAGTTGGTACGTGAAAGAGCCTTCGATATACTGGTTGGTACATGGAAGAACTACAATGCCCCTGGGATGCAGTGCAGGAAAATAACGACACCTGCCACGTTTTATGACGCTGGAACACGTCTCTACCTTAACACACAAGTTACTAAAATTTTTAGCCTAGTTCTACCGGTAAATTTTATCTGGACGGTTAGGTGAATGCATGAGGTGAGTACATAAACGTAAACATAATGCACACCCTAACTACATGAAAAATGCACTCTTTCTTTTGATGAAATCTATGTATGGGAAGGAGAAATATTTTTCCAATGGTCTCACAAAACAGTAAATTTCAACAACACTCTCAATCTACCAAAAATGATAATGAAAGCACTCTTTTCGTTTTTCAAGCAAATCACGAAAATCAACAACACATCAAATCCAAATCAAAAACTTATTTTTTTCTTTTTCAATTAGAATGGAACTAAATGATGAAAAAGGAGAATCTCTACTTAGAGCACACTAACTTTTCAATTTTCACAATGATAACCTAAAAGCATGAAAATAAAAAAATGCATATAACTTCTTCAAGTATGGAATCACTTTTGCAAAAATTTGACTACACTTGGATTTTTCAAGAAAATGAATGACTCATAATTCGAGAAAAATACAAACGATTAATTTTTTTTCCAAACTTTCCAAAAGATTAATGAATGACAAATTCCAATGCATGAAACCATTTTTACAACAATTCTCAAATGAACTTAAAAATAGTAAAAATGAAGCACTTTTAATTTTCCAATGATATGCCAAGACAAAGCTTGATAACAATAATTCTTTTAAGTGTAAAAGGATGAAAAGAAGAAACTACTTGCAGCACTCTAATCGCTTAGAAATTCTCAAATAAATGACCAGCATTCCAATGACCTAAAAACACAAAAAATCACCCAAAAACAATCCAATGCAAGCCAACAAAAGATAACTAAGCTCAACAAGGGTTTGGAAGTGGATCTAGCATGTTGGATAGATCCAGTGAGGTTATCAGGAAGAAAAAGGTAGAGTGGATGACCGTGGGGGATTGAAATTTCCCACCATTTCAATCAAACTCTCACTTGATAAAAAATACCCAAAGACCAAAACAAGCAAACCAAACGAAACACTGCTGAATAAACGAGTCTCTTCCTGGAAGATACAATGCAGAAATATCTATTGATCAACCCAAAAAAATCCAAAGTTGGAGCAAAAGGCCCAAGCATCAAGTTTGAAAACTCAGCGTAGGTCATGTTCTGGCACAGAGCACCCGACGCAGGTTGCATGTAGGGGAAAAGTGTCGATGGCACAGAATGTCAGATCGGCAGAAGCACCGATGGTGCAATATTCCCAAAGGAAAATTGCGCTCTGGATAAAAGGGCGCATTGGATGCACAAACCAGGTGTGTCGGGAGAATAACTCAATGCAAACAAGGAGAAAAATCTAAGCAATGGTTAAGTAAATGGATTGAAAATGGTTCAATAGACCCATAGAAAGTCAACAAATTCTTAAAGAAAAGAAATTGATGGTGAAAATAGGCTAAAGAGGAAAAGCAATGGATCATTAAGAAAATAAGGAATAACACACTCAAACTTGAAATCAAAACAAATGTATGTCCCCAGTATGGTCTCCATATTTTTTATTAGACAATCTACTCGAGTAGATGCGAGCCATATCTCCCTAGTTCAATGCGAATCTAGAACAAATAAATACAAAACATAAAGCTACTTTCCTAGATCTAGTTAGAGATCGAGTACTTAGACATATTACCTTCATATTGTATATCTTCTTCCTCGTTATTACTACGAGCTCCACGGTCGTCAAATCCGTAGCTGCAAGACCTGTTAAAACATGTGGAAACAATACAAGCAGTAAAACATGTCTAAACAATAACTGATCTAAGTAAACAATTAAGGAATTAAACTACAAACATTATCAACACAATAAAATTTGTGGAAATAGTTTATATTACTGTATAAAAAAGGGAAATAAAAAGTAGAGAGATGATTACAACCCAAGCCTTAACATTGCAATCCTCCTCCAATCAGCCAAGCCAATGCCTGTAAAGGAAATGTAAGCCTCCCAAGAGATGGATAGGGATCACCTAGGATAATTCCACTAGCATGTAAATGCTATAGACTTCCTCCCTTTGGAATGGAGAGGGGCCTTGTATTTATAGGACCAAGTTGATAGAGTAGGTTGAGGATCATGGGGAGAGGGATAAGGGATCCTCCCTTGAGGTTAGGGAACAGTAGGACAGCTCACCTAAGAGTTAGGGATAGAGATCCACCTCATCCAACTTCTAGAAATTGCTTGAAATCCACCTTTATCCAAATAAACCAACTTTGGCGCAAGCTGCATGAGGGAAACCTGCGCTTGAGAGGAAAAAAAAAGGTTGTACAAAGACACTCTCGCTGTCGGCACAGGCTGGCAGAATATGCTCCGCTCCAGTGCTAGTTGGGCACTTCTTGCTCAAATACAATGTGCGCTGGCCCAACTAGAAATGTGGACAAAGGGGATTAACTTGCTCTAACTGGCTTGCTTGATCATGGAGACTTCAGGGATCAAGGCATTGAGTTAACAGGGAACTCATGATGATGAGATTTAGGTGTAACAAGCATCAACGTTGTGAAACTATAACACAATTTTTCTATTGGATTGTGGTGGGTGCAAAGGCTATGATAGTTAGAAGAATCAATACAAAAAAGAACATTTTCTAGTGCATATTAGTCTATGCAATGGTGAAGTTGAAAGGTATTTAATCGGTTAATTGGTCTATTAAAGGTTAAGATTGAAATGAAATATTACAATGAACATGAAGGAAATTTTCAGACAATTAATGATCTAAAATAGATTTGGCGTTTGGATCCAATTTTGATGACAAAATTTGGAATTAAGTTCAATACTAGAAGTCATCAAAAGAACATGAGAAGGCATTGGAGAATATGAAGGTTGCATGTTGTAGAATGTATGCCTATTACTGCGTTTATATTGAATGCAAGTCGCTCATTTTCAATACATAATAGTGAAGTTGCCATGTTACAAGTCATTGCAGTTTCTATAATACAAGAAAAATACAAACAATCTCAAAATTCCCAATTGGAATAGAAGTGCACAGGTTTCTATAGAAGAAGAAAATGTTAAAATATGTTTCGTATTTTTGGCATAATAGGGACACATGAAGTTGAATGAAGATGTATACTATGCTAGGTTGGCATCAATGCACACATTCCCAACACTAATCAACCCGAAATCCATTAGTTTACTCATAAACATTGGTGTAGATGTATTTTAGCCATAATTCAACTGTCTAGTGTGTGTTGGAGGTGAAATTTTGATAACAAAAATTTGACAACCATCCACACATTCACCAAATTTTAGTATTAGAATAATCTATTTCATTCCCCATAAAGGGAAAACATAGGTCTACTTGATGGAAAATGGATGGGAACCTATTACGAGTATTGGTCACAAATAATTTTGCATCTCTTCCAAGTAAGAATAAACAAATTAGGGGAGGAATGTGGAAGGCCATTAGAGATGATAAAAGGAAAGGAATTTTGTTTATTATTTAAAGGATTAATGGTTTCAAAAGTAAATAAAGGAGGGGGATTACTATAGAAAAAGGGAATGTAGTGCATAAAGATGGTCGAGAGGGTCAAATGGATGGAAGGTAGAATCCTTTTCCATGACTAAAGAAGCCAAAAGTCCCAAGAGGACACACAATTTGCATACGAAGCGATACCTTCCAAGTGGATCCATCCACCACTAATAAATAAGTTTCAAAAATAATATCATTATGGAGATTAGAGGACAAAGGCCCAAACATAGAGGTCTATCCATGTCTGGAATAAGAAATTTTGAAAACATTTGTGGTTGCTAGTAGTAAAAGAGTGAATATTTTGAATTTGTCCACAAATAAATTACCATCCCAAAGATGGAAGAGGAAGATTTGAATACCATATGTCTATTCTCATTTGGGGCAACAAGTCTTAGCCAGCTTAAACAAATGGTTTCAACAATACAAGAATCAAAGATGAAGCAACAATGATAGAGGATTGATCCTTAGACCAAATTAGCAAACATTGAATAGTGCTTGTATGTAGGCATGCATACAATCCTACGGAGCTACAAATTGTTTGAAGAAATGTGAAATGTGGGTAAGAAAACTCTGGAATGATTATATTCCCTTGCATTGCAATCCTTAAATTAATGAAGAGATACAAAGCTATTATTTGTTGGTTTTCCAAGGTTTGGTTTACATTAGGGTATTCTTTGCATTATTGTTATATTCATCATTGTTTAAACTTCAATTCTATTTTTCAAAATTAAATTATAGCTTGCATTTTTTATTATGATAATATTTAATGCATAGAAAAATAACAAGTAGAGTTTCACAATTAAATTATTTCTTCATGTTTTGTATCTATGTTGGTGAGATTCCCACAGGGTGTACAATACACAGTGAATGGGTATATTGTTAAGGCACTCCTTGTGTTAGGTCATTGGTTCGAAACTCCATGGGTACTAGCTTACAAAAGAAAATCTATGTTGGTGAGGAAAATGGGCCATATGTGATCCAAAATGGATAAAGATAATAATATAACTTTTCATCTATTTGGTACTTCTCGAGTTGAAACATTGGAGCTATTTACTTGTAGGTCCCATTTTATGGGTTGGTCATGGTTTAGTTATTTTTGGTGTAAAAACTTTCAAATCCCATTTGAGGCCTTAAATGGCCATTTTTGAGATCATTGCTTTACTAACAAAGTTCATAGCCTCTCAACATTGTACAGCACATCAAAATATTTCCGATGATGCAAATATCACCTTAACTGGAGTTTGTATGTAGAAGTTGTGCCTCTGCAAGTTGACCTATCTGGTTGACAACCATGATATTGAATGGATTCTATGTTAGCTCACATTATTCACTCATGTGGAGCTAGTCAAGTGTAGAATTTTAAGGGGAATTTAGAGGATCCAAAAACCTAACCTTAATCGAGAGTTGAGGTATGAGAAAACCCTAACCCTAACCCTATATGGCTATTATAACATGTTAAATATTAAACTATTGGAAAAGAAGAGGTTCCATTCTTATTCTATTGTTATTGTTCGATAATTGAATAGAGCATTTGGGAGTGGGATTTTGGAGCATAATAGAGGAAGTAGAAGATCTTCTAGAAACCATACTAGACACAATATCCATGTTAGCTCCATAGTGAGTGCACTTTATTTGTATTTTAATTTCATAACTCAGAAAAAAAAGAGAGCAGGGAATAGGCCTCACCTTCTAGCTAGGTTTTTTCCATATTGGATTTTCCCAAGGTACATCTTGTGTTGATTGAGTGGATGGTGTGTTGTTTGGTTAGCTTCTTTCATTTCACTTTTAGCTTATTTCAGTAATGTGTGCATTAAGCTAGTAATATTAAATATGTAGTCTAAAGTAAAATATTATAATAAGATATTGTAGAATATTATAAGATGTATTATGACAAACTGTTCTAGTGGAATATCCATGATAGTTTATAGATCGATATGCCTATTGCTTAGAGATCATATGATATCATAGAAAAATTCAAATATGGGAAGGATCATTGTAATGTACCTAATATGATCACATGCACAATAACTCAAGATTTGCAAAATTAAACAAAAACAATGGATATCTTGGAACAATTAACTAGCTAGTTTGACTAGAATTCAGAAGGAAAAACCCAAACATCACTAGACTCACCCAATTTCTTCTAAGATGGAGATTAGGACCTGATAAGGATTCAAATTATATGAAAACAAGGCCAATACTTCTATAGTGGCACATTTATGGGTGCTTCACACCTGGGAGGATTTCCTTGGTAGAGCCTAGGCTATTAATGCACATTCCGCAAGGAATTCTATGGAAACTCAAGGCTTCTGGTGTGCACTGGAATTAATCATACTTGGGATAGGATAAATGGAATATTCCACCCTTATACAAAAAATAATACAAGTATTTGGACACAATCATACAGAGTTTGGAGGTCTAACAAACAAGGGCGCTATCTAGGACTGCTCAACTAGTTAACTTCTAGGTTTTTCCAAACGACCCTAAACGGTCACAAATTTATGAATTAAGGATTGGGATGGATTAAAAAGGGTATTAATAACCTTCAAAAACTTACATAATCAGAGATGGACTCATAGAAATTATTTTATTACAAATATTTAAAACTAGTCAATTTTCTATGCATAAGGAGCGAGCCTTGAAACACTGAATTACAAACAGCCTCAGGGGCTCATGAATTCATTATTATAACTGATGCATGAGCTCAAATATATGTAAATGAATTACATAAAGCTTCAATTATAATTTTATAGAAGCAATTGCTAGTAATTAGGAACCAGACTTACAGAGAGTTCTCAACCTTTAAGATTTCACAATATAGAAGCGTAATTCTTCAATAGGAGAATGGGAGAAGAGATAGAAATACTGAATTAGAGGCATGGGAAGAATATAATCATATGGAATATCATGGTAGGTAGAATAACAACTGATGTATCTCCAAAGGGGCAGGGGTAAATTACTCCAATTGATATCTTCTCAGGATGAATCTCATCACAATTCACAATAATATTGCATCAATCTCTACACTAACTCTGGAGACTCGAATCCTTCAATATGTGGGATGAATGAGACCTGCAAATCAGAATCTAGTGTCTGCACTGGCACTATGAAGATGACTAGAACATGTTGTTAATGGGGCACATCACCCAAAGTTGGCTAGGGGCACATCTGCCAAGCCTCTAAGAAGCAAATATCTCAAGACAAATATCAAAAGTGGCAAAATATGTCATAGGGGCTGCACCACCTTCTTTTATGATCATGATCTGATTTTTGTATACATTGAATGTGGTCATCCATCTCACTAATACACCCTCATTGACTGCTTTTAGCATCTACAACATTTACCTTCTTTTTTCATTGCTTTGTTGCCCTTATGCTTTGGACTATTTTTCTGCTTTTGCCAACATATTGATTTTCCTGTATTTTCTCTTCTTTCTTGCTTTTCCAGTGCTTTTTCCTGCTTTTCTTCTTCTTTATGATTTTATGGACTTTTCTTCCTTTCTGTATGCTCTCTTCTTTTTTGAGTTTCCTGCTTTTGGGATGCCATCCATCTCTTTAGTGGATTTCTTGAGTTTATTTGATTTTATTCTATTTTCCATTGTGGATGACAACTCATAGGGTCCACAAGCTCTCTTATGCACTCTCATAGTCCCTCCTAAGCATATCCAACTTATCCCAATATTAAATAAATAAATATTAATTAAATATTCACAAACTATGAGCTTTATCACTTCCCTTTAATTTAATTTAATTAAACTAATTAAACATGGACCAATATTAATCCTAACTAATTTATTTAGTTTTTCCACTAGGATCCATGGGGATCTAATGGCCTAGTGAATTCCCCCAATGCTATAAAAAATGGGGACATTACAGTCCTCCCCTCTGAAAATTTTCTTGTCCTCAAGCAAGTGAAAATATGGTTGGTGAAGAATCATGTACAACATTTCCTCAATACATTGCAAGGTTGCTTCATAAACCGTCTGAATCTTATTTCCAACATAAATGACCATTTTTTTTTTTACAAACTTGAATTGGTCATCCTCCCCATCAAGTCATGAATGATCTTTCTTTAGAAGCACTCCATGGAAAATTAAGCTATAATGTATGGATTGAATTTGACTGTGGTACACCCTTCCTATGCTTCAATTCATCCAATACTCCCATGCAAATAATTTTTTTTGCTTCCATACATTGAGCTTCTTATTTGTTAATATTGGCCTTGAACCATTATGGTCAATTTCAATCTCAAGCTTGCTTTACCTTCAACAATTTATGCATTTAGCCACTTCATGCCTAATGACTAACATCTCCATGTTTGTGGTTGAATGATGTCTATGACGGGGCTGCAACCTCATGGGATTTCTATTTGGTCTCAAAATCATCCCTAATTTCTCTTGGGAAGCATTACCTTATGCCAAAAATGGTAGATCCAAACCTGGTGGGGAAAACATGGAATAATTATACATCACATTCTTCATTTCTTTGAAAACTCTGTTGGATTTCTCATCCCAACATGAGGATCCTTCTTTTCTTGGTCAGCCACATGACTTTTGAACCGGAAGGAATCTTTACATGGTGCACCATTCTCCCACTTATTTACATCTATGGAATTGATCAAAACAAGGGTGGATTGAATCCTCTTCATATGAGCTCCAACTATACCAATCTCAACCATAGATTCAAGACATAACATATAAATCGTTCTAGATTCATATTCAAGGAATGTATGATGCCTTGATTGCTTTACCCAAGTATATGACCTAGCTTCCAAATTAAAAGAGGGCTTCCCCAACATCCTACGATGAACCAAAATGTGATAAAAAGGAACCAACACAAGCTTACCAGATTGCTTGTTGAGTGCTCTACTCATGTAAGATGGTGAAACTGCAGGTGCACTAGCAAAGCCAATGCTCATGCATGAGAATGTAGGATAGCCACATTGGCCACAAGGATTTGTATTTTGCAGAACTTCTTTTTCCCAATGAAACTGATGGTAATGATCAAGGTGGAGATCAATATTGGGTAGGTACTTGACCTTATGCATCACATCCTTCTTAAGGGATGTCTTTGTCCCACATACTACTACATGAATCTTCCAGCTGAAATATTTGAGACCATGAATGATTCCTAGATCCCAAATGAACCTAATAATGGGGAAGTATCTTCTACTTCCTCTTGTAAAATTTTCAGTGTCTACATAAAGATCCTCATGATGAATCCCAAACTCTAAGGCCATTAGGAACAAACTGTCACTCCAATGAATGCCACGATCCCAGGTTTAATCCAGTCTTTGACCAAACAAATTAATCATATGAAAAATGTGTCATTACAAATGATGCAAGGATCCCATAACCAAATTGGAAGCTCATTCTTCCAAGTGCTTGTTGTATTTTTTATGAATATTTCCAACAGAAAGAGAAACTCCTCTTGAGCATCACTTCCATATGCTCCCTCTGACTAAATTAATTGGAACTTCCAAATCCCAATATTCATACTCAATGCATTATGTGATGAACATGGATATATTTGTTGTTGATGATAATGTTGGAGAGTAAGGAATGTATCAATCAACTCCCTACTAAAGCATGCAAAATTCTTACCTCCATGTGTGTCCATCTTTGAGATGTATTGTTCACCCAATCCATGGATGGATAAACATCTTTGTTGGTTGGTCCAATTGGAGCAAATCTAGCTACCACCTCCAAAATCAAATCTTTCTTCAACAAGGGTAACCCATGATCCTCCTGGTGCACATCTAGCACTTGGATAACCTTCTCCATGACCTTCCTTCTCTCAAGCACATGCATTTCATATTGCACTTTTTTCTCTCTATATTCTCGAATGATTGATGTGTCAAGGGGCCTTCCACCAAGGAAAAAAAGATTGGTGAATCCTTGCCTCTCCATTTATGCTATGTAGTCATCTACCCAATCCTTCGATAAATAAGTACCTTTGCTTGTAGACTCAAGTGGTGTTTCCTCCTCAATTTCCTTTTGAATCAAGGTAAGTGTTTGGCCAAAATATTCTATAGCATCTTCCTTCACAAACACCTGCAAATCATAATTTTCCTCATGTTTATTCCCCACATGAGGTTCCTCTATCAAACCCAAAGTGTCTCCTTCCATGTGCACATGATCATTTTCCATGCATGATGGAGGTTGCGGCATGATCAACTCTCTATGAAGCTCATAATTCTACAAACTTGATTCTTGAAGAGCTTCTTGGGTGCTCTCCAAATCATGAGTGAGATTTTCAATCTCCTCTTCATTTTATAGTGATGCATTATAATACATCTTCACAAGCTCAAGAAGATGATATCTATCGAAAATTAGATGCAAAAATGCACCTCTTATATCTATCACAGATTTTCAAATCTTCTCTAAGTATTCAATGGAATATTCCTCCTCCATTTTCCAACAACAATGTGACACCAATGAATTGGTTCCATGCAGAGTGCTAAAGGCCTTCCTAATATCCTTTTTGCTCATCTTCTGTGGTCCTGCAAGGAAGTGTGTCTCTTGAGGACAAACATCCTCTTCTTCTCTTGGTTGATCAACTTCACCATGAAGCTCAAGTGATGATTAGTATTCTGGTTTATATTCTTCTTTTGGATATGATCCAAAATATGTGTTACCACCATCAACATAGTCAATATTTTTTGGAGTGGTCTTGAAATCACCCAAAAATAGGCTAGAAGTGAATCCATCTCCCACACTGCTAGCAACTTGATGATGGGTTGCTAGGTATTCAGTTGTGCATGGTGCCTCTTCATCTTCTTCTGCACAACTTTCTTCTCTCATGCAACCACTTTGCAATTAATTGTGCTCCACCTCATGGATCTCTGCTTCTTCTTCATTTCCATTATCCTTTAGGAAACTTGAGACTTCTCCATCTTGAGTGGTTCTTAGATCACAATGTTTCGAGACTCCGTTTGAATAAAAACCAAACAATCTCATAATGCTTGAAGATATAGATGGCTTTGATGACTCTTCACCTTTGGTTCTTTCTTCTTCTTCTTTACTCAAAGAGGTGGAACAACTTGGTTCCTCTATGGACGATTTGCTACTCCCAAAAGAATACTCATCAACATTCTGAGGAAAAAATCCATACTTGCAAATATAATAATATTGAAGGATATAGTTATGGATACCTTCTCACCCAAAGCCAAATAATCTTGATAATGGTGAGGCATGTTTTTAATTGCTACGATCCTCCTTTCTAATATATCTTCTAGGCTAGCCATTGGTGGACCGAGCCTTCTATCATTTCTGTATATTGGTTCACAAAAGAAGTCATTCTCCTCCCATAACACATGCAAACCTCGATCTATGTAGATTACCTCTTCTTCTTCATACTATTCAGAGTCTTCTTAGACCATTGATATGAGCCTCATAGTTACAACTTGAATATGTGATGTGCAATATTTATTCACTGAGAGTCTATGGAGATTGGCATTTCTACTCACAGGTGAAGAGGACCATGATTTGATACCACTTTAATGTACCTAATATGATCACAGGTACATTAACTCAATATTTTCAAAATTAAACAAAAACAGTGGATAACTTGGAACAATTAACTAGCTAGTTTGACTAGACTTCAAAAGGAAAATCCCAATCATTACTAGACTCTCCCAATTTATTCCAAGATGGATATTATGACCTACTAAATCTGCAAATAAAATGACAACAAGGCCAATACTTCGTCAGTGGCACATTTATGGGTGCTTCACTCCTGGGAAGATTTTCTTGGTAGAGCCAAGGACATCCATGCACATTCCCCAAGGTTCTGTGGAAACCCAAGGATTTTGGTGCTCAATGGAAGTAATCATACCTGGGATATGATAAATGGATTATGCCACCATACTACAACAAAGAATACAAGTATTTGGACACAATCAGATAGAGTTTGGAGGTCTAACAAACAAGGGCATTATCTGGGATTGCTCAACTAGTTAACTTCCAGGATTTTCCAAATGGCCCTAGAGGGTCACAAATTTATGAATTAAGTCTCGGGATGGCTTCAACAGGGTCTTAATAACCCTCATCAACTTACATACTGAGAGATGGAACCATATAAATTATTCTATTACAAATTATATAAAACTAGTCAATTTTCTATGCATAGGGAGCAATCCTTGAAACATTGAATTAAAAACAGCCTTAGGGGCTCACGAATTCATTCTCAGAACTTATGCATGAGATAAAATATATGTAAATGAGCAACATCAAGCTTCAATTATAATTTTATAGTAGCAATTGATAGTAATAAGGAACTAAACTTACAGAGAGTTCTCAACCTTTAAGATTTCACAATATAAAAGCAAAATTCTTCAATAGGAGAATGAGAGAAGATATAGCAATATTGAATTAGAGCCTTGGGAAGAATATAATCATATGGCAGGTCATGGTAGGAATAAGAACAATTGATGTATCTCTCATGGGGGGCCACAATTGCTCCAAGTGATCTCTTCTCATGATGAATCTCACCACAATTCACAATAATCTTGCATCAATCTATGCACCAACTCTGGAGACTTGAATCCTAAAAGATGTGGGATGAATCAGGCCTGCAAATCAGACTCTAATGGCTGCACTAGCACTGTGAAGATGACTAGAACACGTTTGCAATTGGGCACATCGCCCAAAGCTGGCTAGGGGTGCATCTTCCAAGCCTTTGAGAAGCAAAACTCTCAAGACAAATATCAAGTGACAAAAGATTTCATAGGGGGAACACCACCTTCTTTTATAATCATGAATTGATCTTTGTATACATTTAATGTGGTCATCCATCTCATTGATGTGCCCTCATTGACTGCATTTAACAACTACAACTTTTACCTTCTTTTTCCTTGCTTTGTTTCCTTTATAGTTTGGACTGCTTTATGCTTTTGGAAACATCTTGATTTTCCTATATTTTCTCTTCTTCTTCTTCTTCTTTTTTTTTTTTTTTTTTTTTTTTTTTTTTCTCTGTCTGCTTTTATGGATTTTCCTACCTTTATGCTTGCTTTTTGCTTTTCTAAGTTTCCTGCTTTTGGGTTGCCATCCATCTTTTTAGTGACTTTCTTGATTTTCTCTAATTTTCTTCTAGTTTCCATTGTGGATGACAAGTCATAGGGTCCACAAGCTCTCTTACACACTCTCATGGGACCTCCTAAGCATATCCAACTTATCACAATATTAAATAGATAAAAATTAATTAAATATTCGCAAACTATGAGATTTATCACTTCCCTTTAATTTAATTTAAGTAAACTAATTAAACATGGACCAATATTAATCCTAACTAATTTTTTTTTTTTTTTCCCACTGGGATCCATGGGGATCTAATGGCTTAGTGAATTCTCCTCGTGCTATCAAAAAACGGGGACATTACAGATCATTTGGGTACCAAGACCAAGCTTGAGTACATCAGGGTTATATTAAGAACCAAGTTTGATTGATTGGAAAGAATTGCTGGCACATCAAGAGCACAAGTTTGAGATGCTTGAAGAAAATTGGTGTCAAAGATTTTACAGGGCTCAAAAACCTAAAATAGGTATGTGTGATGCAAAACAAATATGGTATTTGGATCCAATTTTCATAATAAAACTTGGGTTGAGTTAAATATGTAGAATTCATGAAATGAGCATGGGAAGACATTTGCAAAAGTTGAAAGCATGTTGGAGAATGTAGGCCTGTTGCAACGTTTATCCTGAATAAAATATGCTAATGGTTAATGTAGAAGACTAAAGGGGCCATGTTGCGGCCATGTTGCAAGTTGTTGTGGATCCCATAACGGAATAAAAATGCATAAAATTCCAAAATGCATAGTTTCTATGGCAGCAAACTTGTTCCTACAAAAGTGGGCAAGTGTTAAAATTGGTTTCATATGAATTGGATGAAGACTAAGTTGGACAATGGTGAGCTGGCATCAATGAACACATGCCCATCATAAATCAACCCCAAAGTCATTTGTTTATTCCTAGAAAACAATGAATAGTTGTTGATGTATTTTCACTATAATCATTTGATCAAGTAGTTGAAGGTGAAATTTTGAAAACGATCTCTATGTTCTCACAAAAGTTCATCATCAAAATTGTCCATTTTCGTTCCGTGAAAGGAAAAAATACAATTAGGTTTGTTGGTTAGAAAATGGATGGGAATTTCGTAGTATTCTGAGAGGAAACACATTTTACATATCTCTAGAGAAAAAGAAACAATTTGGGAGAGGAATGTGAATGATTATGAAGGGGGTTTAGGAAATAAAAGAAATGGTATTAAACGAACCGATAGTTGCAAACACAAAGAAAATTGAGGGTTTTTGTAGAAGAAAAATACATCGTCCACATGAGTGTTGAATGAACAAGAGGTAGAATTGAATGAACAAGAGGTAGAAGTTTTTCTATGGTAGAAGGCACTAAACCTTCAATAAAAACACATTATCCCTGGTTGGAACTCTCCACTTGCTACAATAACTTAAATCATGCTTGAGTTTACTCAATAACCCAGTAAACACACTCGATTTGTTGGAGATTATCTCCGACAGATTTTGTTCAATGCCCAATTTTCCGAGTAACCTACATAAGATTTTGTCCATTCTTCAGGGCTATAGCACTTTCAAATAATCAGAATACACCTCAATTACTGTCAATTCTGTCTCCAAGTGCTACTGCACAAAAGCCAAGCCAAAGCAGCTGATTTCATAACCACGCTCCAAGGGATACCGTGCTTCCCCTTTCTCACCAATCCTTTGACAAATGGCCACAGATTCATCACCACCCAAACACTGCAAAAGTACTCTGCAAATAGCTTGTCTCTAAATGTATCATATCTTCCTGCCACAAATATTACAGATCCAGAAACAATGGCTGCCAAGTTTATAAACAGCACTGTCGTTGGTGGAATGAATAAAGAAGATGAATCAAATGTGAAGTCATCCTCACGGCCACAATCATCCTCGTCACCAGATCCCTTCGAGGTCACCACGAAAACTGTGTCAGAGACTCCCAGTAACTTCATCAAAACGTCGAACGTGGCAAATAAAACTGGAGATAAGCAGTGGATCAGCCACATCCTTTGGCCACTCAACCATTCTCTAATAGAACCACCAATGCGAAGAAATTCCCACAACCGAAAGCCATAACTTGAAACGAACAGTGCAACTGCAATTGCGAAGGCAGGCTTCGAAATCTGCAATATAAAGAATTCATGAACCTCAGGATCACGGAAATTGACAAAACATGAACTCATATATTGCATGGATGCTTAGCTAGTTGAAGTCAGTGGTCTTACCCCGGGCAAGAATGATTTGCCACTTAACAGAGAGAAAGCTGGCAATATTGCATAGCACGGCGTTGCCAGTGACAAGAATCCCCAGAGACAGAAATAAGTATACATCATCCTCTGGCGTATCATGATGTTTCTGTGTATACCCAGCAAGGGGCATAACCTGCTTACAAATATTTCAAGAATCCCAGTAATCCATCTCTTCATCTGCACAAGACTGTCTGGAACATTTGCTGCTGTAGTTCCCATGAAGGCCGGCTGCTCAGGCATGCAGAATACAGAATGCCAACCCAGGCAATGGATTTTTAACCCAGTCATCATATCCTCAACTGTGGATCCATACATCCATCCCACCTGCAAAGGACAGTACAAAAGTCAATTATTTTTCTACTGCAATTTGTTTATTCAATATTTGTGCAAGGTATGCAATTTGTTTCTTTAATATTTGTGCAAGGGATGGAATCCCTTCTGATTATCATGTACATTCTACAAAACTGGGGTTGATGCTGGGTTAGGATGGTTATAAAACTTTTATTTATATTGAATATGCATGGTACATTAAGTATACTATCATGTATATTTTACAAAATTGGGTTGATGCTTAGTTAGGATGGTTATAAAACTCTTATTTATATGTTAAATAAAATTAAGTATATTTTACAAAATTGGGTTGATGCTTAGTTAGGATGGTTATAAAACTCTTATTTATATGTTAAATAAAATTAAGTATATTAATATAAAGTACAATTTTTTTTAATTTTTATTTATTTATTTAAAGAAATGGGTAAAGCCTACTTCTCTTTAACTTTATTAACCTTATCATAAGGGACTTATGTATTATTAAGCTTTGATATATGGTGGAAAAGGTAAAAACCACTCCTTCCTACCAATACATTTCCAAATATTTAATACACTGTGTAAAGATATTGTAATGAGAGATATAACTTGGGTGTGACTATCATATACATTCTACAAAACTGGGGTTAATTGTAGTTTAGGGTGGTTATAAAATTCTTATTTACATTAAATCTGCATTGTACATTGAGCATATTGAATACAAGGTGTAAAGATAGAGTAATATAATGTTGACTAGAGACCGGTAGCTGGCAAAAAGAATACTGACATTTGAATAGTTAAAATAAAACTTGCAAGAATGTAAACTATATAAATTAAAAGTTGATTAATGGCAATTGCAAGTTAGTGACCTAAATGGCTTGGTTGGTCTGCCAATCATGTTCTCTGTGATGTGTTTCATGTTCTATGTGATGTGTTTTTTTACTATAATTCTTCAATAAAAGATGTTTTACAATTTGGGTTGTGACTAACATATAATTTCTACAAGCAAAATTGAGGTTGGTATTAGGTTGGAGAGTATTTGCATTGATACATTAAATATATTGAATATAAGTTACAAAGTTATTTTAGTAAGAGGTATTTTACAACTTGGGGTAGCAACATTTCTGTGTGAGTGTTGCATCAATGAATGTCACCAATTACCAAAAACGCGATGAAGGTAATGGTTTCTTTCAAAAGACGACCCAGAAACGGCGAGGGGACTGCGCTGTTTCAGGGTCGTTTCTTTGACCCGAGTTTCATGGATTTTACACTTTTTTTTATATCTCAACATTAAATCAAGGCAATTCATTATATGTTAAATCTGCTTTGTGTTCCCTGGAAAATATGCCTATCTTTTTATTTGAATTAGGCAATTGCAATTTCGATAATTCAAATTATGTTTTTAGTTACCATTTTAATAATGTATATAATCTTAATTTATATGTTTTTAGGTATCGGTATAGGTACAAGTTTTGTTTGAGAATAGTTTTTTATTTTTATGGAAAAGATTTCAGTGAGATTTTATAGGTTTTTTTTAAATTTTTAATTTTTTATAGAAAAATGTTAATAAATTAAATATTTTTAATTCTAATTTAGATATTTTTAAAACTTAAAGTTGTAATTTGAACAATTTACAGAGTTTTTAATAAAATTTTGGTTTGAAAATAGTTTTTGATTTTTAATAAACAATATTATAAATTTAAATGTTTTTAAGGTTTATAACCGTAATTTTAATAATGATTTGAAAATAGTTATAATTGTTGATTTTTCTTAAGTGTTTATATCTTACAATTTAAGGTAGACTATTATTTATACTTTTCCTAGGAGAATGGGACAAGTGTACTCTAAATATTGATTCTATGTGTTCAAAATTTAAAATAAACAATTATATAAAAAAAAGAAATATAAAAACAACTGGTAGTTGATGCACTGATAACTCATAGCTCATGCATTGATAAAAGTGCTCATAGACAACCCATTTAATAAAGTATAGACAAGGGGTAATTACAACTAAGCATGGAGAACAAATAACACATAACTTATTTATGACAATTAATTTATGGTCTGCAGTAGCTATGCTAGTTCAACAATATTATGATAAAAGAAAAAAACTTTCAGAAAAACTTTGACCAAAGTATTGAGAACTTCTTCGAACCTTTAAATTTGGAAATTATGTTAACAGGGAATTCTTCAAACACGTAAATTTTTTTATGGAAAATTTGTTAACAGGTCATGATCTTTCGTTTCTTTTCCACCAGTTTTGTATTTTTAATTTTTTACCTCACTCCTCGGTTTCTTGTATCCGAAACTTCCAAATTTCAAATTTCGTTTCTCATACTGTTTTTCTAGATTCTGATAACATAAGTTAAATCAAGCAAGGTAGACGTCCTACCTCTTTACCCCACAGAGTGTTGGTTTCATAGCAGCAGCTAGCAACGTTCAAGGCCTCATCTCTGGCCGATGAAGGAGAAGTACGGATACTGTATTGGTTGTCTCTCATGATTGTCTCAGCAGATGCTGCAAGGGCAGAAGATGGCCCAAATATACTAGAAAGAGCCTCCAAAGACCACGAAGATGTTTTTAAATCGTGAAACACTGTCCAAAAGCCATAATGAACATATATTACGAGGAGATAAGGTTTCATTTCAATTTCAAGACTGATTGGAGCATAAAGACTGATTGGAGCATAAAGAGGTCCATTAAGGACTTGGATTTTCTGATATTAATACACACAATGGCTCGGCTAGATCGTAATGAAACAAAAGAGTCACTGAAGCAACTGACATACTCAACCAATCAAAGAATTCTTACCTGTTGCATGGTTATGAAATTCTCTTACATCTTTGTTGTTATATTGGTCCGGAGCTGGTGGTACTCCATATAACGCTTTCCTTCGATGGAAGCAGCCTGTTCCACAATAGATGGGTCCTTGGAGTGCGTTCTTTCCTCTGAATATTGTCTGTACACAGAATACCCATTTATAGTATACTATCTTGATAGCAATCATATGATAGATTCATTTTAAGTTCAGATATATCAAATGTTGAGAGATTAAATCTGTTAAAAACATATAAGGACATATAAACTTGTGCATGAACTGATACAGTGATACTTACGCTAGATATTTTCGATTGGTTGTCCACGGAGTCATCCTTGTTGCTTCTATAGAATGACGGTGGAAATTGTACAAAGCCGCACTCTCTTTCAAACTTACAATCGAGAAAAAAACACATAGCGTGTTGAATGGCCTTGGAATTGCTCACAAACATATCGCAGTCCAAATTGAGTATCAAAGGTGAGTTTGTCATCACTCCGGACACTCGTGCCTGGAAATTAGAGAATTGAATGTCGTTATCAGTATAGCTTTGAAAATATTGCACTCGGAAAGACAGAGAGATTTACACTGTGTTTTCATGCCTCTTTATTTCTTTACTTCAAAGAAAGGTCACTGTGGTTTTTTAATAGCTTTCTGTACTTCATAGAAAGAATAGGGTCATGACAAATTTGTTAGAAATAAAATTACCATAACATTCATTGCACCAGCTTTGTAATGGTGATCCATTTTGGGGCGTTTTTCTCTAGCAACATACACTACATGAGGTAGAATATCTCGTTCAGCTCCATTGTTTTCATAGAGAACCTGTATATAAATATTACTTCCATGAAAATGAGAAGATAAACTGTAAAAAAAAATTCTTTTGTACCTTTTAAAAAAAAAATCTATTTTACTATAGCAGCCCTGGAGTGTAAATTTGATCACCTTGACCACACTCGAGTGGTTGCGAACGTCTGAACTTCTATGAGCAAAACCATCAGCACCATCCTGACATATGGAGTCTAATAGGACTTCCCGTGTCTCAAATGCTTTGTTAATCCTCCTCTTCAAACCCTCATATTCATCCTAAAAAAACATTGAAAATTAATGTTAGAACACTTCATAATTTAATAGACAAATTAACTATGTATCCCTGGCACCATGAACATCACAGAATACCTTCATCTCCTGCCATTCTCGGAGAAAATTCTGATCAGATTTCTTGCTATGTTCGGGATTTTGTTTGGAGAAATACATAAATGGCGCCCTTGTCTCTATATCGAACTTCTTGCAGAACGGTACCCATCTTTTGGCAAATCCTAGAGTTTCTACCAAAGAGTAGAAAGTGATGGGAGAGGCACTGTCGTCTGAGATATAGCATGCGAATTTTTGGACTGGATAATCGATTGCAAGTACTGAAAGAACTGTATTGGCAGTGATTATAGCAGGCTCCTTGACAGGATCTGCTGTGGTGATAATTATATCAACAGGAGGAAGCTTTGAAACAGATTCTCCACTATATCTGGAACATAAAAGAAAAAACACATGTAAACAATATATATCACAGGATATAGCAAAAGAAAAACCGAAACTGTCCGCAATTATGCTATTCACCTGTGTGCAAGTCTCTCTGGGTATGTTTTATAGTCGACGAATAGCCATCTAATGTTGCAATCAAGAATCCATTGCATAGCAAACGATATCTCGCAGGCAAAGGCTACAATCCAAATTCTATAAGATTCATCAAGGGGATTTAATAGACGATAGCCCAAGAAGGATAGCATAAGCACAAAGTGAAGGCAAGCATAGGCTCTATATAGTTTGGGCTTCTCTACAATTTTGTCATATAGAGGAGGAGAATTAATGGCAATCATTTGGTTCTCCATTCTCAGAACTAGATTTCTATCTACAGAGACCAGCTAATTTAAGCATAGAAATTGAGAGGGTAGATTTGTGTATCGCCATTCTCCCCGATTGATTTATGAAGGAATTGTCCCCTTAGATGCACTTGCACCAGTAGAATGTTTCTAGAAAACAGTGGCTCTGGGAGATTATTATCTGTTTCCGTCTCTTTCTGAATCTCACATAATGACAAATCCCACATAATGGCAAACTTGAATGGGTGGCAAAGAGCCCGAAAGACACGGAAGTGAATTATTTAGGAAGGGCACCTAGATCCAGGCTTTGTTACAAGGACAACCTGTCAAAATACAGGATTCTACTTATCGTTTTGGTTTTATATACATATTTTTGGCAGTGGCATGCTTGTTGCTCTCTAGAAATTTCACAAATTCCAAAATTGCTGTTGCAATGAAAGTGGAAAAGTCCATGAGAGGATGGACCATGCCATTCTGTCAGATTTCCAGTCTTTTTCAGTTTTCCATTTCCAGTCTTTTTCAGTTTTCCAGTTGCAAAACAATTTATATTCAACCTTAGTGAAGGGAAAGGGAAAAGGACACCGCACAGTCAAAAGATTTGACCTGCACAGAAAATAGATATATTTTTTTCTTTGGGTTAGAGTTGCGCTTCACTTAGCAAATACTTTGCTCTAAATTTTCTTCCTTATTTTTGCCAAACACTTTATTCACCATTTTATTAACCCAATCTTAAACAAACTTTGTATAAAGATATTTATTGCTAAAATATAAGAACTGAAACATATGTTGAAGTTACTGCACGTTAAACTAGAACATTCACCACCCTAAAATACTTGGAATTTTAATACGCAGGTCAATATGAAGTAGATGTGGGGGATGCATAACCCAACATTCTTGAGAATGAATATATAAAACTAAAGACTTATATATTAGCACTGTAAAACAAAGTAACTTTGTAGCACTTACAAAGAGATGAGTCTTACTACAATCTTTCACAATTTTACAGAGATTGGGCTTTCTTTCTCTGAGAGAGGTTTTTATTTATAGACAAACTTGGTTTGGCTTCTCCTCGAAGCTATACGGTTTCATTAAAGACTGTAATAAATTTGTACCTAAGAAGTTTTGGGCTTGCAAAATACAAACGCAGTTACATAAATACTAACTTGTCATGAGTTGGATTGGCTCCAAAATGACTGACTGTCTAACATTGCAAACTCACAAGTTTCTGACAGAGCCGGTGCCTATCAGATACGCTATCACCTCATTAATTACAATATTCCAACACTCCCCCTTAATTATGAGCGGATGGGAATCATCAAACAAAAAAAAAATATTACCAAATATTTCAGCGTTGAAACATGCTATGTTCATGACATAGTTGACTGCATAGAACTTGTCACTCTCAAACAACTTCGCAAATATTGGAATGTGTCCCTTGCCAATGGTTTTGTGAATATATATGCTGCCTGATCTTCAGACCTGCACTATTCTAAACAAATTTCCTTGTTGTTTATCAATTCTCTGATAAAATGATACCTTATGTCGATGTGCTTGGTTTTCTTGTGGTACACATGATTCTTTGATAGTGCGATAGCTGAATTGTTGTCGCAGTAAATGACTATGGGTTCTTGCTAGTTCTACGGCAGGTCACTTAACATCCATCGCATCCAAACGGCTTGACATGCAGCACTTATAGCTACGACATACTCTGCTTTTGCTGAAGAAAGAGTTACTATGGGTTGTTTCTTTGAAGCCCATGATATAACACCTGTTCCTACATGAAATGTATTCCCAGATGTGCTTTTTCTGTCATCTATGCTACCTCCATTATCGCTATCAATGTATCCAATGAGTTTCAAATTTTCTGAGGCTGAATACAAAATACCAAAGTCTTTTGTTCCACTTACATACCTCAGAATTATTTTACCTGCATTCCAATGAGATACTTTTGGTGACTCCATGAATCTTGGGATTAAACTGACTCCATACATGATATCTGGCCTTGTTGCTGTAAGATACATAAGGCTTCCAACAAGCCTTTTAAACAGTGTAGGATCTACATTGGATCAATCATCATCTTTGCTCAATTTCAAACATGTTATCACTGGTGTTGGAGCTGTTTTGCAATTTAACATCTTAAATCTGTTCAAGACATCACTTGCATATTTTGACTGAGATATAAATATCCCATTTTCAGTATGTTTGACTTCAATGCACAGAAAATACTTCATAAGCCCCAAATTAGTCATTTCAAATTCACTTTCCATGATTGTTCTAAATTCTTCTATGTCAAAATCACCAGTAAATATTAAATCATCTACATACAGGCAGACAATTAGCTTATTATATTGCTTGTTGATTTTTATATACAGTTTTGGCTCACATTCACTTCTATGAAATCCATTCTGAATGAGGTGTGAGTCAATGCAACTGTACCAAGCTTTAGGAGCTTGCTTCAAATCACAGAGTGCCTTTTTCAATTTGTACACTCTGTGTCCTTGTCCTGGAACTTCATAGCCTTGTGGCTACTCCACATATACTTCTTCCTCTAAATAACCATTTAGAAATGCAGACTTAACATCCATTTGATAAACAGGACATTTCTTATGTGCTGCGATGGCCAAAACTGTTCTGATTTTGTCCATTCGAGCTACAAGTGCAAACGTTTCATTGAAGTCTGTGCCAGGTTGCTGTGTGAATCCTCTTGCTACCAATCTTGCCTTGTGCTTCTGCAGATTTCCATCAGCATCTTGCTTGGTTTTATAAATCCATTACACGCTTATCACATCCTTGTCCTTAGGAACATCAACTAATTCCCATGTTTGATTCTTCTCAATGCATTCTATTTCTTCATTCATAGCTTGTACCCAAACTTTATCTTCAACAACTTCTTCAAATGTTAGACGATCATTAACTTGATAAAATAATGTAGAAACAGAGAATGAATTAGGTGTACCAGTCTCATATATCTTGCGCAGACTTCTTATCTTTGGCGGAGTTGCTTGTGCCGAACTGCGCGAACTGCTTGATGGAGTTTGCTGCACACTTGGTGTGCTTTTCAAAGTTGCTTGAACTGCGACTTATGTCTGAGTTCCTTGTGCCGAAACATGTTGCACAGTCCTGGGAGTAGACGGAGCTACGCAGTTCTGATTCACATGCAGAGTCTCAACCACATCTTCTACGATGTCATCATTTTCAACATGTGACACGATTTTGACATTCTTATCTATAGTTCCATCCCATGCTTCATTTTGTACAAACTGAACATCTCGACTGATAATAACTTTTCTTACAACAGGATCATCCAACTTGTATGCTTTTGTATCTTTAGAATAACCAATAAAAATGCATTTCTATCATTTATTGTCGAATTTCCTTCTCAGCTAATCTGGAACATGTGCGTATGCTACACAACCAAAAAAATTTAAATGTGAAAGACTATGTTTCATACCTGTCCATGCTTCCTGTGGAATTTTGTTCTTGATTCTCTTCGTCAGACATCGATTCATGATGTAAACAACCGTTGCGACTGCTTCAGCCCAGTATTCATTTGACAGATCCATGGCTACCAACATACTGCGCGCCATCTCCATAATGGTTATGTTCTTCCTCTTCGCGATACCATTCTGCTGCGGTGTATACTGCGCAGTGAATTGCTTCTATGCCATGATTTTTGCAAAATTTTAAGAAATCATTTGAAGCATACTCACCACCTCTTTCTGTTCTTAATATCTTAATGTTGTAACCACTCTGCTTCTCCATGAGTGCCTTGAACTGTTGAAAACAACCAAGTGCATCAGATTTATGATTTAGAAAATAGAACCATGTTTTTCTTGTGAAATCATCAATAAATTTGAGAAGATAAGTGCATCCTCCCATGGATGGTGTTTGCATTGGTCCACAAATATTAGAGTGCACGATTTCAAGTGGTGTGCGAGCTCTGTATGACTTTCCGACTGAAAAAGTCTCTCTGTGTTGTTTTCCAAAAATACAGCGTCAACAAATTCTCTCTGGTTTTTCAATCAATGGCAATCCTTTCACCATGTCTTTCATATGTAGTAGCTTCATCCCACCAAAATTTAGATGTCCAAATATGAAGTGCCATAACCAGGATTCATGCTTTATTTCTATTTGAAATGCAGCTTGCATTTCACTATCTTTTTCTTCCTTTGCGTAGTGAATTGCTGCTTCTTTACTTTCTGCTTTGAATGCAGCTCTAGAATTTTCATTCTGACTTCCATGAACAACTTGAGTTGTTTTTACTTTTATGATTGGTCTTATCCTCAAAGGAAACAAGCGATTGCTTGTCATCTTCACTTTGGCTATTAACTGATTGCTTGGATATATGTCTTTGATCACACAATGCTTTCCTATCATGTGAACTCTGTAACATTTTTCCATCAGCTATCCAATGCTCATCAAATTATGCTTCAAACATTGAACATAATAAACATCAGGCATATATTTCTGCTCCCCCTGTTTGGTTAGAATGTCAACAGTACCCTTACTCAAAACAGTGACTTGAATATTGTTTCGAGGTGTGACATCAGTTTGAACTGATTTATCTAAACTAGAAAATAGATTTAAATTACCAGTCATATGGTTGCTACAGCCTCAGTCTAAATTCCATATGTCATTTGGGCTTTCTTGGACAGCATTGCATTCAAGTGGAGATGCACATGCATGGCACATGCTAAGAACAGTGAGTTGTTCAGAGTTCTGCTATTGCTTGACTGTGTTTGTCCTTGCTTTCCTTGGTCATACTGCTTCTTCCTGCATTCATATGCGAAGTGTCCATACTTCTTACAGTAATGACATTGAATTTTTTATTTATCATACTAATTCTATGTTCATGATTGAGTAATTAGGCTTGTACTAGTGACATGTGCAGGGCTGCTATTGCGACCTCCTCTGAAAGAACTTCTTTCTCTGCCTCTAGAGTTTGATCTTCCTCTGCCTCTTCCACGACTTATTAATGACTGTGCTGCGAATGCACCTTCCAGTGATGTATCTGAACCACTAATTCTATGTTCATGATTGAATAATGAGGCTTGCAACTCAATAGTAAATTGGGACAGATCTTTGTTTTCCTCCAGGGTCACAACTAAAGATTCAAATTTCTTTGGAAGAACTCTAAGAACTTTTTCAACAACTCTTTGGTCACCTAGAGTTTCTCGATGAGACTTTGTTTGATTAACAAGACCAATAACACGAGTATAGAATGATTCTACTGACTCTGTATTTTTCATTGACATAGATTTAAAATCTCTTCTAAGAATTTGAATTTTTGTAGTCTTTACCTTGTTTAAGCCTTGATAGGAAGTTTCCAGTGTGTCCCACGCTTCCTTAGCTGACTTCGTTGTTGCTACTCTTGGGAGTATTGATTCATGTGTTGCTTGATGTATGTGGAACAACACATTTCCATCTTTCTTTTTATGTTCCCTTAAGACATCCTTCTCAGCTTGTGTGAGATTGTTGTATGCTGTTAGATCTATTGGTTCTGCATAGCCATTCTGGACTATTTCCTATACATCTTGACCTCTAAACAAAGCTTTCATAGTTAGAGACCAATATTCATAATTTTTACCAGAAAATATTGGAGATTGCAAATTACCTGAAGTGGAAGGCATTCTTAATCACTTTTCCCTTTTTGTAAATAGAATTCTTACTTTTCGTAAACCAAGCTCTGATACCAGATCAAGGGAAAAGGACACTGCGCAGTTAAAAGATTTGGCCTGTGTAGTAAATAAATATATTATTTTCTTTCCTTTAGAGCTGCGCTTTACTTACCAAATACTTTGCTCTAAATTTTCTTCCCTATTTTTGCCGAATAGTTTACTTCACAAATTAGCTGCGTGGAAATTACCTGCCCAATTCACCCTTTTACTGCACACAGGTTAACTGCGCATTTCTACTTTTTACTGCTTTAAGATTATCCACGCATTTCGACTTTCTACTGTGCAGGTGAAATTTGCTGTGCAGTTCTCTAACCTGGCAAGACTTGACTTTGTATGAACTTGGCACTTGACACAAATTTACTGTAGCGTTCATCCTTAAGTTGCATCAACAGTGTTTTTTTTCTTTTCATTTCTCATCTAGAATCTAAGATCAATAATTCTTCGCTTAAGTAACGCATGGCCATATTCCAATTGCAAGCATTTAAAGTAATCACAAGAAGTAATCTCCTACATTCATAATCAAACACTTCTATATATGTATAATTGAATTAAATTGAAGCAATTATTTAATCATTTACTCTTTCCTATCCAAGAGTATAAATATCTATAATCACACCACCTGGAACATAAGTGCATAGAATATTCAACATTTTCCTTTTGAACTCCTAACATTTAAATCTACGTTTTACCATGGTGTGATTTACCATGGTGTGATTTGAATGACATTTGCCATAACAATGATATATTGACATCATTTTTTACCAATTTATGACACACTGATATAGGATCTAACTGTTACAAAATACAACACTGGTAAGCATATTATAATGCATTCTACGTAGAATAACTTTCTCATAATATTGGCCTAACAATATACATTATAATGCTTTACTTATAGGAACAATTTTTCACATATTACAACATTGAGATATATGAATTAATGTATTGTTACATGATTCCAACTTTTAATAGTTCAAATACTAAACGCATTCTTATGAACATTATTATCAAATCGACCTTTGCCTATTACTGTCCTAATGTTCATACTAAATTCATTATTATTATCATCCAAATTTCAATACTGCAATCACTATACAGCATAAGGTAAGGCATTAATATAGAAGTCGACCTCCTCATGTCTCACACCGATAATTACACTACGATACATGATCATATAATGAATGGTCATATATTAAAACACTACTACACATAGCACATCGTTTATACATTCCATTTCTCCATAACAGAATCGTTAAATAAAGCATATGGTAGGCACTTATACAATCGACCTTCAACATATACGATACTAATATTTTTGTTGAATATTTTATTATATGAGTGTTTTGCAATAATATAATACTAGGTACCGGGTTATGAATTTTTATAATTGAAAAGCCAAAAGTGTGGTGAAGTGAACGCGTAGAGGGTTTTTAGGAGGTCAGAGTTCGTTTATTACAGGACACAGAGTTTTTCATGCATAAGATAACTTCTGGAAAAGTAAATGAAAATGTCAATTCAAATGAAATCGACGTGCAGACTCCGGGATTAAGGCACGATTTGAGTATGGGTTTAAAACCTTCCAATTGAAACGAATACGTGGGGAGTTCAATAATTAATTCCGAAATCGGAATTTTAAATCTTAGAGGATGGATCAACTTCAATAATCAACTCTGGAGTCGATTTCGCTGTACAACAGAGTTTAAAACCTCATAAAATAGATTGATTTCAACCATTAAATCCGGAATCAAAATCACAAAATAGACGGAGCTTTAAGTCTCATGAGAAGGGTCGACTTCAACAGTCAACTCTGATGGAATTCTGAAATCGAATTCATTGGGAAGTGATTACAGAGTAATCCCTGAATGCGTCTTGTACAGATCGACATCCATAATAACAGGATTTTAAGAGTTCTAAGAGTAACAGAATAATTATAATGGAATTTTGAAATCAAATTCAGTGAAAAGTGATTACAGAGTAATCCTTGAACGCGTCTTGCACATATCAGTTTCAACGAGCAACTCTGGAATGTATACCATAAAACAAACAGGGTTTACATCTCAGAAAAGTAGATCGACTTCATACAAACAAATATGGAATCGAAATTATAATAAATACAGAGTTTAAAATCTCAGGAAATAGATCGGTTTCAACGAGCAACTCTGGAATGTATACCATAAAACAAACAGAGTTTAAATCTCAGCAAAGTAGATCGACTTCATACAAACAAATATGGAATCGAAATCCTAAGGCAATTAGAGTTTAAAAAATCTCAGAATTGTTAAATCGATTGCAGCAACCCAAGTTTTCCCCAAATCCCGAATCATTTGCAGGGATTCGAAATGCATATAAAACAAGGCAGAGTTAAAAATTACAGATATTTCTAAATCGAGTTACAACCAACGTTTTCTAAGTCCTCCACATATTCTTGCATATTCAGAATTACATATATATATATATGGAAAACAGAGTTTATACTTTTGTCAAAAACCAGATCAATTCTTAACAATTCCAAACTACAATAACAACTCAAGTACAGAAAAATAATAACCGAAGAACAATGAACCTAATTCGGCGGTCGAGCTGGAAGTCGAGAAGTTCGTTGGAGTAGCGGCTGATTCGCTGTCCGGATCGATCCACTTGGACGAAGATACCGACAACCCCTCAGTTGACCACCCTACCGTATCGGGGTTACTCTCCTTCATCCCGAACCCCCGAGCTAATGGGGTCGTAAGAACACACTAGCAAGCTTTAGCTTTCCGACGGGATCTCCCAATCCCCAGTCTAGCTAATTCCAAGTCCCGAGAATCATAACATAATCCGAGATTATCATGCCCATCCAACATTAGGGAGCAAGAGATGTCTTTTTCTCCTTCTCCTCCCTCATTATATAGTAAAAGCCTGTGTGCCATGTGTCTGTGCATGCACATATTTATTTTAATTTAATAATTTAATTACAATCGTTCTCAATTACAAGTGTCTCAATATCTTTAATGTGCACCTAATTCTTTAAATCAGTGGGAGTTAGGTGTAGGAGAGTATACTTCTATTTTGGTCCTCATTCAGTTTACTTAATACCTTTTAGTAAACTAGTTGTTTTTTTATTTATTTAATTTCTTTTAAATAATAAAACTTATAAAAGAAAATTTGTTTCTTTTATTTAATATAATCTAATTCCATTAAAAGTTTAAAAGATTTAAAAAGGTTTATAAAATATTTATATATATATATATTTTTTATATTAAAACTTTTATTCTTTAATCAAATATTTTCACTCTAAAGTTTTAAACTTCCAGTAGTATTTATTTCTAGATAAAACTTCAATAGAATATTTTAGTTTAGTTTTTGTTTTTCTTCTTTTCAAAAAGTAGGAAAATAAAATAAATAAACTAAACTAAATGTTTTTGTTTTAATTCCTTTTTCATTTCTATTTTCTTCTTTTCTCTTGAAAATAAAATAATGAATATTATTTTATTGTAATTGTCTTTTAATTTAAAATCACTTGAATTTATCTTTCGGTAAAGTTTCAATTTCTTCATATGTTAAATAACATTATCTTTTTCTTGTCCAGGTGCCTCTTCGGCGGGTCCTTCCGCCAGTTCCATTCCTTTATTCTTATGGGGAGCACTGCGTAGCGATCGGGAGTCGTTACCGCGATATCTCAACTATGCTTCCTGGAGACTAAGGGATGTTGAGGGATCAGGCTAAGGGATGTTGAGGGATCAGGCTCTCCTTATTGCTCGTCCCTCAACTCATCGTACGTGACCAAATCGTTATGGCCTTTCCTGTATGACACATGCCTCCCCAGGTGAGATGAAACGGCTTCACCCGTGTGTGGATTGATAATTCAGGGTCGACAGTCAGTCATCGTACCCCTATGTGTTCTTTCCATTTTTACGACCCCTATAATTCCATTGTGGGTCAGTCGGTAAATCATCTTACCTACCACTGCACACACTCAAGCGCACATTAGTAGCACTACACTATAAAGCATTTTCATCATTCTTTTCAATATCTCAGTCAGTCGAATCTACTAAATATTCATTATTTTAACATCATGCGTTAGTCAGTCAAGCATGCTCATCATTCATTGTTTTATCTCAGTCAGTCGAGTATAAAACTAATCATCATTTTCATTTCAAGCATTTTCAACATTCATCATTTCTTCATTCTAAAGTATTTTCATTATTTATCATTTTCTCAGTCAGTCGAGTATATCCATCATTCATCATTCATCTAATCATTTTCATTTCACATGTAAAACTCAAAGAAAACATTCATGGTCCAAGTTTTTATAAATCTGGGTCACTTCAAACCAGTACCCGTAATAGTCAAATCAGTCATAGGTTTCCAACAGTCTAATAAATCATAAGTCTCAAATAATCTAGTCAATCATAAGTCTAAAATAATCAAATCAATCATAGGTGCTGAGGCGGGCATTACATACACCCCCTCTTATTAAAACTTCGTCTTGAAATTCAAAACAAAAAAGGAAAGTCCCGATGCATCTCAGTTGCGTCCTCCCAGGTCGCAGAATTGGGACTATAGCTATCCCACTGAACCTTGACCTGGTCAATCACATGGTGCCTAAGATGCCGTGTTCGACGGTGCAATATGCATATCGACTCTGTCGTCCCGGCCCCTTCGTCCATTATCTGTAAGTTACTCTTGTCAATGATATGTGCTGAATCATAAATGTAATGTCTAAGTGCTGATACGTGAAAAACATTATGCATCCTATGTAATAATGTTGGTAGTGCAAGACGGTAGGAAACCGGTCCTATCCATTCTAGTATCTCAAAGGGTCCAACGAACCTAGGAGATAGCTTTCTCCCTTTCCCAAATATGATAGTACACTTTTGCGGCCTCACTCACAAAAATACTCGATCTCCAACCTAATACTCTCTTTCGAGTCTATGCGCATCAGCATAACTCTTCTGTCGATCATGTGCTTCTTTTAGTCGAGCACGGATATCTGCCATCTATTCTTCCATCTCCTGAATCACCTCAGGTCCAAGTAGAGTCCTATCCTCTAGTATGTCCCAACTCAAGGGTGTTCGATAGGGTCATCCATACAAAAACTCGAATGGTGCCATCTTTATCGAAATCTGATAGCTGTTATTATACGCGAACTCTACTAGAGGTAAAAACGCCTCCCAACGGGTCTGCTGATCCATCACATACATCCTCAGCATGTCCTCTAGTATCTAGTTCACTCTCTCAGTCTTCCCATCAGTCTCCGTATGGTATCCAGTGCTGATGTTGAGCCGCATTCCCATGGCTTCCTGGAAGTTCGTCCAAAATCTACCAGTGAATACTGATCCCCGATCAGATATTATATTCCTCGGCAAACCGTGCAGTCGTACTATCTCATCAATGAACACTCTAGCAATCTCTGGGTCCTGATAAGTATTCTTGATGGGTATGAAATGTGCACTCTTTGTGAGAGTGTCTACTACCACAAAGATGGTATCATGTCTCTTGCAGGTCAGAGGCAATCCCACAATAAAATCCATGTAGATTATCTCCCACTTCGACTCAAGAATGGCATGAGGATGGAGTAGTCCGGCAGGATGTCTATGTTCAGCTTTGAATATCTGACACTCCATGCATCTGGCGACAAAGTTTACCACGTCTCTCTTCATGCCATGTCAGAAGAATAGAGGATAAAGGTCTTCATACATCTTCTTCACGCCAGGATGTGCTCTATAAATAGCTCGGTGAGCTTCTTCTAGGAATAGGTTCCTGAGCTCATTTTTCTCTGGCAGATAAATACGGTTGTTGTATCTCAAAAACTCGTACTTCTCCAACGAATAACCCTTATACTTGGGCAATTCCATCTGTTCTTGTTCTAGCTCAGCTTTTACATCAATGTACTAGTTGTATTCCTTCTATAGCCCATGTACCTTTTCTATCAAGTTGGTCTGCATCGGAATCACCGAGAAGATGTTGGGTCTACAACTAAGTGCATCTACTACCTTGTTCAGGTTTCCCTTCACGTAGGTAATGTCGAAGTCATGCTCACTCAGTTGTTCTGACCATCTCCTTTGTCTAGCATTCAAATCACTCTGAGTAAAGATATATTGCAATCCATGGTGATCTGTCTTAAGTTTAAACTTCCTTCCTACCAGGTAGTGTCACCATAATCGTAAAGCATGCATTACTGCAGTTAGTTCCATGTCGTGTGTCACATAGTTTTCCTCATGTGGTCTGAGTCTCTGAGAGGAGTAGGAAATCGCTCTACCACCCTGCATTAGCACACATCTGAATCCATCCTTGGATGCATCAGTGCATACCAAGAAATCTTCCTCCATGTCCGACACTTTTAGAACCGGTGCCATGGTCAATAATTACTTCAGTTTATCAAATGCCTTAACGCATTTATCTGTCCATATAAACGGTCTATCCTTCTTCTGTAACTCAGTGATCGGTCCTTCAATCCTCGAGAACCCTTCAACAAACCTCCTGTAATATCTCACAAGTCCCATGAAGCTTCTCACTTCATATACATTCGTAAGCGCTGGCTATTCCCAAATGGCCTCAATCTCGGCGGGATCTATGGCTATACCGTCGCCAGAAATAATATGTCCCAAGTAGTGGATCTCCTTCTGGAAGAAGGAACATTTCGACAAATTCCCATAAAGTTGGTTCTCTCTAAGACAATGTAAAACTAACTGGATGTGCTCTTCATGTTCATCTGGTGTCCTAGAGTAGATAAGAATATCATCGAGGAATACCTGCATGAACTTTTCGAGATACTGGCGGAACACGCCGTTCATTAAGTTCATGAAGACACTAGGTGCATTGGTCAACCCAAAAGGTACCACTACGAACTCGTAGTGTCCAAACCGTGTCTTAAAAGTAGTCTTCGGAATATCATCTTCTGTGATTCTTAGATGGTGGTAACTTGATCGTAAATCAATCTTTGAAAAGATTGTGGCACCTTTCATCTGATCGAACAAGTCATTGATCCTAGGAAAATGATACTGATTCCTCACAGTAGCCTTGTTCAACTGGCGGTAGTCAATGCAGAGTCACCACGACCCATCCTTCTTCTTAATAAAGAGCACTGGTGCTCCCCACGGGGAGACGCTTGGTCTAATCATCCCTAAATCCAAGAGCTCTTGTAGTTGCATCTGTAGTTTCTTCAGTTCCGACATGAACATTCTTTATGGAGCTCTCGCGATCGGTTCAGTTCCTGCCTTCAGTTTTATGGTAAAATCTAGTTCTCTTTGAGGTGGTAATCCGGGTAGGGCTTCGGGAAATATATCCATGTATTCCGTGAATAAGGGGTGGTCAACGATGTTAGCCTTGTCCTTTTCTTTGTTCATTTCTATCACCGCATAGAGCTGACATCCCTTCCTCAAGCTTCTCTTCAGCTGTAAAGCTGAAATCATCCGCAATGATACCTTGTTCTTCATCCCCGTGAGGACCTTCTTATGACCTTCATCGTCATAAAAATTCAATTCCTTGCTACGGCAGTCTAGAATGGTGGCATGGGATTCCAACCAATCCATGCCTCATATTAAGTCATAGGCTCCAAGGGAGGTCACATAGAAAGAAGTTCTAGTGCAACATACACCTATGTCTAACTCACAATCTTCTAGTTTCAGTCCCACACTCTGGGTATTCTCGGAAGCCATTTCAACTAGGTCGAAATCATCTTGTGCACATGCCATTATCTTGCTTCGTTCTAAAGAAGAATAAGAAATAAAGTTTTCAGTAGCACCAGGGTCTATGAGTAAAGAGAATTGCATACCATTAAGTGTTCTAGTCGTTTCTAGTACAGTAGACGAATGTTCCGCTTGACGGTTGTTGACCACCGCATGAATACAATGTGCTCTCCCCAAATCTGCAGCAGTAGTCTAAGGTGGCCTCTATCCCTGTCTCGGTCCCGTCTGCTACTGAGGACAGTCGATCTGAAAGTGTGGACTTCCGCAAACCCAACATCCTTCCTTTGGTCCCCTTCTTGATCTTCTAGTGGGTGCATTATTGCAACGTGGTCTTGACTGTGCTGGTTTCCCAAATGTCCTGGTATTGTCTCTCTTGGTTGGTGGCTTGTACGGCATTCTGTTGTTTCGAACTGGTTTTCCATGCATAGGTCCTCTGAAGATATTTCGCTAACCGAAATTCATCCTCGACAGATCAGAAGGTGGTACTACCCGATTTTGAATGGGAAATTTTTCCCTAGATGGACCTATGTTCATCAGTTCCTCTTCGACTATCAAAGCTTTTTGTACTGCATCGTGCAATGTAGGCAGAGTAAGAATGCGGACCTTGTCTCTAATGTTTCCATTCAGCCCATAAATATATTTGTTCACTTTCAACCTCTATGTCGAGATGTGAGGTGCATATCTCAGGAGTTCCATGAACCTGATCTCGTATTCCTGCACTGTTCTTCCTCCCTGTCGAAGGGCGTTGAATTCATTGAGTTGCCTCTCAATGAACTCTTCTGACATGTAGTGTTTGCGGAACTGTTCTTCAAATAGCTCCTAAGGAACTTCGTTGGCCTTGACTTCCAACTGTGGTTTCAAGGTCTTCCACCAAAGCAGGGCTTCCCCCTTCAGCTGCAGAATAGCCATATGTACCTTCAGGGTTGAGGTGTAGTCCCTCAAAGGCACATAGCCATGTTCTCTAACCAAGCTTCTGTCGCGGCTCCTTCAGTGGAACCCCAAAATTCTAGAAATATTACTTTTTCCAGTTCTCTATGAATGTTGGCAGGAGGTGGGTTCTGCGGTTCAGTCGCAGGTACTATGGGTCGGTCTTCCGCGCGGTCCAGTTGGGTCAACAGTGCTTCCGACATTCTTTGGAAGTTCCTCATGTTCATGACTTTGCCGGCGGGCAAGTTAATCGTCTCTTCAGCTCTGGGTGGAGTAGCTACTGGAGGGGTTGGCGAACGTGCTTCCCGTTCTCGTCCCCTCCCAGTTCTACCTCGGGGAGTCCGTTGGTCCATGGCAAAGTCTGATTTATCATGGAAAGTAAAATTTGTTATTCAAGTAGTTTATCAAGTGTTGCAGAAATGTTTGGGTCCGAACTAGGTTCAACCATGCTTTGATACCAAATGTAGCATTCATCCTTAAGTTGTGTCGACAGTGTTTTTTCTTTTCTTTTCTCATCTAGAATCTAAGATCAATAATTCTTCGCTTAAGTGACACATGGCCATATTCCGATTGCAAGCATTTAAAGTAATCACAAGAAGTAATCTCCTACATTCATAATCAAACACTTCTATATATGTATAATTGAATTAAATTGAAGCAATTATTTAATTCTTTACTCTTTCCTATCCAAGAGTATAAATGTCTATAATGACACCACCCGGAACATAAGTGCATAGAGTATTCAACATTATCCTTTTGAAATCCTAACATTTAAATCTACGTTTTACCATGGTGTGATTTGAATGACATTTTCCATAACAATGATATATTGACATCATTTCTGACCAATTTATGACACACTGATATAGGATCTAACTGTTACAAAATACAACACTAGTAAGCATATTATAATGCATTCTATGTGTTGATGTATATGTAACTTCAGAATGTATTTTACCCATGTGTATTTTATTCCTATAGAGATGTTAGTATTCCTCTATACGGAAGTGTTTGTATTCCTATAGAGATGTTATTATTCCTCTATACGAAAGTGTCGTCATTTATATTGTAAGTGTCGTAACTTATACTTGATGGGTTATTAGACCACCTTGATGGAGTCGGCCCTGTATGAGTCATGTGGGTAAATGGGTTATTAGACAACCAAGTGTGGGGTAGGCCCAGATTAAGTTTACCATGGGTTATTAGGCTACGCTAGACAAGTCGGCCCCATTAGTTTATTGGGCAGGACATGGCAAGTATAAATAGAGATCGGGAGATCTCTATTTGATCACTCATTACTCACTTCTATCTCTCTTAGAAAGTGGCACACTTGTGAGGAGTAGGATCATCTGCTAGGAGAAAACTATCTCTTGTACTTTGGTTGTATCATTGCTCTATCTATCTCTGAGGAAGTTGTGGGGTTTTTTCACCTTCTTGTTTTTCCCTGGTGAAACTCTGTGTCTCTTGTGTGCTTGCATTATTGTGTCCATGGTTGATATGCTGTAGATATGCTGTACATGTTATTCTCTCAGTTACGATACTAGATCAGATTGAAATTTCTGAAAAACTAACATGGTATCAGAGCTAGCCTGAAAGAAGGCATGGTATGGCATGTATGACACTTGTTGCACTTGTGATGCTAGGGCTTGATATAGAAAAAACTAGTCATCGTAGACCTTTCTCTATAAATCCATTTCGGCGATGTTTCAGTATCTGAAACTCTTACAGGTCGAATATAATATCCCCATGTACCTTGTGTCCGAAGCACAACTTCTAATTTGGTGTACTTTGTGTTTTATGATCTGTACAATCTAGGGTTTCGACCTCTTCCAGATTTGAGTCATAACCAGGTGACCTAGGAAAAAATGTCATAACTTGGGATAGGAAGCTCCAAATGAAATTTCATAAAACGTGACAGGGAGGGCACGGACTGTACTTTCATAGGACAAAGTTTCAGAGGCCAAAAGTGAACCAGTGACACGTGGCACTCTGTACAAGTTCACTCTCCTATTTTATCCCTTAAAAAGGTCACGTTGCGACACTTGGAATAACTCTCTTCATAGAATCCAATTGTGGTCAGACCTATGGGGTTGGAAAGACGACAGGTCAGGCTACCACAGGTAGAAGTTTCAGACCTTGTGGATTCCTAGTTTTGGAGTTACACCATAAACAATCAGGTGCATATTTCTATCAAAACAGAATTGCATTTTGAGCACCTTCATTCATGGCTCCGGGAATTAGGGTTTCGGAGAAAGTTGGAATGTTTTTAATTGGAGACCACGGCTGAATGCTACTCATCAAAATTAAAATTTAGAGACCAAGATCAAATTTTTTTGGTTGCGCAGAAGGCCGAGCTTGATCAAACCCTAGTTTGGGACTTTGATTGGAAAAGTGGAAAATTAGGGCTTCTGCAAAAGTTGGAATTTTTGAAGTCTATGACCACGGCTGGAAGCTCTGTAGAAAAATAGAAGTTTAGAGCTTTGGATCTAACTTTTTGGTTTGTCAGAAGGGTGGGATTTATCCAACCCTAGTTCGGGATCCTGTCCAGAAGATCTGGAAGTTTCAAAAGCAATTTTGAGGAGTGAAACTTTGCAATTTTCAAATTCTGAGTATACCAGCTTGATCAACTCATCAAGGCGCATCCTTCTATCCTTTCAGAAGTTTGAAATTCAAAGTTTGAATTTTTTAGGGTTTCTCTAGCAAACCCTAATCCAGCTCCAGATCCAGTTTCTGTAAATCAAGTGGATTGGGTTAATCCTAGAAGAGGTCACCTGCATAAGTGAAGAAGTTCCTATTTCAGAGGGAGATGAGGCTAAGACCTTACATAAGAAGATTACAAGCAATCTCGACAAGTATGACTTATCCAGGTATGTTTCGAGATCTGTTAATGATTAAGTTTATGGTATGTTTGTTTTCACTAAGGTTAGTACAATCTTGATTAACTTTAGACTTGTCGTATCACCTTAATAAAATTACGAATGCAGATATTCATTGATAAGGGTTTTGACACTATGATTGTACTAATGCCTTGTGGTGTTGTATGAGGTTGATGTTGTCCACTAACATGAAAGGTACATCAAAGAAAGACAAATCATGTTCTAGTTCAAGAACATATGACCATGGAGACATGAAGACAAAGATTCATTCATTATCATGGATCACATAGAAGATCTACTTACGAGGTATGTATAACTTGGTTCTATAATGGTTAATTTATGAGATATGCAGGTTACTAGCACAAGTCATTGAAGAATAAGAAGACATCATGTGGGTATGTTAGACATAGCTAGCTAACATGCTAATCCAGGTATGTTTTTCCTATATCAAGTTAAAATCCTACCTTGTGTTAGGATATCTTATATAAGTATACTTTGCATGATTGATTATGATTATTCATAAAGTTATAGGTTTGAGTAATCATGGGTTTAGGCATATTATGTTTCTTACTTTAATTGATGATATGACTAACCAGAAGAGTCCTATATAAACCTTGAACACTAATGTTTATTATTTGTGTTTAAAAATACATGTTTAAGATTATTATGTTTCTGATAGTATTGAGATTATACTAATAAATGTATGATTATGTATGAGATCTCGAGGATATCACAATAATGATACTTGTAAGCATGCATAGTGATTGAGGATGGATATAAGTTCAAGGACAGGTAACCAGGAAGCAAAGATCAAGAGGGAGCACACTCCAGTAGTTTCTGCAAGGATGCAGATATTCAAAGGGAGTCGACCACTTCTCACAATCCACATCAGAATGGAGTTGCAGAAAGGAAGCAAAGACTGAGAGGGAGTCAACCCAACAAACAAACAAAGATAAGTATTTGAATGATCATTTCTTGCATATTTGATTGGTTAAAAAAAACTATTCAATGAGGTATATACTGATGTTCCTATAATTAGGCTGTGTATTTTGGCATTAATGAACAACATACTACTAATATGCATGTAATGGATAAGTGGCCTATGGCACTTTACAACATTCCATTGCTACTTATCTGGAATGAAACCTCTTTGCTGACATGTTGGGAGTTGTGCAAACTCTTAAACAATGTTCTGGTAGAGATTGAAAGCATCTAGAAAGTTACAGGATATGGATAAATGTTGTATTAAAGCATTGGCTAAAATAATTGCATGACTATATGACATATTTATATATGTGTAAGAATTTGTTCTGAAAACTATGAGAAGTTTCTAATCATGCAATTTAACTTGTTTTGTAGGAAATATCGTATACGAGCACCTACAAAAGAAGGACTACAACATTTTGTTTCAGCAACAAAGTTATCTATTGAAGATATTGAAGTTCTCAGGATTCGGGAAGAATGCCATGATCGAGGAGTACCAGTCAATCATGAAGAATGATGTTTGGGATGTAGTCCCAAGACCTGAAGGGAAGTCTATTGTGATTTCCAAATGGATCTATAAGATCAAGCATGCTGCAGATGGTAGCATGGAGAAATACAAAGCGAGGTTTGTAGCTCGTGGATTCTCCTAGAAAGAGGGATTGAGTATGAAGAGACTTATACACCTATAGCTAGATACACTTCCATTATATTAGTACTTGCTCTGGCTACAATGATGAAATGGAAGATACACCAGATGGATGTCAAGACAGCTTTCTTGAATGGTGTAGTCGAGGAGGAAGTGTATGTGGAGCAGCCACTTGGTTTTAAGACACATGACAAGGAGTCATATGTGTGCAGACTAAAGAAAGCCCTGTATGGTTTGAAACAAACAGCCAGGACCTGGTATGGCAGGATAGATGGCTTTCTATCCAGTTTGGGCTTTACCAAGAGTAAAGCGGATTCCAACCTTTACTACAAGGTTGAGGAAGGCAATCCAGTGATACTACTTTTGTATGTGGATGACCTGTTTTTTATAGGTGAGGATAGATTGATTGCCGACACGTAGCAGAAGCTTGCTGCCGAGTTCGAGATGAAGAACTTGGGGATGATGCACTACTTTCTAGGTATGGAGGTGTGGCAGAGTGCAGATGGAATCTTCCTTGGACAAGGGAAGTATGTAGTGGAGATCCTGAAGAGGTTCGGGATGATGGACTGCAAGGCCATGGCCACACCTATGGCATCGAACCGGAAACTTCTGTGTGATGCTTCATCTGATCAGGTTGATGTCATAGTGTTTCGTCAAATGATCGGGTCCTTGATGTACCTGACAAACACGAGACCAGATATTTTCTTTGCGATGAACACATTGAGCCAGTTCCTGATGGATACCAGAGGTGTTCACCTGGTTGCTGTAAAGCATATTCTGAGGTACCTGAAGGGTACAATTGATTATGGGCTCAAGTATGATGCGAATCAAAAGTTTAACCTGCAGGGTTATGTTGATTCAGATTGGGCAGGCAGTGCTACAGATAGGAAGAGCACATCTAGGTGCTGCTTCAGGTGTGATCTCTTGGTTTAGTAGGAAGCAGTCTTGCGTAGCACTGAGTACAGCCGAGGTAGAGTATGTTGCATCTTGTTCAGCTAGTTGTGAGGTAGTATGGCTGAGGAAGATACTGTCTGAGTTATTTGATCTCCCACTGGATGCTAATGGTATCTTCTGTGATAACCAGAGTTGTGTGAAGCTATCCGAGCACCCAATGTTCCACGACGGATTGAAACACATTGAGATCAAATATCACTATATCAGGGATATGGTGCAGAGAGGAGCAGTGAAGCTCCTGTATGTTGCGACGGACGAGCAGATTGCAGATGTGCTGACGAAACCACTAGCCAGAGTGAAGTTCGAATACTTCAGAGAGAGGCTTGGTGTCCTTCAGATTGATGACACTTTGAGGAAGAAGTGATGCACACATTTGCTGGAGCCATTCCAAACATCATGAGAGGAGGATCCTTCCCATGGCTGTGGATGTAAGCGCTGGATGATGAGCATCAGGAATATGTTCGAGTTTCTACTCTGTATGATCAGTTGGATCATTTATATGTATGTATGCATCATGTTCGATGCTTTTTATGATCAGTTGGATCATTCATATTTATATGCATCATGTTGGATGCTGGATATGATCAGTTGGATCATTTGTATGTATATGTATCATGTTGGATGCTGGATATGATTAGTTGGATCATGTATATGTATCTGTGTATGTATCAAGTGGATACATTGTATGATCAGGTGGATCATGTACGTTGATATGTATCAGGTATGATTAGGTGGATCATGTATTTGTATATGTATCAGGTGGATACATTGTATGATTAGGTAGATCATGTATGATGATATGTATCAGGCAGATACTGTGTATGCATCAGGTGGATGCATTGTATGATCAAGATGATCATGGATGATGAGATTCAGGATGTTGCTTCAGATGACATGCATCAGGACGATGCAGTGATGATGATCAAGATGATCATGAGTACATCAGGATGATGTATGGTGAGTATCAAGTTGATACTTTGTGGCCGTGGAACAGGTTGTGCAGATAAGCATATAATCCAACCCTGGGATGTTTGCAGATAGTCTTTCGAGGTTTTTTCTATGGCATGTAATGTGGCCCTGGGATATTTGGCAAATGCTCTTTCGAGGTTTTGCTTGGAGGGACATATAATAGCGCCCTGGGAGATTTGCAGATGCTCTTGCTAGGTTTTTTCGCTCGCATATAATAGCTCCCTGGGAGATTTGGAAAATGCTCTTGCTAGGTTTTGTCCATGGCATATAATTTATCCCTGGGAGATCTTGCAGGTTCTGCTCAGCATGTAATCAGTCTTGAGATGCTCTTGCTAGGTTTTGCTTGGTAGCATATAATTTCTCCCCAGGAGATCTTGCAGGTTGTGCTGGGCACATAATCAGTCCTAGGATGCTCTTGCTAGGTTTTGCTTGGTAGCATATAATGTTTCCCTGGGAGATCTTGCAGGTTGTGCTGGGCACGTAATCAGTCCTGGGATGCTCTTGCTAGGTTTTGCTTGGTCACATGTAATAGCTCTCCGGGAGATCCGATAGGTTGAGAAGTGTGCTCGTAATCAGTCCTGGGATTCTCCTGCTAGGTTTTGTTGACGCACATAATAAGTCCTGAGGATTCCACAGTATGGCCAGTGATAATGAAGACCTGCAGGTGGTGGGCCTACATCCAGTATGAAAAAAGACTGGCTCTGTAGAACTTCCTATGACGAGTAGAATCGGAGATTGATTGAGATAGCAGCAGCCGTGACGATGATGATGATTCGAGGATGATGATTCGTTGATGATGATCCAGAGAATAAGACTTGTGCTAGCAGATCTGTGTCGAGAAATACCTTCCTAGTTAAGAGGGAGTGTTGATGTATATGTAACTTTGGAATGTATTTTACCCATGTGTATTGTATTCCTATAGAGATGTTATTATTCCTCTATAAGGAAGTGTTTATATTCCTATAGAGATATTATTATTCCTCTATACAGAAGTGTCGTCATTTATATTGTAAGTGTCGTAACTTATACTTGATGGGTTATTAGACCACCTTGATGGGGTCGGCCCTGTATGAGTCATGTGGTTAAATGGGTTATTAGACCACCAAGTGTGGGGTTGGCCCGGATTAAGTTAACCATGGGTTATTAGGCTAAGCTAGACAAGTCGGCCCCATTAGTTTATTGGGCCGGACAGGACAAGTATAAATAGAGATCGAGAGATCTCTATTTGATCACTCATAACTCACTTCTATCTCTCTCAGAAAGTGGCGCACTTGTGAGGAGGAGGATCATTTGTTAGGAGAATACTATCTCTTGTACTTTGGTTGTACTTTGGTTGTATCATTGCTCTATCTATCTCTGAGGAAGTTACAGGGTTTTTCACCTTCTTGGTTTTCCCTGGTGAAACTCTGTGTCTCTTGTGTGCTTGCATTATTGTGTCCATGATTGATATGCTGTAGATATGCTGTACTTGTTATTCTTTCAGTTACAATCCCAGATCAGATTGAAATTTCTGAAAAACTAACACTATGTAGACTAACTTTCTCATAATACTGCCCTAACAATATACATTATAATGCTTTACTTATAGGAACAAATTTTCACATATTACAACATTGATATATATGAATTAATGCATTCTTACACGACTCCAACTTTTAATAGTTCAAATACTAAACGCATTCTTATGAACATTATTTTCAAATTGGCCTTCTCCTATTACTGTCCTAATGTTCATACTAAATTCATTATAATTATCATCCAAATTTCAATACTGCAATCACTATACGACATAAGGTAAGACATTAATATAGAAATCGACCTCCTCATGTCTCACACTAACAAGAGCCACGAGGTGGCAATGTCCCCGTAGGTGCTAATAGCAATAACAACTATTGGTAGAAGAGAAAAGCTATGGAAATATGATACTTTTGCCACAAAATTATAGCATAGGGAATACGTGACATTGTTTACACTCATAGTAATGATTGGCACGATTTAAAGTTTTTGCCTTTGGTTCTACGATCAGATCGGTTGCATATTTGGGCATTTGGAAGTGTGTTTTCAGCAGAATACTGAAAACATATAGTAATACAACATTTGCAGTGGTTATGGTTATGCATGAGTACTAGTAAACAAACCAATATACTCAATAGATAATATGATTTGGGTTTAGAGGTCATTTTTAGAGACAAGATGATCAACATATGACCTTTAAAAAAATGTAATTAATAGGAAATAAAAATTATTATAATTTGTATATAAATCAAAGTAAAATAATATATTAAAATAAAATTGTCAAACGTAGGCACAACTAAAACAATTTTTTATTTTTAAAGATTTAAAAAACAATTTTTTGGATTTATGCATGAAGTAATGAACATTTAAAGGCATGAATTGAATTACAATGATTGTCAATAAATTTGCGATACACTTTGCATTTGTATTAAAAGAAGGATATTTGCATACCATTGCATATATATATTTTGCTCTCAAAGATTGGATGATATAGATTGCTTAAACGAACATTGCTACAAACAACCACCAGAAGGTGCAACATTTGCTTATCTTTTTCATAGTAACAAGGATGTTCAACAACATAACTCAAAAATGTTATCAGCTATGCAAACAGAAACATTCAGACTTGTAGCACATGATAGCAAAATTGATTTAATTGGAAAAAATGACCATAAACAAAAGACGTTGCAACTTCGTTCTACGATAATAGTAAAAAACATATGCTTATTGAACTAGTTGGAGGCAACTACTCAACTCAGGATGGATTGGTTAATGGTGCAGAAGGTGTGTTTAAACACTATAGTCAAAGAAACCAAGATATGGTCTGGATTGAGTTTGCAGATCCAAAAGTTGGAGACAAGCAACGTGCAATGATGCAACATCTTTATACGCCTGCCGTAAAGTTCAATTGGACACCAATCAAAAGGATTGTGATACAAACAAGAGTTGAAAATAAAATCAATGTTATGTGAGCACAATTCCCAATTCAGTTGGCATGTGCAAGGACAATTCATAGAGCACAAGGATTGACAATGAACAGATTGGCATTTGACCCAAAAGGAATTAAGAGACATGGCCTTGTTTGCTCTGTGCTCTCGCATGTCAGAGATATGGATTGTGTTTGTTTTTTAAACAAATTGGAACAAGGAAATTTTATAGCTTGTCCAAAAGCCAGCACTGAAATAGATAGATTAAAAACAGAAGGAAGTTTGCAATTTGAATATGGTCTGCATTCAATGGCAAATGCTGAACAATTACTCATTTCATCGCTAAACACACGGATCTTGCTTTTGCACTATGATGATGTTCTAAATGGTCATGAACTTATGCAAGCAGACATTCTATGTTTGCAAGAAACTGAGATGTGCACACCTAGCAAGGAAACAACAATGATAGAGAAACACAATTTATTCTCAGCATTTTCAGTGCATGGAATCCTTACATTGATTAAGGAAAACATTGCTATTATGAACTCTAAAAACTATACAGAAAACTTCAGTGAAGCAATTTGCATAGATGTCATTAATTAGCAGAAATGAATGCCATTAAGCTTTTTTATTTAGCAGGCCATAGAGATTCTGGTTGGTTTCAGTAGTTTGTTGCAAAAAAGATGAGCAACTACGAGAGTGTATTTAAAGAATGTTACATGGTGATATTGATACAGGTTTAATGTCACCATTGATATTATTAAAAAATATTGCTCATGTCACTTCAAATTGACAGAGAGAAACCGATTTTAATGCAATAGATTATGTGCTTGAGCAAAATGACTGCCAGCTTTGCGGGAAGCCTGTGCATAATAACTTATTATGAGTTCTACAGGTCAACTAGAGAACTATAATAATAATAAGTAAGTTACCTTAAGTAAGAGACTGCTTCATTTTCCAGTTAAATGATAAAAGATCACTGTCAAAATTGAAAATGTAATTAGTGTTTGATTAACTAAACATATATTCGAAGTGTCGGTCAACTATAGCTTTGGAACATCAGCGACGATGTAGCTGAGAGATTTTTAACCCAAGTTGAGTTAACACTATATTAATCATTGCAATGGGCAAGATATAGTTGGCAGATCAAGGTATGGTGGGGCCACATATCAATGCTAGCTACATGCATGAGAAAATTCACAATATCAAATGTTGAGTGTGTGTCTGCAACGAAAGGGGAAAACATTGAAATCGAGCATCTGAAACAAATGTTGGCAGTCAACACAAGGCTTATCCATCCATTTACTCAGGACATGTGCGTTTATTCGAGTGGTTTCAGGCCCACATTATCTATTGTGTTCAATTGATTAGAAACAGTAACAAGTGTTCTTATGCGCTAGTTGACGCAGTCCCTGTTGCGAGACTAAGCAAATTAATAAAAGAACATGGCAATGTAGTTAGCAGTGGTGGAGTTTATTGCTCCTTTGAAATAGCAGAAATATAATTAATGAATTGATATGCTAAAATAGCAGAAATATAATTAATGAATTGATATGCTAGAAGCGGAGACAAGTGACTAGGTTGCTATTAGAATGGAATACAGGAGTCATAATTTGGTTCACTATTCAGTATTGACAGAAATGGAGTCTATGAATTTTGTTATTATGCTTTCTATTTGTGAAGTTGGATGTATGCGACTGCTACAGTGTGCCATTTGTTAAGCCAATTGATTTTTTTATCGTGATTCCAAGCATTAGTCATGGCACTTACATTTGAGTTTGGTCGCTTGCCTACTGCTAATAAGTTGTGCTAGAAGTACATTGTCTATGTTTCAATGCTGGCGGGAAAGGGTGTGCTGTCACAGTATTTACTATGCTACCGGCTTCTCTAGCTGGAATATCTAGGTGGTGACTAATGTGGCTTGCAACCTGTGATGAAAAATGGTGAGTGTTTTCGCAATGTTGAGCTGTGCTCTCAAATAAGCTGGAAATTCTGCTACCTGGACTTGGTCGTAGAAAAGAATAACAGATGGGATATTAATGTATTTAGTAGCTCGTAAGCAGTTCTACTATAATGTCAAAATATTCGTTGTTGATGTTATACCCCCTTGGGTTTTGGTGCTTTAAGAAGCCCAATTCTGCACTACGTGTTCATGGAGGGATGGGCTAGGGTTATACACACTAGTTCTATTAGCATTGCATGTCATTCATAAGCGGATCCCATGACACCTGTGACTAATCTATTGGAAGAAGCTTAGGTGCATAAACTCAGCGAGGACTATATATGATCTTTTTTTTATAGCCAGGATACGCCAGAATGCTACCCAGTAGTATTGACTATTCAACATGCAGACTACCGTTTGGCCAATAGAGGGAACAAATCATGGCATATTTGTCAACATTGGATTGCACTTAAATAAAATTAGATTGCAATTAAACAATGTGGAGGCACGAGAATTCTCAAGCAGAATGAACGTAGGTTGGAGTCTCGTTAGCAAGTGGTGGAAGCAAATCAATCTGAATGACCTGCGAGAACTGGAAAATAAGCAACATGTGCTGGAGTAACATGACGGGAGACCACATACTCGACTATCCCGCAATTACGTTAAATTTACAATATGTGTTCAACACAATAGAGAAGACACAATAAAGAAGTTAATTAGATGTGGACTAGTTTGTCAAAACGCTTGTTGTAGGAATGAAACCTGTTTGTCAGAACGCTTGCCACATGGCTGAATGGTGGCGTCAGCTCACTGCCTGTCCTTGGGGCACAAAAATCCCAGATTGGAATCAGAGATAAATGTGTTTTTAAATAAATTTTAAATAAGGATTAATTATCCATGACAAAGTTTTTGCTACCGAAACAGGAAGGGAAAATTTATAATCTTAGATACAAATTAATAGGTGTGCATGATATATATATATATATATATATATAATTCGTTTTGGGGACATAATAATAAGGAACAGATTATGGTAGAAAGAAGCACAGGGAGCAAAAAGAGGAAGCGATTAGTGAGGCTGATGTTATCAGTGCTTATCCAATGAAACTTTAACAAAGTGGCACTGTTTAAAAATTTATACAAACAATTTTTTTTGCAGCTATTTACAAATAACCCAAAACCATAGTATGGAGCAAAAATTTATAGCTGTAGGTGCAAACTAAGTGCAAATTAATATGGTCTGAATGAAATATATAATATTCTGTTCGGGGACATAATAATGAACACATCATGTTAGGGAGAAACATATTTAATTTGCAAAAGAAGGGAACATATTACTATGCAGCAAATATTATACTATATATGTAAATATGTGAGAAGCATATTTGTCTACTTAGCAAATGACAAAAAACTATGGAAATGTCAATCATAGAAAGTTCCACTATATTTTTTATATTGTCTAAAGCCATAAATCCATGACATGAGCAAGGAAAATAGCTCTTTGATAGTTTGATAAAGCAGAGGAAAAAAAAGGAATAAACCCAACACGCTGAGTCTTGTCAACAAACCAGAGGACAAAAAAAAGCCAATAAGTCTAGCAAACTGCAGTTGTGCTTTTGCATGAGCAAATGGATCTTTGCTTTTTTTTTTTTTTTTTGCAAAAAAGCTCTGTGATATGAACTTTCGTAGTGATTGTAGTCCCAGCGACGTTGTGGTAGTTTTTTATTCTTGGTGCACCTGCCAATAGCATTCAAGGTCTAGTCAGAATAATTGGGAAATAGCACCAAAACTAGAACTATTTCTAATGACTAGATAATTTTTGGACTATGATGTTGACATTATTTATAGTTTATCTCAAATCACGGAGCTTCAAAGCAATAAATCTGTAGCAACAATTTAGCAAGAGGAAAAATCTTGTGAAAAGTAACAAATTATTCTATTATGTTATGTGATAAATTATCGGAAATTATTTTGCAATACAGCTGCTATCAATAATTAGAGTATTAAGCTACTGAAATTAGGATTTTATAAAATGTTCGTATTTAAATCGACACTATTTAAATCATGCCATTCTATTGTTAGATTTTCGAAATTTGGAACAGGTAATCAAAGTCAAATGTGAAGCAAAACCTTGTGAGAATTGTTTAAGCAAAAACTGAGCAGGAAAAGTTCATAAACTGAAAGGTCATTATATGCTAATCTAGACATATAGCAAATGTTTTGAAGCTACAAACTATCAATGTAAACTGAAGAAATGGCAAAGTGTTTGTGTTTGTAGCTAATGCAACTGAATACAATTTTCAAAAGATAGTCTGCAGAGGCCAGTAATATTATTTGTAGTAGTGTAATTGTCAATTATTATGAGTAGACTATATGAATAGATGCTGTTTCGTCGAAAACCATAAACGAAGTATAGTGATCTAGAATCTAGGAATGCATAAATTCAAAGCACTGTGACAATGCTATATTTGATATGATACTTATTGTTTAAATGGATTTCAAATTTCAGGATCACATTGAAATTGCTGGGAAAAATTATTCAATGCAAACTTCAATTTAATAACACGTCAAAAGCACATGGTGGCCCGAATCTATTTGACATATTACATATTAGTATTGCAACCTAATTTTCACTGACATAAACTTCAATTTGATAACATGACAAAAGGACACAGCGGCCTGGATCTGTTTGACATATTACACACTAGTATTACAATGTGACTTTTATTGCCATAAAATGTGGTTTTCAGTGCTATGTCAATAGATAAATCCATAAAGGATGGCTTTTTGCTACTGATAAGTGTCCAAGATCTTTTTAGATGGCTACAATCGTGAATCTACTTAGCAAGCGGAATATATCATGATTCCAATAATATACACTTTATTATTTCTGGTTGAGTTTTATTGGCATAAAAACAGCTTTTATTATTCTTAAGTGTCCAAGATCTTTATAGATCACTAAGTAAGATCTTTTTACATCACTGAGATGGAATTAGGAATTCGATGCTAGTGATCTTAAAAGATTTTACTAAGATCTTACATAGTGATTTATGAAGATCCTAGACACTTAAGTGCAGAAACAGTGATGAAACTTGATGGGTCAAATGTCTGTCATGAATGAATTTAACAGTTAAATACATGCAATTTCACTCTTTAGAAACTTGAACTCTTCAGAACAGACGATAGATTTGTGTACCTGGAAGTCAATTTCTTTTCAAGCTAATGATTCTGTTGTCCAGGGCCAATGTAAATAGTCCTTGCTGAGAAAATTTTTGAAGATTGAAAACTGTTGATGATATGTTTTTTGAGTATTCTTCAAATGAAATATTTGTAACTTCTGCACAAAACTCTTTTAGCTGTGGGTTGCGCACTGTGCATTCTATCAGCCCATCATTTGTGTCCAAATTGCATTCCAGATTATGCTCATACATAATTTGCATTTCTTTTTTGCAAAATGCACAGACCACACAGCTTTGAATCAATGGTTGTTTACATTGAGCACAAATGCATCGGTATGGAGGTGCAAATGGATTTTTCGCTCTGAGTATTCCTTGTATCTGTCAAAGCCACATGACAAATGACCATAGAAAATGCATATAATATCAACCTATTTTTAGATAGAATTATGTTAGTATTTTTTTTTATTTAAACAATAATTAAATTTAGATTCAAAGCACTATTACTAATTACAATGTTAATGGGCAATGTGGCAATTGGCCAAGTTTCGTTAGTCAAAAGGGTGAAAGCAAAGAGACATTGCAAAAAACAATCGCTGGAAACTGATGAATAAGAATGTTCTGAACAAAGTTGCAGGCTTGAATTTAAAATTTGTCGCCATGCAAACAGTGTTCTGAAACATTGCCAGGAAGAGAATAAATTGTACTTTTCCATTATGCAATAAATATTGTATAGGCAAAGAGTATTTTCATTTAATTGAGATACAATTTTGTATTATCATAATTTACCCTCAGACATCGAGAGCACAGACACACAATGTAGTTTTTGCGAGAAGCAAAATATCCAAATCTGCAATGGCGTTGCAAATGCAATTTTGAGGAGTTAAACAAATATAGAACCTGTCTTGTGGCACTCTAAGCATCGTGCATGCATCTTCTGATCACAAAAAATCTAGTCATGCCACTGTCATGTTATTTGTCATTAATAGTTTTAGATGATGTAAATAACATGAATTAATTGGATACAGTTTTGGTCGTTAAAAGCCTTGTTTGCAAAAAATAGCTTGATATTGATTAGATGTCGAGATCAAAATGTTTTCACAAGTTGGGCCCTGGAAACGTCATCGATTTATAAAACAATTGGCCTGAATTCACAATACTCCCAACAGCTCTTGTGCTCACATGCGTTCAAACAATTTTTCCTAATCATACTATTTGAATCTTTGTATAAATTCTTAAAAGCTTGTGATCGACTGCCTTTATTTTTAAAAGTATTTGGGGTGCTTTTCTATGGCAAAAATGACATGCCTTGCTGGGAACACCAATTGGATAGGCTTAAACATATGATTCGAAATAAGAATCAAAGAAAATTTAAAATTAGTTATGATGTGCTCAAATAAATCTAAGAACTGAACTGCTTTTATAGAAAGGAAAATACTCCTGTCTGAATCGCCAAAAGAGATTAAAATCCATAGGTTTAAGCAACATGTGTTGGTTTGCAAAATCTATATCAGTTTTGATGACAATATTTTCAAGAGACTAGAAGAAGTTAGAAAAGTTTTTAACTGAAGCATATTATAATTAACAAATTCAATGCTACTAGACAATGAACAAGAGACAAAAAAACAGAAGAAGCTGTAAATCAATGAAACTGTTTTGCATGAAAGTAGATTCTGTTTTCGTTGTTCTTTGTTCATGAAATGAGAAAGAAGCAATTTTTCAATGTACCTGTGTCTTTGAATCAATGATTGGCAGCAAGTTCTGAATTGCATAATCATCATTAAGAGGGTCAATAAAGGTAGCTGCATAGGTCCGCAGCATGTGGCTTCCTTTAGTGTCATTTCGAACAATGTTTTTAAACAGATAGAATGGAGAATTATCAGATGCAAGCTGTTCTTAAATTTGCAAGAGCAGTTCTTTGAAGCCTTCACCGACCTGTAACTGCAATAGTAGAAGACAGTAGTCAATGAACATGAATTGCAATTAGAAATCATTAAAGCTATTTGTGTTTGTTTTTTTTCCTATTTTGTTGTTTATGTAAAAGAGTGGAAATTTTATTTAGCTTTAAAAAATAGCAATTTCAAAAGAACATTAGCTATGCAAATGGCATATTCACCGTTGCATGGTCGTTTGCCGTTCCACCGTCTTTGATATACAAGTCGAATTGCTTGTTGTTGTATTCACATGCAACAACAATTGCTGCGACAGAGCCAACAGAGTAGGAGTCGTTTGATGACAACAAATCGGAAATTTTCATATCGGGGGCTAGCCTCCTCATTTTGCAAACTTGATCAATTGTCTGAATTATTGTATGCGGGTATATGACTATTGAATACTTGGCATCGCCTCTGTCATATTGGCCCTTTTTCTTGAGCCCAAATCAAGTGATTCTTAGACTTTTGCTAGTTGAGAAGTAGCCACCAAAATGTTTGATCAAATTGTCACTTATTCCAGCAGTGATTGTCATTAGCCTATCTCTATCAACAAAGTCTGCATGCAATATCTGTGCCTTTACAGGAGAAGTTTGGATTTTTCTTTGTGCGGGCCCATATACAACCAAGATGTCTCCTTCAAAAACAATTTTCGGTGTTATTGTGCATAGCTCTATAATAGTAGCTGCTTCTAAAGGTGTTTCTTTGAACCTGTTATTGTTATAGTTGGAGAACATGGCCAGGGGGAAAATTATCAGGAATCAATAGCAGCAAGGTTGAAACTTGGATCAAGTTTGAGAATGAGAAAATACTTATCAATGCAAAAGATATATTCTGTTGTTTTGTGTGCTAGAAAATCATAAAAGAAGATGGAGAAGTTTCGTGTATTAAAAATGATGTAAAAAGCAATTAGGACCAAAATAATTGCATACCTTTTGGGACTTTCGGCAGTTGACGTTTTTCCCATTGGCGGGTTGTTTGGTGCTGAAGCTGTTTTTGTTGTGCTGTGCATAGCCAATGAACTGTCTTCCATTATTTTGCAATTTTGGGTTTGAGTTTGAGAACCTGTGCATGCAAGAAGGGTTAAGCTAATCAGATCTAACTGAGATTGTTAATTAGGGTAGAGAGTAGAAGAGATTTATAATAGATGGGAAATATGGGAAAAATAGACAGCATAAAAACAAAGCAGCGAAAAAGAACAACAAATGTCTATAATTCTTTGACTGGTTTTTCGACATATGCATAGCGCAAAGTCTATGCAGTGTCAAGAATTTCAGTTAAAAAATCACTGAAAACTATTTATAGTTAGATGTTGAACAAATTTCGATCTAAAATTATTTTGATCATAAGAATTTATTACTAACACATTTTATGTCGCCTATGTATGGTCTGCATTATTATAAAATGGAGATAGCACATGCATATTTTTTATAAAGAGTGTCTACATATGTTGTCACATAATTGCAAATTTTTTAGATCTGAATTGTGGACGAAATAAAGTGTAAACAACTATGAATAGCAAAAAATAATCAAGATTTGACATTACAAAATAGAGTATAAAAATATGAGAAAGTTCAACAAAAATTTTAGCTCATAGCTGTGACATTAATATTGCAGATGCCAAAAGCTAAGCTAAACTAGCTCACTATGAATAGGAAAAAACCAAATTGCCGTAGTTTAAAGTGCATGGAAGTTGCAGGGGAAAGAATAGTACCCGGTTTTGATTTTCTGCAAAGATGCTATCATGAATCCGTTGATAGATAGGAAGACAATAAAGTTAGATAATGCAAAAGTGAATAGACTATGCATTTTAATCAAAGATCGAAAGGAATGTTGAATAGTGATCAGTCCAATAAGCCTCTGAAATATTGAAAACAATTTCTCTGTGTTTCAGATTTGTCCAAAAGTGATCAAGCATTGAACCGGTGTTTGTTGTTGCTTTTGTTGTTTTTAGTGTCAAGCATTTCATTTGCATAAACAATTGCAGGTTTCTTTTTGATGTTGTCTCTTGCAACATGTCAATGTTCAGGTCACTAGCTACTAGGATTTGAGTGGCTGGTGTGCAACTTGACAAAATGCAACTCAATATATGAAAGAGATCATCAAGCACACCACACGGTCTATTGTAAATGTTCACTAGTTTCAATACACTGGAACCTAATTCTAGATCTATGCAAATTGCTTCAGTGAAGTTTCCTGTATAGTTTTTAGAGTTGATAATAGCAATGTTTTTTTTAATCAATGTAAGGATTCCATGCACTGAAAATGCTGAGAAGAAATTGTATTTCTCTATCATTGTTGTTTCTTTGCTAAGTGTGCGCATATGCGTTTCTTGCAAACATAGAATGTCTGCTTGCATAAGTTCATGATCATTTAGAACATCATCATAGTGCAAAACCAAGCTACGTGTGTTCAACGATGAAATGAGTAATTGCTCAGTGTTTGACATTGAATGCAGACCATATTCAAATTGCAAACTTGCTTGTGTTTTTAATCTATCTATTTCAGTGCTGACTTTTGGACAAGCTATAAAATTTCCTTGTTCCAATTTGTTTAAAAGATAAAGACAATCCATATCTCTCACATGCGATAGCGCAGTGTAAACAAGGCCATGTCTCTTAATTCCTTTTGGGTCAAATGCCAATATGTTCATTGTCAATCCTTGTGCTCTATGAATTGTCCTTGCACATGCCATCTGAATTGGGAATTGTGCTCGTATAACATTGATTTTATTTTCAACTCTTGTTTGTATCACAATCCTTTTGATTGGTGTCCAATTGGACTTTACGGCAGGCGTATAAAGATGTTGCATCGTTGCACGTTGCTTGTCTCCTACTTTTGGATCTGCAAACTCAATCCAGACAATATCTTGGTTTGTTTGACTATAGTGTTTAAACACACCTTCTGCACCATTAACCAATCCATCCTGAGTTGAGTAGTTGCCTCCAACTAGTTCAATAAGCATATCATTTTTTACTACTATTGTAGAGGGAAGTTGCAATGTCTTTTGTTTATGGTCATTTTTTTCAATTGAGTCAATTTTTCTATCATGTGCTACAAGTGTGAATGTTTCTGTTTGCATAGCTGACAACATTTTTGAGTTATGTTGTTGAACATCCTTATTACTATGGAAAAGATAAGGAAATGTTGCATCTGCTGGTGGTTGTTTGTAGCAATGTTGGTTTAAGTAATCTATATCATCCAATGTTTGAGAGCATGTTCTGATTCTATTCAAAATCGATATGAATGTTTGATCTCTTTGACGTACAACTGTTGTAAGTTCATAGCATTTTATGGCATCGAACCAAAATGTGTAAGGAAATGTCTGTTGTTGGAATCTTGGCTGTTCAAAAATCCAAGAATCATGAACGGGTTGTGCTTGACACAAATCACCACAGAATATGACATCAAGGTTTCCAAATGCTTTGGTTGGTGTGTGCATTATTTCACGTAGTCGTTTGTCAATGTTGTATAGCATCCGAGACCCTATTAAAGAGACTTCATCAATCAACAATACTCGAAGTTGTTCACAATCTTTTGCCAGAAGATCTAGGGTGTTTGAATTTAGTGGAAGCATATTTGAACTTAATGGCAGTCTAAAGGTAGAGTGGACTGTAATGCTACCTGCATTATATGCTGCTTTTCCAGTAAATGCAACTATAAGACCTTTTTTCTTTAAAGGATCACTACCAATTTCTTTTTCATAGTAATGTAGGAGACCATCATAAATAGCTTTTGCGGTGTAAGTTTTACCTGTTCCTGCGCCTCCTGTTAGGAACAAGTGAATTGGAGTGTGGGGATTGTTTTTTTTACTTGCAATAACTTCTTTCACAATTGATTGTTGTTGAGTATTTAGGTTTCTTCGAATTGCATGGTATTCATGCATGTCCAAAAGAAATGGCTTTTCTGTTAAGTTGCACACAATCCCAGGTTTTGGTGCGCTAGGCATAGTTTTGCGCATTAGATCATGTTGAATGTCATATTGTTCTAATCCAGACAGAGTTGTTGTTTTGTCTGTTGTTACAGGAGGCATACTTATGTCTTGCAATTCAATTGTTTCAACGGCATTATCAAGATCACCCCACTTTGTCGTTGTTGATGCCATGAACTTTTGTTCTACAATGTCTATTTGTTCTTTGAATGTGCAATATGCGTTTGACCATGTTTTGAAATTGCTTCTTAGCAAATTGCAATTGTCTCTATATGGCATAAAAAGCATGATCTTTTCTCGGAAGAAATTTTTAGGGTCTTTTTGTTTGTTGTAGCGAATAGATCGTATGATACATGGTCTATTTATTTTTCTTGTAATTGAGTGTATACAAGAATAGGAAGATGCATATTCTGCCAAGGAAATGTTTTCAAGCTCAACAGGGCGTGCAACGTATTTGTCCAAAATTGATGGACAAATAATGTCATCAGAGTCATCTGGTTCTTTTTCCAAGAGTGATGGTTTTTTCAAGACAACTATTTTTTTGTCGTCTGGAGCAGTGTTAATGAAAATAGTCTTCCTAGAGGATGAATGTAGAGGCAATGAGAGTATGATATGTACTGCTTGTCTAGTAGACATTTGTTGCATGTTCAGGAGTGCATTTCCAAGCTTTCGTATTGTTTCAATCTTCCCGTCATTGTCAATAAGACATTGTTCTTTGATCTTTTTGAATGCATTTGTCATGGATCTATCAAATTTGGTGATGTAGGAGCTTACATATGTTGCTGCAGCGTAAGCATTTAAGATATATTGTGCATCTGTATTTGCTTGCCATAACTCTGGTATCGCTTTTGCAAATGAATTGATCCAAATGTCGGCAGCATCTCTTTTTAGTATTAGTGTAGAACGACAAAGCAAAGCCCACAATAGCAAAATGTATTCATCTTTGCTTAGGCCTAGCTCTAGAAGCAATTGTGCAAATGACGTGTTTTTAGAATATTCTTTATGTTCAATAAGACCGAATACTTTTTTTGCTTTTTGAATGAGATCATTTGAAGCATTTTCCAATGGCTCTAGAATGATGGTACTATCCATAGGAGGCAAGGGGAAATTGAATCTGCATGTGGAATGTCGATGTTTTCTACATGTTTTTGTGTGACGATGTGTTTGAATTTGAATAAGATTTTGATCAAGTAAAGACGAGTCTGTGGATATATAGCGATCAACAAAGCTAGTAATCTCCTCGTTTGAGTTTTTTCCATAGACAGGTGCATTTTGAATCCAAATTAGTCCATGTTCATGCTCATTTCCTCTTTGTTGAAATTCGGTCGTAAAGAAGAAATCTTGTATTTTTCCAAACAATGTGTTGTTTTTTAACATAAGAGACTTTAGTGCTGCTATTTTGTGTCTATAGTAGCGAGTACAAAGCACTGGGTGTCTTCTTATTAACATGTCAATATTTTCTTCCAATGCACTGTCTTGCAAGTCTGCCAAATGTTTTTCCTCAATTTGTTTCAATGCATTGCATAAAGGTGTCCAAACGTGTTCAGCACTTGTAAATGTTAGAAAGAACGTAGGAGGACCAAGCTGTCGAATCATTGCAAATAGATCTTTTTTCATATTTTCAAAGTAATCAGGTGATGTTCTGATTGCTTTCAATGTACGAAACCCAATTGGAGATTGGAGTATCTTTACAAGATTGTCTTTTGACTTGACATCTTTTGCCAATATTTTTTTGTCCTTTAACTCTCCCATGCGAATCGATATCCAAGCAGTGTTTTTTACCTGTTTTATTATGACCTTAATTGCTTTGAAGAAAATGTTCGTGCCATGCATTTCAAAGTCTGTACTTTCATGCTGTAGCTCCCACTGCGATACTTGTTGATAAGAAAAGCGATCAAAAATTTCATTGGGTCGATTGAATCCGTAAAAAAGTGTGGGAAAGTTTAGCTCTTCAGAGTATTTGTCTTGGAAAATGCTCAATGGTTGGAAGCTCTCAGAAGGTGCAATTTCTATGATTTTGTTGTCTAAATCATCTACTAGATGTGTTTCTCCATATCCATGTCTCAATGTTTCTGATATTGGTTCTATGTCTATTTCATTTTCATCATCATCTACTTGTTGCGTTGTTTGTTGAGTATTTGATTCTTGTTTGGCTGTTTCATTAAATACTTTTTCCCAACTAGTATTGATTACAATGCCTTCAATTTTATAAAGTTTGGTTTTGCATAAATCACTTAGTGCAGTCATAATGATCTTTGGCCGAATATTTCCAGATAGATATGCATTTTTGTATTCCAATTTTCGCTTTAGCATAACTGCAACGGTCAAATTGTCATCTAGACTTCTAGGCAATGCTATCTGAACTCTATCCAAGTTTGCAGGCACATTGATAATTGAGCCAATCAGCCCAATTTGTGCTCTTTTATAACCAAGCTGTCTTATTTGTGCAAAAGATATTCTTGGTGATACCAATCGTTCTTCCAAAGGAGTCAGTATAGCTATAGATGGAAATATGTTATTGCGACAGATTCGTGTAGGCGATGCAAACGTAGGCAATTTCCCATTAGCAATTGCTTTCTTGCAAGATCTACAAATTTGAACAAGTACCATTGGACATGTCATAGCGTCTGTATTTGCTAGAGTTTCGAAGGCTAATTTAATTGTCTTGTTCACACAAGAAATGTCTTTTTTAAAATGCAATTGCTTACAGACAGAACATGCATGAGTAGGTGTGTCTTGAATAGCTTTCAAGTATGTGACAATTGCTTTCTTTGCCTTTGAAGATTCTTTTTGCTTTTGATGAATGTCCTTCCCTTGTCTACGTAGACTGTGTTTCAACAAGCGCAAGTTTTTTCGCGTATTGCCATCAATGCATGTTTGCATGTTGGTTTTGGTTTCTGAAAATTGCTTGGCAATGCAACAACTGTTTTTTTCTATGTTTGTTATCTTTTGTTTTTGTATCTTTGCTTTAATTGTATCTATGTATATTGATTCGTTCAAAGATCCCTTGTTAATGTTCTTCTCTACAATTTTTTCTGTTGCTATTGTCTGTTTGCTTTTTCCAAAATTATCCACTGCAATTGTAGTAGAAGTATTTCTATTGCAATCAAGCGGAAAGAGCATTTTATTTCCATAGTGTTCTTGTAACAAGGGTTGGAAATGCGAATGCATTCTATCTATTACATGTTGCATCAGGCATAGAACTTTTGACGATCTATTTGTTGCATGGAATACGACAATATTTTCTTGCAAATTATTGCTCCATACATGTATATTAGCGTTTAGCAACTCACATAACCATTGAAGGGCAAATCGATCTCCTTCTATGTGACCAATGATATATGGCTCTGCCAAACGGACAATATAGGTTCTCCATTCAGAAACAAGAGATGTATCTGCTAATGTGTTTTTATCAAGATATATGTCCAAGCATTGTGTTGCTCTAATATCGTTTGAAGCAATAGAGTTATAAAAAGTTTGCGCAATTGCTTTTCTAATACTTTGTCCATCAGCGAATAGTGTCAATTTGGAGATTGATTCAAACAAGGACTCATGGCAATCGCCTCGAAGTTGAAGCGATGTTTCAACTTCGTTATATACATGCTAATTTACATATGTGTTTTGACAAAGCATATCGGTCGCTTGTATTTTGACTTGCATTGTTTTATATGACAATAATGGTTCGAAATGGCCAGAAGCTGGTGTGTGGTCATGGAACAATATATTGTAGCAATATTCAAATCCCCCAGAATTGAAATGAAGGTATTTTGTTCCTTTTGTTAATGACCAAACAGCGACTAGAACATTCAACCATTTTGAAAACCACTTAATGCAAAATATATCACCCCATAGTCCATATACACTTTGACCATCTGGTTGCGAAGCAGATTGTGACATGCGATTGAGAAATTCATTGACATTTCCTATGCTGTGCAATTCTTGCAAGTAGTCAATTGTCAATTCTGTGCGCATTGATAACAATGCAGAGGGATCTTTTTGATCTAGACAAACACGGAAATGGTTCACAATCCCTTCCCTTATCTCTATTGATGTATATCGGAAATGCAATAATACTGCAAGTGCATCGAACAGGCAATTTCCTGGCTCATAATGGAAATTGTCTAGTCGAAACAGATTGCTTGTAGCCAAAGTCTCATCAATTTGTTGCCAATTAGAGTATTTGATCCCAAGGCCATTTGCTCCTAAAACATAGTCGCTTCTACCTTTGTCTTTTCGCATATTGCCTACAAGAACATTTGAAACAGCATATATTTTTGTTTCCTTTTTTGTTGTTGTTCTTTTTCTATTCCCCCGGTCGTCTATACAGGGAAACCTGCATCCAACTGAAGAGAAGCAGATCCTAAGGAAAAGAAAAGAAGCAAAGGGCATGGTTTTTTTCTGAAATCATAATGTTATGAACATTGTAAATTGTTGTTGCCATTGCAAACAACCAAAGCAAATAAAACAACGTATTCATAACTAAATTTTTTCAAATGAAATGTATTTTTCCCTCCTAGTAGAATAGGGAAAAACAACATGTCGATTGCTAACTTGAAATTATCAAATATCCAAGATTTGATATCAATACAAAAAGTCTCAATGTGCACAATATTAACTGGTTTATTGTTATTATATATATAATAATTAAAAAAAACATCTATAACTATAACTAAATCTTCAGACTTTTAACCATAATAATATAACGATGCCAAGTTGCTGAGACCAGACGCTTAATCCATTTGCTTTTAAAAGAATCAATATAAGCTTAGAAACTCTATTCATGAACCATATCCATGTCTGGATTCGGATGGATTTCATAAGCAAAAGCATGTGTGTTCTGCAATGAATGCAATTGAAGCAACATAGCGAATTTAGAGGAAAATACCTGTTCTTAAGAAGATTGAGATCTGGATTTCCTAGCTATCATTGACAGAGATGATGTGAAGTAAGCCTCCAAACAAGCACAAAATAGAAAAGGCTTTCCTGCAATGTTTCCATACAGCCGGTAAAATATAAGCTAGGGCACATGTACATCATCTTACATAATATATTTACTGGATAAGCCTAGTTTAAAACAGTCTTTGAAAAGTGAAATCAAGCTATATTTTTATTTTTTGCAAAGCAAAATATTGGAAACTATAATTTTGCCAAGTCAAAATCTAGAAGATTAAACAATCTAGTGTTTTGTATGACAGAAATAAAGAAATGAATTGTTTAGGACCTAGAGTATTACAGCAAGCAAACCAAGCTTTCTATACTTCCTCTTAGGATAGATTATACACCTAAAGAATTACAGGTAGTAAAGCAAGGTTTTTATACTTCCAATAAGGAAGAAACAACCGATTATAGGCTTTCAATCTTCACATAGACACCCTGAACAAAGCAAAGAAGAAGAATTCATTTGGGCATTCTGCGATGAGATTACATCTTTGCCTCTGACGAAAACTCCGAGCCATATTATGTGTATACAACGACTGATATGTTCGGAGCACTGTTTTGCTTAACAAAAAACACCCTGTATAGGTTCTACTGGGAGCCATTTAATTTTTAAATGAAGTTTATTCTTCTAATGCATTTTAACCAGAAGCTCCTGTCGGCCTCTTCCCTCAAATTGGCCGATGCAAAATGGATTCTAAGGAAACAGGTCTCGAACAAAGTCTAGTAGAACGTTAGGGTTAGTGCAAGCAGCAAGAACGTCATATCTCTAGCGTGAGTATTTAGCCAGCGAAGCTTACGAGTTCATTTTCATCTACCACATCAATTTGCTTTTAATCATTGTCACCAATGATGAATCAAGTTTTCCAATACTGATCCAGCTTGCCAATAAGAGATGTAGCGACGGCTTATTCTCATCAAGACTAAGAATGCTCGGCGTATCAGGTCTCGACCACCAAAAATACTATCAACTTAAACCGAAGAGACCATGTGATTCTAGGCACAAGAGCTTCTCAGCATGGTCGCATTTATGGAAATTTTAATATTCAAATCTTTTGATAGTTTGCCTAGCAACGAATGTCTACGTGGGTCTCACAACTTAATCATTTTGACGATGTTAGTACATAGGCCATATATTGAGAGTCATGATAGTTAAAGTCTAATAATAGTTTGACATTTTCATAATCATTCTAGTGCTATTGCATTTTCCTAAGATAACCCATGCCTGAATTTGAAACCATACCATACAGATGCGCCCTTCAGCAATTTAATCAGTGACAGGAGAGTTAAGAACCGGTCAAACGACGGAGGCTCTCATCCTTTTGCCAACATCTTAAACCAAAATTTAAAGCTTTTAGTTTCATTTAGATACATTTAAACGTCCATTATAGTTTCAGCTCATTCTCTTCCACAAACGATCGATTGATAGAACAAAACGACAGAGCTTGATATTAATTCGTGATTTCTAACTTATCTATGACAAGGAACACGGATATCATTCAAATTCCATGTAAAACAAGGAACTGTTCCATTAGAAGAAGACCTATAGTTAAAACTACAATATGTAAACCGTTATTCATGTTATTCATTTTTCATCAAAAATGTCGGAGGTTGAACCTCGCAGGCAGTAGCATAAAATGCTGCGAACACAAGAATAGCACACAGATAGGAATATGCGGGAACTATGGTTAGCAGTGACTTGTTGTATGGGACATTAGATATGATGTCAATTTGGGACAGTAAATATGTGACAATGTAGGGATCTCAGTGATTCTACTACATGTGCAGAGTGTAATTTTGTTCATCTATTTGAAATAAAATTACGATTTTTTTCGAGGAAAAAAAAGCACACAGATAGGAGAACGCAAATTGAGAATCATGTTCTCTTCACATGCCATACTGGCTACCAACAAAAACAACTAAAACTGTCTCCCAACACCTTTGACGAAAGTCTCAGCGAAGGCAGATTTACAACCAGCAGAATGAGCATAGGAACCTCCGAGGCTTACCGATTTGAATACTTGTTCCACCGCTACTGCAAAGAAGAAAAGCAGAGACACCGTTTTACCTGCCACAAGTATAGCATTTTGGTTAAACCATTGAACGAGTTAAAACGTGAAGGCAGAACACATTCAAACTAATATCTTTAACCTACTGAAAAACGGATCAAGAGCTGAGAACTTACATTGTTGAAAGTAGACTTTGAACCAAAAGCCAAGACCTTTCTGCAACTGACGAGAACTAGCTTGAAAGCTTGAATCAACAAAAACATGAGAGTGGTTGAATTCTGAGAGCCACGGTGGAGACCTGAACCAGAGGTTATAGGTTTAAATCATGGAGGAAAAATGCCACTTCTGAATCTGAAATCTAATACATGGCAGGTTTGTCGACCAATTCTTCAAACCACTCCTAGACACGAAAGAAACAATGCCATCAATACACAACCTCGATGAATACGCAGTGGAGGATCAGGATTTTTAAAGTGCCAAAACCCAAGGCAATATAACATCGACGACGAAGATTTTGACATTATAGCACAACTGCTTACGAGGTACTAAGCACATTAACATCACATTTATTATTTCTTTCTACCATGAAGTCCAGGTACGAGAATTTCCAAGCTATTTGATAGCACAGCTCGGCATTGCCAAGGCAGTCACAATTTTTCGTCACAGGTTACAAGCCACATTAATCACCATCTAGATATTCCACTTAGAAAGGCCGATAGCAGAGTTAATACTATGACAGCACACCCTTGCCCCCCAACATTGAACCATTAAGATCTTAATAATTATCCTATGTTGCTGTTGTTTGTCACTTCTGCCACGTGTCGGGTTATTATTATATATAAACGGGTTATTATTATATATAAACAGATTAGAGTTTGAAGCCTCTATGCAGCATCAACTAATTATCAACAAATGTTGAAGCTCTTTTATGATAACCATAACTATCGTGTTGTTTTACATCTTATAACAATAAAAACATTCCCCTAAGGCAACCTATGTTTGAATTTTGAAACGACACCATACGGCTATACCCTTTAGGAATTTAATCACTGATAGTAGAGTTAAGAACCGACCAAATGACCGATACCCTCATTCTTTTGTCAACATATCAAACCGAAATTTAAAGCTTTTAGTGTCATTTAGATACATTTAAACGTCCATTTTAGTTTGGGCTCATCCGCTTTCACAATCAACCGATCGATAGAAGAAAAACGACAGAGCTTGACATTAATTAATGATTTTTAAGCTATCCACGAGAACGAAGACACTTATCATTCAAATTTCATGTAAAACAACAAATCATTTCAGTAGAACCAGATTTATAGTTAAAACTACAATATCTAAACCGCTATTCATAGTATTCAGTTTTCACAAATGCTTTGACGAAAGTCTCGGCTAAGCCAGACTTACAACCAATAAAGCCAGCATAGAAAGCTCTGAGACTTACCGATTTGAATGCTTGTTCCACTGCTAGTGCAAAGGAGAAAAGCACAGACACCGTTTTACCTGCCACAAGTATACTATTCTGGTTAAATCATTGAAAAAGTTAAAACGTGATAACAAATACATTCAAACTTATATCTTTAACGTAGTGAAAACCGGAGCAAGATCTGACAACCCACATTGTTGAAACTAGATTTCGAACCAAAAGCCAAAACCTTTCTGCAACTGACAAGAATCAGGTTGAAAGCTTGCATCAACAACAACATCAGAGTGGTTCGACTCTGAGAGCCACGGCGGAGACCTCAAACACAGGCTATGGGTTCAACCGACGAAGGAAAAACGCGATTCCTGAACCTAAAATCTAAAACATCGCAGGCCTGCCCAGCATTCCTTCAAACCACTCCCAACCACAAAACAAACAATCCCGTCCATAAATAATTGAAAAAAGCATACGCTAAGTGATTTTGCATCATTTGATTCATGAACAAGCTCGATGAATAGTTACGAGCGACATAACATCAACAACGAACATTTGACATTATAGTACAAGTGCTTACGAGGCACTGAATACATTAATATCACATTTATTACTCACCGTTTTTCATGACAGGTTGCAAGCCACATTAGTCACCACGTAGATATTCCACTTAGGGAAGCCCGTAACAGAGTTAATACTATGACAGGACACCCTTACCCGCCAGCATTGAACCACTTAAACTTTAATTACCCTGTCCTTGCTCTGGTTTGCCACGTGTGCGACCTGTCCCGTTTAACTGATTTTGGATCATTTGATTCATTATTCACCATTCTCCATGACAGGTTGCAAGCCACATTAGTCACCACGTAGATACTCCACCTAGCGAACCCGCAGCAGAGTTAATACTATGACAGGACACCCTTGCCCGCCAGCATTCAACCCCCAAAACATTAATTACCCTATCCTTACTCCCGTTTGACACCCCCGCTATCTGTCGCGCTAGACTTGTTCCATTTTCCTATGATAACCATAACCATCGCATTGTGCAGAAAGCGCCGAAGACATTTCCCGGCGTCAAAAAAACTAGACAAGCTTATATGCCACGCGTTGTTACCCCCACCACCTGTTATTTACACTAAGCAGCAACTAGGCCTTAACTCGGATGACGCACCTTGCGCCGCCAAAACACAAAGCGATTACCGAGGCTGACGTTATCAGCTCCCATCCAACGAAACGTTAAAAAATTATCACTATTTAAAAATTTATATAAATAATTTTTTCCCCAACTATTTACAAATAACCCAAAATCATAGTATGGAGGAAAAAAATTTATAGGCATAGGTGCAAACAAGCTCGATGAATATTACCACGGATATAACATCAACAACAACGAAGATTTCGACATTATAGCACAACCGCTAACGAGCTACTCAATACATTAATATCACATTTATTACTCACCATTATCCATGACAGGTTGCAAGCCACATTAGTCACCACGTAGATACTCCATCTAGGGAACCCGCAGCAGAGTTAATACTACGACAGGACACCCTTGCCCGCCAGCATTGAACCATTAAAACATTCATTGCCCTGTCCTTACTCTCGTTTGACATGTCCGCCACCTTTCGCGTTAAATTTGTTCCATTCTCCTATGATAACCATAACCATCGCATTAGTGCCAAAGGCATTTCTCGGTGCAAAGAACTAGCCAAGCCTATATGCCACGCGTTGCCACGCCCACTACCTGTTATTTACACTAAGCAGCAACTAAGCCTTGATTCGCATGACGCACCTTCCGCTGCCAAAACGGGAAGCGATTACCGAGGCTGATGTTATTAGCTCTCATCCAATGAAATGTTAACAAATAATTATCACTATTTAAAAATTTATATAAATAATTTTTTCCCCAAGTATTTACAAATAACCCAAAATCATAGCATGGAGGAAAAAAATTTATAGCATAGGTGCAAACTAGGTGCAACTATAATAGGGTCTGCATGAAATATATAATATCCCCTATGGGGACATAATATCCCCTATTCACAGGGTCGACATTAATTGGTGATTTCTAAGCTATTGACGACAAGAAAGACACTTATCATTCAAATTTCATGTAAATCAAGGAACCATCTCAGTAGATCCAGATCTATGCTTAAAACCATAATATTTAAACGCTTATTCATGTTATTCATTTTTCATCACAAATGCCAGAGGCTGAAGCTCGCAGGCAGTATCGCAAAATGTTGTAAATACAAAAATAGCACACAGATAGAACAACGCAGACTGAGAATCACCTTCTGTTCACATGCCATACTGGCTACCAACAAAAACAACTACAACTATTTCCCAACACCTTTGACGAAAGTCTCGGCTAAGCCAGACCTAGAACCAGCAAACCCGTTATAAGGACCTCCGAGACTTACCGATTTGTATGCTTGTTGCACCGCTACTGCAAAGCAGAAAACCAGAGACATCGTTTTACCTGCAACAAGTATACGATTCTAGTTAAACCATTGTAAAAGTTAAAACGTCATAACAAATACATTCAAACTTATATCTTTAACCCACTGAAAACCAAAGCAAAATCTGACAACTTAGATTGCTGCAAGCAAAAAAATGAGAGTATCGGTCATTTGGCCGGTTCTTGACTCTACTGTCAGTGATTAAATTCCTGAAGAGTATAGCCGTATGGTATCGTTTCAAATTCAGACATCTTAAACCGAAATTTAAGATTTCTAAGCTATCGACGACAAGAAACACACTTATCATTCAAATTCCATGTAAACCAAGGAACTATCTCAGCAAAACCAGATCTATACTTAAAACTACAATATTAAAACCCTTATCCATATTATTCATTATTCATCACAAATGCCAGAGGTTGAAGCTCGCAGGCAGCATCGCAAAATGTTGCAAATACAAGACTAGCGCACAGATAGAACAACGCAGACTGAGAATCACGCTCTGTTCACATGCCATACTGGCTACCAACAAAAAACAACTAAAACTATTTTCCAATACCTTTGACGAAAGTCTCGGCTAAGCCAGACCTAGAACCAGCAAACCCACCATAACAATCTCCGAGACTTACCGGTTTTAACGCTTGTTGCACCGCTACTGCAAAGCAGAAAACCAGAGACATCGTTTTACCTGCCACAAGTATACGATTCTGGTTAAACCATTGAAAAAGTTAAAACGTCATAACAAATACATTCAAACCTATATCTTTAACCTACTCAAAACCAGAGCAAAATCTGACAACTTACATTGCTGTAAGCAGACTTCGAACCAAAAGCCAAAACCTTTCTGCAACTGACGAGAACCAGCTTGAAACCTTGCATCAACAACAACATCAGAGTGGCACGACTCCGACGACGACGGTGGAGACGTGAAGCACTGGTTATTATGAGTTCAAACCACGAAGCGGAAACCCAATTGCTGAATCTAAAACCTAATACATCGCAGGCCGCTGGACCATTCCTTCAAACCACTCCGAAACACAAAACAAAAAACAATGCCATTCATAAAAACAAGCTCGATGAATATTACCACGGATATAACATCAACAACAACAAGATTTCTACATTATAGCACAACCGCTAACGAGCTACTCAATACATTAATATCACATTTATTGCTCACCATTCTCCATGACAGGTTGCAAGCCACATTAGTCACCACGTAGATACTCCACCTAGGGAACCCGCAACAGAGTTAATACTACGACAGGACACCCTTGCCCGCCATCCTTGAACCATTAAAACATTCATTGCCCTGTCCTTACTCTCGTTTGACACGTCTGCCACCTGTCCCCTTAAATTTGTTCCATTCTCCTATTACAACCATAACCATCGCATTAGTGCCAAAGGCATTTCCCGGCGCAAAGAACTAGACAAGCCTATATGCCACGCGTTGCTACGCCCACCACCTGTTATTTACACTAAGCAGCAACTAAGCCTTAACTTGCATGACGCACCTTCCACCGCCAAAACGGGAAGCGATTACCGAAGCTGACGTTATCAACTCTCATCCAATAAAACGTTAACAAATTAACATTATTTAAAAATTTATATAAATAATTTTTTTTCCAACTATTTACAAATAACCCAAAACCATAGTATGGAGGAAAAATTTATAACCATAGGCACCAAATTAATAGGGTCTTGATGAAACATAATATATCCCCTACGGGGACATAATAATTACACTACGATACATGATCATATAATGAATGGTCATATATAAAAATAGTACTACGCATAGCACATCGTTTATACATTCCGTTTCTCAGTAACAAAACCGTTAAATAAAGCTTATGGTAGGCACTTATACAAACGACCTTCACAATATACAGTACCAATGTTTATGTTGAATATTTTATTATATGAGCGTTTTGCAATAATACAATACTAGGTACCCGGTTATGAATTTTTATAATTGAAACGCGAAAAGTGTGGGGAAGTGAACGCGCAAAGGTTTTTTAGGAGGTCAGAGTTCGTTTATTACTGGACATCTGGAAACGCCATTAACCTCCAGATTGGAAGCGGGACACAGAGTTTTTCATTCATCAGATACCTTCTGGAAATGTAAATGAAAATGTCAATTCAAATGAAATCAACGCGCAGACTCCGGGATTAAGGCACGATTTAAATATGGGTTTGCAACCTTCCGATTGAAATGAATACGTGGTGAATTCACCAATTAATTCTGAAATCAGAATTTTAAATCTCAGAGGATGGATGAACTTCAACAATCAACTCTGGAGTCGAATTCACTGTATAGACAGAGTTTAAAACCTCATAAAATAGATCGATTTCAACCATTAAATCCGGAATCAAAATCACAAAATAGATGGAGCTTTAAGTCTCAGGAGAAGGGTCGACTTCAACAGTCAACTCTGATGGAATTCTGAAATCGAATTCAGTGGGAAGTAATTACAGAGTAATCCCTGAATGCGTCTTGCACAGATCGACATCCATAATTATAGGATTTTAAGAGTTCTAACAGTAAAAGAATAATTATAATGGAATTCTGAAATCAAATTCAGTGGAAATTGATTACAGAGTAATCCCTGAACGCGTCTTGCACAGATTGGTTTCAACGAGCAACTCTGGAATGTATAGCATAAAACAAACAGGGTTTACATCTCAGAAAAGTAGATCGACTTCATACAAACAAATCTGGAATCGAAATTATAATAAATACAGGGTTTAAAATCTCACCTGAAATAGATCGGTTTCAACAAGCAACTCTGGAATGTATACCATAAAACAAACAGAGTTAAAATCTCAGCAAAATAGATCGACTTCATACAAACAGGTTTGGAATCGAAATCCTAAGGTGAATAGAGTTTAAAAAATCTCAGAATTGCTAAATCGACTGCAGCAACCGAAGTTTTCTCCAAATCCCGAATCATTTGCAGGGATTCAAAATGCATATAAAACAAGGCAGAGTTAAAAATTAAAAAGATTTCTAAATCGAGTTACAACCAGCGTTTTCTAAGTCCTCCACATATTCTCGCATATTCATAATTACAAGTATATATATGGAAAACAGAGTTTATACTTTTGTCAAAAACCAGATCAATTCTTAACAATTCCAAAGTACAATAACAACTCATAACAATTCCAAAGTACAATAACAACTCAAGTACAGAAAAATAATAAGTGAAGAACAATGAACTTGATTCGATGGTCGAGCTGGAAGTCGAGAAGTTCGTTGGAGTAGCAGTTGATTCGCTGTCCAGATCGATCCACTTGGACGAAGATACCGACAACCCCTCGGTTGACCACCCTACCATATCGAGGTTACTCTCCTTCACCTCGAACCCCAGAGCTAATGGAGTCGTAAGAACACAATAGCAAGCTTCCAGACGGGATCTCCCAATCACCAATCTAACTAATCCCAACTCCCAAGAATCATAACATAATCCAATATTATCATGCCCATCCAGCATTAGGGAGCAAGAGATGTCTTTTTCTCCTTCTCCTCCCTCATTATTTTAGTAAAAGCCTGTGTGCCATGTGTCTGTCCATGCACATATTTATTTTAATTTTATATTTTAATTACAATCATTCTCAATTACAAGTGGCTCAATATCTTTAGTGTGCACATAATTCTCTAAATCAATGGGAGTTAGGTATAGGAGAGTCGTACTTCTATTTTTGTTCTCATTCAGCTTACTTAATACCTTTTAGTAAACTAGTTATTTTTTTATTTATTTAATTTCTCTTAAATAATAAAACTTATAAAAGAAAATTCGTTTCTTTTATTTAATATAATCGAATTCCATTAAAAGTTTAAAAGATTTAAAAAGGTTTATAAAAGATATATATATATATATAAACTTTTATTCTTTAATAAAATATTCTCACTCTAAAGTTTTAAACTTCCATTAGTATTTATTTCTAGATAAAACTTTAATAGAATACTTTAGTTTAGTTTTTGTTTTTCTTCACTCCAAAAGTAGGAAAATAAAATAAATAAACTAAACTAAATGTTTTTGTTTTAATTCCTTTTTCATTTCTATCTTGAAAATAAAATAATGAATATTATTTTATTGTAATTGTCTTTCAATTTAAAATCGCTTGAATTTATCTTTTGGTAAAGTTTCAATTTCTTCATTTGTTAAATAATATTATTTTTTTCTTGTCCAGGTGTCTCTTTGGTGGGTCCTTCTGACAGTTCCATTCCTTTCTTCTTACGGGGAGCACTGCGTAGCGATCGAGAGTCGTTACCTCTATCTCTCAACTATGCTTCTTGGATACTAAGGGATGTTGAGGGATAAGACTCTCCTTATTGCACGCCCCTCAACTCATCGTACGTGACCAAATCGTTATGGCCTTGCCCATATGGCACACACCTCCCTCGGTGAGCTAAAACTGCTTCACCCATGCGTGGATTGATAATTCAGGGTTGACAGTCGGTCATCGTGCCCCTATGTTTCTTTTCGTTCTTACGACTCCTATAATTCCATTGTGGGTCAGTCGGTAAATCGTCTTACCTGCCACTGCACACACTCAAGCGCACATTAGTAGCGTTGCACTATAAAACATTTTCATCATTCTTTTCAGTATCTCAGTTAGTCGAGTTTATTAAATATTCATCATTTTAACATCATGCTTCGGTCAGTCGAGCATGTTCATCATTCATTGTTTATCTCAGTCAGTCGAGTATAAAACTAATCATCATTTTTATTTCAAGCATTTTCAACAAGCATAAAAGGATGCAATGAAGAACTCTTCTAGCCGGTGTGACTAGAGTATTCATTTTTCGTAATTCGTCTACAAGGTCCAAAAAAAGGGGTAAACTTATACCAGGTAGACGCCCTTTCAGATACTTTTAGTGAGCATGAAAGGAAGCAAGATTGCTTGGCGATCTTTTCATTTTTTTAGGAGTTAGAAAAGAGCTTAACATAAATTGTTAGGATATTCCTATACTCCATCCTAGTCCTCCTAGCTTTTCTGTCATTTTCATTTTCAGTCATGCATGCAAAATTAGGGTTTGCATGCATCCTAGTCATCAGTTCCAACACCTATCCCTCAACAAACTAGCCCCTGGAGTTTCTTTCAGATCAATTTCAGCTCTCCTAGAGCTTAGTGCGCCCTCCTTCACCTACTGCATGAGAAGGGCGCCTTTCTTCACCTACCAGTCCAGTTTAGTTCAGTTATCTTCAGTTCCTTCCTTGATTTAAGGATTAACTGACTCATAACTGACCTTACCACTCCAATGGACCTCCAGTGTGACTAGATAGCCTGTTCTGACTCCAGTTAGCTCTATCTGCGCCCTCCACTGAGCCTCCTTCTCTACATTAGTGCTTCCATGTGCCAGTTACACCAACCACACTCAGTTAGACTCAGTTTGACTCTCGGTTGACCATTAATTGTGCATTTATGACTTCACTAATGAGAAGGTGGACTCTTAGTTATGCATTAATGACTCTCCACTCATTATGGATCTGTGCATGAAAGACAATTCGAATTCCACCTAGTGAATTCGAATCCTCATACTCAGCATTGTATATTTACCAGTTTATTATTCTGTTTAATGTAACATGTGTAATTATTCTTCCTCAATCAGAGTTTCTTTGGATCTAAGTTCTATTGCTTGTTTCTTCTTCTATTATTCCTAAATTCTTTCATTGTGAGGTCTACATCATCTCTTTGGATCTTATGTGGGCAATTTCACATGGTATCGGAGCCATTTGAGAGTATATTCTAACTCCATTCTTGAGATTTTTTTGCAAGTATTTCGAAGTTTCAGCAGTTGCAGCAACAGATTCAGCAGTTTCTATTTTGCACTTGTTCCAGCAGTCAAAGATGAGCAATTCGAATGCTTCTTCTTCTCTTTCTCCCATGATCCTCACTCCCTTCAATTACTTCGAATGGAAGGGTGAGATGAAGATTCACTTGATGAACAAAGGGCTTGAAAGATTGGTTTATGAAAGAGATGCCACACCACATAGTTAGAGAGAGAATCAAGCATCTAAACAAATTGGATGAAGCTTTTGGATTCATATTCCTTCATATGTCCAAAGATCTATTATTCCATGTTGAAGGATTGAAGTCTCCAAAAGAGTTATGGACCAAATTGGAGAGTCTTTTTGGTAAACAAAATGGACTAAGAGGTTACATTCTTGAAAATGAATTGGTTTCCCTACAACCTAGCAATTTCGAGAGCATTCAAACATTCTTCTCAAAATTTAAAAATTTGGTTGTACAATGAAAGCATTGTGGCATCACTAAGAGTGATGAGCAGTTGGTGTTTTCCATTTTGAGCAAACTTGGATCTCAATTTTCTGTCTTTGTATCCACTTTCCACTCTGGGCGAATGTCAATCCATGGATGGAAGTTTCCTACCTTAGAAGCTTTCACTCAAGCCCTCATTCAAGAAGAGGACAAATTGTTTCAAATGGATGCCATCAAAACCTCCAAAGATCTAGCTCTTTTAGCTAGTGAAGCAAGTGGAGCGAATGCAAAAGGGAGGCAAAAAGAAAAAGGTAAGAAGCCATAAAGATCCAAGAATGAAAAACAAAAGAGCCCAAATTGTTCCTACTACAAGAGAGGAAACCATCCTGAGAATGCTTGCATGCACAAGAAGATTGATCTTCTAACCAAGCTTCTTGAACAAAACCAAATTGTTGTTCCAAAACAAGCAAATATGTCTGATTCTGGAAGTGGATCTGATGATTGTCATGCATTGATGGCTGGTTTTTCAAAGACAAAAGCCCTCCTCATAGATTCTGGAGCCTCCAACCACATGATTGAATCTGAAAAATCCTTCTCCTCTTTGGATCTCCAAGATGGGCCTACCATTCACATGGGAGACAACTCTCAGATTTCTGCCAAAGGATTGGTAACAGTTCATATGGAGGATGGTAAGTTCAAAAATGTCTTATTTGTTCCTTCTCTTACAGCTAATTTGTTGTCAGTTTATCAAATGACTCATACAGGATCACCAAAACAAGTAATTTTTGGTCAAAACACAATAGAGATTACATAAATCTCCACTGGAAAGGTTATAGCGAATGGGATTGCTAATCATGCCTCAAAGGCATATGAGTTCTCACACTTCATGCCTTTCTCTCCAACTATTCCTTCAGATTCTAATGAAGATCACAGTGACTCCTCTTCTACTGAAGAAGAAGATCAAGATTTTGATGTTGAGATCATGGTTCAAGAAGATTCAGATCTAGAACCAACACCTATTCTCAGTCCAGATTCAAGGTCAGTATGGGCTCACACAGTCCTTGCTACAACTGAGAACACAATTGATGATTTATCTGTTCACAGAACTACTAGACTTCAGTATCATGCCAACCTTGCATTATGCCATCCACCTCTCCATGAGAGATGCAGCATGATGATGGGGTTCTCTCTTCCATCTTTTGGGAAGACTCCTCATGTTCCATTCGCTCCAGATACAGAAAGAGTTCCTGAAAGACTTGCTTCCTCCAACACATTCTCCACATAGTGGGAGACCTTCCTACAGGGGATAAACTTGCCAAGTCTTTTGCAAACATTTTCACTGATGAAAGCTTCTTTCTTTTCTGTATAGTATGATGGTTCTTTGAGTTATTTACTGTTCTTTTGAGGGGGGGTATTTTTCCCATGAGGTTTTCCCCATTTCCTCAGTTTATGGACAGTTCTTTATTTTTCTATCATTTCATTTGATTGTATGGGTGACCTTTGGTTCTAGTTACCAGGGCCCAGGATGGATTAATGCGGGGTGTTAGGATATTCCTATACTCCATCCTAGCCCTCCTAGATTTTCTGTCATTTTCATTTTCAGTCATGCATGCAAAATTAGGGTTTGCATGCATTTTGCATGCATCATAGTCATTAGTTCTAGCACCTAGCCCTCAGCAAACTAGCCCCCGGAGCTTCTTTCAGATCAGTTTCATCTCTCCTAGAGCTTAGTGCGCCCTCCTTCACCTACTGCATGAGAAGGGCGCCTTTCTTAACCTACCAGTCCAGTTTAGTTCAGTTATCTTCAGTTCCTTCCTTGATTTAAGGATTAACTGACTCCTAACTGACCTTACCACTTCGATGGACCTCCAGTGTGACTAGACAGCCTGTTCTGACTCCAGTTAGCTCTATCTGCGCCCTCCACTGAGCCTCCTTCTCTGCATTAGTGCTTCCATGTACCAGTTACACCAACCACACTTAGTTAGACTCAGTTTGAATCTCGGTTGACCATTACTTGTGCATTGATGACTTCACTGATGAGAAGGTGGACTCCTAGTTATGCATTGATGACTCTACACTGATTATGGATCTGTGCATGAAGGCCAATTCGAATTCCACCTAGTGAATTCGAATCTTCATACTCAGCATTGTATATTTACCAGTTTATTATTCTGTTTAATGTAACATGTGTAATTATTTTGCCTCAATCAGAGTTTCTTTGGATCTAAGTTCTATTGCTTGTCTCTTCTTTTATTATTCCTAAATTCTTTCATTGTGAGGTTTACATCATCTCTTTGGATCTTATGTGGGCAATTTCACAGAAACTCCCTAAGTTCTTTTTTCGTAAAGGAATTGATCGGCCTGAAAAATGGATAAAATTATACCGCACAAAAGTAATGGTGAGGCAAGGAGGAAGTGTTCGATCAAGGGACAAGTATGGGAACCAAGAGCAGTGGTAGGGGGGAACACTGATGGGGCCTCCTTGTGGGTTGATGAATCATAGCAAAACAACGCCATAATTGGAGTATGGATGGAGTGGATGGCTCATGTATAAGTTGTGATGCACAAACTTGTGAAAACTCGGCAACGGTCGATGTGGCACTTAAATCGAGGCACCAATGTGGCACTTAAACCGAGGTGAAAAGGTGTAGGGACACAATGTCAAAATGTTTTCTGGTGAGGGCGAGAAATGATCTCAAGCCTCATCATGAGCACAGAAAAATGAATCCGACGATCTAAAGAACATAAAAAATGGACAACGGCCGATGTGGCATGCAAACTGATGTGACGAGGGGCATGTAAAAAATGCCCGAAAAATATAGAGGTGAGAGCGAGAAATGATCTCAAGCATCATCACGAGCGCGGAAAACTCAACCCGGCGATATAAAGAACGTCAAAAAAATACAACAACCGAAGTGGCATGCAAACCGAGGCGACAAGGGGCACTGAAAAATGCCCAAAAAAGGTGTCGATGAAAACTGGAAACAGACTCGACCACCGCGAAGTTCTAGATGTGCTGAGTTCATTGGTATCAACAGTTTGAGAAATGGGTGTCGGATGATCCCATAATGGAAAAAGGAGAATAAGGACAATGTCTATAAATAGTAAGTGGTCCCCCATAATAGGTGTCATTTGTGAGTGGTGAGTTTGATAGAAGATTAGAGGAGGCCAGAGGTGAAAATTGAGATTGTGGGAGATTTCACTGGTGGATTTGCATTCCGGGAGTTGCAGGTAAGAGCTCATGTCCTTAGCTTTATCATTTAAGCATTTTTTTTTTTTTTTGGGGCTCTGGGAGTTGTACTGATCATAAATGGGCACCTACGTGGCATAGAACGGGTTTTGGAAGGTCTGGTGTGCTCTGGACCACAGCAATAATGGAGGTAGTTGTGCTACAAAGTGTGGGTACTAAAGGGCGCGGTTTCAGGGCGCGTTGGGGCATCCAGAAAACGCGGTGTGCCCCGTGGGTTTGCTCAGCCTAGTTGTGCTCTGGAGCACGACTTTCAAATGGGAAAGCGTGCTGCAGAGCACAACTAGGGGCTGGTGTGGCTGTGGTGTGCAGCGCAACTTTCGAAAAGGAAACCGCGGTGTACAGCGCGAGGAGTGGCTTATCAAGTGCGTTTTGCAGCATACGTTTCCAGGGAGAAAGCGCAATCCAGAGGGTATTTGAAAAGCCTAGATTTTGTGTTGGGATATGGATCTAATTGACTTTATTGTTGTGATTGGAAGAATGCTAGAGGCTAGGTGGAGAGAGCGGGAGGTTCCTCCCAACATACGGAGGAGTATCCAGACATACATGGTGGGTCGGAAGGCACTAGCTGATAGTGGGATCCTGAAGTTCACAGAGATCGCATATGCGTTCAACACCTCTATTGCTGAACAAGTTAGTTGAGTTCTGGTATTCAGACATCCAGGATTTTATGATTCAGGGTGCGCGACTAAACGTTACCCTAACAGATGTATATCTTTTGATTGGGTTGCCCAGGTTAGGCATGGTTGTTGATACCCAGCCAAGGACGCTGGGGAATGTTTCGATGTAGAATTTATTGGATCGGCATTGTCTTCCAGTCGCGGAGGTGAGCAACTCTTCACTTATGCTTTCTGATTCGGAGAGTCCGACCACCCAGACGATTGTGGCGATGGTGGTATGAGTTTTGGGTTCTCATGGCCCCAACTGGATCTTTGCAAGGCAGATGTTACTGATAGAGAGCATCCTTAACTGGATGTATTATGCTTGGGGACAAATGTACTTGACTATTGTTCGACGTGATCTTAGCAAGGTATGACATCGGGGGAAGGAGTTCTGTTACCCCTCCTGTTAGCACCTATATATTTTTGCTCTTTTCCAGCATAAAAACCTGGATATGAATGGTGGAGGGTGAGACAACTACCTGATAGAGGCTTGAAGTAATCTCCATCCTTGATGGCCAGGTGCCAAGACATGAGAAAGAATGGGCTAGAAAGGGTACAATGCAATTAAAATCGATTAATGTCAAAGGCCAGGTAGTAATAGGAAAATAAAGTGGCTAAAGGAAAGCGGAGAATACCCTAAAGCCTATAGTTTGTATGCAAGTCATGAAAGACTAAGCGTCGCACAGGTCAGTAGCGTTGATCTAGAGTGGAAGCAAGATCTACGGCTCTCAATGGACAGTTGTTGGCCAAGTTGTGAGGAAGAAAGGGAAAAGGCGGATGCGATGGGCTTGGTCTTTCCGGACAGGTGTCAGCTTAGGAGGGCGTTGCAGGGAGAAAGGAGTAGCAAACAATGCCATATTGGGCGCATGCAATGGTGGGACCAGTGCAGGGATCTATAGTGGAGATTATCCCTTCGCGATCTAAAGGTCTAGGTTCATTCTCCACACTAAAGGCTTAAGTCTCCAGTAGATCTACGGTTCGAATGGCAGGAAGAGCCGCATCAACGGCTGGTGGAAGTCAGAAATGCACAGGATATAATAGGGAGGGCCCCACTAGTAGACAGATAGTCTAAGAGTTAAATAGAGCATGAGAACTCACCATGGATACACGTTTGAAAAGAAATGGATGGTTCTCATAGATAGTCACATCAAGAAGTAGCACGCTAGATAGCGGCGGGGCATATGCGATGGACCTTTCCTGCCGGATAGGTGTCAATTCCAAATCCTATCGCATGGAGAAAAGACGATAGAGGAAAATCTCTTTGGGTGCATGCGATACTTCCCCATAGACGCATCCGGTTGAAATGAACGGGCCAAATGAGAAACCATAAGATGATCCTATGGTAGAAATAGATGGATTTTCAAATCAGTAGGTGAAGAGAAAGTCAGATCCGACAACGAAAAGTGAGCACGTGAGATTTTAAATGGTTAAGATCAAAGGACAACTGGCCAAAGAAACTGGAGGTTATGGAAACCCAGTTATATATATAAGAAACGCCCGTGAAGGTTGAAATTTGTTTCGAAGACCTGTCGAAGTTAGAAAGTATCTCGGCATGTGGAAGATGACGGAGGCAACAGAACCCTCAACAGGGTGCGTGCAGGGCTTCAAAAGTGATAGGTAGGATCTGTAACCGCCATTCTCTAAAAAATCTAAGTCTTTTATAGTCTTAGGATGGGGGAAGAGGAAGCTTCTACCAGTTCTAGGGTTAAGGGTGCCTTGGAATATAGGGACACCGATGTATTTGACATATGCATTCGGCTCCCGGTTCTGGAAATTAAGAAGAGATTAGAAGCCTTGCATGAACAAGGACTGGATATACATGGAATCTTTAGGTCGTCGTTCATTTTCTTTTGCCTTGACCAAGTGTTCTCTTTCCTTGAGTTTGTAACATGGTGTTCTTCAAGTTACTCATAACCCCAAAGAGTAATTATGGACGCCCATAAGTCCAGATTCGTCTGTAATATAGATGCGTCAGCTGTTAGGAATTCCCTTTTCATTCCCGAGTCTCAGTACCAAAGGTTGGAGGGTTTTTCTGAAGAGTCTGTGGTCTCCTTGTATCGCCAAATCAACCTCAAAAGCCGTCAAGCTTTATTAGCCGCATCCCTGAAACCTGACTCCAAAATCTTCGAAGAACCCTACCCCCTAATGTTAGAATATTTAGACACTTAGGAGTTAGTTAAGATCAACTTGTGTAATATATCCATTAGGGATAGTGTGTTTCTTTAGTATGCATTAGTATGCATATGTAAATACTTAATCCGACGGTCACGATATGTTCCCGACATAGAGTGATCCGACGACTCAACTTCTCTTAAATCAAACCTAACCTTGATCTGTGGCTTAACACCCGATTGGTCCATGATCTCTATTTAAAGAGCATGGAGGGTCATTGTTTAGTTGATCGATTATGAGAAGCTCATTTGTAACTTTCTTTCTTTGCATAATAAATTGTCCCGTAGAAGCTATTTGACCGGGGCCGTGGAGTGTTTCCCTTAAGAGGGTTTAAACCACGTCAAAACATCGGTGTGTTGATCTGTGATCTGTTTGTGTGAAGTTGTTTCTCTTGGTGTTCGGTCCTTTGGTAGTACCCTGTGTACCCGAACATGGTATCAGAGCTTTTATGAAGTGCCGCTTCCGGTTATGATCTAGATCTTGAACTACTGTTGCCGAAACTTGAAAGGGTTTCTAGTTCTGGTATTTTTGTGCATTTCTGGGCTGTGGGAGGTGTTCCATTGCGCACGGAGCGTCATTTCCATTGGGAAATAGTTTTTGTTTGATCGAAAACGGTTCCCTGTTGCTCCAGAAACACATATTTCATCAGATCTGAAGGTATAATGTTACAATGATGCATTTTTTATTTTCTGTTTTTAAAAGAAAAAAATCTCATATTTTATCATTTTTGTTTACTGTTATATTTTTTTGGGTTCGGATTGTTGCTTTCCTATCTGCATATGCTCTTTGCTGTGCACCTTGCACGATCTCGACAAATCAGAAACAGAGAGAAAACGTAGACTTTCCGGGCAAGCTAACGAGATCTAACTCCATAAGTGTGGAAATTTTTTTTTTGTTTCGATTTGTGGTGTGTTTTGCAGGAAAAAGGGCAAGCACGGAAACCGAGCAAGAAGAGTTAAAAAAAGAAGAAGAAGCCCCCTTCCTCATTCCCATATTTTACATACCTTTCAATCTAGCTCACTTGGTTCAAAGTTGTTTTTTTTCTTAATAGGTCTTGAGTTCAAGTCTTAGGAAGTTACTTTTAAAAGAAAAAGTGCATGCAATTTCTATTTTCAAGTTACTTTATTGTAAAAGTGTATCTCACTTAAATAATAAAAAATAAAAATACAAGTGAGTCACTTAAGTTTTTGTTGTTGCACTATTTAAAAGTAATATCATTGTAAAAGTGAAATCACTTATTTTACAAAAGTGGTTCACTTAAAACAACTTTCTTGTAAAGTGATTGTCAAAAGGTTCATCTTGGGAAGAGGGGGGTTCTTTTTTTTGCTGAACATTCTCTAGCTACCACGTCACTATTGGGGACATCTTCAACAATTTCTTTGTTTAAGCATAACTTCATCATACAGAGTCAGTTTTCAGTGCCGTTTTTTTTAAAACTGCCTATTGTTTTGAGCTCTTCAGATCCAAACTATTGGTTTCTGCCTTTACAGCCATTAATTTTCAAATATGGCCGCCCCTTGTGATATTCTACTTAACAGTTCCAACTATTTCTCATGGAAATCTCGTATGGAGGATGTTCTACGAAGTAGGGGACTTTTCAGAATTACCTCAGGGAAAGAAAAAGAACCCACTGATGATGATAAGAAAATAAAATGGGCAAATAGATGTGATGAAGCTCATGGATTGATTGGGATGTCAATCTCTACTGATTTGCGATTCCACATATCTGGAATTGATGAACCTAATGCTGCTTGGGGCAAGTTGGAATCTGTTATTGGTAAACACAATGAAATTCGAGGTCACCAACTCGAAAATGAGTTGATTTCTTTAAATCCAAGTGACTTTTCATGCATTCAAGATTATTTATCTAAGTACAAAACTCTTAAACTCTTATGTGCAGAATGTAAGATTGAGAGGGAAGACAAATAATACATTTATCATATTCTTTCCAAACTTGGACCTGCATATTCTGTTTTTGTATCTACATTTTACTCCATGAAAGCATCCTTGAATGCAGCTAGCTATCAAGAGCCTAGTCTTGAATCCTTTTGTGATTCCTTGATTAGGGAACAAGATAAACTCATTCATCTTGGAATAATCAACAATGCAGATACATCTGGGAAAGCCTTATTGTCCCAACAGAAAGAAAAGTCCAAGCCTCCCAAGAAACAAAATTTTCGCAATAATAAGTCAAACAAGGGTCTAAAACCCTCTCAGTCAGCTCCTTCTTTAAAAAATGGCAAAGGATCCAAGCCAAAAGGCAAGAAGACTGAGTGCCATTGCAACTATTGCGGGAAAGATAATCATGATGAATCTAAGTGTTTCAAGAAGATGGCAGCCTTGGAAGCAGCAATGAAGAAGCACCACATTAGCCTAGATTCGCCTTCAGAATCTGCCTCTCATGGACATGCACTTTGTGCTTCTGGTTATTTTTATAATGCATCTTCTTCTTCTACTTCAAATGAATGGCTCATTGATTCTGGAGCATCTTATCATATGGCTAAGGATCAAGCCATATTTTCTACTATGCATGAATGTAACACCAAACAAATATTTGTTGGTGATGATAGATATCTAAGTGTTGTAGGAGCTAGAACAGTTCCAGTAGATAATGGTTATTTTAGTGATGTACTATGTGTTCCAAGAATTTCCTGCAATTTGTTATCAGTCTATCAGATCACTCATTTTGGTGAAGGTAAAACTGTGACCTTTACACCTCACCAAGTTGTAATCAAGGATTTTAAATATCCTCAACAGGTCCTAGCTACCGGAATTGTTGATGACATTACTAGGTTGTACAAGTTTAACAACTTTGGGTCATCATCTTTCCCTTCAGTTTTTGTTGCTCATAGTGATAACTTGAGCAAACTTTGGCATGAGCGATTTGGTCACTTAAATTATCGCTCATTGCAACAACTATGTAAAGAAAATATGGTGACAGGTCTTCCGATGGTATCTTGCAGGGATGGTGTTTGTTCCGGTTGTGTACTCGGAAAACATCATCATGACAGTTTTGACAAACGTGTCTCTTGGCACGCCTCTGTTCCCTTGGAGCTTGTGCATAGTGACTTGTGTGGTCCTCTTCCATCTGCTTCCTTTTATGGTTTCAAATATTTCTTAACTTTCATTGATGATTATACCAGACACACTTGGGTTTATTTCCTAAAACTTAAGATCGAAGTATTTAAAATGTTCTTGGCCTATATGGCCCTTGTTGAAAAACAATCTGGTCATCAAATTATTAAGTTAAGATCTGACAATGGAGGAGAATGTGTTAACAATAAGTTCACTACTTTCTGCACTGATCAAGGCATCCAACAACAGCACACTGTTCCATATACACCACAACAAAATGGTGTAGCTGAGCGGAAGAACCGCACTTTAAAAGAAATGGCTAATTGTATGATCCAATCTAAGGGACTAAGTCTTCAATTTTGGGCTGAAGCCATTAATTGTGCAAATTACATAGTTAATCCCACCCCCACTAAAGCATTACAAGGTATAACACTGGAAGAAGTATGGAGTAAAACTAAACCTGATGTAAGTCACTTCCATGTGTTTGGTAGTGAAGCATGGGCTCACATTCCAGATGAAAAATGGAAAGCATTGCAGCCTAAAAGTGAAAAGTGCATATTTGTTGGATATTCTAAAGATGTAAAAGGTTATAGAATTCTTCAACCACATTCTCATGATATATTCATTAAAAGAGATGTTAAATTTGATGAAAATCTCTTGGCCTGCGAGCCTAACTCGGCAATTGTGCCATCTTTGGCCTGCGAGCCTGATTCAGCGTTTGTGCCTTCTTCTTCTTCTTCCAACTTCCTTGATAGGTTTACAACTCTAGTTTCTGATGATGACAGTGAGGATGAAAATACTCCTCCACCTGCTCATGTTCCTCTAGTTGCACCAGCACAAGTGCTTCCTCGATGGGTCCGTTCAACATGTGAAGCAACTGGTGATCTTGTCGGTGATCCTAGAGATCAACGTCGAACACGCTCTCAGTTTCAGCGAGCCTCTTCTCTTTTGGCTCAAGTTTCTGAGAATCATGATCCAGAAACTTTTGCAGAAGCTTCAGGGAATCCATATTGGGATGCAGCCATGGATGAAGAATATCGTTCCTTAATGGCGAACGATACTTGGGATCTTGTACCTCTTCCAAAAGGAAGAAAACTTGTCAGATGTAAATGGGTCTACAGAACTAAGTATGCATCAGATGGAAGTGTTGAAAGACTTAAGGCAAGGTTAGTTTCCAAAGGTTTTTCCCAAGTTGAAGGGATTGACTACAATGAAACCTTTGCTCCTGTCGCAAAAATGAACTCCATCTGCCTTGTTCTTTCCCTTGAAGCCTTACACAACTGGGAAGTCCATGAAATGGATGTCAAGTATGCCTTCTTACATGGTGATTTACAGGAGGAAATTTACATGGAACAACCTCCTGGCTATGTTCAGAATAACTCTAGCCTTGTCTGCCGCCTTAAGAAATCCTTATATGGCCTTAAGCAAGCTCCTAGAGCTTGGTATGCCAAAATGGATAACTTTCTCCTTGACACTAGTTTTTCTAGATGCCATTCCGACCCCAATGTCTATACCAAGAAAGTAGGAAACCATCTCATCATACTTGTTCTATATGTTGATGACCTTATTCTTACTGGTAGTGACCCTAAGCTTATAACCCATGTGAAATACAGTCTTAAACAAAATTTTGAAATGTCAGACTTAGGACATTTGCATTATTTTCTTGGTCTCCAAGTCCTGCAAACCAAAGAAGGAATCTTTCTTTCTCTGTCTAAGTATGGTTGTGACCTTCTTCGTCGCTTTCACATGGAATATTGTACACCAGCCCCTTCTCCCTTCCAGTCTGGAGTCAAACTTTCTGCCACTTGTATTTCACCTGAAGTCGATGCCACCTTGTATCGTCAGCTTGTTGGTAGTCTCTTATACTTGACTCATTCTCGTCCTGACCTTTCCTTTTCCATTGGTCGTGTTGCCCGTTATATGTAGACACCTCATGAAAGTCACTGGAAAGCAGCTAAAAGAATACTTCGATATATTTGAGGTACAGTTCAGTTTGGGATTCATTACAGTACAGGGGGGAAACCTTTGTTGGTTGGTTTTATTGATTCAGATTGGGCCAGCGATCCTGATGATCGAAAGTCTACTGCAGGTTATGTTTTCAGTCTGGGATCTGGACCTAGTAATTGGGCTTGTAAGAAACAACAAGCTCTTGCTCTTTCTTCAGCAGAGGCAGAATATCGAGCAACAATTAATGCCAGTCAGGAAGCTTTATGGCTTCGACAGATCCTTTTAGAGTTTGGATTCGAGCAGCAGCCTACTCCACTTTGGTGTGACAATCAAAGTGCCATCAAGATTGCCAAAGATCCAGTTCTACATCAACGCAACAAACACATTGAGCTACATATGCACTTCATCAGAAATCTTGTTCATGATCGTGTTCTTGAAGTGCTCTTTTGCCCTACAGATGATCAAGTTGCAGACATCTTCACCAAGTCTCTTACAAAAGCGAAGTTTTCTAAACTTCGATCTATGATAGGAGTTCAGGAACTTGTCATTAAGGGGGGATAGGCTCTAATGCCTCCTTCCTTCTCCTAATAGTGTCACTTTTGTAAATCCTTCAATCCTATCCCAAGTTGTTCTTAAGGGGGGATGTTAGGATATTTAGACACTTAGGAGTTAGTTAAGATCAACTTGTGTAATATATCCGTTAGGGATAGTGTGTTTCTTTAGTATGCATTAGTATGCATTTGTAAATACTTAATCCGACGGTCACGATATGTTTCTGACATAGAGTGATCCGACGGCTCAACTTCTCTTAGATCAAACCTAACCTTGATCCGTGGCTTAACACCCGACTGCTCCATGATCTCTATTTAAAGAGCATGGAGGGTCATTGTTTAGTTGATCGATTATGAGAATCTCATTTGTAACTTTCTTTCTTTGCATAATAAATTGTCCCGTAGAAGCTATTTGGCCGGGGCCATGGAGTGTTTCCCTCAAGAGGGTTTAAATCACGTCAAAACATCGATGTGTTGATATGTGATCTGTTTGTGTGAAGTGGTTTCTCTTAGTGTTCGGTCCTTTGGTAGTACCCTGTGTACCCGAACACCTAAATGTCAGCCTTTTTTATGACAAGTTCCAGTTGGTTCTTTCTTTGTTAGCTCAATTTTTAGGGTTGGATACTGATTTGTAGGTGACTGAAGTCCAATTAAGTTTACTCTTTAGGATTAGCATCAGTTTGGCCAGGTCCGAAAGCAGGCTCATCCCATCCCCGAGGTCTGATGAATGTTTGGCGGAAAAGATACATGTACAATTGAACAGTTTCCCGAGTACTAGGTTTTTTAGATATTAGACGCAGTTGATGAAAATGATTATGTACAGCAGCGCCGAAAGCCCACATTTCTCCTCACTGCTTGAGACAGATGTTTTGGTAGACAATGTCTTCAATTATTTGAACTATGTTTTGCCCCCTATTTATAAAATCATCTTTAGGGAAGAATTGCCTAGAGTGTTGCCTGAAATGGAAACACTGATGCAGTTGAAGGACGAACTGGATGTCGGTGACTGATTTTTATTGAGAGAAGCTACAGTCATTAGGTTGTATGGTTTTGTACAAGAGCCCTATGTTTTACCTGCTTTTCTAACATTGCGGATCTTTTCTCTTGAATTTATCAGACATAAATTGGCCCTGGAAGAAGTGTAATTCCTAAAACATAAGAAGAGCATGAACGTCAAATACCCTTGGAAGGTAGGTCCTTTCATCGTGAAGAATAAAGAATCTTTGTCAGAGGTGGATGAATTATTGAAGCCGCTAGGGTTCAAGAAAGATGTGGCCATCAAATATGACTCCTTACACAGTATTTCCAAGAGAAGGAAAGAATGTAATATCAGTGCTTTTGAACATATAGAGCCAGAAGGGGTGCTAAAGGGGTGAAATTTGTTGCGTTGGGAACCCGAGGCGGGGGAATTCGTGGAGACACAGGAAGGAGATCTCATGTTATCCGATTTAATAATGGATTTAGATCAAGTGTTGGACATTGTGGAGGTGGGCCGAAAAAGAGACTTAGAAGAAGTCAGAGATATGGATACTGAAGAAAGTAATGGAGACAAGCAGCCTAAATTGGAAGTGCAAGATGAGTTAATTGTTGCGGCTACTCAAGCCGAGTCAATTGCTTCCCCCACTAAGGAGGAGATGGTTGTTGCAGTGGCTCAAGAAGAATTGACTGCTCCAATGGATAGTGGAGAGGCAAATGATGAGGAGTCTTCGGCTCCTGAAATCCATATTTTAGAATATAAGTTTCAAGATGTTAAGGCGGGTGATACTGGTAATAAATTTTGGTCCAAGGCTGACCTCTGTAAACAATACGATCAAAACAAATGGGACTCAAACCATAGGCTATTTGATTCGATGCCTATAGCAAGAGGTTTGTCTAATACCAAAACTTCCTTGATGACTAGCAAAGGTATGAGTGATAACACTTTAAACTTAGCAGTATTGACGGAAGATGGAGTGACCAAGACAAAGATCAATTGGCAAAAGATACCAGTGCCAAATAAAATCCAGTTTCACAAGCAGGTTAGTGATCTTGTATATGATGATTTTGTGAAAGCAACATTGAAAAGAGACAACTTGCTGGTTACCGTGAAAAAGGTTAGAAAACCAATTAAAGCAAGAGTAAAGTGAAAACCGATCTCTTCAACAACAGGTAAAAAAGGTACAATCTGACCTAGTTATAAGTGGCGGGGGAGGTAAAATCATGAGCAAGCTGCTGGCTGAGAAAGATAAGTTGATTCTGAAACTACAGAAGAAGGAAAAAGTTCCAAATATACGGCTAATCAAAGCTCCCGAAGAGACATACTTTGAAATACAAAAGGAATCCTTGTCTAAAGAAATAAGTGAATGTAAAGCAGAGTTGTTGAAATTTGCAGAGAAGGAAGATAGCTGGAAAAAAAGAGAGAATAAGCTTAGAAAAACAGCTTGATGACTTGAAAACTAACTTGTCCAAATTGGACATGCAGCCTACCAATATGAACCAAAATGGGGATAGCTGTAGTACTGATAGTCTTGTGCAGGCTATGTCTCACATTAGCCTGAAAGATGTGGAAATCAAGGAGTTGAAGGAAAAAGCTCAAAGGTTGGAAGAAGAGAGTAATAAGAAGGAAGAAGAAGCAAAGGTCATCCAAATGAAGCACAAAGAATTAATTGACATCAATAAAAATCTCACTCATCAGGTTATCAGGCAGGAAGCGTTACAAAGATGCACACATTTGGTGTGGGACCGGTTCATTAAAGAAGCTGAGAACATTAGACCCTAGTTAGAGTTTATAAGAATAAAATAGAAGACTATTAGTGATGCTCTCACAGGTTGTGGAGTTGCAAGGGAGAGCCTAACCCAAAGACCTAAAGAAATGACACTAAGTACTATCACTTTTTTGAATGATCTATCCGAAGAAGAAAGGATTAAACTGAATATTAGGAACTGGATCACAACACTTGCAGCAACACGAATGGTCCTGGGGAAATATGCGCAGCTTGAGAGTGTGGAAGCTAAAGTCGAAGAAATGAAGGGACAAGTGGTGGAGTTCAAAGGATTGTTTGATAAGCTGGTTGAAATGGGGCTACCTTCATTCTGGAATGATGACCAGGAACTAATCTCCCATAATGCTTATAAAAACCTACTGTGGGCGATAAGGATGGATCATACAAAGTTCAAACGTTTAAACCAGCTGCTTATAGGTAGGGCTCTAATGGAGAAGGTCAAAGAGAACTTTGAAATCTTGAACAGGTTGATCACCATTGGTGAAAGGCTACCCCCATTTTCTTACACGAATCATATCAAGATACGAGTGATGGTAAAGGAGATGGTGGACCATGACCTCCCACCTGCATACAAATGGGATAATGTAGAAAAATATAGCAAGTTGCTATATGCTCTCCGTCCTCCACAATGATATTTGACTTTTTATAATTGTTGATGCTTGTTTGGAATCAGAGACTTCTAAAAAACTTTCCTATTTTTGAGAAATTTGTAATATTTTTTGAGGCGGCTATATAAATAGCTAGCTGGAACTATTACTTTACCATCTTTACTTTTTAACTTGACGAAAATATTACTTAGTAGTAATATCGATGGATTGTAAGAAAACAGTTAGGTCAGTTCTACCTGTTTCTGTTTTGTAGTAATAGTGGAAAATAAACCTGAATAAGGTGTCACTCTGATATAACTGTTTTTTGTTTAGATGAGTTGAGCAAGAGGACTCCCAGCAACTATATATGCGATGTAATGGAATGATAAAGGGTTGAAAACGTTTATGGGAATTTTTATGTATTTCTCTGTAAGACATTTTTAGCTATATTCTGAATAAAGATTGTAGAGCTAAGCCAATGTTTTTAGGGATTCTTGTGTAACTGGTCTTGTAGTCTGTTCTTTCTTTTCCATGTGAAATTGTGTATCTCTCATTGTTAATTCCAGTCTGTAATATTCTTTCATACTTGGTGCAGTGTGTTAGCTAAGTAGAATTCATAGAAATTATGCTTTGCTTATCTTTTTCCATGTATTCCACCATTACTTCTCTGGTAAAATTGATATAGGATTCATCATTGTATGCCTCATATCAATGGATTGTTTCTTTCTCTTCTATTTCACCAATTAAAATCACTTTGACTAAGAGCTGTTTACTACCTCGCCCCTGTGTTAATGCACTTGCAAAGCATTTGTAAATGAATTTTCAGAGTTTGTTTAAATGTGACTCCATTGCCCAAATAGATATTCGTATGTTTCATCCAAACAATGTTTAAACCATTTTGTTCCAACATAAATCTGATCTTCTGTATTGTTGTAATTGAATATCTTGAATGATGAATGCGGGTGTATGTTTTCATTGTTGACACCTTTGATTATTCCATTTTTTCATGATCTTATAGAGAGAGCCCTCTCTATTTGTGTTGGGTTAGTAGCACAAGCTAAATAATTGTTAGTGGTTACCCCAGGTTTCCCTCTCCCACAACCTAGGGGGTTATTTTGGGTGTTAACAAATTGGCGCCATTGCCGGGGACGTGATTGTTTTATTATCCCTGGGAGAACGACAAAGGATTCTAAAGATTCAAAGAAAGAAGATATCCCTACGGGAAAACAGAGGTTTCCATATGTTTAGAAGGTTGTGCATTTTTTCCCGGGCGACTCCACTCGTAAAGATCCACATTCAAGAAAGACTCCACTGGGGGAGATCGACGTGCCAAGTTCATTTTTGAAAAGATCTCGAAATGGGCATCCTAGCCTCAAGAAAGATCCATACGAGAGGTAATCCTATTTCCGAAATTCTGCTAATTGTGGAAAATCCAGAAACATTACTTAGACATAAGACCGAAAAGGATAAAGCTAGTAATTCTTCTAGCATTAAAAGAATTGGGTCTAAAGGGGAACTCCCTGTTCTTCAAGAATTGGCTATAGAGATAGATATTGGAAAACCCTTGTCAAGATCAAGATCTGAGTCTTATCTAAGTCTAGGTGAAGAAGGTCTAAATGCCCCTGAATCTTATTTGTTAGATCTTGTCTAGTTTGAGTTGTAGTATATAAACAAATTCGAAAGAGCTAGACCTAGTTTTTAGATCCCTCAATCTCATACCACCATCCCTGCAAGTAAACCTACCTAGAATATCCATCCCCAAGCTCAAAATCCACTCAGACCCATGGCTGCTAGGTTTGCACCATTGGCCCTAACAGCTGTTTTGCATGATCTCCCTCAGAACTACTCCCAGAGAATAGTCTCTTATGATGGAGAGGGAGGTTTTTTTGCCAGACAACATGTAGACAGGTTTGAGTATTTTATCGATTTAGAGGAAGTAGATCATGATGATGCTAAAATAAGGTTGTTTGCTCATAGTTTATTTGGATAACCTAAGAAATGGTTTGGATAGTTACTGAATGCTTCTATCAACGATTTTCCATCCTTTAAGACATTGTTCTTAGAGAGGTGCGTAATGATAGGGAGTCCTGCCCTGGTATTATCCCAGTACAACCATCTAAAGAAAGGAGGTTTTGAATCTGTTCATGAGTTTTCAACTAGGTTTATGAGGGCCTATAATTCTATCCCAGACGATCTGAGACCCTCTGTAGGCGCCTCAAAGCTCCATTATGCAGATGCCTTTGATGGAGATTTCTCATGTACTTTAAGGGAGAGAAAGTCTGCTACCTTTCCCGCTATGCTAAAGGATGCCATAGAGGTGGAAGCCAACATGGTGGCTTCAAGAATGTCATGTCCCCTCCCTAGTGACCATGGTCACATCTTGGATCCTCCCATCCCTAGGGGGTCTAGGTGATTAATTAATTATGAATTTAATTCCTGGGGATAATTTTGAGGCAAGTACACCCTAGGAAATAATTAATTATTAAGTTATTTAATTAATTATGAAAGATGGAATTAATGTTGAGAGGTATTTTGGTATTTTTAATATTTAAATGCTAATAAATGTTGCCAAGTTGGATAATGAAGGCTAGGAGGTCGAATTGGTGGCAAGTGGATAACCTTGCCCAAGTGGAGAATATTTCAGAAAGGAAAGAAAGTCAGAATGGAAATAGAAACTGACAAAAGCTTGAAAAATTTGGCAAAAGCAGAAAAGTGGAAAGTAAAGGAAATGGAAAGAATCAGGAAAAGCATTCAGAAGAGAATTAGCAACATCCAGAAAAGCAGCTAAGGTGCACTTGCCAATTTTGACTGAAGGAGGTTGATGAAATAAAGTGGAGAAAGCTCCGAAGTTGCCAATCTCAGAGAGAATTCTCCCTACCTCCCCCACATGTGTGGTCTAGCTTTCCAAGCAAGCTATCTCATCTATTTAAGCATGATTCCAACTTCAGAAGAGAACTTTTGTCATTTGCAATTTTGGTTTGAGAGCTCTGAGCTTCTCAACTGTGCAGTGATGTGCCTCAACAATTTCTCTTGGGAGATGTGCCCCAAGGCCTTGTGAGTTTTCTATGAGTTTTATGCAGGTACAGCAGACAGTATTACAGCCAGTGACATCCATTATTGAGTAGCAATGAATATCTATTTCCTTATTAGAGAAGAGGTTTCCATTGGAGGGGTTTTGCAGTTAAGTTTGAGGAGAAAACACCAAAGATGAAGAGTAATATGGGAAGGTGTTCTCAGAATCTTCTATGAGTCCAATAAGTGGTCATTTGCATACATAAGAGGCTGTACATTCCAGAATATCAAGTGCAGATCGATTTCCCCCTCTTCTCTCACTTCTACACTTCCCACTTCCAGATTGGAGGTGATTTTCCTAGAAGAGGAGAACCAGAAGGTTATGAATTTCATGGAAGGTATTTACATTCATATTGTAGAAATTTCAGACATCTAACAAGTATATGGGCTGATAAATACTTCCATTTCATATCCATAGTAATTCTCTCCTCTCTACTTTGTTTTACTAGCTCATGTAAGAAGAAAATAGCCTGTGAGGCATTGTCATTTGCAAAGCAAGCACTAGAAGATAAAAGAATTGTTTTGAACTCTATATTGGATGTTTATTGGTCATAATAATTAATATCAGACTTAATATAATCATCAAAACAAAGTTTTCATTTATTTTAAGCAGTTTACCATTGCAAAATCCAAGACTAGCTAGTTTGATGCCTAAATTTGACTAGTTTTTCCATTTTGTCTATAAAATGCATTCTGTGCACTCTTTTGTTAATCCGTCAGTTGGAGCAGGTCCTTGACACATTTCAGTATCTATAACAACCCTCATTTCTAGAATTTTGTAGCCTTTATACAATGTGTGGGAAGTTTTGAAAAAGACTAGCTCCACAATCCTAGGAGAGACCAAAAGCCCCAATTCTCTGCAAAATCTTCCAAGACTGATCATTTATCATTTTGAAAATGACCAAAAACCCATGGAATGTCATAAACCCTGATTATCCTTCCCGATCTTATTTGTATATGCGGATGTACCCATGAAGCATTGCGGTAGGCTTCAGCAGCAGTTGATATCCGAAACATAAATGGTCTCCGTACGTTGTACAAAGGATCCAATTTCCCATTTTCAAAGTTGCTGCTGCACATTGTCCAATAGAAATTCCAGAACTGAAATTTCATCCTATCAACTCAGTTTCAATTCTCCTTACCCATCACTGACTTCCTGCTCTGTTAGGTGAATTGATTAAAAAAAATGGACAAGTAAATTTTATTTAAAATTCTGAACTTGAGTTAATATCTTGGTCGAATTCTCCCAAGGATATTATAGTGGTATCAGAGCATGGTCCTCTAAACCTGCTCTTGATATTTTTGTTATGAGTCCATAGAGAATCCTATTCCCCAAAGGAAAGAACCCCGAAGATCCATTTGTGGAAGAGTAGGTGGAATCCACTGGAGGAGAGATACAAGGGGGGAATAACATGGCTGAAAATGATGAAAAGGATAAGGAATAATTCAGATTTTTTATGCAAAGTATGTTAAAAGGGCTGCATGACATATCCCATAACATCATCTAGTTTGGGCAAGAGACTAGATAATTTTTGGCCAAACAAATAGGACAAAAAGAAATAGAAGGGAGTTGTAGTGGTTCTCAGAATGAGGAGAGGAAGATCACTGGTGGAATGATCTTTTCTAGGACTGGTCCCCATAATAGACCCAATGAATTCAAAGATGAGTCCAAGGATCAGCCTCGACAGACCATGCCAAAATTCCTTGATGAACATAGGGAGGAACAACTTGAGACACATACTGAATCTGTCAATGCATGGGAAGATCGGTTTGTAGAATACCAAACTCTGAGTGAAGAGTGCAGAAGGGCTCTGCCTTTCAAATATTTTTGTGAAGCACAATATAGAAATCAGCCATGGAGTGGGCATAGACATCCAACATATAATTATGAATTGATAAATGCTATTGGTAAGGTTTAGCTACCTTTCTTTGATGGGTCAACAAAATGCACTGCTAACTCATGGGTGCAGAAGTTGGACACATATTTTCAGCTGAATCCAATGGCTAAAAGGGATTCCATCAAAATGGAAACTCTACATCTGCAAGATGAAGCTAATGACTAGTTTTTCCATGGCATGAAGACTTTAGGCCATGACCAAGTGTCCTCATATGCATAATTTACTAGAAGATTGATGGAGAGATTTGACAGAAGGGATCCTGAAATTGCATTCCAGGAACTAGCACATGTTAAGCAGACCGGGACCTCGGAAGCTTATATTTCTGAGTTTTAGAAGTTGGCAGTAATGGTTAGTGATATTTCTGAGGCACGCTTGATTCTGTTGTTCGCAGAAGGATTAGCGGAACCCTTAAAAGGGCTAGTTAAATCCTACCGACCAGCAACTCTCCAAGAAGCACTAAGCAGAACCTGAGATTTGCAAGATGCAATTCCAAGGACTAAATATCCACCAAGATTTAGTGCACCTGTTAAAAATCAGAAGCAAAGGCCACCATTTAGAAGTGTGGCTGCACCAAATAGAAAGGATTACTCATTCTGAGATCGGGATGAGTTAAGGAAGAAAAAGATTTGTTTTTCCTGCCAAGAACCTTGGGTTCCTGGGCACAAATGTGCCAAGGGTAAGGCTCATTACATAGAAGTATTTTCTGAAAGTGATGAGGAAGAAATGGGTGCTGAAGTTAGAGAAGAAGAACCAGTAGAATAAGTGTATGACACAACAGAAGAAGAAGAACCCTCACAGCCAGAAGGAAAAATTGTTGTTTTAAGTGGGGTCCCTCGCTACCACACTATGAGATTTAAAGGAGTGGTAGAAGGGCAGAAAGTTTCAGTATTGGTGGATGGGGGTGCCACACATAACTTTATAGATGCAGCCATGGTGGAGAGAAGGAAACTCAAATAAAAAAAAATTGGGGGTTTCACAGTCATTATACCAAGAAAGAACAACACCATGCAATGTAACCGGTGGATTCCCAAGCTGCAACTAACTATTGGAGACCATACTGTGACTGACAGTTTTTATATTCTTGATGTAGCTGATACTAATGTTGTTTTGGGAGTACAATGGCTGTTATCCATTGGTGAACATGTAGTAAATTACCAAATTCCTCAAATGTGCTTGAAAAACACTGAAGGGAAACAAGTGGTTTTGAGGGGTGTGAACACCTACCCAAAACAAGTCATTTCTGCACACAACATGAGGTCCGTTATGACGTATGGTGACATAGAGTGGGATGCAGAATGCTTTATCAGTACCAAAGGGACCACCATTGATGTGTCACAACATCCAGAGGATATCCAAAGATTACCCCCAAAACACAAAAGGGTGTTTGAAGATCTGCCACATGGAGGGCCTCCTGATAGGGGTACTGAACATTGGATAGAGATGGAACCGAGTACATTCCCTATAAAAATCCACCCCTATAAACATCCTAAGAGATTCAAAGATGAAATAGAGAAAAATATAAAGGAGTTGCTTGAGATGGGCTTCATTAGGCCAAGTTCCAGCCCCTTTGCTTCATCAGTAGTCTTGGTAAAAAAGAAAGATGGTACAATGCGTATGTGCATTGACTATAGAGCTTTAAATAAGAAAACCATTAAGAACAGATATCCTATCCCAACAATAGATGAAATGATGGATGAATTACATGGAGCCAAGTATTTATCAAAAATAGACCTCCATTCTGGTTACCATCAAATCATAATGAAAAGTGAGGATATTCAGAAAACTGCCTTTCGATGCCATTTTGTGCACTTTGAATTTCTGGTCATGCGTTTTGGTTTTACAAATGCACCTGCAACATTTTAGTCATGTATGAACAAAATATTCAGCAAACAAATGCGTAAGTTTGTACTTGTGTTTTTTGATGACATTCTTATTTATAGTAAAACTTGGGAGGAACATTTGCAGCATTTGGATAGTGTTCTAACCCTTCTTGCAGAACAGTCCTTCTTTGCTAAACTGTCCAAGTGTGATTTTGGTATGAAGGAGATGCTCTATCTTGGCCACATCATTGGGTAGGAGGGAGTTAAGGTACAAATGGAAAATATTCAGGCCATTCTTGATTCGCCCAGCCCGAAAAATATAACAGCTCTACGTGGATTCATTGGCCTATGTACATACTATAGGAAATTTGTGAAGGGATTCTCCAAACTCACTTATCCCTTTGTTGAGCCCAGAATTGGCCCTTCTTAATCATCTTCAACCAAGTTTCCTGCCCCTGTCTTACACCATTTATCATGCCAATTAGACCTGTTGTCCTCACTTTATTTCCCAAAATACCAAGGTATGATTAATTATTGTTTTATCTTATTAATGCTTATGATTGTGATAATTAAAAGCTGTGCATCTCTCAATTGTGCTGACATGTTACAATTTATGAAGGTAGTTGAGGTAAATGGACTGCAGGAAGATCGGGTCTGAACAAGTCAGAAGGAATGTTCGTTGCTTGTAGAGGGATCCTTGGGGCTCGAATCATCAATCAAGACACAGCTGTGACAGGGCAGCTGTAACAGAATTCGTTATCTTAAGTATGTTGCTGCTCGACTCTAGTTGTGAGCTGGAAGGACCGCCACTCTTGGGTCAATTAATAACTTTCTCATATTTGGATGTTTCTGTTTTGCCACGCATTGTAACAACTAGTTATTTAGGGCGCCTGAAGATCAGAGATCTTCATGGCTGCCCGATTATAGGATTAGATGTTACGATTTGTATGTATAAATATGGGGAGTTGCCTCGACCCAGGGGTTGAACAACAGACAATTAATTTATTGTATTAGCAGCTGAGCAAAACTGTGTATTCATTCTTCTGTTAAATATAAGGGGTTACTTCTGAGTTAAAGAGTTGTGTTGTTCAGCCAGCGTCTCTGTGTGAAGGCTGGGCCCATCTTCCACAAAGATTGCTGAGTTAAAATAGGATTTTGAATTTATTATTGTGTGATGCTTTGTTATTTCCTTTTGTACACAGCAGCAATATTTATTGTGTGGATTTTCCAGTAAAAGATTATATTTCTGTGAGATTGGTGAATGGTGTAGAATAACAATCGATTGAGTAAGGTTTGCTTTATGCATTTCAATTGCTGTTATACACAGCCGTGTTCATCTTACAGCTAAGTTGTGATCCCATGAGCTTTTACAATTTATCTTTCCTGTTGTGTGTTGCTTGATTTCCATTATGCAATTCAATTTCTTAGAACAGTTGACTCAATCTTTGGAAATTGGATTTCTAGATTAATGTTCAGTTTATGTTTTATGATTTCCAGATTGATTAGATCAGACAAGTGATTGTTCTAGAATACGAATGAGATTTCTTTTCTCTAATTGTTGATTAGATCTGATACCATTTCTTATTGATGCATGATAGAGAGGAATTGAAGTATAGCAGTTAGAAGGCAATTGGGATTGCATAGAGTTTTGGGGATGAACATGGATGATAGAAGATAAAAGTATTCACTTCTAATGGTTTGGTGTTTGAGCATATATTGTGCACTTATCCTTTGAAATAAAAGACTTTCTCGGGTTGACAATAAATTTCATATGCTCTGTGTGTATTGGTAACAATTTATCTGCATATAGAGTGCTTGACATTTTGGTGCCGTTGCCGGGGAAGGATAAAAATTAAACACTAGTCATTAGTTGCATCTGATAATTGCTTTTAGTCAGTCTCTTCTTTGTTGAAATGATCTGCTTCGCATGAATATGAGGAGGGTAAAACGCGAGCACCTCCCAACCCCCAAAACCCCACAAAATACTAACAGCGCAGGTGGTTCGGGTCGTGGTCGAGGCCCACCGTTGGGTAGAAGAACATTCATCGACGATCTTGTTGACAGAACTAATTCAGCTACCAGGACTCGTCAACGGGAGACTCCTATCAGAAGAAGCCCTGCTGATCCTGGAGCATCAACATCAGGATCCATGGTGGAAAACACAGGAGCAGCCGTGATTCCCGCATATACCCCTGCTAAAGAAGGTACAGCTGATTCAGCTGTTCCAACTGAAGAATACGCAGCTGTCACAATTGAAGAATACGCAGCTGCTACAACTAAAGATTACACAGTTGCTACAACTGAAGAATACGCAGCTGTTACAACTGAGGTAAAGAACGCAGGAACGAACGAAGAAGAGGACACAGAAGAAAAGATGAATAACAGACATGAGAACAAGGAGGAAGAAGCAGTGCTAGAATACCATCATGAGAATGACTCCCTGCCAGAAGGAACCATGGCTACAATACAATTTCCAATACAGCAGCTAGAAGGGACAGCTCCTATGAAGAACATCTCACCATCGGTGTTGCCTCGCTTCCATGGCAGGGCGGCAGAAGATCCAGACGAATTCCTTTTTGAATTCGATATCCTCTGTCGCAGCTATGATTATGTCACAGATGCTCAAAAGCTGAAACTTTTTCCTGCCACCCTGAAGGACAATGCATTACGATGGTTCATGAGCCTTGGGGGAGGAACTGTTGCTAATTGGAATAAGATGAAGCAAGTGTTCCTGGAAAAATATCAAGAATATTGCAACACCAGGGACAAAAGAGAGGAATTATTCAAGATGGTGCAGAAGGAGGATGAAAGTCTGGAGGATTTTGTAGAAAGGCTGCTGTACAATGTGCAAAGAGCTGGGCAGACGAACATGGGGCTGGACGTACTTAAGATAATCTTGCTTAGAGGGATCAGGGATGATTGTTTAGACATGTTAAATCTGTTAGGAAAGGGAGATATCTCCAAGGAACCCTTTGAGACGATTGTGGAATTATGTAAGAGATACTCCAGGGGATCTTCCAGGAATAATAAGCGAGATAAACGAGATAAGCTGGAACGTGATGTCTTCGACAGAACTCAGAAGTCATCCAATGGAGGAGCTACACATGCAGAGATAGGAAATCTCCTTGAAAATTTTAAAACAGAAATGATGAGCTCCATCTCTTCGGAGATTGATGTCCTGAAGGCCAAATAGAAACAGGCAGTGGAGGATCTCACACTAGGTGTGTTCTGTCCCCGATGTAGAAAGAATCATCCACTGAAGGAATTCCCTCTTGAAAAAATACAAGTATGTCAGCTGTGTGAGCTGAACCATGACATGAAGGAATGTCCTACACTTCCTCAAGTGAAGGCTGTCCTGTAGGCATCAACTCCAGAAGTATAATCAACTTATTTCTTTGCGTAGAAGAAACCTTGGCAGCCTCGAAATCAAGGTATGCCTTCGGACTCGTTTCCATTTTTGAATAATATGAACAATTGGAGTAATAATATGCAAAATGTGAATACACAATTCCCTTCAAATTATGCTCAGTGGAATCCTTCTCAACCTGCAATGCAAAATTATAACTCATGGAGTCCTTGGACACAGCCGCCACATCAACCTACGTCATGGTCTCCTGGATGGAGGAACTTCCCTCTTGGGAACCAGTTTCCTCAACCACCTCCACCTCAACAGTCACCCTATTCTCCACCATACCCTCAATTTCGTCAATATCCTCAATGCCCACCTCAGCAGTCACAGCTACAGCTGCAGAATAATCCTGTTTCTAATATACCATTATGGCCTCAGCTGCCTGCCCAACCTAATCCTAACCCGAATAATAAAACAGTCCATCAATTGGAAACTGTCAATATGCCGGCTTACTCTCTCTCCCCTGTACCTTGTAATGATATTCGTTTACGATTTGGGAAGATAATCGAACCTGTAATTACAGAAGATATTCCACCTTTTGTGCATGAAAAAGGAGAGAGTTCACAGCATTCATCCGATCCGGTTCCTATTATTGAAGGTGTTGAGCATCCCTTAGATGGGCCGACTGAAACATTAAATGAGAAATCAGATAATACACAGCCTACCCAGCTGGTAAGGAAACCACCATACCCTGAGAGACTAATGCTACCAAAAATAGGGGGGCAACCTCAGTTCAACCTCCTAGGAGAGTTGAAGAATCTTTATGTTAAAATTCCCCTTCTGCAAGCCCTTCAAGATGTGCCTATTTATACTAAAACAGTTCGGGACCTGTGCACTAAGAAACCAGGGAGGAAACCTAGAGATCCGCCCACTGTTCATGTAATAGGGAATTTATCTTCTTTAATAACAGGAAAAACCCCCGTGACCAAGTATGACGACCCTGGAAATCCTACTGTCACTGTACATATAGGACAAACGCAGATACCCAACGTGCTAGTCGACTTAGGAGCAGCGATCAATGTCATAACAATTGAGACTGTGAGGAAGCTTGGGCTCACTAATTTTAGGCCGACCCCTACCATTTTAGAATTGGCAGACAAATCCACCATTAGACCCGAAGGGATTTTGGACAACCTCGTCATCTCAGTAGATTCATGGGAATACCCTGCTGACTTTTTGATATTGCAACCAAAATCACAGCTGGGGGGACATCCATTGATCCTGGGGAGGCCTTGGTTGGCCACAGCTGATGCTTGCATCAGCTGTTGATCTGGGTCCATGACTATATCTGATGGTATGGAAACCAAAAACCTCACCCTGTATCCTCCAGCACGGCCGAGTCTAGAAGTTGAAACTTCCCTTTGGATAGAACAGGAAGAGGAGGAGGATGTTCAGCCACTACTAACAATAGGGAAGGCCTTAACTTTAAAAAATGAAACAGAAGACGATGCCATCAGTAATTTCATTAGCGAACTTGTTTCAGTGGATAAAGAAGTCTATCAAATCCTGAACATTACCCTTGGTAAGGAAGAACAAGAAAATCTTACGGAGGAAACTTTTGTTGATGATACAAACATAATCCTAGTTTTGAAAAATTCAAAAAGCATTCCTATTGAGGTAGAGCCTGGAAGAACTTTGAATATTAACCTTGATCTCTCCTCAGAAGAATAGATGCGCCTAATCAGTCTCTTGAAGGAACGTAAGGGGGCATTCGCCTGGGAGTATACAGACATGAAGGGTATCCCTTCTAATCTGTGCACTCATCATATTTACATTAAAAATGACTCCCGGCCTGTGTGTCAACCCCAACGACGCAAACCCCAATCTGAAGGATATAGTGAAGGAGGAAATCCAGAAACTTTTGGAAGCAGGATTTATCTACCCTATTTCAGATAGTGAGTGGGTTTCCCCACTTGTAATTGTGCCCAAGAAAAATGGTAAATGGAGAGTCTGTGTTGATTATAGGGAGCTGAACAAAGCTACACAAAAGGATCATTTCCCTCTGCCCTTTATTGACCAAGTACTTGATACCCTATCAGGGAAGAAGTTCTTCTCCTTCTTGGATGGATTCAGCGGGTACAACCAAATTCAGATTGCTCCTGAGGACTAGGATAAGACCACCTTCACTTGCCCCTGGGGAACGTTTGCCTACATGGTACTTCCCTTTGGTTTATGTAATGCACCAGCAACGTTCCAAAGAGCTGTAATTGGCATATTTTCTGAATTAGTTAATGATAGCATGGAAGTCTTTATGGATGATTTTACTCCCTATGGCAAGGACTTTGAGGAAGCACTGGAAAATTTAAAGAAGGTTTTAATTCGCTGTGAACAGTCTCGCCTTTCATTAAGCACTGAAAAATGCCATATGATGATGAGTGAGGGAGTGGTATTAGGACATTTCATCTCTACCGATGGCATTCAAGTGGATCCTTCAAAAATTAAGGTGATAAAAAATATACCAACCCCTTCAACTCAGAAAGAAGTGCGAAGTTTTCTGGGACATGCTGGATATTACAGGAGGTTTATAGAAAACTTCTCCAAACTTGCTTCCCCTTTGTTTTCATTGTTAATGAAGGACGCACAGTTTTTTTGGAGTGAAGCATGCCAGACAACATTTGATAAGCTTAAAGAGAAGCTGTCCACAACCCCTATTCTAAGGGGACCTAATTGGACCATACCTTTCCATATTTCTTCAGATGCTTCTGATACCGCCATTGGAGCAGTATTAGGACAGCAGGATGGTCAAGTACCTTATGCCATCTATTATGTTAGTAAAAACTTAGCCCCTGCTAAACTTAATTATACTGTTACTGAAAAAGAATTCCTTGCTATTGTTTATTCTATTAATAAATTTTGGCATTACATTATTGGGTATCCTACATTTGTGCACACTGACCACTCTGCCATTAAGTATTTGATGAACAAACCTATCACTAATTCCAGAGTAACCAGGTGGCTTTTATTATTACAGGAATTTGATATTACCATTATAGATAAACCTGGAAAAGAAAATGTTGTTGCTGATTTTTTATCACGATTTACTAACAGTGATGACAGTTCGCCTATTGAGGATTCTTTCCCAGACGAACATTTATTTGCACTCTTAGCTCATTCACCCTGGTATGCAGACGTTGCTAATTATTTGGTTGCAGGAAAGCTTCCGCCACATATGCCTAAACGAGAGAAAAGAAAAATTATCTAGCAAAGTGCCAGGTATTGTTGGCTCAAGGGCCATCTCTTTTACACAGGACCCGATCTTGAGATTAGAAGATGTGTAAGGGAAGATGAGATCTTTCATATACTGAAGGCCTGTCATGATGAACCTTGTGGAGGACACTTTGCAGACAAAAGAACATGGCATAAAGCGCTGCGGATGGGCTACTATTGGCCGACACTGTTCAGGGATGCTAAAAGATATGTTCAGTCATGTGACAGCTGCCAAAGGATGGGCCAACCTAATAAAACAGATCAGATGCCTTTACAGCCCCAAGTGGTACTAGAACCATTTGACAGATGGGCATTGGATTTTGTTGGCCCTATCATCCCTCCTTCCAAACAGAAGGTTTACATTCTGGTGTGTACAGATTACATGACCAAGTGGGTAGAAGTTGTAGCTTTGGCTAAGGCTAATGACCATGCGGTGATTGATTTTCTGTACAGTGAAATATTTACCCGCTTTGGGGTACCAAAGGAAGTAGTCACTGATGGGGGACCGCAATTCATCTCACACCAATTTGAGTCCTTGCTCCGGAAGTATCATGTGCAGTATAGGATAGCTTCACCTTACCACCCCCAGGCCAATGGTTAGGTGGAAAGTACTAATAAAGTTATTGAAGCAATCTTTACTAAAACTGTTAAAAGCCATCGAAAGGATTGGGCTGACAGGCTTCCAGAAGCACTGTGGGAATATCGCACAACTTGGCGCAACACCACAGGGTTCTCTCCTTACGATCTGGTGTATGGAAAAAGTGCCATTTTTCCAATTGAATTTGAGATCAAGACCCTGAAAACAGCCACCGAAATGAATCTAGATGTAACAGAATCCCAGAAGAGAAGATTGAATCAATTAAATGAACTGGATGAGAAACGGTTAGCTGCAGTAGACCAGACTGTGCTGCTCCAGCAACAGAGATCCAACTCGCATGACCGATTCATCAAAAAGAAAATCTTTCGTGAAGGAGACTGGGCACTATTATACGACTCCAGATTCAAGAAGTATTTTAAAGGAAAATTACGTACAAGATGGCTGGGTCCATATTTGGTCGACAGGGTATTTGACAACGGCACTATTCGCCTGGTGACCATTGATGAAAACCGTATACCATTACTTGCTAACGGCCACAGACTATGAATGTATCGTAAGCCCATTTCGAAAGATGCATTTATTTCACAAATTGCTGCTGATTCAGATTATCAGTTGGCACCAGAGCAGGAACTTTTCTTTTCCTTTGCCAATCCTTAAACTGAAAATCGTATTTGCTGTACATAAATAATTTCCTGCTGTAGCGTATAATTGTTGTTTTCTTTTCCTCTTTGCATTTGATCTTTTCGTTTGCTGTCATTTTTAAAAAAAATTTAGGGAAGCGCCAGGAGAACGTCCAGTTTGGGTCCGTCAAGCGAAAATCTCCCTGTGCCGTCCTTGCTAAAAAAAAATAAAAAATAAAAAATCCGACAGCTGCAACATCTTTTCCGGCAGCTGCAACATCTTTTCCAGCAGCTGTATATCTTTTCCGGCAACCACGTTATCATTTCCCATCAATCCTTTTTCCCGCCTGCCGTCAATCTTTTCCGGCAGCTGCAACATCGGCGGTTGCAACATCGGCAGCTGCAACATCTTTTTCCGCAGCTGCCACCTCATTTTCCAGCGGCCGCCACCTCATTTACCAGCCACTGCCACTTCATTTCCCAGCAGCCATAACATCCTTTTTCCCGCCTACCGTCAATCTTTTTCGGCAGCTGCAACTTCGGTGGCTGCAACATCGGCAGCTGCAACATCTTTTTCCGCAGCTGCCACCTCATTTTCCAGCGGCTGCCATCTCATTTCCCAGCGGATGCCATCTCATTTCCCAATAGCCGTAATACCTTTTTCCCTCCTGCCGCAACCGTTTTCCTGCAGCTGCAACATCGGCGGTTGCAACATCGACGGCTGCAACATCAGCAGCTGCAACATATTTTTCCGCAGCTGCCACCTCGTTTCCCCATGGCTTCCATCTCATTTCCCAGCGGCTGCCATCTCATTTCCCAGCGGCTGCTACCTCATTTCCAACAGCCGTAATATTTTTTTTTTTCCGTCTATCGTCAATCCTTTCTGGCAGCTGCAACATCGGCGGCTGCAACATCGGCAGCTGCAACATCTTTTTCCACAGCCGCCACCTCATTTCCCAGCATCTGCGTTATTGTTTTCCATCTACCGTAAAATCATTTTTTTGGCAGCCATTAATCCTTTTTCCCGGCAGCTGTAAATCATCCCCGGCAGCTGCGACTTCAATCCAGCGGCTGCAACATCATGTCACAGCGCTGCAATATAATTTCCCAATAGTTGCGTTATCAGTTTCCGTCGACCCGTAAAATATTTTACCCGGTAGCCGTGAACTTTTTCCTACGAACGTGAACTATTTTCCGGCAACTGCAACCATTTTTCCGTAGCTGCAACAACTTTCCCGCCGGCTGCAACATATTTTTTTTGGCGACTGCAACATCTTTTTCGTCGGCTGTGCTATCATTTTTTTGGCAACTTGCAGTGGTAACTCCCGTGTTAACAGAAGAATTGTTTCAAACCTGCTAATCATGGTGCTGATTCACCTCAGTCGTGCCGGCGAACTCATCATTCCGACCCCGAGGACGCGATGGTTTGTGTTTCACCGACGAAATAACTTATTGCCTTATCCGAGTCATCATGATCACACGTCTGACTGTGCACGAGTTCGGCTCCGTGACGTCACCAATTGCATGCTCCACCATTTTCTGCAGCATTCCGACGCACAATTTTATGAGGTATGGCTTTCATTTATCACGTGATTAAGCATTGATATCATTTAAACGATATTGGTCGTACCTTCACTCGTACCACCATTATACCTGATTAAAACTTTCCCTCGTCCGACGTAAACGCTAATAACTGCCACCTTCCCCAATTCGGCATGGAAATTTCAAACACTGTTCTGTGCTCAACTTTCCAAATTTGTCCATTCTCTCAACGTCTCCGCTCAGCGATTCGTGCATCCTCTATGCTGCAACTTCCATTCTGGGATCCTGTAATCTGTGGAATAGCAGTTTCAGCTTGCAGCCAGGACCATGGGGATTCTAGTTCGCCATGAACCTTTCAATAAACGGGAACTCAGGCGAAATCTTCAAGTTCTTGCCATTTTTCAAGCTGCTGGTTGGCTCGAATTCTTTGAGCGATTGGACGGGTTCGATCGGTACGCAGCCCTACAATTTGCCTTGAATCTTACCAAAACTCACTCCATGGTGTGGGGGTTGTGTATAGAAGTCTCCGAGATCATTATATCCGAGGTTACAGTCATCCCGATGGTCGAAAAACCATGGTTTAACCGACGGGTCCCTGCAACGGTTGCACGAGAAGAATTTTTACTCCCAGGGGAGCAAGTTGAAGCATCCAGAAGGGGGATTGCATTGAACTCACTGCCGCGGCAATGGGACCAGGTTGCAGTCTTCCTCAAGAAGTACATTACTTGTGAAGGTAGATATCAAACTGTGTATAACTCTGAACTTCCTTTGCTTTCTCATCTCCGCCATGGCATTTTATTGAACATTCCATACTATTTATTGCATGACTTACGTCATATGGCCACATTTGTTCAGTCTGCTAAACATCCACTTTCCTCTCTCACCCACCATGGCCTTATCAAATTAATTATTATAAGGACTCTTGCCCAACACCATATAAACTGGGAACAGTTCATAAACCGACCGCAGCAACCCGTTCCCTTGCGGGTCGTCCCATTACAGCAAATTCCGGTTCCGCCACCACAGGAGGTCCGGAGTTCCTCCAGTGAAGTTGGGGGGAGGGATGAAATGGGAGAAGAACAACAATCAGGGGCACAGGCAGGACCATTCGGGGTGGGTGAAACCACAGTAGAAGAACAACAACCGGGGGCACAAGCTGGGCCATCTGGGGAGGATGAACCTATATTAGAGGAAGAACAACCAGGGGCACAATCAGAGCCATGTGGGGGAAATGAATCTCCGGCACAAGCAGAACCATTGGGGGATGAAACTGCATTTGAAGGAGAACAAGGGGAGGCACAAACAGAGCCATTGGGTGATGGTGTAGATGAAACCTTTGTGGAAAACCTAGATAACAGGACAGCTCCGACAGCAGAAGGTGAAATTGGAGCAGCATCAAATGCTGCGACAATGGAACCTGAAGATGACGGAGCCAGGGAAATGGAAGAAGACATTGAGCTGGTAACAATTGAGTCTTCACCTGAGTGGGTAGGAGGAGGAGCTGTGATTGAAGAAGAATAGCATGAGGGGCAAAGAAATATTCCTTCGACCTCAGCTTTGGTTCCCTATGTCCTAGCTCCACAGAAGGAAACACCACAAAAGGAAAAACCACAAAAGAAAACGCTACAGAAGAAGAGAAAGAGAGCCACCAATGAATTTGACCTAATAGCACCAATCATAAAGAAAAGAACTCGATCTGCCACAACAGTAGAGGCAGCTAGGAAAAGATGGGCAACCTTAGAGACACAGGTTGAGCCCCCAATCCTTGCACCAAGATCGATGGATGCTCCACAAAGGCCAGTGGAGGAAGAACATGGAATTGAAGGACTTCTGTATGAGAATGCAATGCTGAAAGAGGACCTCCAAGTACTTAGAAGGGAGTTGGAAACTTGGAAGGAAACCTGCAGAAAACAGGGTGAAAGAAAATTGTACACATTGATAGAGGCTGCAGACCAAGTGGAGGAATCAGATTCTGCTGGAGCTAGGGAGGAGGATGAACGAATACTCTGCTCCACCTGTGGAGAAATCTTTAAGGAAGCAGGCCATAAAATTCTACTCAACACTTATTCAGCACAACAGCCTGTGGCCACAGTATGGGAAGCAGTGGAAAAAGAAGGTGCTGCCACACAAGAACCAGCACTTTTAAACATCCTTGCTGAAGCTGTTACTTCCCACGATGCAGAAATTATGGAACAGGTAGGAGAAGAACATGGGATGGGGGATGCTCTGGAGCTTATAAAGGAATATAGTGAAACCCCAGAGTGTTCCCACGATACAGAGATCATAGATCAGATGGGAGAAGAACTTGGAATGGAGGTCACTCTGGAGGCCAATGAAGAATTCCATACTGTGACCCCAGAATGCTCCCAGGACACAGAAATTTTGGAAGAAGAGGCTCAAAGGCAGGACAGTGATAAACTGGAACAGGATGTTGTAACACAAGAACCAGCAAACCTGAATTTACTTGTCCAATCAGCCAAACAGGTGGGAGAAGAACCCGGAACAGAGGACACTCTGGAATTTAATGATGAACTCTGGGTTGTAACCCCAGAGGACTCCCATGACAAAGAGCTCCTAGGAGAAGAATTGCAACAACAGGAGGATGAAGAGGCAAGCCAGGATGTTGCTACACAAGAACCAACATCCTTGGAAGCTGCAACAGGAGCTCCTGAATTTCATTTAAAAGATAAACCTGGAGTGGATTTCATTCCCGATACACAGTTGGGAGAAGATGAACAGGTACAGACACCATGCTCAGGTGACACCGAAATTTTGGAGGATGAGCTGCACAATGAGAAGGAGATCCAATCTCAGCAGCAGAGGGACAAGGAAGAAACTGCTACACAAGAACCAGTGTCTCTAAAAGCAATGATGGTAGCTGCTGCAGAAAGCCTAAAGGATGTTGCTGTCACACAAGAACCAACAACTCTTTTATTAAATTTAGATGTGCTAGAAGACACTGCCCCACAAGAACCAGTGCTTCTCCCTCCTAGGAATGTTATTGATGTAGATTCAGATTAAGAATGGCCCTCTAAGCCCTCAGGCACAGCATAATGAGACTGCAGGAAGATTCCCACTACATTAGCTGCATTTCCAGATATCAGCAATTAGCAGTGGAAGGGGAACAGTGATGAAGGAAGATGTTGGGTTACTCACAGAGGCTGTTCAAAAGACAGATAAGGTACCTGGGTTTCCTACAATTCTTTTTCTCTCCATGGATAGAGCTCAGTACAGGATTCAGATTGTAAATAATGCAGGTTGTTGCATGAGGACATGCAACAGGGTAGTTGGGGGGAGATGTTGAGCCCAGAATTGGCCCTTCTTAATCATCTTCAACCAACTTTCCTGCCCCTGTCTTACACCATTTATCATGCCAATTAGACCTGTTGTCCTCACTTTATTTCCCAAAATACCAAGGTATGATTAATTATTGTTTTATCTTATTAATGCTTATGATTGTGATAATTAAAAGCTGTGCATCTCTCAATTGTGCTGACATGTTACAATTTATGAAGGTAGTTGAGGTAAATGGACTGCAGGAAGATTGGGGCTGAACAAGTCAGAAGGAATGTTCGTTGCTTGTAGAGGGATCCTTGGGGCTCGAATCATCAATCAAGACACAGCTGTGACAGGGCAGCTGTAACAGAATTCGTTATCTTAAGTATGTTGCTGCTCGAGTCTAGTTGTGAGCTGGAAGGACCGCCACTCTTGGGTCAATTAATAACTTTCTCATATTTGGATGTTTCTGTTCTGCCACGCATTGTAACAACTAGTTATTTAGGGCGCCTGAAGATCAGAGATCTTCATGGATGCCTGATTATATGATTGGATGTTACGATTTGTATGTATAAATATGGGGAGTTGCCTCGACCCAGGGGTTGAACAACAGACAATTAATTTATTGTATTAGCAGCTGAGCAAAACTGTGTATTCATTCTTCTGTTAAATATAAGGGGTTACTTCTGAGTTAAAGAGTTGTGTTGTTCAGCCAGCGTTTCTATGTGAAGGCTGGGCCCGTCTTCCACAGAGATTGCTGAGTTAAAATAGGATTTTGAATTTATTATTGTGTGATGCTTTGTTCTTTCCTTTTGTACGCAGCAGCAATATTTATTGTGTGGATTTTCCAGTAAAAGATTATATTTCTGTGAGATTGGTGAATGGTGTAGAATAACAGTCGACTGAGTAAGGTTTGCTTTATGCATTTCAATTGTTGTTATACACAGCCGTGTTCATCTTACAGCTAAGTTGTGATCCCATGAGCTTTTACAATTTATCTTTCCTGTTGTGTGTTGCTTGATTTCCATTCTGCAATTCAATTTCTTAGAACAGTTGACTAAATCTTTGGTAATTGGATTTCTAGATTAATGTTCAGTTTATGTTTTATGATTTCCAGATTGATTAGATCAGACAAGTGATTGTTCTAGAATACGAATGAGATTTCTTTTCTGCAATTGTTGATTAGATCTGATACCATTTATTATTGATGCATGATAGAGAGGAATTGAAGTATAGCAGTTAGAAGGCAATTGGGATTGCATAGATTTTTGGGGATGAACATGGATGATAGAAGATAAAAGTATTCATTTCTAATGGTTTGGTGTTTGAGCATATATTGTGCACTTATCCTTTGAAATAAAAGACTTTCTCGGGTTGACAATAAATTTCATATGCTCTGTGTGTATTGGTAACAATTTATCTGCATATAGAGTGCTTGACACCCTTAACGGACCTTACCAAGAAGGGAGCCTTTTGCTGGAATGAGGAGGCTGAAAAATCTTTCAGCAGAATGAAAGAAGTGATGAGCAACTGTCCGGTACTTGCACTTCCAGATTTTAGCCAGCCATTTATTCTGGAATGAGATGCCTCGGGTGAAGCCATAGGGGCAGTATTAATGCAGAAAAGACACCCAATTGCTTATGAGAGCAGGAAATTGAAGCCACATGAAAAGCTCTATTCCATCTATGATAAAGAGATGTTAGCTATCATGCATGCACTGGTGAAATTCAGGCAATATTTGGTGGGAGGAAAATTCATAGTCAAGATTGACCACAACAGCTTGAAACATTTCTTGACTCAAAAGGAGTTGAATGACAGGAAGCAGAAATGGGTAATCAAAATCCAGTCATATGATTTTGATATTGAATACACGAAGGGTATGCTAAATGTAGTGGCTGATGCTTTATCTAGAAAACCTGCTTTGTCAACAATGCAAGCTCCTACTAATTGGAAGGATCAATTAATTAGTGAATATTCAAAAAACTAGTTTTCATGTGAAGTTTTGGATAGGTTGATTCAGGATGACTCATACCAAGCTGTCAATGGTGTAATCTATTATAAGAACATAATTTTTCTAATTCCTGAATCCAAGCTGAAAGAACAGATTTTGATGGCTTCCCACAATGCACCAGTATCAGGCCATCCAGGATTTTTGAAAACTTACCGGAAGGTAAGAGAGATGTTCACTTGGAAGGGCCTCAAGGAAGATGTTTTAAAGCATGTGAAGGAGTGTACTGCATGTTAGCAGAACAAGGTAGAACACACTCATCCTGCTGGACTCCTTCAACCATTGCCCATTCCTGAACATAAATGGGAAAGCATATCCATGGACTTCATCATCGGTTTACCGAAATCCCAGGGTAAGGACTGTATTTTTGTAGTAGTTGACAGGTTAACTAAATATGCTCACTTCTTTGCTGTCACTTCTACCTTTTCTGCCAGTCAAGTTGCTGCACTTTTCTTTACGGATATATTTAGATTGCATGGGATACCCAAAGTTATAATCAGTGACAGGGATAGCAAGTTTACCAGTGCCTTTTGGCAATCTTTGTTCGAATTGGTGAAAACCGGTTTAAATCTCAGCACAAGCTATCACCCCCAGACAGATGCAAAAACAGAGAGATTTAATCAATGTTTGGAAGGTTATCTCAAAAGTTATGTCACGGGGCAGCAGAAAGCATGGGTCAACTGGTTGCACTTGGGTGAGTTCTGTTATAACACCACATTCCACATGTCCATTGGAATGACTCCATTCAAAGCTTTGTATGGGTATGAGTCTTCTACTTTTGTAGATTTGGTATTTGCAAATTGTAGGGCTCAGAAGGCTAAGGATTGGCTGCAATAAATCCAAGATATCCTTAAAGCACTGAAAGAAAATTTGCAGGTTGCACAAAATCAACAGAAAATCAATGCAGATAAGAATAGAACTGACTAGACCTTCCAAGAAGGGGATTTGGTTTATCTGAGGTTGTAGCCATATTGACAAACTACTCTTAAGACCAAGGGAGCTGAAAAGTTATTGCCAAGGTTCTATGGACCCTAGCAAATAATCAGAAAAGTGGGTGAAGTAGCATATGAATTGGATCTGCCAGCTGGGAGCAAAATCCACAATGTCTTCCCTATGTCCTGTTTAAAGAAAGTAGTTGGCCAACAAATTAAGGTTTCAGAAATTTTTCCTCCACTTGATGATGAAGGGCACCTGGTCTTAGAACCCGGAGAAATTTTGCAGGAAAGAGAGAGAAGGATGAGGAGCAGAGTCATCAAGGAATATCTGGTACAGTGGAAAGGTTTTCCCAGTGAGGATGCCACTTGGGAGGATGAGAAGGTTCTGTAGCATCCTGGTTTGAAACTGCTTGAGGAAAAGCAGTCTTGGGAAGGGAGGATTGTCATGTCCCCTCCCTAGTGACCATGGTCACATCTTGGATCCTCCCATCCCTAGGGGGTCTAGGTGATTAATTAATTATGAATTTAATTCATGGGGATAATTTTGAGGCAAGTACACCCTAGGAAATAATTAATTATTAAGTTATTTAATGAATTATGAAAGATGGAATTAATGTTGAGAGGTATTTTGGTATTTTTAATATTTAAATGCTAATAAATGTTGCCAAGTTGGATAATGAAGGCTAGGAGGTCGAATTGGTGGAAAGTGGATAACATTGCCCAAGTGGAGAATATTTTAGAAAGGAAAGAAAGTCAGAGTGGAAATAGAAACTGACAAAAGCTAGAAAAAGTTGGCAAAAGCAGAAAAGTGGAAAGTAAAGAAAATGGAAAGAATCAGAAAAAGCATTCAGACAAGAATTAGCAACATCCAGAAAAGAAGCTAAGGCACACTTGCCAATTTTGACTGAAGGAGGTTGAGGAAAGAAAGTGGAGAAAGCTCATGAGTTTCCAATCTTAGAGAGAATGTGTCCTACCTCCCCCACACGTGTGGTCTAGCTTGCCAAGCAAGCTATCTCATCTATTTAGGCATGATTCCAACTTCAGAAGAGAACTTTTGTCATTTGCAATTTTGGTTTGAGAGCTCTAAGCTTCTCAACTGTTCAGTGATGTGCCCCAAGGCCTTGTGAGTTTTCTATGAGTGTTATGCAGGTATAGCAGACAGTATTATAGCCAGTGACATCCATTATTGAGCAGTAGTGAAGATCTATTTCTTGATTAGAGAAAAGTCTTCCATTGGAGGGGTTTTGCAGTTAAGTTTAAGGAGAAAACACCGAAGATGAAGAGTAATATGGGAAGGTGTTCTCAGAATCTTCTGTGAGGCCAATCAGTGGTCATTTGCAGACATAAGAGGCTGTACATTCTAGAATATCAAGTACAGATTGAGTTCCTGTTAATGGACAATCTACCCAAGACGGATCTAAGGCGTGATCTCCCTAGCTCAATGCGAGTCTAGAACAAATAGTATAGAATACAAAACTCATTTCCTATATCTAGTTACAGATCGAGTACTTAGATATCATACCTTTCAGATTGCGGATCCTTCTCCTTGTTGTTGCTCCAAGTCTTGCAGTCGTCAGATCTCCAGCTGTAAGACCTGTCAAGACAATATGGAAACAATACAAGCAGTACAAGATATCTAAACAATAACTGATCTAAAATAACAGTTGAGGAAGAAAGTTCTAAACATTATCAATGAGACAACATTTATGGAAAGAGATTATATTAACTGTATAAAAATTGGGAATACATAGAAAGGATGAAGCTACAACCAAAGCCTCAACGTTGCATCCTCCATCCAACATGTCCAAGCCAAGCCTCCAAGATGGTACAAGCTTCCCAATCACCAATATGGGTTCTACCAGCATAAGGGTACCATAGACCTTCCCCCCTCTCATGGAGAGAGTGGGTGTTTATATAGGGCTAAAGAGATAGGGTAGGTTGAGGATTAGGGGGAGATGGTTAAGGGATCTTCCCATTAGGTTAGGAACCGAAATGCCACCTCACCTAGAGCCTAGGGATAGGCATCCACATCACTCATCTTCGAGAATGGGCTCGAAGATACTCTTTTATCCAAATAACTAACATCGTCACAGGTTGCATTAGGACAACTTGCGACGTTGCATGTTGCACAAGGGAAGACTGTGACGACCTTGAAAAGTAGGTCAGTTAAGCCCTCCAGTCATGGGAAACTTCAGGGATATGTTTTTACTCTAAAATGCGTTTAGGTAAAATAGCAAAGAGTTTACACAATGGTCAAGATGATGACATTATCACAATGGTCATGATGACGACACTTGGTCATAATGATGATACTTGCAATGGTCATGGTGACAACACTAGGTCAGGACGACAACACTTGCAATGCTTGCGACACTTGCGACACTTGCACGAGGGTGACGACATTTTGGTGTAACATAATGCCCCCCAAAGCATGAAGCTGACGGAATGAGATAGGTGAAATGCTTTGTAATAATACAAATTGAAAGGACTTGCTGGTTGGAAGGAATTGCTGCAGAAATGACCTGAGATCCACAAGTCTCATACAACACAAAACATGGCTGTCGACCAATACATTGCAGATCCATGATAGTAAAGACCGACTAAACACAATCATGGCTACTAGACACAATCGTAGATCCATGATGAGATGATAAAACAGCCACGACCAATACAAGAGTGGATCCGTGTAATATGACTCAATACAAACTCCATCGCAACCTGGGTAAACATGACTCCCCAAGGTCTTCAAGCTGAACCCGCAATGATATGAATCTATCCATGTGATTACAAATGTCTTGACGTCGAACATGGTAGAAACCACTTGATTACCGGCCATTGATGTAAACCGTTAACAAGTGCAAGGGAGATCACCATTGATGTCAATGATTCCCAAGGTATCACAGTACATATCATCAAGCGTGAATAAATGAGTTGAAGTCGAACGCAAGCTGAAATCTTTCAATCAAGAGTCAATGATGTAAATTCATGTTGAAAGCGAGGTAACCTGCCATTGAGGCATGCAGGTCCAAGGTACTTGGTCGGTTTCTAGATTCAATCCTCAGATGATGAGTTGAAGTCGACAAGGATGAATCCGTCGAAGGAGGGCCATGATGAATCCCCCATCAATCGACACGAAACACGACAAAAGATGTGTAGAGTAGATCGAGCGGTACAGTAATGTGCAAGAGTGACTCAAGGTAGACCGACATGATTGAAGGTATACTGACTGCAGGTGATGAGTAATGAACCTCTCTTGAACATGGGCATGGCATGACTTGGCAGTATTGACATGATGAGAATGATACCAACCCCTAATGCAATTGATGGTGGAAGCATTCTTTGGCTGATCCAAAGGAGCGACACGACTCATGGAATTGACAATACTCGAGGACAAACAGATTATCCAAGTACTGAATGCAAATGCAAACGAGTTCCATGTTCAAGAGTGACTATGTACTTCCATAATTAAGATGTAACACAAAATATTTCCTTTTTCCCCATCATGATTGATGAGTGCCTCATGTGTTTTTGACGAGCTTGATGAGGGTAACCAGATGCTCGGTAGAGCTCATCTCATAGATGAGTCCAATCCCAAACATTTTACGAACTTGGGAAAGGAGGGGTTCATCCCATAATGGGCCATTCAATGATTAAAATTTAACGAGTCCAGAGAAGGAAAACTTGGTGTCATTTCATGTTTAGAGAGTCTGAAAAGAACTAAAGGAGACTCCAACGGTCCTTTTTTCGTAAAGTTAGCCTCATCGCCCAAAAAAGGGTAAAACAATGTGGGAGAGGACTCTTCCAGCCATGGTTGGTTGGAGTATTCCTTTTTTGTAAATAGTGCTTCCTGGTCCGAAAAAGGGGTAAAGTATGACTAGAAAGACGATCATTCGAATGCTTTTACAAGCGTGAAAGCATCAAGTTCACTTGGCAATCTTTTCCTATTTAGGGTGTCTGAAAAGAGCTTAAAAAGGGCTCCATGAACAACTTTGGCATGGTTGATGACCGAGTACGACAAAGGAAAAAGTAAACTCGGCACAGTTCCTTTTCCGTAAATAGTCCAGCGAGGCCAGATATAGTGATAAACCTATACTCGTTAGACACACCTTTTTAACTCAAATTTTAAACGAGCACGAGAATGGTTTCAAAAGCACTCAGAATCTTTTTCATGTTTGAACCAGAGCATGAAAAAGTAAAAACTAAGCTCAAACCACTTTTCATGTTTCAACTAGAGCACAAAAAAAGTGAAAAGTAAGCTCAAAACATTTTTCATGTTTTAACCAGAGCACGAAAAAAGTGAAAAGTAAGCTCAAATGCTATCTTACTATTTTTAACGAGCTCGAAGATAGGTTGGAAGAATATTCATGATGTCTGCTTCATTTTTTAACGAGCTTGTAATAGAAAATGAACTATGCTCGAAATAATTTTCATGGTTTAATGAGATCGAAACCTAAAAAAGGAAAGTATGCTCGAAAATGTTCCCAATGGTGGACTTTTTCTCAACATGGCATCTAGAGGTTGGTGTGTGCCCCCAGCATGATTGCCAGAAGCAAGTGAATTAGCTTCAACGTGGTGTGGAGAGGCGATCGAGTTGACTTCAACGTAACTTACAGAGGTTGAAGACATGCCCCCAAGCTTCATTTCATCCGCCTAAGGCATAGGTAGGTGAAAAGAAGGTTCAGGTACTAAGTCTATGAGGAGACTCGACTCAAAGGGAAAGGATATGTTTCATTTTTTAACGAGCTTGACATAGAAAGGGAACTATGCTCATAGGTTAAGGCCCATTGATGGGTTCCTTCCCAACATGATGCCCAGAGGTTGGTAAATGCCCCCAACATGATTGCTAGTGGCTTAACATGGTAGTGTTCCCTCAACATGATTGTTGATGGTACTACATGTGGTATGCCCCCCAAGCTTCATTTCATCTAAAAATGTTGCTTGCTAACCCAACTACCAACCTGGCTACTAATATGAAAATGTTCACCAAGGGGGGGAAAACAAGAATCAGAGGAAATGAAGGTTCAAGTTCTAACTCTAGCGAGAGACTCGAACTGAAGGGAGGGAGATCTATTTCATTTTTACGCAAGCTTAAAATAGACAATAACTATGCTTGGGGGGGCCCATCTTATTTTTTAACGAGCTTGAAATGGAATAAAACTATGCTCGAGTGGATTGGTTTCATTTTTGTGCAAGCTTGAAACCAAAGGTAAACTATGCTTAGAGGGGTCTATCTCATTTTTTAATGAGCTTGAAATAGAATAAAACTATGCTCCAGTCGATTGGTTTCATTTTTTTGCAAGCTTGAAACCAAAGGTAAACTATGCTAGAGGGGTCTATCTCATTTTTTAACGAGCTTGAAATAGAATAAAACTATGCTCTGGTGGATTGGTTTCATTTTTATGCAAGCTTGAAACCAAAGGTAAACTATGCTAGCGTGGTTGGTTTCATTTTTTAACGAGCTTGAAACATAACATAAACCGTGCTCATAGGAACCTATTTCATTTTTTAACGAGCTTGACATAGAATGGGAACTATGCTCGTATGAAATGGTTTCATTTTTATGCAAGCTTGAAATCAAAGAGAAACTTTGCTTGAAGGTTGGTTTCATTTTTTAACGAGCTTGAAATAGAACATAAACTATGCTCGTAGGAACCTATTTCATTTTTTAACGAGCTTGACATAGAATGGGAACTATGCTCATGTGAAATGGTTTCATTTTTATGCAAGCTTGAAATCAAAGAGAAACTTTGCTTGAAGGTTGGTTTCATTTTTTAACGAGCTTGAAATAGCACATAAACTATGCTTGTACCCCCATCCTTAGGGTGAAGAAACCACTAAAACATGTGGAACATTCAGGGAAGTCTAATGACTAGGAGTCATATGATGAGTGGGTGTCACATAGGAAAGCTGATCAATGGTCACAATTCTCCCATTATGGGGAAAATACATCACTCGAAAGAGTATGGACATGACGACTTTCATAGCATAGATATAATCACGTCCAATGAGCATATTGAAATCTAAAGGACCTTGGACAACCATGACATCAACATAAACAGTTTTACCTCTCAACGTGATAGGTAATTGTGGGAGAATCTCTAAAGGTCCGGTAGGCCTTCTATTAAAAGCCAAAATATGGTCAGTTACTGACACAAGCTGAGGGGAACCTATAGCTTGCCAAGCAGTTGAGGATAAAAAAATAACAGAAGCTCCCTCATCAACTATCATACGAAAGATTTCTTTATCGGAAACTCCTACAGATATTTGAAAAGGAATACTCGAAGGAAGAAAAGATTCTGTTAGACCATTCCAATCAAAGGAAATGACCTCAGTACTTGGGGGGGGTCCTGTCGGAATGGACAGGGTTTCCCCTTTCCTAGGACATTCTGAACTGACTAGGAAAACATCAGCGGTTTCCAATTCACTCTCACTTGGAAGATAAGAATGAGACAAAGATTGTGTCATGGTGACTGCTTCAGTCTCGGCTTTCTCCAATGAAAGAGCGAGATCGACTGGAGATGATAGCGACTCGATCACTTCACTCTCAGAAGGAAGAGTGGGATCAATTATAGATGAAACTGAATTGATCACTTGGTCAACCAACGGGGGATCGAGGGACAACTTACTATCGCATGTTGGAAGCACCTGTTGAGAACTAGTAATATATTCCAACCACCGTGAAGCTTCATCCATGCTTGGACAAAGGTAAGTACGATGCATGCCCTTGCATATCCAACAAGGGTCTGTAGCTCTACTCTTCCGACCCTTCAACAATGGGTCACTGTTCGAGGGAGTATCATCAACATGATGGTCAGAGGTTGATGATACAATCGGTTTTGGTTTTTTAGACCACACTTCTGACACACGGAAAAGATCGGGACAATTCTTGAGAAGGTGATCACCCTTGCAAAGTTTGCAAGGGAACTTTGGATTATGAGGTGTTCTCATAGAATGAGTGCCATCATAGGTAGATGGTTGACGCTTGGTCTCTTTCTTATCTTTCTTCTTTTTAATCTTCCCTTTCTTCTTCTTCACACCAGCCTTCTTACTAATATCATAGTTTTCAGTAGGAGAAGAGGAAGAGATGGAAGCTGATTCAACTTTCGACGGAGAAGGAGAAGGGTCATCATGAGATTGATGCTCATGTGGTGAAGGACCTAGGTTCAACATGATGGGTGCACTTGGCGTAGCCGGATTGGAGAATAACCATACTGGTAATCCTATCGTCAATCCAGGAAGACTCAACGCAGCCATAAAGGGAGGACCAACAGTTCCATAAGGGGGAATAACAAATGGCAGACCTTGGAAAGGTGCCTCCTGGTTGGTAGTCCCGGAAGAGTCTCCCATATCTAGACTTCCTAAGAGTCTCTAAAGTACCATACAAGTCAAGCACTACCCAAGTCTAAAAGAAACAAGCAAACTGTGTGAATAGGTGTGGATTCAAATTCTGAAACCTCATGGGATTATCAAGGCATCGCAAACCGCTATATACTGCAGGGTCCAACAATATGACACGACAAGGAGGATTGGGACCTTACCCTTTTCTGCATACCCAATTACCTAGACAGTACATGCGTGCTAATCTCCCCGAGTGCTATTCTCGGTGTATTGCTTTGCCAAGACGGTCAAATGGTCAACTCGGTTGGTTTCAGGAATCCTAATGGTGTCTCCCGATATACTCAAGGTACGTGGGAGCTCAAATCCGTAGTGGTGCTGTCTAATGCATAGTCGTTGGCACGAGACCTTCCGATATACGTGTTGAGTATGTGATACACCCTTCGATATATGCCAAGTATGGATTATGGTACTTGGTGGGTATGTGAGGGAGCTCGATATACCGATGTACGTGGAAGACTACAATACCCCCGGACTACAGTGATGGAAAATAACGATAGCCACCACGCTTAACGATGCTGGAACACGTCTCTAACTTACACACAGTTACTAAATGATTTTAACCTAAGCTAGCATTAATTTTATCTTGTACGGTTAGGTGGATGCATGAGGTGAGTACATAAATGTAAACATAATGCAATCCTCAACTACATGATAATGCACATTTTCCTTTCCTTTTGAATGAAAACTACTTAAGGTAAGGAGAGATTTTTCTTTCTTTCAAACCAAAAGTACTTAAGTAGTAGCGAAAAGAATAATTCCTTCCTAGAGTGCAATAACTCTAACTGTATGCAATAATCAGCTAAAAAGCGCAAAGAAAATGAAAGATGCAACTAATCTTAACAATGTGTAAGACAAAATGATGAAGCACTTTTCAATTTTCAAATGCATATACCAAAAATGAAATTTGATAACTCAACGCTTTTCATATCTATATACAGAAAGTGAGAAGATATCTACAACACTCTAATCTTTCAGAAATTCCCAAAGAAAAATGGCAAGCACCCAAACAACTCAAAGTCACCCAAGAGAGGCTCAAAATCTACCAAATGCAATAATTATAACTCATTTCTTATCTTTTTACACTTGAAAAAGACACATCTAAGCTACAGGAAGAAGGATTCCATAAATGTTTCCAATAAAATGCACGAAAAAGATAAGCACTTACCAATCTTATCTAACTCAAATGCACACAAAACTGAAACAAGCCTTTCTTCTTCTTATGATGATAAGACCAAGAATATCAAATGACCAAAATAAAGTAAGAAGAACACGTATGTTTTCCAATTTCATGAATATAGCAAAAGAGTGACAAAATCAATCTTTTCTTTGAACTAAAGTGGAGACAAAGAATCAATCTTTCCCAAAAATGATTGAATAGCTCAGCATGTAAGGGAAACAAGATGCATAAACCAAGAAAGAGAGGCTCAAAAAGACATGGATATCCCACACTCTTCAAGTCTTTAAAAAAAGCTAGTCAGGACAAACCAAAAATGATCTCAAAACCTTGAGATGGGTCAAAATGACTGAAGAATATAACCCATTTCGCTTAAAAATGCAAGCAAAACACTAGTTTTTACTCAAGGGGCCAAACATGAATCCAAATCTCAAAAGACCCAAAAAACCAATACAAATAAGCCAAACAAAATAATGCTGAATGATAGGTGCAAAAATAAGTTTGGGATCATATCTAGTGCAAAGATTAGATCAGGTGAGGAGAGGAGGGATAACAAGGTCAAGTGGATGAAGGTGGGGGAACCAAAGTATCCGCCACTACCAAGCTGAAACTTGTTAAAATGGGACCCAATACAAATCGATGCCAAATACCAAACACTTTCAACACACAAATCAAAATGGGGTCTCTGACTGGATCTTACAGTACAGAGGGAGTCTGCACATGAACCAAACTCACAATAGAAAAGGAGAAAGGTGCCTGTATGGAAAAAAATGGCAGATCGGTGCACTCTGTGCTTATGCACAGTGCGACGTCGTAGTCCACTAGTGCGGGAAGTGCGACGAAATCGAAGTATACCAATGGAAGGGTTGCGATGACAGACTAACAGGAAAAGAACAGAGATAAAAAACAATACAGTGTCTCTATGGGTACACTAACCAGGTGCGACAGGCGAGATATAAGTCCAAAAATGAACCAATTCTCTAGATAATGAGCATAAAAATGTCTACCAATGAGAAGTAGAAACTCAAAGGAAGGCAATTAGACTCTTCAAAGCGAAGATCTGATGGTGAAAAGGCTTAAGAAGCAAATGGCCAAAGAGATGGCTTGGAAAAGAAATCAACTGAAACTGACGTTCAGATTGAAAACAACAATGTTCTTCCCCAGTGGAGTCGTCAAATTTGTTAACGGGCAATCTACCCAAGACAGATCTAAGGCGTGATCTCCCTAGCTCAATGCGAGTCTAGAACAAATAGTACAGAATACAAAACTCATTTCCTAGATCTCGTTACAGATCGAGTACTTAGATATCATACCTTTCAGATCGCGGATCCTTCTCCTTGTTGTTGCTCCAAGTCTTGCAGTCGTCAGATCTCCAGCTGTAAGACCTGTCAAGACAATATGGAAACAATACAAGTAGTACAAGATATCTAAACAATAACTGATCTAAACTAATAGTTGAGGAAGAAAGTTCTAAACATCATCAATGAGACAACATTTGTGGAAAGAGATTATATTAATTGTATAAAAAGTGGGAATACATAGAAAGGATGAAGCTACAACCAAATCCTCAACATTGCATCCTCCATCCAACATGTCCAAGCCAAGCCTCCAAGATGGTACAAGCTTCCCAATCACCAATATGGGTTCTACCAGCATAAGGGTACCATAGACCTCCCCCCCTCTCATGGAGAGAGTGGGTGTTTATATAGGGCTAAAGAGATAGGGTAGGTTGAGGATTAGGGGGAGATGGTTAAGGGATCTTCCCATTAGGTTAGGAACCGAAATGCCACCTCACCTAGAGCCTAGGTATAGGCCTCCACATCACTCATCTTCGAGAATGGGCTCGAAGATACTCTTTTATCCAAATAACTGACATCGTCGCAGGTTGCATTAGGACAACCTGCGACGTCGCATATTGCACAAGGGAAGACTGCGACGACCTTGAAAAGTAGGTCAGTTAAGCCCTCCAGTCATGGGAAACTTTAGGGATGTGTTTTTACTCTAAAATGCGTTTCGGTTAAAATAGCAAAGAGTTTACACAATGGTCAAGATGATGACATTATCACAACGGTCATGATGATGACACTTGGTCATAATGACGATACTTGCAATGGTCATGGTGAAAACACTAGGTCAGGACGATGACACTTGAAATGTTTGCGACACTTGCAAAACTTGCACAAGGGTGACAACATTTTGGTGTAACAGTTCCCCCTCTCTTCTCTCACTTCTACTCTTCCCACGACCAGATTGGAGGTGATTTTCCTAGAAGAGGAGAACCAGAAGGTTATGAATTTCATGGAAGGTCTTTACATTCAGATTGCAGCAAGTTCAGACATCTAACAAGTAGATGGGCTGATAAATACTTCCATTTCAGATCCACAATAATTCTCTCCTCTCTACTTTGTTCTACTAGCTCATGTAAGAAGAAAATAGCCTGTGAGGCATTGCCATTTGCAAAGCAAGCACTAGAAGATAAAAGAATTGTTCTAAAATCTATATTGGATGTTTATTGGTCATAATAATTAATATCAGATTTAATATAGTCATCAAAACAGAGTTTGCATTTATTTTAAGCAGTTTACCATTGCAAAATCCAAGACTAGCTAGTTTGATGCCTAAAGTCGACTAGTTTTTCCATTTTGTCTATAAAATTCATCCTGTGCACTCTTTTTTTAATCCGTCAGTTGGAGCAGGTCCTTGACACATCCTAGTATCCATAACAACCCTCATTTCTAAAATTTGGTAGCCTTTAGACAATGTGTGGGAAGGTTTGAAAAAGACTAGCTCCACAATCCCGGGAGAGACCAAAAGCACCAATTCTCTGCAAACTCCTCCAAGACTGATCATTTATCATTCTAAACATAATTACTGATCTTGTTTTTTATATGCAGATATACCCAGGAAGCATTGCGGTAGGCTTCAGCAGCAGCTGATATCCGAAACATAAATGGTCTCCGTACGTTGTACAAAGGATCCAATTTCCCATTGTCAAAGTTGTTGCTGCACATTGTCTAATAGAAATTCCAACACTAAAAGTTCATCCTAGCAAACTCAATTTCAAGTCTTCTTACCCATCATTGACTTCCTGCTCTGTTCGGTGAATTGATTAAAAAAAATGGGCATGTAAATTTTATTTAAAATTATGAACTTGAGTTAATATCTTGGTCGAATTTTCCCAAGGATATTACAAGTAAAAAATAAAGGGAAAAAGAAGCAGATAAAAAGAAGCAAGAAACCCTAGCCTCTACCCTCCTCATCTTCTAGTGATGCCAAGGTTGATACTATGATGAAAACTATGGAAAAAATGATGGATAGGTTGGCCATGGAAAATAAACCTCCTCCTAGAGAACAGCCTGAAAATCAGATAAAGAATCTTAAGTTCAGAAGGCCACCCCTTCCAAGAAATCAAGAAGATCAACAAATGAGACCTCCCTTCCCCGAAAATTTGGTGGACGAGGAAGGACCTGAAGATCCTGCTAGAGACCAGATCCATCTCCTTGACACCCTAGACCATGAAGTACATTTAACCCAAAGAGAGCATGGCTTTTTCAACGGGGTGAACGCTAGTAAAGCTCTGAATTTTATTATGAGTAGTACCAAATGGGTTACATGAATGTTGTAGATGACATCCAAAGAAAGATGAAGTTAAGAAGCAGGGAGATACCAATAAGTGAAGGGAAGTCTTCCCATATTCAGCTATCCAAGACTTAGTAGAATATGGAGAAGCTAAAGGAAAAACAACCAGATGTTACCGCGTAGAAAGCCTTAGAAGATAAGGGGCAGCATTCTAAAGAGGGTAGGTAGCCAGAGGTCATTGAAGTAGTGAGTCCAGCTTCGACATTCAATCTGAAAGCTAAACTGTCTAAGGTGAAGATCTCTATCCCCTTAAATGAGCTGTTGAGAAACAATGAATATAGGGAAGATATAACTAGCCTGGTAAAGGGACAAGCAGAAGGTATGCAAGACATATTGGAAGTAACAGATGATGCCCCCACTATAATATTCGGTTCCAAGATGGAAGAGACGGATGATGAAGAAGTCTCTCCCTTCTATTTGAGTTTGAATATCCATGGTAAGTTGTTACACAATGCCTTGATAGATTATGGGGCCTCACTCAACCTAATGCGAAAATCAGTGGTGGATCAGTTGGGGTTAGAAGTCACCAGACCCTACAAAGACCTATACTCTCTTGATTCCAGAAAGGTACCATGTTTGGGTTTAATTAAAGATGTAGTAGTGACCATTGCCCAAATTCTAGCTAAGAGCATTATGATGGATGTAATAGTGGCAGAAGTGCCCGCTAAGTTTGGGCTGTTGTTATCAAGATCCTGGGTAAAGAAGTTGAAAGGAACCATGTAGATGGACTTGTCTTACACCACTATAACACTTTTTGGAAGCAATAGAAAGCTATATAGAGAGAAGAGAATGGCCTATGTGGTCAGCAGTGACAACAAACCTAAAAATCATCTAGTGTACGCTGTAGAGACAAGTGTAGGTTGCTCTATTTTCTTTAATGATGGCCCACATACCAATCCTGTGCCCCCATTTTTCCATGAGGTCAAGGAAGAAAAATAGTTTTCCGTGAGGTATGAGGCCTCATAGAAACAGAAAAAAGAGGAAGGGCTATGGAAGATGTACTTTGATGGATCACTGAGTAAGAATGGTGCTGGTGCAGGGGTTTGGATTATACCTTCCAATCAAGAGTCCGGAGCTTTATCATACAAGATAACTTTTGAGTGTACTAATAATGTGTGTTATAACATTATTACACCTATGTACATTAATCATTTATTAATTGATGGTTAATTAGTACCAAACAACTTAATAATTGCATCCCCAAGTTGGTTAGTGAGTAAATGGTCATTTAGCTTGAACCAGTTGGCAATGTGGACAAAACTGAGCATTGTGCCAAGTCAAACTAGTTGTTGGGTGTGCCCTCCCAGTCATTTATTGCTTCCTGCATTCCTAGGGCGCTCTTGCTCCTTGTTTTGTGGGATTCTCTTTGACCAAGGGCGCACATGCTCAGAATGTGGACAAACTTGCCTCCTTTTCCCATTTTTAGCCAATTATAGTTGCCTAACCTCTAACCAACCAGATTCTCCACATATGTGAGGTCACATGGGCCTGTCCAGTCATTCCAGCATTCACACAATAGTTTCGAATCAGTTTGGGATGGTTTGGGATATTTTGGTCAACCTAGGGGGGGTTTGAGCTATTTCTAAGCTAGATCAGTGTGAATACTCCAGATGGATTCGAATTGTTCCAAATTTGTATAAATGGATGTTATTAACCTATTTTGAGGTTGGACAGTTAATAATATTTACAGTATTCACCCATTTCATGTGTATTGTTCTTCATTTTTACAGATTTATGCTCATTCTTGTAAATGTGTTGCAATCTTTTCACTAAGTGAGGAATCCATAGTAGCTAGGTTCTACTGTGATTCAAATTTTACATGGTATCAGAGCTATTGGAGCTACCATTCGAACCAGCAAGACTGTTTTAGTGGCTTTCCAGAAGCAGTGGAGAAACCACATAATTCCTGAGGCCATTGCCTGAGTTCATTGGAGAAATCTAGTGGCTCTTCTCAAGTGTGATGCTCTCCCGAATGCACCCACTATCAAACAAGGTTTGAATCTATTAGTGTAGATCCCTCCTGAGTGATTTGAGAGTTGTTTGCAGGTATTGAAGATCAACATTGTCAGCAAGTGCGTGAGCAACAGGGAAGAATGGAGCCATCTCACCCAAATGTGCTTACTCCCTTCAACTATTTCGATTGGAAGGCAGAAATGGTGATTTTGCTGAGATCTAAGGGTCTCTACAGAATTATGATGGGCACTGAGGTGGAGCCAAACTCAACTGTGGATAAATCCAAGTTTTTTAACAGAATGGATGAGGCATTTGGCCTCCTTTGTCTCAGCATTTCAAGAGACCTCCTGTTTCATGTAGAAAGTCTAGCTACTCCAAATGAAGTGTGGCTCAAGCTTGAGACCTTGTTTGGAAAGACTGATGAGATGAGAGGCCACCAGCTCGAAAATGAGCTTGTTTCACTGAGCCTAGGGAATTTCGATTCCATCTAGGACTTCTTCACCAAGTTCAAGAACTTGGTCTTGCATATTAGACAATGTGGCATAGAGAAGAAAGAAGAACAGTTGGTGTTGTCCATTCTCTCCAAACTGAGTTCTGAATACTCAGTTTTTGTGTCTTCCTTCAACTCCACAAGGCTCATAGTTAGAGGTTGGAAGATGCCACCTTTGGCTGACTTCATGGAGATGCTAACTCAAGAGCAAGACAAGCTGGTCTTGATGGGCTCCATCAAGAAAAAGACCAAGTTCTTGCAGTTGGAGATTCGAAAAATGGAAGAGGCAAGCAAAAACCCAAGGGGCCGAAACCTCAAGAGAAGAAGAGGAAGGATGAGAGGCCCAAATCCTCTAAGGGGGTTTCGAATCCTGTCAATTAAAAGGGAAAGAAGGCTGAGAAGAAAAAATGCAGCTACTGTCAAAGGGATTTTCACCCAAAGATTTCATGCATGAAGAAAACCATAGACATGATGACCCATCTCCTACAGAAAAACAATATTCCTCTTCCTGAAAGTTCCAAGAAGAAGGAGAGCGTTTCTGAAGACAAGGAGAAATGCCATGCTTTGGTGGCTTGTACATCTCAGTCACCCTTATTCATCATTGATTCAGGTGCCTCAAGGCACATGGCTTCTTCAAGAGATTCGTTTTCTGAACTTGCACCCTGCAGTGGTCTCTCCATTCGAATGGGAGATGACTCAGAAATCCCTACTCATGGCATTGGGAAAATCTCTATGGAGAATGGGTTCTTCTCTAATGTGTTGTATGTACCAAATCTTACAGCAAACTTTCTCTCTGTATATCAAACGACACATACTGGAGCAGCAAAGAAAGTTGTCTTCACTCAAAATGATGTGGAGATATCATAAATTTCCACCGGAAAAATTGTTGCAATGGGTGTTGCAGACCATGATATGAAGATGTACAAGTTCTCCCACTTCCTCGATTTCTCTTCACCAAGTGTACTTATGTCACATGGGAATGAGACCAGCAAGCTATGGCATCAAAGGTATGGTCACCTAAACTACAGATATCTTCAAGCTTTGAGCAAAGAAGAGATGGTAGAAGGGCTGCCACAAATCTGTTTTTCCAATGGAACATGCAAGGGTTGCATGGTTGGGAAGCATCCTGAGAAGAAGTATGACAAAGGGAAGGCAAGGAGGGCTGATCAGCCACTTGGGATAGTGCAGTCTGATATGATAGGTCCACTCCCCACTCCCTCCTATGGCTGCAGCAAATATGTGCTCACCTTCATCGATGACTACTAAAGGTACTGCTGGTTATTTTTCCTTAAGCAAAAATATGAAGTCTTTGAATGTTTCAAAATTTTCAAGAGTATGGTTGAGAACTTCAGTGGGAAGGCCATGAAGGTTTTGAGGACTGATAATGGTAGAGATTATCTCAATAAGAATCTGTAGCAGCTCTGTCAAGAGCATGGCATTTAGATGCAACACTCAGTGCCCTACACACCACAACAAAATGGTGTTGCAGAGCGCAAAAATAGAGCACTGGAAGAGATGGCAACTTGCATGTTACAAGCAAGGAATTTGTCTCCTAAATTGTGGGATGAAGCTATGGATTGTGCAGCATATGTTCAGAACATAGAACCACACAAAGCATTTCAAGGAATTACTCCATTTGAAGCGTGGATGGGCCACAAACCCAATGTTTCACATTTCAGAATTTTTGGCTCAAGGGCTTGGGCCAGAATTCCACCGGAAAAGAGAAAGGCCTTGCAGCCCCAAAGCAAGGAGTAAATCATGGTTGGGTATGTAGAGGATTCCAAGGGATACAATCTCTTTGATCCATCCACTCTCAAAACTTTCATGGAAATAAGTGTCAAATTCGAAGAAGAAGAGTTTTTTGCAAGCTAGTGAACAAGGTGATGGGGAATGCTCATTTCCTCTTCTTGATGATGAAGTAAGTAGTGATTCTTCTTCTGATATTTCTGATTTTTATATTGATGAATATGATTTTGATATGGATTCTGATCATATCCCTCCCTCAAGGCCCAAGTGGGCAGAGAAAACAATTCAAAGTGCCGGAGAGCTTGTGGGTGATCCTGAAGATGCTAGGAAAACTAGATCTCATTTCACAATTCCTTTGCATGTGATAATTCTGATCTGAGTGAGGCATGTTATTTGATGGTTGGATCTGATCCAAAGTCATATTCAGAAGCATGTACAGACCCAAGGTGGCAATCAGCCATGCAAGAAGAGATGAACTCACTCCATGACAACAAAACTTGGGATTTGGTCCCTCTTCCTCCCAAGAGGAAACTAGTGCAATGCAAATGGGTTTATAGAACCAAAGTTGGATCTGATGGCTCTGATCTGAAGTATAAGGCCAGGTTGGTGGCTAAGGGTTACTCTCAGGTCCAAGGAGTGGACTATACAAAGACATTTGCACCGGTGGCAAAGATGGACTCCGTAAGACTAGTTTTGGCCATTGGGGCTTCCAAGCGATGGGAGGTTCATCACATGGATGTAAAAAGTGCCTTTATTCATGGGGATCTGAATGAGGAGATATATATGCAGCAGCCTCAAGGTTTTATTTCTGATCATACACTTGTTTGCAGGTTGAACAAGTCACTCTATGGGCTCAAGCAAGCTCATAGAGCATGGTATGCAAAAATGGACAATTTTCTGCTATCTTTGGGGTTTGAGAGGTGTAAGTCTGATCCAAATGTTTATATGCAGCATGTTAGTGATCTGATATTAATCATTGTACTGTATGTTGATGATCTTTTGATCATTGGTAGCTACACCAAAGAACTTGACTCAGTTAAGAGAGCATTGCACAGTGCATTCTCCATGACCGATCTAGGCTTGCTAAAACAATTTCTGGGTTTGGAGATAGACCAAACTATGAATGGAATTTCTATATTTCAGTAAAGGTATGTTTCAGATTTGATACAGAAATTTAAGATGGCTGAATGTAATTCTGCAAAATTTCCATTTCTTTCAGGAGTTAAGCTAAATGAGTGGGGTTCTTCTCCACTAGTGGACAGCTCGTTGTATAGGCAACTTGTTGGAAGCTTGCTATATCTTACTCATTCTAGACCAGATTTGTCATATGCTGTTGGGGCTGTTGCTAGGCACATGCAAGAACCTCATGAGATCCATTGGAAGGCAGCCAAGAGGATCCTTCATTATGTTCAGGGTACTAAGTCCTTTGGTATCCATTATGCTGCTGGTTCATCCCTTGAACTAGTAGGATTTACAGATTCTGATTGGGCTGGTGATTGCATTGATCGGAAATCAACTTCCGGTTATGTTTTTATGCTTGCACATGGACCTATTTGTTGGTCAAGCAAGAAAAAAAATACCATTTCCTTATCTTCAGCTGAGGCCGAGTACAAGGGAGTAGTTAATGCAGCCACACAATGTGTTTGGTTGCAAGGTATTCTTGCAGAGTTCGGGATTTTTTTTATTCACCCACTATTCTTTGGTGTGATAATCAAAGTACAATCAAGATTTATACTAATCCAGTTCAGAGGCAAAGGACCAAGCACATAGAGATACACATGCATTACATTCAGGGTTTGGTGCATGACCAAACCATAGCATTGCAGTATTGCCCTTCCAGTGAGCAAACTGCTGATATCTTCACCAAGTGTTTTACCGAGAAGACCTTCACTCACCTTAGATCTTTGCTTGGGGCGAGTGATGCATGGTGATGATTGGTGTATTCTGATATATGCCACATGTTCATTTTAGAGGGGAGGTTTTTATTTCCCATGTGGTTTTCCTCCTTACCTTGGTTAAATGGACAAATAAATTTTTATGATGTAAAAGGTGACTTGAGCCTAGTTGCCAAGGCCTTATTTTTGATATTTCACTAATTCTAGCTTAAGGGGGGGTGTTAGAACATTATTACACCAATGTACATTAATCATTTATTAATTGATGGTTAATTAGTACCAAACAACTTAATAATTGCATCCCCAAGTTGGTTAGTGAGTAAATGGTCATTTAGCTTGAACCAGTTGGCAATGTGGACAAAAACTGAGCATTGTGCCAAGTCAAACTAGCTGTTGGGTGTGCCCTCCCAGTCATTTATTGCTTTCTGCATGCCTAGGGTGCTCTTACTCCTTTTTTGTGGGATTCTCTTTGACCAAGGGCGCACATGCTCAGAATGTGGACAAACTTGCCTCCTTTTCCCATTTTTAGCCAATTCTATCTGCCTAACCTCTAACCAACCAGATTATCCACATGTGTGAGGTCACATGGGCCTGTCCAGTCATTCCCAACATTCACACAGCAGTTTTGAACCAGTTTGGGATGGCCTGGGATATTTTGGTCAACTTAGGGGGGTTTGAGCTATTTCTAAGCTAGATCAGTGTGAACACTCCAGATGGATTCGAATTGTTCCAGATTTGTATAAATGGATGTTCTTAACCTATTTTGAGGTTGGACAGTTAATAATATTTACATTATTCACCCATTTCATGTGTATTGTTCTTCATTTTTACAGATTTATGCTCATTCTTGTAAATGTGTTGCAATCTTTTCACTAATTAAGGAATCCATAGTAGCTAGGTTCTGCTGTGATTCAGATTTTACAATGTGGCTAAATATGAAGCTCTACTCTTGGGAACTGAGAGCTTTGAAAGATTTGGGGGGAAAAAAGGATACATGTTTTTGGAGATTCAAAACTGGTGGTCAATCAAGTAAATGACAGTTATCAGGAAAAACACCCCAGGATGAGGGCCTATAGGAATGAAATTTGGGATATGTTTTGGGAAAATTTTCACCGAACACAAGATCTGGGTGATCCCGAGATTTGAAAATCAGGTGGCGGACTCTTTGGCCACCAATGTCGGTGGTTTTTAAAACTCCTATTTTCTCTCAAGAAAAATACGAGGTAGAGGTGGTGAATAGGCCATCTATTCCAAACAATGCTAAATACTGGCAAGTATTTGAAAATGATTTAAAATTAAAATATTTTTGGAATTATCTGACAAGTTTGCTAATGTTCAGATTGATTTTGAAAATGAGAACATAGAGGGATTGATAGATCAAGAGCAATCAGAGGGAGAAGAAAGAGAAATCAAACAATGGAAAAACATGTTGGGTGGGAAAGATATCGTTCAATTGAAAAGTAATTATATCCACAAGGGATTGATACCCCTGGAGAGGCTGTTTGACCAGAATGATGTAGCAAAAAACCCAAATTTTGAACACCCCAAAGAAGAGGGATTGACCAAAACTTGGGCACTAAAGAAGAGCCTCGGGTAGTAAATTTGTCTACGAAGCTACCTGCTGAAAAGAAGAAGTGATATGTAGAGTTGATGAAGAAACATGCCGCTGCGTTTGCATGGAGTTATGAAGAAATGAAGGAATATGATACCTCAATAATACAACACTCTATTCCAATCAGATCTGGAGAGAAACCCTTCAAGCAAAAGTTGAGGAGGATAAACCCTAAGCTGGAGCCTGTGATAGAAAAAGAGATTAGAAGGTTATTTAATGCAAAAATCATTGTCACCTTGATATTCTCTCAATGGATAGAAAATTTGGTTCCCGTAAGGAAGAAGAATGGAGAAACTAGAATCTGCATAGATTTTAGGAACCTGAACAAGGATTCACTAAAGGATAATTACCCCCTACAAAAAATGGAGCATATCTTACAAAGGTAGTAGGGGCAGAAAGGATCTCTACTATGGATGGTTTCTCCGGATACAACCAAATCAAGTTCTTGAAGACCAAGAGAAGACCGCTTTTACCACTCCTTGGGGTACTTTCATGTATGCTAAGATGCGTTTTGGGCTGATGAATGCAGGAGCTACCTTCCAGCGGGTGATGGACATAGCATTCGCTGAAGAAAAATATAAGTTTGTGGTTGTATACATGGATGACATAACTGTGTACTCAAAATACGATGAGGAGCACCTGAAGCATTTGGAACAAGTTTTTAAGAAATGTATAAAATACGGTATTTCCCTTAATCCTAAGAAATCACATTTTGCATTAGAAGAAGCTAAGCTCTTGGGTCATATTATTTCCAAGGGAGGTATCAAGATCAATCCTGAAAGGGTTAGTGCCATCCAGAAAGTTGGAGAGCCAAGAAACAAAAAGGAGGTATAGTATTTCATTGGGAAAGTGGGCTTTCTGAGAAGATTCATTCCCAGTTTTGCCGAAATCATGATGAGTATCACAAATATGTTAAGAAAGGAAAATCATGTTAAATGGATTGCGGAAGTAAGAGATTCATTTAAGGGAATTAAGAATGCTATCACTGAAGCCTCGGTATTAGCCAGTCTAGACTTTTCTAAAGTCTTTTTTATTTTTTCTTACGCTTCTGAGCATACAGTGGCAGGAGTACTGTTACATAAAAATGCCCAGAATGCTGAACAACCAATTGCCTTTTTCAGCAAGGTACTGAGAGATGCAAAACTGAAATACGATATCGTGGAAAAGCAGGCCTATGCCCTAATTAAGTCACTAGAATATTTCAGGGTTCATATCCTCCATTCACACATCATTGCTCATGTCCCAAACAGTGTTGTGAATGGTATCCTCACCCAAGCAGATCCGGAAGGAAGAAGAGCCAAATGGATTGTTGTATTGCTAGAATACGACCTGGAGATAAAACCCACCAAACTGGTAAAGGGGCAAGGGTTAATTTAATGGCCAAGGCCAACTATGATTCTTTGCAATTGAACTTCTTACAAGGGTATTCAAATCAGCTAGATATGGGAGTACAGGTGAGGCCAGAATTCTCTGCATCCTCTTGGTATGCTGACATTGTGTATGTATTACAAAACTTACAATCTCCTCTAGGATTAAACAAAAGTAGGGCTAGAGATGTGAAACTAAAAGCTGCGAAGTACTGTATTATGAATCAATTCCTATATTGGAAGGACCCTGGAGGTGTGCTGCTGAATTGCTTACTGGAGGAAGAGGCTAAACACACAAAAGAGGAGTTTCACAAGGGAGATTGTGGTGGTCATCATTCATGGAAGGTGACAGTCAAAAAAATCCTTAGGGTTGGTTTCTACTGGCCTACCATGTTTTCAGATGTATACAAAGAAACTGTTGCTTGTCACCAATGTCAGATTTTTGAAGGAAAAAGAAAGGCCGTTTCACTACCCCTTCACCCTGTCATAGTAGAAGCACCCTTCGAGCAGTGGGGTTTAGATTTCATTGGAGAAATAAATCCTAACTCATCAGGGGAACATAGATGGATATTGATTAGCCACTGACTATTTCACTAAGTGGATAGAAGCCATACCAACCAGGAAAGCAACCGAATGTGTTATCATGGATTTTCTGGAAGACAATATCCTGTCAAGATTCGGGTGTCCTAAAAGAATAGTGATGGAAAATGCACCGACATTTTGTTCTAAGAAAATGATAAATTTTTTCCACAAATACCATATCATCCTGAATCATTCAACGACATACTACCCTCAGGGAAATGGACTAGCAAAATCATCCAACAAAAGTTTAGTAAGAATCATAAAGAAGTTGTTGGAGGATAATAAGAGACCTTGGCACACAAAGCTGAAATATGCCCTGTGGGCCGATAGAATAAGTACAAAGAGGGCCATTGAGATGTCCCCTTTTCAGCTGGTGTATGGAGCCGAAGTGGTTTTTCCAGTTTCTCTAGGATTGTCGATTATGAGGTTGCTGCAGGGGATAGAAGAAGAACCAAACCACATGCACAGAAGGGTGAATCAGATAGTCGAGCTGAATGAGTTAAGAAGTAGATCCTATGACAAAGTATAGGGGCACCAAAAAAAATAAAGAGTGCCTTTGACAGAAAGGAAAAAGAAGATCAGTTTCAGGTAAATGACCTGGTCCTGAACTGCGATGTTCCAAGGGAAGATAAACATGGGAAATTCGACCATATGTGGATGGGGCCCTATATTATTGCAGCAAACCGAGGAGAAAATTCTTTTATCCTGGAGCACCAAGATGGGTCCTCTTGGTTAGGAGGTCCAGTCAACGGAAGGTTTTTGAAGCACTACCTATCCTAGAGAAAGCAAGTAACCCATGTACCATAGCCTGTATATATTTTCATTTTTTCACATTTGTTTTGGGTTTTTAACGTCGAGCCCGAAAGACTTGAAGCCCGAAGCGAAGGCCCTAATGTCTGGTAGGAGAACCATGTTTTCATTTTTGAATTTTCAGCCTGGATATGAAAACAGGTGCAGTTTCAGTTTCTAGAGAAAATTTTTCAATTTAGGGTTTGCAGAACCTGCCCAATGGATCAGGCACTTAGTATATGGAGTTCTTTGCTACCTCACTGGGAGGATAGCATCCCCGGTTGGAGCCAGTTGTTAGCACCTATATATTTTTTCTCTTTTGTAGCTTAAAAACCTGTATATGAATGGTGGAGGGTCAGACAACTACTTGATGGAGGCTTAAAGTAATCCCCATCCTAGATGGCCATGTGCTAGGACATGGGAAAGAATGGGCTAGAAAGGGTCCAACGCAATAAAAATGGATTAATGTCAAAGACCAGGTAGTAATAGGAAAATAAAGTGGCTAAAGGAAAGCGGAGAATACCCTAAATCCTATAGTTTGTATGCAATTCATGAAAGACTAAGCATCGCATAGGTCGGCACTGTTGATCTAGAGCGGAAGCAAGATCTATGGCTCTCAATGGACAGTCACATGGCCAAGTTGCGAGGAAGAAAGGGAAAAGGTGGATGCGATGGGCTTGGTCCCGCCGGACAGGTGTCGACTTAGGAGGGCGTCGCAAGGAGAAAGGAGCAGCGAACAATGCCATATTGGGCACATGTGATGGTGGGACCGGTGCAGGGATCTATGGTGGAGGTTATCCCTTAGAGATCTAAAGGTCCAGGTTCATTCTCCAAACTAAAGTCCTAAGTCTCCAGAAGATCTACGGTTCGGATGGCAGGAAGAGCCGCATCAATGGTTGGTGGAAGTCGGAAACACACAGGATATAATAGGAAGGACCCCACCAGCAAATGGGATGGTCTAAGAGTTAAATAGAGCATGAGAACTCACCATGGATACACGTTTGAAAAGAAATGGATGGTTCTCATAGATAGTCGCATCAAGACGTAGCACGCTAGATAGCGACAGGGCAGATGCGATGCACCTTTCCTGTCGGACAAGTGTCAACTCCAAAGCCTATCGCATGGAGAAAAGGCGATAGAGGAAAAGCTCTTTGGGTGCATGCAATATTGCCCCATAGATGCATCCGGTTGAGATGAATGGCCCAGATGAAAAACCGCAAGATGATCCTACGGTAGAAATAGATGGGTTGTCAAATCAGTAGGTGAAGAGAAAGTCAAATCCGACGACGAAAAGTGAGCACGTGAGAGTTTAAATGGTTAAGATCAAAGGACAGCTGGCCAAATAAACTGGAGGTTATGGAAACCTGGTTATATATATAAGAAACGCCCATGAAGGTTGACATTTGTTTCGAAGACCTGTCGAAGTTAGAAAGTCTCTCGCCGTGTGGAAGACGACGAAGGTGACAGAACCTTCAACAGGGTGCGTGCAGGGATTCCAAAGTGACAGGTAGGATCTATAACCGCCATTCTCTAAAAAATATAAGTCTTTTACAGTCATAGGATGGGGGCAGAGGAAGCTTCTACCAGTTCTAGGGTTAAGGTTTCCTTGGCAGATAGGGACTCCGATGTATTCAACACATGCATTTGGCTCCCAGTTCTGGAAATTAAGAAGTGTTGGGCCCAGGTTGAGACAAAGTTTTGGAAACACCTTTTTGAGACATGCAGGGAAAGCTGAGCTGAGCGTAGCTTGGAAATGCAATTTTGGCTAAGTATTGAGGATGCTGCGAAGTTGCATGTAGCATCCAACTTTGGACTAGACTACGGAGTTGCGTGCAACATTGAAGTTTTGGCCGTGATGCGAAGACTAGTACTGTGCCGAAGCAATGCTATGGAGTTAGGAGGACACGTGGAGCCAGCAAAGAGGTGTGTTGGACAAGTATCAAGTGAAGGTACCGGTTGGACCGGGGTAGCAGCCATTTTTGGAAAGATATTCCAAGATTGTCGAGCAGCGGACATAGGAAAATTAGGAAGGTGGCCATGCATGGATTGTTAAGGAAAGCGACGTTTGGCACGTTGAGAAGGTAAAACTGTTAGAGAGAAACAGTTCGGCAGAAGTAGCCTGTAGGCACACGTGCGACAGGAAGGCCAATAGCGATAGGATGAGGACGTGGAGATCCACTAGAATCAAACAGACGCTACTAAGAGCCAGCAAGCCGGTTTGGAAAACCTGCGCAGTTTTGGAAACCCTTAAGGGTTGAGGGTTCTAGGTCTTCAACATTGTATAGACATGACCTTCGGGCATGATCTATTTAAGAAGACAATTTTGTATGGGATGGGGTTGCTCTATTTTTTAGGGCTAGATGCTAGTTGTTAGAGTAATCTTGAGATAACCTTTTGCATTGTAAAATCTCTCTGAGCTGAGAATATTGTAAAGGCTCTACAGTTGTGTGCGCAGAGACCTAGCCAAGAGAAGGGAGAGTCTGCAACGGAGTGCGCAGACTAAGAACGGTTGCCCGATCCCTTTTTGAAAGAAATATATTACCAACCATTCTTGTGGATGTAGCTTTCCATCCAGGGAAGTGAACCACATTAAATCCTGTGTTATGCGATGATGTTTATTAATGAATGACTGTCTGTATTACCTGTAGAATGAATGTTTGAATGTTTCCTTGCATGCTGTAATAGGAGAACTTTGATATGCATTTACTAATAGGAGAAGTTTGGGAATGATATGCTAAGTTCCATGTGAACAGATGAATCGCGAACATTTTAATTATATGTTAAGATCGTGAATCAGTCATTTAAGCTTAATACTTTCTTAAACGCAGTGAAGGAACGCAGCACAGCTAGTCATGACTATCATTTCAGTTCACATTGTACAGATCCAAGTTCTTGAATGAATGCTAGAAAGATAACCAGTAAGTGCCTGAATGAATGGACGAGTGATATTCATTTCAATTCCTTAGCATTTTCAAGATCTTCCAAGTAAAGAATCAGCATGGTGGACTCGCAATTCCAGTAGAGAACTCGCAGCAGTAAGAATTATTTAAGTGAGGCCCGCAGGGTTTCCTTCATAGCATAGATCCTGCTGCGTACCGCATCGCTTTGCCCCACAGCGCACTCCTTCTGTCCTGCGCTGCGCAACTTGTTCATATAAACAACTCATAATTTACTGTGGAAACCTGATTCCGCAGTACCCCATAAGATACACCTCGGGTGAGACCTCAACCTGCTTGCAGGTTGTTGCCGAAAGTGCCGGTGCGAAGGGGTTTTGTTCGTCAAAAGGGAGAACCGCAAAGAACCTGGGTCTAATTGGAAACCTCTTGGTCAGTTTAAGCCAACAAATGGTTTCGTTTATACGCTAGAATCCATGATGAGTTGCAATCACGATGTGTGAAGAAGAATATCAGTTCCCCGAAGGATCTGACTATTGGCATGCTGAAAAGACAAAAATCCAGGCTTGGTGGGATAAGACCATAAGAGATTTTAATAGACAAGGGAATAGACATCCATGTCTAAGCGACACACAGTGGTAGGATAGATATCTGTTGGACGACATTCACGAGATGTTTTGGGCATCATTTCCAAACGAGCTACATGCATGGATCTCGCGACTCGCACATAAGAAAAACTATTTCCAGGGAGGAATACCCATGGAATGGAATCCTGAGCTCACATCACAACTCAAGGCACTAGATATCCCGTTGTCACGCGCAGTTGACTATTGGGTTGATCATATGTTAGAAGGATTTGTAACAGAATTTGCTGTAGACACACTCAAATCCTGCAGCCAAGCAGAAGCAAACTTTTTCGGAGGATTTCAAGGTAAGTTCCTGAACAATCTCAGTCTCTACATTAAGATGATGTTAGCTGAGAAAGGTGTTTTAAGAATGTAGTAATATTCTTGAAGCTTGTCATGATAAACAGTACATATATTGATTCTGACAAAGAAACACATACTCTTAGAAGTGGTAAGAGATATAAAATTAATAAGAATCTGGGAGGCCCTGGACTTCATATTAATACTGAGATCCCGTGTAACATTGACAACGAAGCTGTACCACCATTTATGCCTGAGAATGCACCGGCTGCAGAGACCGCACCACCTTTATCTCAAAAACCACCTGCTACTCAATCCACCCTGCAGAAGACTTAGCTTAGTCCATCTCTCCCGATAGTCCCATTTGTATTTACTGTGCAGATCCCTTTACAGTAGCCGTACACTAATCCTGGCGCTCCACCACGTAGTAGCACAATGGAAAACATAGATATGAAGCTACCAATATTCAGAGGAACTGGCTTAGAAGACCTTGACCAACATTGGTTTCTTTGTGAAGCCGTATGGAGTGTAAGACAAATCCAGGATGTTGCAGTGAAGCAAGCACAGCTCATCACCACCTTTAGAGACAGAGCTTTACATTGGTTTATGAAATACTCTACCATACAGCCGAGAACTCTCGTAGAAATTAAAGCTGTGCTCATAGCAGAATTTAAGAAACCTAAATCTGAATCTCAGTGTATAACCAGGTTGAAAGAAATAAAGTAGAAACCGACTGAAACGGTTTGGGAGTTTGATCAGAAGTTCAAGACCCTATTAGACCAAGTGTCATAGCTCCATAACAGCACAAGGAATGGTTCATTGTTGCGCTGTTGCCCCATATTCAGTTACCATTGATGCAGCAGAAGGTTGAGTCCCAGGCAGAGGCCTTGGAGATCGCAATGAAGCTAGAGGCTTCGCCGATTGGTGAGACTAGTTCTGGGATGTCTCAGATCCAGAACCAGCTGACCACCCTAACACTAGAGTTGCAAAGCATGAAAAATGGAAACGAACAAAGGTATGAACCTAGACACGAGGTCGGGTGTACAGCTTGTAAAGGAGAAGGCCATGACAGAGAGAATTTCCCTCTATTCCGCGACTATCGTAACAGTGGTGCGCCAAACCCATTGAATCAGAATCAGGCCCCATGGTGTGAAATCTGTAGAACCACAGGACACAGACCTGAAGACTGTTATCTTATACAGAAATATGTGAAAACGCCTAAAAATTTATATTGCAGTTTCTGTAAATCAGTTGGACATGATGAATCCAACTCTCATGCATATGAATTAATGAACGAAAGAAAAAGGGATATGGAATCAATGCGAGGCGCTGGCTTGTACCGCGTACAAGAAGATGCCTAGCTGAAATAAGAAAATACACAATATGACCAAGGAGGATACAGAGGTCGTGGTGGTGGATACTGCAGCAGAGGAAGAAATGTTGGCCCCGTGTAGGGAAGAGTCCACGACCAGGTCATTTGTTATAATTGTGGCCAGCAAGGTCACGTATCCAGAGAGTGTGTTAACCCATGCACTACGTCCAATTACTGTAAATCATTTGACCATGTTATTGAAGATTTCCCAGTGCTAGAGGTCGAAATGCAGAAACGAAGATGGACGGATGCATCGAACACAAATGTCCAATGGATCGCAGTAGAAAATAGACTAGTGGATCCGAGCATCAATGTGGTCATGCGCAGTGGCGCTGAGACAGGCCGCAATAGAGGAGCGGAAGCTTCAACATCAGGGGAGGCACATACGAAGAAGGACCCCCTTGAAACAGTATGTTTAAGGAAAGCTCCAGGAAAAGCACCCCTTCTTAATTTATAGAAGAAAAATGAGATCTTCATTGATGCGCGAGATACCTTTAGAGAACCAGCAGATAAGTCGTCAAGGATCCCGCTGCATAGTGAAACACCGCATGTTGAAGGCATGCCGACTCCTTATGATAACACAAGCACTACGACAGATGTCCGTACTTCTGTTGCGCAGTTCTTGCGAAGCTGCATGCAGTTACTAAAAATCGAGAAAGCCATAGTAGAGCTCCAGAAGCTCATTAGCCAGTATGAAACTTAGATTGCAACAGAGACTTTAGATAGCGCTGCACAGCATATAAGGAAACACAAAAGAATAGGCTGAGAGATGAGGCTTACTGTGCAGATAGGAGATTTTGAGATGGCTGAAGTCATCCTTGATCTGGGATCAGAAGTCAATGTCTTGACTAAGCAGACATGGCAGCAGATGGGTCGACCAAAGTTGCTCTGGTCACCTATCCAGTTACGGATGGATAATCAAGAGAAGGTCATACCTTTTGGCCGCTTAGCTAATGTAGTAGTTGACATCGACGTAGTATAGAGTCATGCAGACTTTGAAGTTATTGAAATTGTGGATGATAGTCAACCTTTTCCAACAATATTGGGAATTGATTGGGCTATGGATAACTTGGCTATCATAAAATTGAAGACAAAGAAGATGATCTTTGAAGGGAAGCATCTTAGAGTCATCGCACCATTGGATCCTAAATATGGTGACAGATACAGTGAGCCAATTCAGGAGGAATCCCAAGCTCAAGAGTTAGACCGACTGGAGGAATGCCAAGCTCAAGATTTAGACTGACTATACCAGCTAACTGCGAACAAGGAAGACTACATTAATCCTATTGCGGACGGTACACTCAGCTAGCGATGTGACACTTCTTGTATCTTTGAATCAGATACAGGATTGGAGAATTAGCAAAGCCACATGCATGAAGTATCAGCAAGAAGATGTGCACAGGTTACGAAATCACTGTGTTGGATTGGAAAAGAGGTGAGTCCTATTCCCACATATGATGGCTCTGCTAATGTTTACAGTTTCATAAGGGATAATACTGCAGCTATGCCAGATGAGCGTAGACTATCAGCTTTAGATATGGCATTGCGCGATACACCTTCCAGATGGTGGAATGCACATAAGAAAACATTGACCACTTGGGATCAATGTAGAACTAAGATGCAGATCCGATTTGCCGAAAGGGTTTACCCTTCGAAAAGTATAATGGACAGACAGACCCTAGCCAGCACATCGAAATCTGTTCAAAGGAATGGGTTGAAAGACCACCTACAGAATGGGTACATTTATTTGTACACACATTGGATGTGGGTATCCTAGAGAAATGGTACCTAGACCTGGAGTTGCGCAGTGAACTCACTAATTGGGAGATGCTCACTGTGAACTTCCAGAAGGACTTCAGTTTTGAAGATGAGAATCCACTAATCCATGAAGCATTACAGCTAATCAAGAAGCACATATTCCAGGATGACTTTCCTCATCAAAACATGACATTGTAGGAGTTTTTTGGGATAGAGTGCGTTCTTGCGCACCTACAATCAGAATGGAAGGAACATGAAGAGCACTTTATCAAGTGTTACAACTTAGCTAAAGATACCAATGATACAAATAAAGATGATGAGGAGGACCCGCGCAACATAGATATACCAGATTCAGAAGGCACGCATGAGGTAGAAGGACCTCCGTTGGAAATCCCAGATATGACTGGACCAGTAAAAAAACAAAAAGTGAACATTGGCACAGACAAAGAGCCGAAGTTCGCATCAATAGGATATTATTGCGATGATAAGACTGTTGCGAAGATCGTAGATACCTTACATGAGTATTAGGAACTTTTTGTTGCAGCAACATCACCCCCAAATTTTGTAGATATTGGAGGCCCTCCTTTCTTTTTTATAGAAAGATTGCCTAAAAAAGTTAAGTCTCCTTTGAAAAATTTTTGGACTTAGTTTTGTTTCAACTGAAGAATCTGCTTTAGAAATTTTGAAGTTTTTCTTCTAAGTCAAAACTCAGGATTCTCTCCCGAAACTGGGGAAGAACTCAGGATTCTCTCCCGAAACTGGGGAAGAACTTAAAATTCTCTCTTGAAACTGTGGAAAAGACTCAAAGTTTCTCCCCGAAACATCGAAAACACTTAGCCTTTTTTTAAAATTTCGGAAGAACTTAAAATTGACTCCCGAAACTGCGGAAGAAACTCAAAATTCTCTCTCGAAACTAGGGAAGAACTCAGCGAGCTTGCCTGAAACTGCGAAGGAACTTGGGATTATCTCCCGAAATTGCGGAATCTTTCACCAAGTGTTGCCGCAATAAGTTGGTCTTGTCCCTAGGTTACTCGACCATTCATATTTCGATAAAAAAAACTTAACAAAGTTATTCATGAATTGCGGAAGGACTTGCTGAGTCTTTCCGAAACTTCGGGACAACTTGGCAAAGCCGACTGTGATAAGCTTCCAAGAGAGTGAATTTTGGAAGAACTCACAAAGTGCTCCCGAAACGCCGGAACGACTCACCATTTTTTTCCGCCACTGCGAAGCGTCTTTTTGTCTTTCCCGCAACAAAGTCTCCTGCCTTCGGGAGGAAATCATGAGTTCTGGCCGCAACTGCGGATGAAACTTGTGAGTCGGCTCCGCAACCAACGGTTGCGCTTAAATGCCAAGTTGGCTTGAAAAGACCGCGCCGTACGAGCATTAAACCCTGTTTTAAATCGTCACCTACCCGTTTAAATGCCCGGACATGTCTAACTTTATATAAGGGTGGTGGGGTTGCGTTGGTCCCATTGTTAGTTTGCTATTCAAAGAACGCCGTTGGGAAGACCGCGTCGGCTCGCTCCAGCTCAGATTCTTAGAAAGGTGTATCCAATGGATCTCATGGGGCTGTTGCATATATCTTGATCCAGCACTCATGGCATAAGATATATTAGGCCTTGAGTGTGTCAAGTATAGAAGAGAACTGATCAACTGTCGATACAATGTAGAATCTGCAAGCAGTGTAGAATCTCCCTCCTCAAGACTAATTCCTGAGAGGAATGGGAATGGGGCTACCTTACAATCTGACATATTGAATTTGCTTAATAGGTCTGAAACATATTTTTGCTGATATATGGTGATCCCATCAAAATTTTGAGCTATATCAAGCCCTAGAAATTGTTTTAGCAAGCCCAAATCGTTCATGTCAAAAGCTAGATTTAAAGCGGTTTTTAATTTGTCAATTGAACTAAGAGTGCTACCTTTTATCAAAATATCATCAACATAAAAAATATAATCATCAAATTACCTTCAGTTTGTTGTAGGTACACATTTGGATCTGATTTGCACCTTCCGAAGTTTTGTGAGAGAAGGAAGGAGTCCATCTTTGCATACCAAGCTCTTGGGGCCTTTTTTAAGCCATACAATGACTTCTTCAATCTGCATACTAACTTTGGATCTGATATATATCCTTCTGGATGCTTCATATATATTTCTTCTTTCAAATATCCATTGAGAAATGCACTCTTCACATCCATATGGTGCACTTCCTAGTGCTTGGATGCGGCAATGTCCAAAAATAGACGGATAGAATCCATCTTTGCAACCAGTGCAAAGGTCTTAGTGTAGTCCACTCCTTGGACTTGGGAGAAACCTTTTGCAACCAACCGAGCTTTGTATTTGCAGGTTGATCTATTAGCAGCAATGTTTTTGCGGTAGACCCATTTACATTGGACTAATTTCCTCCCAGGTGGAAGACAAATTAGCTCCCATGTAGCATTCTTTTGAAGAGAACTGTACTCTTCATCCATGGCGGTTTTCCATCTCGGATCTCAGTGGGAATGATAATATGATTTAGGATCTGAACATATCATCAAATAAAATTTCTCAGATAGCAAAGGATCAACGAATGAAAGAGCCATACCTGTCTTTGAAATTCTGCTCGAGTCCTCCTTGGATCAACAGGATTTCCAATGTTTTGACCAGCAGAATTGAGTGTATTTTGGGCCCACTTTGGCAAGTGTTAGGGCACAACTAGATCAAATTCTAAACCTGATATATATTTTTCATCAAAGTATGATAAAATATCAGAAATATCAGAACCAATTCTTTCATCTTCTTCAAATTCTTCTTCTTGTAGAGGCGGTAAATCAACAGTTTCTTCCTCGACTAGTTCTAGATTTTGAAGCGGTTCTTCAAATATGACACTTCACTCAATGAGTATGTTTTTGGATATGGTATCCATTATTTTGTATCATTTTTATTCTTTAGAATATCCCAATAGGATGCATTCAACACTTTGTGGATCCAAATATTTTCTCTTTTCAGTCGGAATTCTAGCCAAAGCGGTTGAACCAAACACACATAAATTGGACACATCGGGTTTGTGACCAGTGTAAGCCTTGAAAGGTGTAGTATCAGTCAAAGATGAATGTGGAACTCTATTTTGAATGTATGCATCAACATTCATGGCCTTAGCCCAAATATTTTCAGCCAAACCTTTTGATTTAATCATACAAGTTGCCATCTCTTTTAGTGATCGGTTCTTCCTTTCCGCTACACCATTCATCTGAGGTGTGTAGGGAAATGTGTGCTGGATCCGAATGTCGCTTTTAGCACAAAGTTGCAGCAGATCTGATTTGATATATTCACCTCCATTATCAGATCTAAGAGCTTTTATCTTCCTCTTGGTGGCAGTCTCAACAAAAGCCTTAAAAAACTTGAATTTTTCTAGTACTTCTGACTTGTTTTTGAGAAAGAAAACCCATGTAAATCTGGAGAAGCCGTCGATGAATGTCAAAACATACCTTGATCCATTCATGGAGGTATGTGGCATCAGACCACTGATATCAGAATGTATCAGCCCCAAAATGCAAGAATCTCTGCTAGCTTTGCCTCGGTCAAATTTGTGCTCGGGGTGCTTCCCAATGATGCAACCTTTGCATATTCCCTTCGAGGATTTGATCGTCAGAAGGCCATCAACCATGGAATTTTTCTGTAGCAGCTGCAAATATTTATAATTTAGGTGTCCAAACCTCTCATGCCATAGACTACTAACGTCATTTCCATGAGTCAGAAGAGCGGTGGGCTTGTCATGCGGCATAAAGTGTGAAAATTCATATGCTTTTGAAGCATGATTTGCTTTTCCGAGCACAATAATTTTTCCACTTTGAATATAGAAATTTCAAATTTGTTATGGAAGAATACAACTTTCTTTGGTGAACTAGGGTGTTTCATCTAATAAACGGAAAGAAGATTCGAAGCTAAGGAAGGAACATAGAGAACATTGTGAAAACTGCCATGCTTTAAATGAATGGTTCCTTTTCCCTTTGAAGAGATCTCAGAGTCATCTCCCATGTGGATGGAGATGGTGCTGTTGGGATCAAATGATCATAGAGAATATTTATTTGAAGCCATAAATTTCAAATCTCTAGAATCAATGAGTAGAGTTGTGGAAGTTGAAACAGTTTCCATGAGTACATGACCTCTCTTGGGATGATCATTTTTCTCGTTCTTCTTTGCACCGTCAGGAAGGGTTATGTTGTTTTTCTCTAAGAGAAGAGCCACCTGATCTATGGTATTCTTCATGCATGAGCTTTCAGGATCATAGCCCTTGCTGCAATAAGAACATTTAGATTTCTCTTTGCCCTCTTTCCCTTTTTTCTTGTTTCTTGAACCGGATGGCTCATCTGATTGTTTTGTCTTCTCTCTTTGCTTGGACGAATCAAAATTTGTCTTCTCTTTCTTTTGCTTCCCTTTTCCATTCGTAGATTTGAATCCACCGGCAAATAAAGCTTGGTATTTGGAGCATATGTTCCCCATTTGAATGAGTTTATCATGCTCCTTCGTCACGGATTCAATGAAGGCACTTAAGGTAGGCATTTTCCAATTCGGAATTGTGAGCTTTCCTGTATTGAAAGTTGAAACAAAAACTGAATAATATTTCACAATTTTTGAAAGAATACATAGGATCAATTGTTTATCTTCTTTTTCAACTCCACATTGCTTCAATAGCATAACCAAGCTTTTAAACTTAGTGAAGAAGTCATTGACGGTCTCAAAATTTTCAGGATTGAGGGCAATCAACTCATTCTCTAGGTGATAAGACTTCATATCATCCTGCTTGCCAAAGAGTGTGGCAAGATTCTCCCATACCTCTTTCGGAGTAGTCAATCCACTGAGATGGAAAATAAGATCCTTAGAGATGTTGAGACAAAGGAAACCATAAGCTTCATCAAGCTTATTGAAATAATTTTCCTTCTCTACTGCTGATGTAGCTTCAACTTCTAGGCCCATGGTAACGCTGTAGAAATTTTTAGAGCGTAGCAATATCTCCATATCAGCCTTCCACTGAAAATAGTTGAAAGGAGTGAGATGATTTGATGAATAAGTGTCCATCTTTCAAGAATGGTGAATGCAATGGAGGAAGAATAACCTGCAAATCACAAGAAAACAAGAACCATAAGGTCGAACAATCCACCCTTTTTAAGTTGCTTCACACTCGGCATAAGACAATCAAGCAAGATTGAAGATCCAATGATTCGAATCTAGGAATTATGTGGAAAAATCTCGGCTTCTGGAGTGGATTGGAAGAGAATTTTTTGTCACTGCATGACCAAGAGCGAATGCACATGAGATTTTGCATGCCGCTGCTGAGATATTTTTGTGAGCAATTCACTCAATCCTCATGAATAATCCCTGCAGAAAAGAATTCTTGTCCCTTCCATGGCTTTGATACCATGTGAAATCTAAGCACAACAAATCTGTTGAACAAGTAAATCAATCACAACAAATGCATAACGAAGAATATGTGTAAAACTGTGCAAGAGAATTGCAGCAGTGCTCTATTGAACTTATAAGTAGAATACAATACAAGATGCAGTCACAATGACTGAATAACTCAAATTAACCAAGGAGGTAATTCAAAATGTTTGCATGGAATAGCTTGGCTCCACTAGCAGTCTTCATCATTAGATCAGTGGAGTCATCAATGCACTAGTAACGGTCAACCAAGTGTCAAACTGATTCTAACTGAGTGTGGTAGGTGTAAATGGCACATGGAGGCACTAACTGAATGAAGGAGGCTTAGTGGAGGGCACATAGGCATCTAACTGGAGTCATATTAGGCAATCTAGTCTCACTAGGGGTCCAATGGAGTGATACAATCATTTGAGGAGTCAATCTAGCCTTAAATCAAGGAAATATCTCAACTAACTGAAGTGAATTGAGTGGTAGGTGAAGAAGTGTGCCTTTCTCAGGTGGTAGGTGAGAAGTGGGTGCCTTACTGACTAGGAGGGAAAAAACTGCAAGGAAAGAAGCTCTCGAGGTTAGAAAAGTGAGGACTGGGTGCTAGGTGACACCAAACTGATGACTGGGATGCATGCAATTGTATGACATCCATGCAGAAATGCATGTTGCATGCAGACATAAAACTAAATGATGAATGTATCCTAACAATAATCTCATATAGAAGCGAACTTCGGTTCATTCTCAGTACCAGTGTTGATCTTTCTAGTCTTCACATGACTAGTGAGTTCTGGAATTTCTAAGTCATATCCTTCTACTTCGCGTTTTCCTTCAGACTCCAGTATGTTTACATCGCGCAGATCTTCATCTTCGTCTCCATCTAATGCGACGTTATAACATTCCAGGGCATGTTCAAGTTGTCTTTCCCATTCTGTTCGTGCATATATTGGTAACGAGGTATCATTGAATACCTTCTTTCTAATGATCTGCAGAGCCTCACTGGTACTCGGACAATCATCCTCAAAACTGAAAGTGGATTGAAAGTCAGTTATCAGTATGTGCCAATCTACCCTGCCTCTACAAAATTCAACTTCTACATACGAGTTCTTTGGAATTTTCTCTAATGTGTGTATAAACTTGTGCACCCATTCTTGCTTAGGTGTATGTATCCACGCTTTCAAACAAATCTCTATGTGATCTCTAGGATCAGTCTGTCCATTATATTGTACTTGAAGAATCTCAGTTTGTTATGTAAATATGATTTCCATCATGTGGTTACATTCTTCCCATGTGTTCACGTTATGTTTATGCGGAACCCACCATCTAGAAGGTGCAGCGTGCAGTTCTATATGTAGCACAGCTAGCTTATGTTATGCTGGAACTGAAACTAGATATTCATGAAGTAATGCATGTACATTTCCAAGAAAATCATAAGTAGGGATTGGGATTACCTCTGTTCCAATCTAGTGTAGTGACTTTGTGATCTTCTCACATCGTCTTGTTGATACTTCATGCATTTTACTCTGCCAGTTCTCCATTCCTTCATTTGAGTTTGTTATGCAAGAACTGCCGCATCTCTAGCTCAATGTACCATCCTTAGTAGGACTGATCTAGTCTACTTGATTCACTCTCATCTTGTAGATCAAATCAAGATCTTGATCTTTGCATTCTTCTCTTACTAGTTCAATATATCTAAGTCCTTATGCAGGGTCCAAAGGTGCGATGACTCTGATATCTGATCCTTCAAATATCATCTTCTTTTCTTGATATTGATGATTGCGAGGTTATAAATTGCCTAGTCAATCCCTAACAGTGAAGGATAAGGGTTTATGTAGTCTATTATCTCAATAAATTCAAAGTTTTATTTACTTCTCAATCTAGCAATGTCAACAAGGACATCTGATACTCTCCCAAAAGGTATAACCTTTTGCTGATTGGATAATCTCAACTGTATCGGTGACCATGATAACTTCGTATTTCCCATCTGTTCCCATGTCTTATTTATTAAGGAATTCACCTCTGAGCCTAAGTCAAGAATGATCTGGTCCATTTCAAAGTGTTCGATCTAGGCATTTAATCTCATCTCTCTTCCGATCCTTTTATGATTCTTGATATGATGAACTGTATTATATGCTTCACTTATGGCATTACGTTGCTCATAATGACTGAATATGCTTTATATCTTTGCTAAGGCATTTCCATGCTTTAACAACTTCATGCAGCTCTATAGGAACTGCGCAACAGGACTTATGAGTTCTGTTGCAGTATGTGATCCATCATATGAAATTGGAATATCCACAACAGGCGTTGATTCACTTCGCAACTGGCCTCTTGGAATCACAGGTTCTGAAGTTTGTAAGACTTTTCTAGTCTCCATGAAGGCTTCTTTTTCTTTTTTAAGGTTGAAGGTAGGAATTTTTCCAGTGTCTTTTCTTATCCAAGCCCCTTCATTAGGCTTCTGTTGCGTGGTGCAGTCCTTAGAATTCAAAGCTTCAGTTCGCTGATCTCCACCTATTGTAGCTTTGCTTCATGTCACAACATGGATGTTGTGATCTTTGTTTCGTTCTCCAGCTGCAATCATATGTATGTTCGGATTCTGTGCTTATGGTGACTCTTCTCTCTTGCATTTTTTCTTGCAAAATAGGAATGTGCCCACCCCTAGCGTTAGGAATGTTCCCACCCCCAGCGTTAGGAATGTGCCCACCCCCAGCGTTGGGAATGTACCCACCTCCTGTTAACACCCAAAAAGTGCTCACTACCTCATCTACCACATTATATGGCTCATTTGTCCATTTTCCTACCATATTTCCCTTAAAATCCCAAAAAATCCCACTAAAATGCCTCCAAAAGGACACAAAACCATCAAAATAGCCTTAAAAAAAGGCTAAAAAACCCCCTTTTCCTCCAAAAATAGCAAAAATCCCCTAAAAAGGGAATAAAAAATATAAAATAATGAGGAAAAGGAGGAAAAAACCCTATACAGCTGCCCAAAACCATGTGTTACCCAAAACCATGGGTCAGCACTCCACCACCAAAAAACTATAAATAGGTGATGGAGATCCCTTATTCCATATCCACAATCACAAGCACCCTTACTCTGCCAAAATCTCTCTCGAAACCCTAGTTCACCATTGAACTACTTTCACCTTGAGAGCCACTTTTGTCCCATTCCCACCATTGGAGAAAGAGAAGGAGCACATTGGAGCTTGGAGCAACCCTCTTGGACATTGCAAAGAGCTTCATCAAGCCTTCACATTGAAGGTAATATTAATACAAACCCATTATTTAAATTTGTTGTTTATGTTTTATGCACATGTTAGAGTAGTTTTTACATTTCTGTTTTAGCTTAATTATTTACATTTACTGAACTGCTACTAAGGAGTCCATTCTCCTTAGTAGGTGCTCATTTGCACAAGCTAGGGGTAAAACCCTAGCTACAGTTTTGGCGACTCTGCTGGATTTTGAATTTCTGGTTTCCGTTTTAAATTTTTTCCTTTCGGCTGTCCCTTTCGGCCGCCGCACACCGCGTCTTTTCCCTCTGCAGTCGTGTCCCGACCGCGGCTCTCAGACTGATTCCGACGCCCTGCCGACGGATTCAAGTCTGTTACCTGCGATCCGACCGCGGCTAATCAGCCTGTTTGCTGCGATCTGACTGCGCCTGTCGGCCATTTTCCCGCGTCCCGAATGCGGCTCTCTGCCTCTTTCGTGCATCCTGACTGCGTCTGTTAGCCCTTTTTCCGTGACCCGACTGCGTCTTTTTCCCCGTTTCCTACGTCCCGACTGCGCCTGTTGGCCCGATAACCGCGACCTGACCACGTCTGTTTCCATTGAACCCGCGGTCCGCCTGTTCCGATTCGCCACAGACCCGCGGTCTGATCTCTGCATTTTTTCCCTAATTTGAGCCCAGCCCCTTTTGCTGCAATATTTTCTGCATTTGAACAGCCCTCTGTCCTACCTGCAGCCCAACTTCCCTACAGCCTTTCTGCAACATAATTTCTGTTCCCTTTACAGATTTCTTTTTAAAATTTCAGTATTTTTAATTCAGAAAATTTTGCAAGTTAAAATTTCAATTTCAGTATTATTGATAGTTTAGAAGTTTCCCCCCTTGTGGCATTTCTATTTTTTGGGTTCATCACCTCACGAGCACACACTCTGTCACATAAATCAAGTGAGCCTTAAAAAGTACCTAATTAAACCAACATTCTAACCCCACTTGGGGAACACAAAAGAATCATTGTAGTTAGGTAGGATCGGGGGGATAGGCTTCCAATAACACCCCTCGGTTATTTCACTTGAGACATAGTTGTTGTCCAAATAGGGAACCAAAATCCCCTAGTACTTTTTGGCACGGTCACGACCAGTTTATCAGAGGGCCTCTCCCTTAGGAGGGTTGAATTCGGGAGACTGGTTCCGGAGGCCTGAGTGGAATACCGCACTCCATTCAGTAACCGAAGGGCTACCTTTCGCGGTTCGCGGGATATCCCTGTATAGGGGTATTGCGGTCAACGAACTAAACGGCAGATTCACCTTTCTGGATGTGTCATGAACGGGGTATCTTAGTTGCCATTCTTCTAGGATTGACTACCCGGTGTCCCTCCCAGTAGGGGGATATCATAGCCACTTGGCTTTTCTACTCATATTGTCTGACTTGGATTTCATCACCTTGCAGAGGATATGTTTAGTTGAGTCAGAATACTTTTAGTTAGGTGTTTGCATGCTCCTTTACCTCCCTTTGGTCTAGTGAGTCCACCATTTTTTCCTTTTAGGAAACCTGCTGCTTGTTGGTATTCTGACCATATTTGTTGATACTCCACCTATTGTAGCACAACTGTTACAGTAGGTGTTTTGAGTTGGTTGTTGGCCTGAGTGCCTTGTTTTTTAGCTCTCCTTCTGCACACTCAGTTGCATTAGGGTCTTTGAGCTGTTTTTATACTCACCTCAACCCACAGAGATTAGACACCATCCGTCACCATTGATTCCCCGAGACATTCTCGGTGCCTCAGGGGAGAGCCCCCACAGCACGGTTCTCTTGACACCACCCGTCATAGATTCCGATCATCCTCCGTTGATACCACTCATCACAGGTCTAGAGCCTTGTCACTTGACTCCACTCGTCAGCGACGTAGGACTCCGTCACCAGATATTGACGCTCCTTACTTTACCTCCGATTCTGACGAAGAGTCTGAGAACCCTATTTACACTGCCCCTACTAGCCCCATGGCTGGCACGACTTCCACTCCTTTTGTCATAGGGACCATTGGTGGCACATCCACCACTACACCAGTTACTACACCTGTTTTGGGTATGCCCTCCATGGGACTCCCATCTACCGTTCCCCTCACGGTACCTATTCCCACTACATCAGTGGCTCACACTACCCATGGTGGTGCAGGCCCATCCTCCACCACCTTGGTTCCCCCACTTAGGGGCACCACCCCAAATCTTGTCCCTCCACTTGGGGGCACTGGCCCCAACTTGGTCCAACCCACTACTGTGTCACATCCTTCTTCCAGTTTTCCATTCATGGCTAGCCTCAACCTACCTGACCTGGCCAGATTGACCAACGATCCTATTCGACACGACCCTACGTGGCCTCATATGCCTACCAAGCTCCCCTCTGATATCCCTAAGTTCGAGGGTAAGGCCGGTGAGGACCCACAAAACCATATCATGTCTTTCCACCTATGGTGTTCCTCTAACTCCATAGTGGATGACTCTGTTCGCCTCCGTCTCTTACAGCGCACCTTCACTGGCTCTGCAGCCAAGTGGTATATCGAGCAACCTCATGGGACCCATGCCACCTTTGCTTCCCTCTCCTCGACCTTCCTGCAGTTCTTCCAGTTGCCTGTCCGCTATGACGCGGGCATTGAGATCCTCCTATCCTGCAGACAAAACACGGCCACCCATATCACGGACCACATCCATGAGTGGCGTCGATGCCGTAGCTTATGCAAGATCAAACTAGACGACCGTATCTTCCTAGATTGGTTCCTCAAATCCCTTCTCCTTGTTATTGCTAAGGATGTGGCATCAGAAAGACCCCAGTCTGAAGAAGAGGCCATCCTTAAGGCCCAATAGTTCGACCTCATTTACGCCCAATCGGGTTACCTTTATACCATTATAACTGACGCCCCTCGCGGCGAGTCCTCCCAGCATGATGCGCCGGGGGCATCCCACGCTGCAGATGGTATCATTGGTCGTGTTTCTTCGCATCCCCAACCATTTTCTATAGCACGACCTACCCCTGGCCCCGACCTGTCACAGGCTACCTCACAGTCTGGAGCAACCAACTCGTATGCTCCCATGACATATCACCACCATTCCCATGGACCCTCATGTCCACCTCAGTGCTTCGGTTATGCGACTCCTGCTTATGCTCCCCCAGTCGCACCTCAGCCTTACTACCATCAGCAGGCTGCCCCAGCTCCTGCGCCTTCACCAGCCCAACCCGCTTATTATCCGCCACAGGCAGCCCCTGCGGCAAACCCACAACCTGCTCCGCAGCCATATCAGCAACCCCCTCAAGTTGCTGCACCTGCTCAGCCTCCAGCACCTGCACAACCTCAAAATCCACCTGCTTCCCAGGGGCAAGTTTACGCCCAACAAAAACCGCAGCAAAACTAGAATAACCAACGAAACCAGGGCCAACAGAACCGCGGCAAAGGCCGTAATCGTGGGAACAACCAACCTGCAGACCAAGCCAGTCAACCGGCTAATCCCCCCGATAACAACAATGCGGCCCCCGCTAATCAAAACCCTGATCGCCCACCCAAGCAGGCCAAAAACCCCAATTTGCGAACAAACCATCCTTGTTCTATCCGCGGGGTATACGGCCACTACACACATGCTTGCCCACACTTGGAGCGAGCTCGGTAACTCTGGGTTGATGAGGCCCATTGCCAAGGGCATGCGGCTCCCCAAGCACCGCCCAACCCCCCCCAACCTCAACAACCCCCTTTGGTGCTGCAAAACCCCTTACCAACCCAAGGTGTAGTGAACACTCAGCCGTTGGCTCCCCCTCAAGCCAACGCGCCCCAACAACAACAGATCACTTACGCTGCTCCTGATCAACCCATGTTTGACTCAGGAACCCACCACCTGCTGATGATGTCATCTGCTGACGTCAACCTCTAGACCCGTCGGAACCAATATGGCTCCACCTCTGAAGCCACTCCCACGGATAAACCTACTAACGCCCATCCCACAGATCAAGCGTTACGTATTCCTCCAACTCCACTAGATGGCGCTCCCAAAGCCCCTCGTTTCCCACTTCGCCGTATCAACAATAACCCTAATGCGCGCGCTGCGTCAAACTACAACATTGTAGACGACCTAGCCCAATCTCCGGCAGCCATGTCTGCGTTAGAAGTCTTGAAGACCTGCCCTTCCCAGCGCAAGAATTTACTCTCCGCCATTGGGGGGATTGACCCAAATGATTCAAATTTGATGGCATTTGATTTAGACCAGTCTGAACCACGCCTACCTTCCAGCTTAGCATTCCAAGTTACTGTCTCCTTTAGGAATCTTGTCATCCATCGGTGCATCATCGATGAGGGTGCCTCCACATGCGTTATGTCTACATTCGTATGGCAGAAGCTGGGATCCCCTCCTCTCCAGCAGTCCACCACTGCATTACGCACCTACAACGGTCGTTCGGCTCAGCCCCAAGGCCTCCTAGCCAATGTCCCCGTCCAGTTAGGTGGCAAAACTGTACTCATTGACATTGAGGTAATCAATGCCCAATTGGATTATAACGTTTTACTTGGCCGCAGCTACATGTATGCCATGTGGGTGGTTGCCTCTTCCGTCTTTCGCATCATGATGTTCCCCCATGAGGGACGTGTGGTTAAGGTTGACTAGCTCACCTACTATGATCCCAGTGCTCCTGCGGCACCTGAAAATGTTCTCCCCATGGTTGAACAACCTGTTTCTCGTGCCACCACCTCGTTTGTTTCCTCTACGGGGCCTAGGGTCTACTCATACACGCCGATGACCTCCACCTTTCAATCCATTCCTCCCCCGTCATCTACGCCCGAAGTGTCTGACTTATGTACCTTGTCCCACGACAACCAACCACCTAACTTTCAACCACCCTTGTTGCCTAAACCACCATTGGTACCTAGCCACATTGGTGTTACACCCATCCATACGATCCCCTTCCTAGTCCCTCCATCGGGAGTAGTAAGCGCCCCGGTCATGGCTACCCTTAGCCTCCCTGGGTTAACCTTGGGATTACCTGTATGGTATCTTTTGCCTCCCGTTCGCCCGCCGACACCAGATGTCGTCCTCCAACCGGTGCAACCCATGGCTACTACCACTTAGCCACCTCCCGGTGTCTCTACCCCTTCGTCCTCCACGACTCCCCCTCCTACTCCCCAACCCACTGGGGGCAGAGGTCCACAACCTTACACTACTGTACCACCTCCCAAGATAGTCAAAAACCCTCCAGTATTTTGTGCTCCTCCCCAATGCTCGCTGTGCGACGAGTTGGGCCATGCGACCCACCAATTCCCACAGTTACCAGCATTGCAGAAGCACATGCAGATGCTCGACGATGACCCCAACATTCCAACTGTCGAACTAAACCCCCCTCCCAAACCTAAAGATAAGTCCCTACGTACCAACCACTCCTGCGCCATATGCGGTATTTACGGGCATCATTCACATCATTGTCCCGATCTCCTGGATTACAGAGCGGCTCTCTATGAGATGAACAATCTGGATCTGGAGACGGCACCACCCACCATTAAGGAGATTTACCCCCCGGTCTCTCCCCCTTCTAGAGAGGTTAATATCATCTATATGATCTCTTCAACCACTACCCCCTCGTCAACCGATTTGACGATGCAAACCTTCCGTACTGATGAGGAAGTCCTTGAGGCCCTGACTGCCCCGGATTATCCCTGGGATGACATGCACCACCATTCCTACTTCATCCCAGAAGAATCCTCCTCTAGCACAGCTACCCAATTCACAGTTGAGTCCAAAGACTTCCTCCCCACCAAGGTCGACTGGTTCAAGGACCCTATTTCTGCTCCTGACGCCTTCGAAGAAGGTAACATGGCCAACATTTCACCCGTCATCCAAGTTGATATCGCTGCCCCAGGACGTGCCCCTGAACTCATCACTTTAGGAGCATTCTGCAGTAAACAAGAGATTGAGGAATACATAAACCTTTTCAAAAAATTCCGTGATGTCTTTGCCTGGTCCTATACCGAAATGCCCGGTCTTGACCCCACCATTATAGAGCACCACATTGACACATGGCCTAATGTACCCCCCGTCCGTCAGAAACAGCGTCCTATTCCTCCCTCAAAGTTCCCAGGGTGTGACCCTGAACTCATCACTTTAGGAGCCTCCTGCAGCGAGCAGGAGATTGAGGACTACAAACAACTCTTCCACGAGTTCCGTGATATCTTCACCTCCCCCCTCGAGCAGCGTCTGCTGAAACTCAAACAAGCTAATGAAGACCGTCGTGCCACTCTTCAGAACATCGAAGCTGCCAAAAACCGCTCCAAATCCGGTTATGATAAACATGTTCACCCTCGAACTTTCCACGAAGGGGACCTTGTCCTCGCATATGACCAAGCTCATGACAAAACCGGTAAAGGGAAGTTCGAATCCATGTGGCAAGGCCCTTACATTGTGCAGACCTGCCTCGGCAAGGGGGCATACATCTTAGCTGACTCCGAAGGCCGTCCTTTGCGCAACCCCCGTAATGGGTTGTATCTCAAGCGCTTTTACCCATAAAAGAAACCCGCGACCTCATTGGTCTGCGTTGTACAGTGTATTTTCTTGTTGTTTTTGTTTTTACGAACCGTTTCCACCACTGGAATCAGCACGACGAGACCGTCATGATGGTCACCTCGTTACATTATTTTTGTTCCGTCATTTTTTGCCCATTTTTCAGACGCCACTAGTTGCCTCGATTTGCATGCCACATCGGCCGTTCTCCGTTTTTCACATGTTTTATATCATGGGATACATTTTTTCGAGCTGGTGATGATGCTTGAGATCATTTCTCGCTCTCACCCCCTGATTTTTTGGGTCTTTTTCCAAAACGCCCTCGTCGCCTCGATGTGCGTGCCACATCGGCCGTTACCCGTTTTTGACATCCTTTATATCGTCGGATTCATTTTTCCGAGCTCGTGATGATGCTTGAGATCATTTCTTGCTCTCACTTGGTACAATTTCAACATTGTGTCCCGACACCTTGCTGCCTCGGTTATATGTTCCCGTGGATGTCCGGGCTGCGTTGGCGATTGTATTCGGAAGCCATCCAGCTATATGCTTCCTTGAGTACCCATTTCAGTTCCAGTTCAGTGTACCATCGAGGTTGTTGCTCCCAGTCATTGTGATTCAGCAGCCCATTAGTTCCCCTGGTACACCAGTCAGCAGCACTGTTGATGTTCCAGTGCACCAGTTCTTCAGTTTACACATGGTCCGCTCAGCAGTATGTCCCAGATTTTGTGTCCCCTCTGGACTCTTATGATGTACACAATGGCTATGTATCTTACAGGTCCCCCTTTTCGGGCCTCACAGTTCTGTTTATGTATCTTGATACGAGCATGGGTATGCCCACCTCGTCCATATATTGAGATTATTCCTCAGTCATTATTTGAGGTCATGTATATTTCAGGTCCCCATTTTTTGGACCCCATTGTTATTGCTATGTTCTATCCTGATACGAGCATGGGAATGCCCGCCTCGTCCATATGATCAGATGATTCCTCATCCATTATTGAGGTTATGTACTTTTAGTTCTTGCAATTGTTCGGGATCATTGTTCCGAGCTTCAGTTTGTTTCTTCTCTTCTCTCCACACCCAGGAAAATCATTCATGACTTATGATGTCCATCGGCCATATGATGAGCTCCTGCCCTCGCACATCAGGGGGCAATCTGTTAACACCCAAAAAGTGCTCACTACCTCATCTACCACATTATATGGCTCATTTGTCCATTTTCCTACCATATTTCCCTTGAAATCCCAAAAAATCCCACTAAACTGCCTCCAAAAGGCCACAAAACCATCAAAATAGGCTAAAAAACCCCCTTTTCCTCAAAAAATAGCAAAAATCCCCTAAAAAGGGAATAAAAAATATAAAATAATGAGGAAAAGGAGGAAAAAACCCTATACAGCTGCCCAAAACCATGTGTTACCCAAAACCATGGGTCAGCACTCCACCACAAAAAAACTATAAATAGGTGATGGAGATCCCTTATTCCATATCCACAATCACAAGCACCCTTACTCTGCCAAAATCTCTCTCGAAACCCTAGTTCACCATTGAACTACTTTCACCTTGAGAGCCACTTTTGGCCCATTCCCACCATTGGAGAAAGAGAAGGAGCACATTGGAGCTTGGAGCAACCCTCTTGGACATTGCAAAGAGCTTCATCAAGCCTTCACATTGGAGGTAATATTAATACAAACCCATTATTTAAATTTGTTGTTTATGTTTTATGCACATGTTAGAGTAGTTTTCACATTTCTGTTTTAGCTTAATTATTTACATTTACTGAACTGCTACTAAGGAGTCCATTCTCCTTAGTAGGTGCTCATTTGCACAAGCTAGGGGTAAAACCCTAGCTACACCTCCAGTGTTGGGAATGTACCCACCCCCAGTGTTTGGAGTATGTCCACCCCTAGTGTTGGGAATATGCCCACCCCCAGTATGAGGAATGTGCCCACCCGTAGTGTAGGGTATGTGCCCTCCTCCCTCGTTGGGAGTGTGCCCACCCCTAGTGTTGGGAATTTTCCCACCCCTAGTGTTGGGAATGTGCCCAACCCCAGTGTTTGGAATGTGCCCACCTCCAGTATGAGGAATGTGCCCACCCCTAGCATTAGGAGGGACAACGGCTGGTTAGCAGTTGTGGTCGTAGTTACAGGTATATGTGTTGAAACATGCGCATTAGGTTGTGTAATGTGAGCCGTGTTATGTGAAGTGTTCCCACTAAAATGAGGGGCAGTCCTAGGACGTGGTCCTACCCCAACAGATGTAGAAGCTAAAGGGACATGACCAGACGTAAATTGAAATGGAGCTAAAAAGGTCATGCCACCCCCAGACGGAGAAGAAGTGGATGTGCTGTCCTCGGAGGGAGCAGAAGAGGTTGTGCCACCCCCAAAGGGAACAGAATGGGTGGCGCTGCTGCCAGAGGGAGCAGTTCCCACAGCTCCAAGGCTAGTATTAGCTTGACTACCCGACGAAGTGGACGTAACATTCTAATTCAGTCTATGCATACCAAGTGAAGAAGGATTAGTGGTCGAAGGGTTTGTGGTGTCATTAAGATCTGGCATCCCATATCGAAATCCCTGTGGGTAAGTACCATGAGATGGATTTGTCTCTGGCGGTGGATATGGCCCAAAACTTGCAAAAGTGACATGTGGGGGTGAACCTTCTGCTCCAAGTTCCATAGGAGTGGAAGGAACGGGTTGTCCATCGACATCAACTGATGGAGTCACGAAAATTCTTTCCATTGTGCCAAATGCAGAAGTCATAATGTACTCATGAATTTTATCAAAATTCTCAAAAGTATCGAAGGGGATCCTCCGGTTTCTCTTATGAAAAGGACGTGCTACGTCGTCAGGTGGCATAACACCTAAATGACGAGACCGATGGAGAGGTGGATCTCGCTCCAAAATAACTCCCAATAAATAGAATGCCTCCTAACGGCCAACTATTGATCAAAGAGCACACACCTAAGGAAACTACATCCAAATGCACACAAACAAGACTAGCTCAAGGGACCTCCTGACACTACATCCGGTATGTCTCACCTTGGAGAGGCTTGAGACTCCCAAACTATAACTGGAGGTAATAGAATTTGTTATAATGGTTCCCAAACTTCACTGCGTGCACATGGTCAAATCCCTATACTGCAGGAAACTGTGATGTCCAACCCCTATCTGACTCAGGATACGTACAGTATAACCACTGCAAGCACCCTATGCGATACCTAGGTAAAGAAACTAAGGTCGCAACAATATAACCAATTCTCAAGGGACAGTCGCAGGTGGTGTCCGTCGTATGGGCAGGGTAGCTAAGCTCAAAACTCAAGAGGTATAGATCCCTCAAGAGCTCCCGTACACGAAAAAATCCTGGAAATATATCCCACGTTTAGCCAGTATTGGAGGGCTATCTCCGCAACCAACGTCCCGTGAAATCGTGCCTAACTCTGGTTTGAGTAGAGCTTCCTGAGAACACTAATGTATATCATGGGTTTCACCACTCCTTGGTCAGACACATAATGTTGGTTCAATAGTCTTTGATTGTTAACTCACAATCATCTATTCCAAGACTCTAAACCTAAGCTAGTCGGTGCACCCTATAAAATAAAAATTGTTTCTAATCAATTTTAAGATTAATCATTGATTTTAATGGTTGTAATTACTCATAGGATATGGTCGTGAAACTGATGATGTATAAGACTCAAAGGTATGCACAACCAAAAAAAACTAGACTCATCTAATCAATAAAAGAGCATGCCACAAATATGATAATCAATCCTACGATTTGAAATAAAATGCAATCTCTTTAACGTTTCGATGCACAAGCAAGTCCTAGATTAAATCACAAGCACTCAGATGCAAAATGCAGTACATTATCAAATATTTTTGTATTTTCTCTTATAAATGGAAGGAAAATGAAAAACAATCTTTTTGTATTTTTTCAATATAATGAAATAAAAAAGTGCAAGTAAAATCTAACTATTCAGTAAAGAAATGCAGATCATATCCAATAGGAAACCCAGCAAGACCCAAATAGTAAGATTCAACCAAGCTAATGAGCTATAAAACAAGAAATTGTGAAAAATCTAAAAGCTCAAAAACTAAAAGAAAGAGGAGTTTCTGGTCACAAATAGAGCATGGAACAGCCAAGAAACAGGCCAACTAATACTCAGGAACGCTCAGAGTCAACACAACAAACACCCAAAGCAAAAAATCAACCAATCCTGGAGTTGTACGCAACTGTTCAAAGAATAGTTGTGGGTAGACGTGGGCTATAGTTCACACAGAGGCGGGTAGACGCGGTCAAAAAAATGTTGACCTGCATATAGAGAAAGGAAAAATGAACCCAAAAATGGTCAAACGGCCAAAAAAAGCTACTTTTCTATTGTAGATCCCGACGGCCAATCAATGACATAGAAGCTCAATAAACAACAACTCCAAATAAAGACAAATGCCTAAAAAATTTCCAAAAATGGATGTTCTCCCCAGTGGAGTCGCCATTTTATTATGGAGAAAACTTCCTATGGCTTTGGGTAGACCACAAAAAATAGTTGACTACTAGAAAATAACTCAATTCCCAATGCAATGCTATATAAATGACAATGCTAAGATAATGGAGAAAAACACCAATCTTCAACCGGATGTTTGAAGTAGATCCCCATTGAGATTTCAACTTCTACACTTGAACCTGTAGATTAGTATCAACAACAAGTACAAGCAGGTGCATATAACATGTGAAAGACATTAGCATAATCAATAGCATGATCCATGATATCATAAGCAAATATAACCCAATGTAATTTAACAATATTCACAACATCAATTGGACAGGAAAATGAGTATTTCCATTAATGAATAAGAAGAAGTACAATATACGACCTCTTGTCGGCAACCAATTTAAACCAAGAATTGGGTCTCTCCACTTGTGCCTCCACCACTTCAATCCCCCATGCAATGGCTAACTCAAACTATGAAAGGAGTTTGGTAGGTGAACATAAGGAGTTCACAACAACAAGGATCAATGAGTGTAGACTCAAGTCATGGAAAAAATCCACTAGAGTTATCTTGCTCTCTCTTTCTCCTCCCTTCCATACACCATAAGATCTCAATATATAGCCTTCCAAAGGTAAGTGAAAGGTCGAATCAAGTCATTTTGGGGTATATGGAGGGCCAAAGGTCACCCTAAGACCACTTTTTGGGAGTAAAAAGTAATTATTTATTGGTTTTTACCATTTAACTTGGTGTCCACAGGCTATAGTGGAACAACCTGCGTGTACGCTGGCTATAGTGGAACAACTAGCGAACAGGAACAAAAATAGGGATTTGTGTGTTCTTGGAGGGAAAATGATAAATCTGAGTCAATAAAATGGATCCTGAAGGCCAATCAATGATGATGCTCACAAGGTGGAAAATTATCCTGTAACAGATGCCTCCTAATGTGTGAGGTCAGAGAAGGTGCTACGATGGCTGAAATACATTATAAATTTCAGAAGTGGAGTGATGGAGGCACAAATGGAGAGAGTAGCTTACTCATCATAATACAATAATACCTCTAAATACATGTCGATACAATACAACAATCTGATACAATGGCCATGATAGGCAGTATATAATGAATACATGTCATGAGTGGTCATAGCCATGACCCATACAATAAGATATGGTATCTTGCTGAAAAGGAAACAACTGGTGCAATATTGGAAGGTACAAACTATTGATGTATGAGAAATAATCTCTTATGAGTTCTATCATGATCAAGAGCAACATATTGAATGATACTAACGTCTGGGGTCTTCTACACAAATCGTCTGCGGTGCAAGTCCCATCAAGCGAATAAAGGTGTTGAATTTGAACCTGATGTGACATCATCTGATTACCAATCAATGATGCATACCATTAACAGAGTACAATCATCAAAGTGTGAATAGATGTGTTGAGAAGAACACTAAGATGAATCCATCGATCAGGGTACATTGATGTATTCCCAAAACTGTCGATGGAGAGAGAACCTACTACTAATGAATGCAAGCCTCAAGGTACTCAACCGACTCCAAGTATCAATTCCAGAATAAATGAGTTGAAGTCGACGGAACAAAACTCGCTAGTAGGAGGGCATTAATGAATCCCCCATCAACTAGCACGAGCTGACAGCTACGCTGAAATATTTGGAAGAACTCGGACAAACAGACTGAATCAATAAGGATGGCCGACATGCATTAGTCAAGAGATATGAGGAGTGGCCGACTCTAGTTTCAGGACTTTGTTTGAACAAGAGCATGAGAAAATGGATAGACTTAGGTAGCATGGAATCAAGATAACAACAACTGTGTGATGCAGGAGGCATCGACAAAAGGGCTCCATAGTGACCTGAAGCTTAACCAATCGGTGGAGTAAACTTTGAGAAAGAAGTACAGCTCCTAAGGTCCTACTATAGTCCCGACTCATAATGGATGGAGTGGAATGAATGCTCTATTCCAAGGAGACACAACGGTTTCCAACAAAAGAAGTAAATATTCTCCCGTCCGGATTTTTGGAATATTTGATTTTTTTTTGTCTTTTTCATATTTGGGAATCTTGAAAAAGAATAAAATTGCTTATTGTACAACAAGTGATGGAACGAGTGTCAGATAGCGAGTAGACTAGTCCCAAGTAGTGGAACATACCTATGATGAATGCAAGGAAGCATGTGTAGGTTGTGGACACTCAGGGGGGTGCTCCGTCAAGGTCAAAAGGTCATCAAATTGCGAAAGGCAAATGAAAGCTCTGCAGGGATCGACAAGGGAAGTGCTCAAGCACCAGGCTAACAATTGAGTAAGCGGGAGTCGGCACAAGGCTCAAGCGGCAAGCAGGATCATGGAATGTAATCACAACTTGGTAAAACTTGGGGGAGTCCTTATGGGAGATGGCAAGCATAAGACAAAGTAGAGTATGAGTCTTTATTGCAAAGAAATGGTGCAACTACAAAGGAATCCCGCTCCTAGGGAGAAACAATGGCATGGGCGCAAAAAGGCATAACAAGGCTCTAACCAGGGCACCCATGTTTGGACAAGCCCTACAGCTAAATAACGACACCTCTATAACAATGTGAAGGTTTTGTGTTGGTTACAAAGCGGGGTTGCACCTAGGGTTAATGACAAATGGTCAAAGTTCAAATGCATAATGCAGGTGAAAATGACATCTAGCCTATATGACGGGTGTGAAATATACCTGCCGTAGGCACGAAATAGTCAAAAATTCAACTCTCCTCAGAAAAATATGTTCAAAATAGTGCTCCAAGACATTCCATTAGTTCGAAATAGCTTAAAATGGTGAAAACTATAGAAAAGTGGGTTTACAAAATTATAAATAATAAAAATAAATTACTATTTACCAATTCATTTTCATTTTCATCCAAATAGTGGTTTTGGTTAGTTTTCACCTCCGAAGTTCAGTTGCTGATTCCGAGAGCTGTGGGTATCCATTTCATGAACCGTCTAGAGTAGGTTAGTCACCTCATCCCCCTCTTTCATTTGATAGATTTTATTTTAGTTTTTAGTGGTTGATTATTTTTATTAGGCAAGCCCTACTTATCCACGGCGCTGTACGTGGGCTATAGCTCTGTGGGTCGCGGTTAGGGCCTGCTAGACATAGTCAATGCATGCATTGACCTCGGGTAGACTCCCCTGTCTACTCTTTTGCCCATGGGTATGGCCGTGAGGTTGGTTTTTTAAATGTTAAAGGATAAAAACTCTTTTGTTTCTTCCTCCGAGATGGTTCTAGAGTGGAGGGAAAGAGAGCATGATGTTGTGGATGAGATGGTTCACCAAGATTTTCCCGCACAACAAGCACTACAAGCATGTGGCCTTTATAAATTATGGAACATTGGGGGTTTAAGGGCCCAAAACCAATTGATCCATCGGTTGATAGAATACTGAGATGTAGACGCATAGAAGTTCAACATGGATGGTCAAACACTCTCCTTAGAGGTGGATGACATTACAGGGTTATCCCGCCGAGGGGAGGTGGCTAGTCTTCGATCTCACGCTGTTGGTCGTGGGATCACCATTCCCGACTATATAGAGTGGTATTTCCCTCTTGACACCCAAAACGTGCGGATTCAGGTACCCATTGGGGCCATAGTTAGTTTGAGTATGAAGATCATAGTATCCACGCTCATCAGGATTACAGGTTCAACAGCTCTACACCAGGCTTCAAGGCCGATGATGTTCTATGCCTCAGAGTGCATGAGGCCCATAGTATATGACTAGTGCACAACGTTACTGGCATCTATGAAGACCTAGTTAACGGAGTGGAAGCATGGGTAGGAAAAGAACTTCGGGTATGGCAATATACTATGCAGCTTTTTCTTCGAGATATTTCCGGGGCTTAGTCCGAGGGTTGAAGTCCCTCCGCATACTCTCCGTGACCCAGCCCTGACCCGGTGGGAAGAGGTACTTATGCAGCAGGTTGGTGGCTGATAGGAATCACCATATACAAATAAGTTCTTCCCTGGTGGGATCGACAATTCATTTCCATTGAAGACTACCCATATGTCGGGATAGACTTCCGTGGCGATCGCAACATGCTACTTCCTCCAGAGGTTGCATTCAGAGACATTGGTATGTTACTCTTTTTATGTTTTGTATATTTAATTTTTTGGGATTTGTGATTATATATGGAAATGCAAAAATATTTTTGTTGTAGTATCACATATTGAAATTCCATTCTTTGCTCGCAGATGTTGGTCCGTGAAGACCAGAGGGATTCCCGAGACATCGTCGACGGGAAAGGGGTGGAGAGGTAGTTGGCACTGCATCAAAGCACACATTAGAGACCGTACGGGTCAACCTGTCCTATATGACCAATAGGGTACCCATGATTGAGGTGGAGCATCTGCCAAAGGTGATGCAATGACATGTTGTGGGAGTACCGTGAACCTAGGTGCGACTACTGTGACACATAGCCCAAGCAGTTCACTACTACTATCAGACATATCCTATCGAGGCAGCTTGGCCTCCTCCTAGGGCTTAGATATCTCAGAGTCCCATATTTTGTATCGATTATGTATATTTTTTAGATCTACGGGATCCTGTTTTGTATTGTGACACTACCTTTTTGGACATGTTATTTATAAAAAACTATGATTCTCTGGTTCTACTATATGTGTATGTACAAATGTGTGATGAATGTTTATTTGTGTGCTTCTTTATTGATGTGACAAATGCCAATCTAGGAAGTAATTAGCGTATGCATTTGATACATGATTAAAACATCTTGGAACATGAACATGTGTAATGGAAACAAAATGACGCTCCAAGAGTCTTACCCTTAAGAACCTTCGTAGTAATTTAGGATCCCTCATGCAATACCGGCCATTCAATTGAGACCCAACCAGTTATGAATCCAGGCGGACCTCTAAAGACTGGATAGCATTCCAAATGGCATCCCGAAGTAGCTCAACTATGGCACTGTACTCAGCCACATTGTTGGATATAAGACCGAGACAGGCACCTCCTAAAGACACAATCTGATGGTCCGGTGAATAAATCATCCACGCAGCAGAATCGAGTCACTACATATGATGGCTAGCACCATCCACAAATCCTAAGAACGCAGGAGATTCCGCTAACATCTGCCAACCAAATGGAAGCGAATCAATAGATCCGAAAAACCAAAAGAAATATAAACTATGTACAGAAGCAATTATACAATAGTATACAAAGGTACTAGCTCGAGCTATAAGCTCAAGTGCAATACCGTTTGAGGTAGATCCCATTTCTATGTTCCTTCAAGGCGTTTCCCTTATAGTCTTCCAATTCGTAGGCTCCTTTCTGAAGGACATGCCTCACTATGTAAGGACTATGCCATTTGGGGTTAAAATTGCCTGCCCCAAGGGGTTCCTTAGCTTGGTCATACAAGAGGACCAAGTCACCTTCAGCATACTGTCAGGGATGGAAATACCTATCATATTGAACCTTGACACGACATTTGTTGGCATCTATAGCCATGGAAGCATCTCGATGTTGCTCGTCAAGTTGCTCAAGGTGGATCAAACGTTGCTCAACATCTCATGTATCAGGAAGGAGCTCTATGGCTAGTTTTAATGAAGGGATTTTGTATTCAATCGGTAAAATAGACTCCACACCATGTACTAGCTGAAATGGTGAGAAACCGGTGGCAGTGTTAACTGTGGTTCGATATGCCCACAAAGCAGGATATAACATAATATGCCAGTTGCTCTTGCTTTGCTAGATGGTACGTTGGAGAATGGTCTTTAAGGACTTATCAAATGCCTCAACTTGACCATTCGCTTAGGGTTAATAAGAAGATGAATGTTCTCGACGAAACCCAAGCTTGAGTGACAAATTTGCCATCATCTTGTTCTGAAAGTGGCTTCCATGGTCAGTGACAATCTCTTTCGGGATACCGAATTGAGCGATAATCTGATTGAACATGAAGTGGGCTGTTGTAGCACCATCGGATTTTACGGTAGGCATGGCATTATCCCATTTGGAAAAGTAGTCCACAGCCACAATGTGTAAAATTAGTCACAACAGATCTAATGAACAAGTAAATCAATCACAATAGATGAAACTCAGAAAAATGGTGTAAAACTGTGCAAAGCATGCATCAGTGCTCAATATCCCAATGAGGGTGAATAATTACAATACAATACAGTAACAATGACTGAGCAATTTGAATTGAATAAGGAGGTCATTCAAATTACTGAATGGTGTAGCTTGGCTCCAACTAGGAGTCCTCATCATCAATCGGTGGTGGTCATCAATGCATAAGAACCAGTCATCTAGGTGTCAATATGAGTCTAACTAAGTGTAACAAGTGTAACTAAAGTGTGTAGCACTAATTAAGGGAAGGAGGATCAGTGGAGGGCGCATGGGAGACTTAACTGAAGTTAGAGCAAGTCATCTAGTCAATCTGGAGGTCCAACGGAGTGAAACAGTCAGTCGGGAGTGAAACTATCCTCAAATCGAGAATCAGAGGTAACTGAGTGTAACTTAAGTGGTAGGTGAAGAAGTGCGCCCTTCTCTGGAATTAGGTGAGAAGTGGGTGCCTTCCTAACTAGGAGGGCTTAAATTCTGATTTAAGAAGATCCCGGGTGCTAGAATGAAGTGGCTAAGGTGCTGGAGGCATCAACCTGGTGACTGGGATGCATGCAAACCCTAGAATTTGCATGCAAACCCTAATTACATGCAAGGTCCTGAAAAAGATGATGTGGATATCCGAACACCCCCTCTCAAGCTAGACTATGATGTGAAAAAAATAATGTGGGGCCCTGGTAACTAATACCAAAGGTCACCCCAATACAATAATCCAAAAAAAATGCTGAAAATAAGCTAAGTGAGGAAAGAGGGAAAACCCAGTGGGAAGAAAGCCCCCCCTCAAGCTAAGAACATAATAATGGATCAATCTGTCTCCACCATGATGGAACTCACCCCCAACAGTGAATGGAGGTAAGAGAACTTCTTCTCAGTGAAGCTCTTGGTGAAGATGTCTGCAATTTGCTCATCACTAGGGCAATATTGCAGAATGATGGTGCTATCATGCACCAACTGTCGAATGTAGTGCATATGAATCTCAATGTGTTTGGTACTCTGCCGCTGAACTGGATCTGTGGAGATCTTGATATCACTTTGATTTTCACAAAAGAGGACAGTCGAAGTAGTGCCACCAAAACCAAACTCGGAAAGAATACCCTGCAACCAAACTGCCTGAATGCAGGCATTGACTGCCCCTCAATACTCTGCCTCTGCTGAAGAAAGTGCAATGGCTGCCTGCTTTTTGATGGACCAGAAAATAGGGCCATGACCAATCATGAAAACATAACTGGAAGTGAACTTTCGATCAATGCTATCACCTGCGCAATCTGAATCAGTAAAACCAATGAAATCAAGCTCAGAATCTACAACATAATGTATGCCAAAATGTTTTGTACCTTGCACATACTGCAAGATCTGCTTGGCTGCCCGCCAATGAAGCTCATGGGGATGCTGCATATATATTGACACGGCACTTACAACATATGAAATGTCAGGTCTTGAGTGTGTCAAGTAAAGTAGTGAACCAATCAACTGTCAATACATAGAACAATCTGCAAGCAGTGTAGAATTTCCCTCCTCAAGACTGATTCCTGAGAGGAATGGGAATGGGGATGCCTTACATTCAGCCATATTAAACTTCAATAAAAGGTTGGAAGCATATTTTTGCTGATATATAGTGATCCCATCAAACTTTTGAGCTATCTCCAAGCCCAAAAATTGACTCAACAAGCCCAAATCGCTCATGTCAAAAGCTAGATTTAAGGCAGTTTTTAGCTTGTTTATTGAAGTAAGAGTGCTACCAGTAATGAGAAGATCATCAACATAAAGTAAAATAACCAACAAATTACCTTTATCTTGCTGAAGATACACATTCGGATCTGATTTTCATCTTTTGAAATTCTAAGAAAGAAGGAAAGAGTCCATCTTTGCATACCAAGCTCTTGGGGCCTGTTTTAATCCATACAAATATTTCTTCAATCTACAATCTAAGGATGGATCTGATGTGTATCCTTCTGGCTGCTGCATATATACCTCTTCAGTAAGGTCTCCATGTAGAAAAGCACTCTTCACATCCATGTGGTGCACTTCCCAGTGCTTGGATGCGGAAATTGCCGAAACAAGGCAGATGGAATCCATCTTTGCAACCGGTGCAAAGGTCTCAATGTAGTCCACTCCTTGGACTTGGGAGAAACCTTTTTCCACCAAACTTGCTTTGTATTTGCTGATAGAGCCATCAGCAGCAAATTTCGTGTGGTAGACCCATTTACATTTGACTAATTTTCTTCCAGGTGGAAGAGAAACTAGCTCCCATGTATTGTTCTTTTGAAGAGAACTATACTCTTCATCCATGGCACTTTGCCATCTCGGATCTCGGTGGGCATGATAGTATGTTGTGGGATCTGGACCAGTCATCAAATAAAAAATATCAAGAATTAATGGATCAGAAATAGAAAGAGCCATACCTGCTCTTTGAAATTCTGCTCTTGTTCGTCTTGGATCAGTAGGATTTCCAATGTTCGAACCAGCAGATTGAAGAGTGTTTTGGGCCCACTTTGGTAACGGAGGAGGATAATAATGGTTGGATTTTGAACCTGATATGTCATGATCAAAATGTGCTGCTAAAATATCAGAAATATCAGAACTCATACCTTCATTATCGCTGAACAGATCTTCTTCTGGTGAAGGCGATGAAACGACAATTTCTTCCTCGACTAGTTGCAATTCTTGAAGCGGTTCTTCAAATTGCACACTGTTCTCTATGAATATATTTTTAGATCTGATATCCATGAGTTTATATGCTTTTGATTCTTACCCATATCCTATCAGTATGCACTCAATACTTTATGGATCCAAAGCTCATCTCTTCTTGGAAGGAATTCTAGCCCATGCAGTAGAGCCAAAAACTCTCAAATTTGACACATCCGGTTTGTGACCAAAGAATGATTTGAAAGGAGTCATACCTTTCACGGATGAATGTGGAACTCGGTTCTGAATGTATGCAAAACAATTGATTTCTTCAGCCCAAATATTTGTAGCCAAACCTTTTGATTCAATCATGCAAGTAGCCATCTCTTTCAGTGACTGATTTTTCCTTTCCGCTACACCATTCTGTTGGAGTGTGTAGGGAATTGTATGTTGGATCTGAATTCCGCTTTGGGCACAAAGTTGCAGCAACTTGGCCTTGATATATTATCCACCATTATCAGATCTCATAGCTTTGATATTGCTCTCAATGGTGGTCTCAACAGAAGCCTTAAAGCCCTTGAATTTTCCAAGCACTTCTGACTTGTTTTTGAGAAAAAATACCCATGTAAAGCGGGAAAAATCATCAATAAATGTCAAAACATACCTTGAACCATTTAATGACATGTGGGGCAGAAGACCACTGATATCATAATGTATCAGCCCCAAAACTGTAGAAGCTCTGCTAGCTTTGCCGCGGTCGAACCTGTGCTCAGGGTGCTTCCCAATAATGCAACCGGTGCATATTCCATTCGAGGAACGGAGTTGTGGAAGACCATCTACCATGTTTGATAACATTAGCAAATAATTATAATTAAGATGTCCAAATATCTCATTCCAAATCCTACTAACCTCATTACCATGTGTGCAAAGAGTAGTGGGCTTTGCAAGCGGAATAAAGTGTGAAAACTCATAGTATTTTGCAGTGTGGTTCGCCTTTTCCGACTGCAACAAGTCTTCCACTTTTGATATCAGAAATTTCAACTGTATTGGGGCTGAATGTAACTTGCTTCAGTTCACCAGTGTGTGTCATTTGATACACAGAAAGAAGATTTGAAGCCAAGGAAGGCACATAGAGAACATTCTGAAAGCTTCCATGATTTACATGGATTGTACCTTTTCCCTTTGAAGAAATTTTTGAGTCATCTCCCAAATGGATGGGGATGGAGATGTTTGGATCGAATGAAGAAAAAGAATCAATATTTGTAGCCATATGATTCGAGGCACCCAAATCTATCAAAAAGAGTAGTGGGCTTCGAAACAGTTGCCATGAGTGCTTGTCCTCTTTCATGATCATCATTCCTATCCTTCTTCCTTGCACCGCCAGGAAGAGTTATGTTGTTCTTTTCCAAAAGGAGGGCCATTTGATCTATAGTCTTCTTCATGCATGAACTTTCGGGATGAAATCCACGGTTGCAATAAGTACATTTAGATTTTTCCTTACCCTCTTTTCCCTTTTGCTTGAACTTCGAATTGGATGGTGCATCCGTCTGCTTGCCTTTCTCTCTTTGCTTGTGAGGTTCGAATTTGGGATTCTCTTTCTTTTGCTTTCCTTTACCATTCGAATTCTTGGGTCCTTGAACAAATAGGGCTTAATCTTTGGAGTTTATGGACCCCATTTGAATCAACTTATCATGCTCTTTTGTGATGGACTCAATGAAGGCATTCAAGGTAGGCATCTTCCAATTCGGGGTAGTTAGCCAACCGGATTTGAAAGTAGAGACAAATACCGAATAGTCTTTACCAAGCTTGGTGAGAATAGAGAGGATCAATTGATTATCCTCTTTGATAACTCCACTGTTCTTCAACTGCAATGTCAAGTGCTTGAATTTTGTGAAAAACTCATTGATGGTCTCGAAATTCTCAGGACTAAGAGCAATCAATTCATTCTCTAATTGAAAATCCCTAAGCTCGTCCTGATTGCCAAAAAGTGTTTCAAGTTGCTCCCATATAGCTTTTGGAGTCTTCAATCCACTAAGATGGAAGTGAAGATCTTTGGAAATAGAGAGGCAAAGAAGACCATAAGCTTCATCAAGCTTGTTGTAGTGTTTTGTTCTTTCTGACAATGTGCTTGGCTCCAATTCGAGGCCAAGAGGGACTCTATAGTATCCTTTTGAACGTAACATGATCTCCATATCTTCTTTCCAATCAAAATCATTGAAAGGGGTGAGGATAGGCTTTGAGGAAGAGTATTCCATTGCTAGGAGCGAGTGCACTTTGATGTAAAAAGACTTGGAAAAGCAAGGTAGCGAATGCAATTGGAGGATACAATAACCTGCAAATCACAATCAATACAAGAACAATGAGGTCGAACAATCCACCCTTTTAGAGTTGCATCACACCTGGGATTGGAGATCAAGCAATGTTGAATGGGTCCAATGTATCAATTCTAGAATTTATGTGGAAACTCAAGCTTCTGGAGTGGTATTGGAAGTATTTTCAAGCTTTGCATGCACAGGAGCAAATGCTCTTGAGATATTTCATGCCAAACTTTTTGCAATTTTGAGCAAATTCACTCAAAAATCCTTGTAGAACACCTATAGAAAAGAAATCTTGTCCCTGCAATGGCTCTGATACCATGTAAAATTAGTCACAGTAGATCTAATGAACATGTAAATCAATCACAATAGATGAAACTCAGAAAAATGGTGTAAAACTGTGCAAAGCATGCATCGATGCTCAATATCCCAATGAGGGTGAATAATTATAATACAATACAGTAACAATGACTGAGCAATTCGAATTGACTAAGGAGTTCATTCGAATTACTGAATGGTGTAGCTTGGCTCCAACTAGGAGTCCTCATCATCAATCGATGGTGGTCATCAATGCACAAGAACCAGTCATCCAGGTGTCAATTTGAGTCTAAATGAGTGTAACAAGTGTAATTGAAGTGTGTAGAACTGATTAAGGGAAGGAGGCTCAGTGGAGGGTGCATGGGAGGCTTAACTGAAGTCAGAACAAGTCATCTAGTCAATTTGGAGGTCCAATGTAGTGAAACAGTCAGTCAGGAGTGTAACTAGCCTCAAATCAAGGAGAATCAGAGCTAACTAAGTGTAACTGAAGTGGTAGGTGAAGAAGTGCACCCTTCTCTAGCAGTAGGTGAGAAGTGGGTGCCTTCCTGACTAGGAGGGATGAAAGTATAATGTAAGAAGCTCCCGGGGATAGAATGAAGTGGCTAAGGTGCTAGAGGCATCAACCTGGTGACTGGGATGCATGCAAACCCTAGAATTTGCATGCAAACCCTAATTGCATGCAAGGTCCTGAAAAATATGATGTGGATATCCAAACACAATGATATGGTGATGCCCCCCAACCGAAGCTAGTTTGCAATCCATGAAATCCACCCACCACTTGGTGAAGGGACCGACGGTGACGACCAGGTGAATGGGCACTGGATGCAAGTGTATATTCCAAGAAAACACCTGGCAAGGGTGACATCTCTTCACAAAGTTCATACAATATTTAAATATCGAAGGTCAGAAGTAACCTACTCACATGATACGTTGGGCTATCACAAGCCCAGATAAGTGACCACGACACGCCCCGCTGTGGAATTCATTCAGCACTAACTCCGCTTCTTCACCAGTCAAACAATGAAGGAGGATAGATTCCTTTCCTCGACGATACAAAGTGTCATCGATGATGACATAATATTTAGCTTGGTGGCTCACACATCATCATTCATCCCATGAGTAGTGCGAAGGGAACTTCAAAGTTTGGAGATATATGATGATATCCCCATACTAAGGGTCCACTGACGAGATAAGAAACAAATGATCATCCACAAAGGAATCTTCATGGACGATGTCCTTATTAGTCATGGAAAATATGACATGAGCTCGGCAAAAACCAAGGATTTCATCGACTTCGCCGAAGCAAAACCGAGATCAAACTCCTGAAGAATCACAATCCATTTATTATACTTCCCCCCCTATTAGATGTTGTGATAACATGAACTGAAATGGATTGATATGTGCTATAACCGTGGTTTTCCTAAGCATGATGTAATGTCATAAACGTTGGATTGCATGGATAGTCACAAGTGCCAACTTCTCCACATGAGTGTATCTCAGCTTAGCGTCTACTAAATTTCAACTAAGATAATAGATGAGATGCTCTTGGAGCGCATCATCTACCTGAACTGAGACCATGCCAATCGTCTCAAGAGACAGGGCCACATAAATCATGAAATCTCTAGCAAAGCCGGGTGGACTAAGCAGAGGGGTCAATACCAAAGCTTTCTTCAAATTGTTGAAATCCTGCACGCAAAAACGGTGTGTCCTTCTTCAACAGGCACGCAAAACCTTTGGTAATACTAGCATAATTCACTACAAAACATCATAGAAAAGTGGCTCTCCCTTGGAGGCTCTGAAGTTGAATTAGGTTACACAGGGGGGGAAAGCAAAGTATTGCCTCAACCTTAAGAGGATCAACTCTTATACCCTCTTGTGAAACTATGAACCCTAAAAGACGACCCGTTCTTATGACAAAGATGCACTTATTGGGATTCAAACGAATCTTGTAACATCAAAATCTTCCGAAAATGAGGTGAATGTGCTTGGGGTGGTCCACTCTCTTATGAGAATGGCCCGCAAGGTCGTCCAAGCAAGCCTCCACTATACGCTTAACATCATGAAACGCATAGGTCATAGCATGTTGAAACATAGCTTTGATGTTTTTAAGGCCAAAGGGTATTTTCTGGTATGCAAATGTACCCCAAGGACATATGAAAGTTGTTTTATGTTGGTCCTCGAGCTTTATCTGGATCTGATTATATCCAGAGAAACCGTCCATAAACGAAAAAACCTGGCTTCCCACACACGCATCCAAGATTTGGTCTATGAATGGCGTGGGAAAGTTGTCTTTCAGACATGCACGGTTCAGATGTCTAAAGTTTGTACATACACGGATGGTTCCTTGCTTCTTATCTACAGGAACAAGATTCGATACCCATTCAGTAAGGGGAACCAGGTAGATGAAACCAACTTTAAGTAGTTTCTCCACCTCTGCCTTGATCGCAGCTTCCTTTCTAGGATTCACAGCACGAAGTCGTTTCCGAACCGGATTGGAATTGGGACATGTCTTAATCTCTTATTTGACAATACTAGGGTCTATTCTTGGAATCTCCTCATATGACCAGGCGAAAATGTCCCAAAATTCCTTGAATAGTTCGGTGTAGATACAGATCTCATCGAGAGAACAATCAACACCGATATAAACGTTCGCTATCTTTTTGGGTGTGCGAGAGATGTTGATCGGTATAGTTGGGGAGATATTGGCGATATTCCCCTCTGCGTAAATCCCATGTGAATCCAAAGGAGCCACAGGGTGACCAATATTCTCTCAAGAGTTGTCCTAAACTCTTCTCTCTCAAGAAGATCGAGGTTTGGAAGAAAATAACATAGATGATGCAAATCTTCCCAAGGCCTCTCACTACCACACATGGCCTCAATGATGGCTTCGTCCGAAGGAAAAGTACCATCAAGACAATCGTGCGAGTAAGACGAGTTGACTTCCCATGCCGACAACATAATGGGAGCTTCCTCCTCTGTCCGTGAAGAGGGTGGATCCGGCTCTACAGTGTCTTGTTGAATTTCACGGTATGCAAGCTCAGTTGCAGATAATAGCATAGCCATTCCAATGTGCGAAATGTCTCCATATGATGTACTCGTGGATGGTACAGTCCACAAATCATTAAAATACGAGGTCTGGAATGGTACATTATTCAATGAGGAAGACGCACTATCGGAAACGGTTCCAATAAAATAAATCGGTGCAACAAAGTCGAATGATCCCACCAAGGATGGATACAATCCTACACCAATGTTCCCATTTGTTGGAAGAGAATATTTGATCTGGGGAACAACAATTCTTGGCGATGCTATGGAATTAGAACTAGGAAAATCTAGCTGATCGATCGTCACGATTCTGCCTTCATGAGGAAAGCAGATAACTCTAAACACGGAGGATACGATCGCTTTCATTGCGTAGATCCAATTCCTTCCCAGAAGAAGGTTTTAGTCGATGGGCACATCAACCAATTCGACTTCAATAGGCAAGGATTTCCCACCCAAGTGGACCTCAAGGGAAGGGATAATACCATGCGGCCTAGATGACTGACCATCAAACGCAGTAAGCATGGTCATAGATTTAGACGGGGGAGGAGAGTCAATAGCTTTCCAGCAATCCAACGACATTACCGAGGTGGAAGCACCTTCGTCAACCACCATGCGTTTAACAAACTTATCCAAGCACCTTACATGGATTTTAAAAGCTACATGGTAAGGTAAGCAAGGCTGGACGTCGGTAGTGTTGAATTTAATGATGCTAGGGCTATTCTCATCCTTAACTCCCAAAGCATATAGAAGGGCGTGACGCTGTGAAGGACATGCCTATAACACCTCAAGAGCCGACATGGCACACGGAGTTTGGCCCAAACATTAAAGAAAATTTGGGTAAAAAAGGGCCTCCTAAGGAAAATAATAAGAAAATAATAAAAAAAAAGTACAAAGAAAGTAAAAAAAACTACTTTTTTGGATCGTATTTTCAACTTATCTCCTTGTAGGTTTACTCAAATTTCAAGCGGGAGGACTCGTTGGATGCATAATTAAATTATGCATCGAACGAGTACCTATTTTGCATACTTTTAACAACATCCACACCATGAAAGATAAAAAATACATTAAAAAACGTGTTTTCTCTTGAGAGAAAACACATTTTCTAATGTATTTTTTTATGGTGTGGATGTTATTAAAAGTATGCAACATGGGTACTCGTTGGATGAATAATTTAATTATGCATCCAACGAGTCCTCCTGCTTGAAATTTGAGTAAACCTACAAGGAGATAAGTTGAAAATATGATCCAAAAAAGTAGTTTTTATTTTTTCCCTCCAATTCTTTTAGGTGCTCCCTTTTTTAATTTTAAAGCATTTTGATTGGCTAATACATGATGACATGGAATTTGTATTATTTTTGGAAGGCTCATTTTAATTTAAAATTTCCTCTAATGTATTCTACAATAGAGTAGTTATGGGTGGCTCAAGCATTGGGATTGTGCGTCGAGCGCTTAAGAACACCTTTCGGTATTAGTGGCATAGTAGTGGGATTCTCGATATGCAGTGAAGTGTCAGGAGGAGGAGGAAGCTCAATCCCCATATTCGGTTTTGGTGCACCATAATCGAATTGACGAGTAGCAACACTAACCTAATATTGGACCATGTTCATGCATCCGTAGCCACCGGCATGAGAAAAGACGTTGTAGTTTCATTAGTCCCATAGCCAGTAGCGGGAGCATTCGAAGCCATATTCTGATGATGCGAAAGGGGATCTTTCAACACAACTGGGCTCTGTGCAAGATGCTTCGATTCCTCTTCAATTCGAGGACACAAGTGAGTCAGGTGATCCTCCCCACAAAGTTTGCAAGGGAATTTCACTTTACGTCTCTGCTTTCGGTCCCCACCAGAATTTTCGCCGTCCCAAGGAGGGTTGGCGTTCTCTTTCTTAGGAGTGTTTCGATTACTTCCATTATTCAAATTATTCCCACCCTTATGGTTTTTTCTCCCCTTCTTCTTTCCACCAGGTTGCTAGTTACCTGATGGGTTTTCCATTTGTATAGAATGAACATCGGATGACTGGGTAGGAGTGGACAAGGCGTGAGCCTGTCCTGGGGTAGATTGGCTAATAGAAAAAAATTGCATTTTATGGGTAACCAAGTCTATGGGTGGAGTACTTTTGGATCCCATAATTCCATCAGCATGTGGTCCAGGAATGAGCTTGCCTTCATGTCATGAACGCGGTGCATCAGTGATAATATCATACAGGATGTTGGATTGAGCGTACAGTAAATATAGCTGCTGGGCTTTGAATATAGCTTGTTCCTCCGTCGTAATGTCAGACACTTAAACGTCCTTCGATATGTATGGAAGCAAATACTTGAGGAACCATTCAAACATAAAATATGGAGGAATGTTTGCTTTCACTAGACTCATCCGTCGATGCCATTCCTGAATATCATCAGATATGTGCGTGGCCTTGTTCTGGCGAAACGTAGATAAAATATCGGTGCCAGTATCGTAGCGAATTGGCAACTGAAAGTGATCTAAGAAAACCAAATATATCTCATTAAAACCCTTGTAGGTGCCCCCAGGAAACTCGACATACCACTTCATGGCTGCCCCCGTGAGGGTGCGTTGAAATAGTCTCAGAAGGATAGAGTCATGATTTAATGAATTCGAGGAGCACCAAAGGTGAACAGTCGTAACATGATCACCTGGATCCTCACCACTCTTCCCTTAAAAATTTGGAATTTCGGAAGGGAGTTTGTTAGGGACTGGAGGCCAAGAAGGATCGTGACACACCAGATCATTCGTAAGCTTTGAAATATCAGGTAGGTTCAAACGAGCAAGAAACGGGAGCGGTGGCTGTGAAGCTGGATTAAAGGCTCCCAAAAGAGGCTAACCTTGCGGACCATAGGGATGATATGAACCATGACCATGACCTTAGGGCTGATAACCACCCCCACCCTGACCTGTATAAGGGTACGAAGGCATATATGTGTTGTGAGTACCATGGTGAGGAGGGTTGTAATAAGGGCCATAACCAGAAGCATTATAAGAAGGATTTCCACTGTATTGATGGGGCATATAAGTTGTATTTGTAGCAGGAGCAGTTGAGTAATGACCGTAATTATAGGGTACATTTCCACCCCCAGCATTAGGAATGTGCCCACCCCTAGCGTTGGGAATGTACCCACCTCCAGTGTTGGGAATGTAACCACCCCTAGTGTTGGGAATGTGTCCACCCCCAGTGTTGGGAATGTGACCACCCCCGGTATGAGGAATGTTCCCACACCCAATTTAGGGTATGTGCCCTCCTCCCGTGTTGGGAATGTTCCCACCTGTAGTGTTGGGAATGTTCCCACCCCCAGTATGAGGAATGTGCCCACCCCTAGCATTAGGAGGGACATGATGGTTAGCATTTGTGGTCGTAGTCATAGGTATATGTTTAGAAACATGTGCATTAGGTTGTGTAACGTGAGCCGTGTTATGTGAAGTGTTCCCACTAAAATGAGGGGCAGTCCTAGGACGTGGTCCTACCCCAACATATGTAGAAGCTAAAGGGACATGACCAAATGTAAATTGAAATGGAGCTGAAAAGGTCATGCCGCCCCCAGATGGAGAGGAAGTGGATGTGCCACCCCCAGAGGGAGTAGAAGAGGTTGTGTTTCCCCTAGACGGAGCAGAATGGGTGGCGTCACCACCAAAGGGAGCGGTGCTCGCAGCTCCAAGGATAGTATTAGCTTGACTACCCGACGAAGTGAACATAACATTCAAATTAAGGCTAGGCATACCAAGTGAAGAAGGCTTAGTGGTCAAAGGGTTCATCGTGTCATTAAGATCTGGAATCCCATATCGGAATCCGTGTGGGTAAGTACCATGAGATGGATTTGTCTTTTGGGGTGGATATGGCCCAAAACTTGCAAAAGTGATGTGTGGGGGTGAACTTTCTCCTCAAAGTTCCCTAGGATTGGAAGGAACGGGATGTCCATCGACATCCACTGATGGAGTCACAGGAATTCTTCCTGGTGTGCCAAATACAGAAGTCATAATGTACTTGTGAAGTTTATCAAAATTCTCAAAAGTATAAGAGGGGATCCTCCAGTGTCTCTTATCAAAAGGACGTGCTACCTCGTGAGATGGAAGACCACCTAAATGACAAGACCGATGGAGAGGTGGATCTCTCTCCATGATAAATCCCAATAAACAGAACGCCTCCTAACGTCCAACTATCGATCAAAGAACACACACCTAACGAAACTACAACCAAATGCACACAAACAGGACTGGCTCAAGGGACCTCCCGACACTACAATCGATATGTCTCTTCTAGGAGAGGCTTGAGACTCCCAAACTATAACCGAAGGTAACATAATCAGTTATAAGGGTTCCAAGACTTCACTGGGTGCATAGAGTCAAATCCTTATACAGCAGGAAACTGTGATGTCCAACCCCTATCTGACTCAGGATACGTACAATATAACCACTAGAAGCACCCTATGTGATACCTAGGTAAAGCAACTAAGGTCACCACAATATAACCAATGCTCAGGGGGACAGTCGCAGGTGGGATTTGTCGTATGGGAAGGGTATCTAAGCCCGAAACTCAATAGGTATAGATCCCTCAAGAGCCCTCGTACATGAACAAATCCTGGAAATATATCCCACATTCAACCAGTATTGGAGGGCTATCTCCACAACCAACCTCCTGCGACCTTGTGCTTAACTCTGGTTTGAGTAGAGCTTCCTGAGAATGCTAATTTATATCATAGGTTTCACCACTCCCTGGTCACACACATAATGTTGGTTCAATAGTCTTGGATTGTTAACTCACAATGATCTATTCGAAGACTCTAAACCTAAGCTAGTCGGTGCACCCTATAAAATAAAAATCGTTTCTAATCAATTTTAAGATTAAGCATTTATTTTAATGGTTGTAATTACTCAAAGGATATGGTCGTGAAACTGATGATGTATAAGACTCAATTGTATGCACAATCGAAAAACACTAGACTCATCTAATCAATAAAAGAGCCATGCCACTAATATGACAATCAATCCAACGGTTTGAAATAAAATGAAATCTCTTTAACGTTTTGATGCACAAGCAAGTCCTAGATGAAATCACAAGCACTCAGATGCAAAATGCAGTACATAAATCAAATATTTTTGTATTTTCTCTAATAAATGCAAGGAAAATCCAAAACAATGTTTTTGTATTTTTTCAATATAATGAAATGAAAAAATGCAAGCAAAATCTAACTATTCAGTAAAGAAATGCAGAGCATATCCAATTGACAACCTAGCAAGACCCAATCAGTAAGATTCAACCAAGCTAATGAGCTATAAAACAAGAAATTGTGAAAAATCTAAAAGCTCAAAAACTATAAGAAAGAGGAGTTTTTGGTCACAAATAAAGCATGGAACAGTCAAGAAACAAGCCAACTAAGACTCAGGAACGCTCAGAATCAACCCAAAAAACACCCAAAGCCAAAAATAAACCAATCCTAGAGTTGTACGCAATTGTTCAAAGAACAGTTGCAGGTAGATGTAGTCTATAGTTCACACAGAGGTGGGTAGATGTGGTCAAAACAAGGTTGACTCTCGTATAGGGAAAGGAAAAATGAGCCCAAAAAAGGTCAAACAGCCCAAAAATGCTAGTTTTCTACTGTAGACCTTGACAGCCAATCAATGACATAGAAGCTCGACAAACAACAACTCAAAATAAGGACAAATGCCTACAAAATCCCCAAAAATGGATGTTCTCCCCAGTGGAGTCGCCATTTCTACTACGGAGAAAAATTCCTATGGCTTGGGGCAGACCACAATAGACAACTGACTAACAAAAAATAACTCAATTCCCAATGCAATGCTATATAAATGACAATGCTAAGATAATGGAGAAAAAGACCAACCTTCAACTGGATGTTTGAAGTAGATCCCTGTTGAGCTTTCAACTTCTACACTTGAACCTGCAGATTATTCTCAACAAGAAGTACAAGCAAGTGCATATAACATGTGAAATACATTAGCATAATCAATAGCATGATCCATGATATCATAAGCAAATATAACCCAATGTAATTTAACAATATTCACAACATCAATTGGACGAGAAAATGAGTATTTCCATTAATGAATAACAAGAAGTACAATATACGACCTCTTGTCGACAACCAATCTGAACCAAGAACCGGGTCTCTCCACTTGTGCCTCCACCACTTCAATCTCCCATGCAATGGAAAACTCAAACTATGAAAAGAGTTTGGTAGGTGAACATAAGGATTTCACAACAACAAGGATCAATGAGTGTAGACTCAAGCCATGGAAAAAATCCACTACAGTTATCTTGCTCTCTCTTTCGCCTCCCTTCCATACACCATAAGAGCTCAATATATATCCTTCCAAAGATAAGTGAAAGGTCGAATCGAGTCATTTCGGGGTATATGGAGGGCCAAAGGTCACCTTAAGACCGATTTTTGGGAGTAAAAAGTAATTAGTTATTGGTTTTTACCATTTAACTTGGTGTCCGCGGGCTATAGTGGAACAACCTGCGTGTATGCTGGCTATAGTGGAACAGCTACCGTACAGGAAAAAAAATAAAGATTTGTGTGTTCCTGGAGGGAAAATGATAGATCTGAGTCAGTAAAATGGATCATGAATGCTAATCAATGCTGATGCTCACAAGGTGAAAAATTATAGTGTAACAACAGTGGTTTAAATTTTTGATCAAATTACCATACAGTCTCATTAGGATTTTGCTTGATTTCCTTTATCTTTGTAATGCACTGAGATTCTAACTTCGGTTTCTTAAACTCTCTAATAAGCGCAGTTCTGATATCAACTAGTGTTCTATTCTGTCCAATAGAATACTTCATGAACCAAGTTATAGCTCTCTCTCTAAATGTGGTAACTAACTCAGCATGTCTTCTAGCTTCGTCGTGAACTTGTTTAACATTCCACACAGATTCACAAAGAAACCAATGTTTCTATGGGTTTTCTAAAACAGTTCCTTTAAAAATGTGTAGCTTAATGTCATCTTCCATTCTTATTCTAGGAGGTGCTACAACGTAATTTTCCACCTTGTGAGCATCAACACTCTTTGGCCTTCAGGATCCATTTCACTAACTCAGATGCACTTTATGTCCTTCAGAAACACTTTTTCCCTATTTTTCTTCCTGTACGCTAGTTGTTCCACTTTAGCCAGCGTACATGCGAGGTGTTCCACTATAGCCTATGGGGGCCAAGTAAAATGGTAAAAGTCACTAGAAAATTACTTTTTACTCCCAAAAAGCGGTCTTAGGGTGACCTTTGGCCCTCCATTTTCCCCGAAACGCCTTGATGTGTCCTTTCACTTACCTTTGGAAGGTTATATATTGAGCTCTTATAGCATATGGAAGGGAGGATTAAAGAGAGAGCAAGATAACTCTAGTGGATTTTTTCCGTGACTTGAGTCTACACTCATTGATCCTTGTTGTTGTGAACTCCTTATGTTCACCTACCAAACTCCTATCCTAGTTTGAGTTTACCATTACATGGAGGATTGAAGTGGTGGAGGCACAAGTGGAGAGACCCAGTTCTTGGTTCAGATTGGTTGCTGGCAAGAGGTCGTATCACATTGTACTTCTTGTTATTCATTAATAGAGATACTCATATTCTCATCCATTAATGTTGTGAATGTTGTTTATATTACATTGGGTTTCACTTACTTATGATATCATGGACCATTGCTATTGATGATGTTAATGTCTTTCATATATTATATGCGCTTGTTATGTATTAGCTGTCAAGACTAATTTGCAGGTTCAAGTGCACGAATTGAAAGCTTCAACGGGGATCTACATCGAACGTCTGGTTCAAGGTTTGCTATATTCTCCATTATCTTAGCATTCTCATTTATATAGCATATCATTGAGAATTGAGTTATCTTCTAGTAGTCAACTGTCTGTTGTGGTATGCTTCAGGCCATAGGAAGTTTTCTCTGTAACAGAAATGCTAATTCCGCTGGGGAATTTGTCCATTTTTGGTGGATTTGTAGGCATTTGTCCTTTTTTAGAGTTGTTGTTTGTCGAAGCTCTATGTCATTGATTGGCCATTGGGATACACTATAGAAAACTGGCTTTTTCTGGGCTATTGGATTCTTCTTTGGTTTGTTTTTCCTTCCCTGTACGCGGGTGAGCCTAGTTCTCCCTGCGTCTACCCGCCTTTGTTTGCACTATTGCTCACGTTTACCCGCTGGTTTTCCCTGTACAGACGCGTACAAATCCGGATTTGGTTGTTATATGACCTTTGGTTGTTGTTGGGTTGTCTTTGAATGTTCCTGAGTCTTTATTGGCCTGATTCCTGACTGTTCTATGCCCTGTTCATGACCAGAACTCCTCTCTTCTCTTGGTTTTGAGTCTTGTTGATTTTTACCCATCCTTGAATTTTCTAGCTCATTACATTGGCTGCGTCTTACTGTTTGGGATCTGCTAGGTTTTCTTAGTGATCTCCTCAGCATTTCTGTAACTAAATAGTGGGATTTTGCTTGCATTTTTCATTTCATTATATTAAAAAATACAAAAACATAGTTTTGCATTTTCCTTTTGCTTATAAGTGAAAATACCAAAAAAAAAAAATTACTTTTATTTACTGCATTTTGCATTTGAGTGCTTGTGATTTCATCTCGGATCTGCTTGTGCATTGAAAATATAAAAGAGTTGCATTTTTATTTCGAAACCGTTGGATTGATTTTCATTCTAGTGGCATTGTTTTTATTGGATAGATGAGTCTATAGTTTGACGATTGTGCATACTATTGAGTCATATACATTGTTATTTTCATGACCATATCCTTTGAGTAATCACAGCCACCTAAAATTAACGCTTAATCTTAAAATTTATTAGAATGATTTTTATTTATAGGGTACACCAACTAGTATAGGTTTAGAGTCTTGGAATAGCTCATTATGAGTTAACAATCCAAGACTACTAGACGAAACATTATGTGTCTGACCAGGGAGTGGTGAAATCCATGGTATACATCGGTGTTCTCAGGAATCTCTACTCAGACTAGAGTTAAGCATGAGGTCATGGTGTTGTGAGGGAAATGCACCTATAGTTCAGGGGAGAAACTACCAACTTACAGTGATGAAAGATAGACCTATAAATGTTCTGCAAGTACAACTAGTACATAAAGAGATAAAGGTTAAAGAGGATGTATACCTTATTAACAAGGTTGATCCAAGCTTTCTCTTCCTTGCTCTTCAATGCCATTCAGTATCACAATGCCCACACCTACAAAACCACTTCATACCTTTCTCAAATACATTTGACTACATATATAAGATTGATATCCATGACATACTAAGCCATCAAACTATAAGCAAACTATAATCAAATCTAAGACACACATGAATAGGTCATATTTGGAAAGGGAAGAACGTCTGATCTTTATTAATGAATGAAGCAAGTGAATAAAATTATACCTTCCTTCAAGCTTGGCACTTCACGAAACCTAGATTCAAGGTCTCCTGCTTCTATTCTCCAAGGATACCAACCTCTAATCAGCTGTGCTAGGGTTTATCAGAAACTGAAGCACAAGAGAGGAGGATCAGGGTCTCCATTCCTCCAGCATAACATTGTTATAGGCTTGGTTCCTAGTCATGTGGCCCTTCTACCTTCCTTATATAGTCAATGAAGGAGAGGAAAAGCAGTTATAACCGATTAGGAAGTTCCCAAACCAACTTATTTTAACCAAAATTTGAGATTTTGACTAGTACAGGAAAGGTCTGGAAAAGTGTTCCTAAGGGTTATAACCATCAAATGGGCCAGGAGTGAGGTAATTTCAACCATTTTTAGTGTCCCAAATGACCCTTCAATCCGCAAGTGTCCTGTTGTGTGACTAAACTTGATCTCAAGAAGTGTCGTCATGCGAACAAGGGATACAATTGTCGTCATGGACGGAGAAGTGTCATTTTAAGCTATAATAGATGCCCCCTAATGTATGAGGTCAGAGGGAGTGAGGGAAACGATGGTCGAAATACGTTATAAATAATAAAAAGTTGAATCATGGAAGCGGAGTAACTGGAGAAACCAAGAATCATAGGCTCAAATGAAGTACCTGAAAGCAAAGGCAATGTCAGACAAACTCATCCTTGGGGTAACATGACCTCCAAGAGGATACAATAATGATCCAAATAGTGATGCATATATCATGGCCACTAGAATACAATCGTGTATCCATGAGGAACATAAGTGTAAACATAGCCACATAAATACAAGGTGGATATATGTCAAAACTGGAGAACATAGACATAGAGAACAAGCTGGATCTATGTCTCATCAAGAGCCAAAAAGAGTGAGGCTCAGTCTTGTGCAACTTGGGAGATAACATAAATGAGGTGATGCTATCAAAGATCCCAAGGTCTTCATCCAAAAACAACCCAAGGTACAAACTTATCCATGTGAATAAATGAGTTGATGTCGAACATGGGAGGTATTGTTTGATTACCGATCATTGATGTATACCATTAACAAACGCGAGGTTGTCCACCATTAATGAAAATGGAAACCAAAGTACCTAGTACATTCAAGCAAGTGCAAATAAATGGTCTTGCTTTCGAACACTTGAAGAATCCATCAGATAGGAGACATTGATGTATTCCCATCTATCCAATAGCGAGGGAAACTGCCACTAATGACTGTAATCCCCAAGGTACTAACCGAAACTCTAAACTTCATTCCCAGAGCACAATGAGTTGAAGTTGATGGGAAGAAGTCTGTTGGAAGGGAGGCCTTAAGGCATCCTCCATCATCCAACACGAGGGACACTCAACAGGTATGAGTTGATTTGGAGTAGGACTGAACACATGATGAAACACACTGACACCAAGGAATGGCCGATGCATGAGGTCAAGGAAACTACAGAATGGCCGACAAAGGTTATATCCTTGAACAGTGAGCACGACACAAGAGTGACTTAGGCAGCTTTGAACACAAAGAGACCACGATGCAAATATGTAATGTAGGAGACATTAACAGATTCTCTATATGATTGGAAGACTAACCAAACGGAGGAGTAAGAACTCTGAGATCAGGTTTATCCTAAGGCCAACACTAGAACCCAACTTGTTTGATAGAATCAAAACAGGTGCTTTGTTCAAAGAGATAGTAGACTTGCTGTCATCATATTGAAGTATATTTTAACATTCTTCCCTTCCCTTTCCTTTTTCATTTTTTAACGAGCTTGACAAAGAACTAAAGCATGCTCAACGGTATTTTCATATTTAAGGAGTCTGAAAAACCTAGAAGAAAACTCCATACACCTATCCATGGATTTTATATTGAGCCTGGATTGGTCTGTGCTCGGTGGTGTTTTCTTGCTTATACAGTTGAAAAACTTAAACAGTCCTCTATCAACCATCTCGTGGATTTCACATCGATCCCGAGGAGGTGAATGCTCACTTGGTATTTTCACATTTTGAGAGTCTGAAAACCCTAAAGACGACTCCAAAGGTCCTTTTTCGTAAAGTTAGTCTCCTTCCCCGAAAAAGTGTAAAATAATGGAAGAAGAACTCTTCTAGCGCATACAAGAGTATACCTAGAGTATATCTTTTCCGTAAATTATCCACTAAGGCCTAGAAAAGGGGTAATTCTATACCTAAGTGGATGTCAATTCAGTTATTTTAACGAGCCCGAAAAGACAACTATGCTCGGCAAACTTTTCCTATTTAAGGAGTCTGAAAAGGGCTTAAAAGAACTCCATAGGGATCTTTTCTGTAAAGGTTTAATGAGTCCGAAAAAGTAAACTCATGACCTCCTTACTGTTTTTAACGAGCTCAAAGGAGATACAGAAAAATGCTCATAAATTCCTTACTGTTTTTTAACGAGCTCGAAGTGAAGATGAAAGAAATTCTCATAGCCTCCTTACTGTTTTTAACGAGCTCGAAGGAAAGGTGGAAGAAATGCTCGCAACCTACTTACTGTTTTTAACAAGATTGAAGTAAAGGTAGAAGAATGCTCGTAACCTACTTACTATTTTTAACGAGCTCAAAGTAAAGGTGAAAGAATGCTCAAAATGGGAGGAGACGAGTGTTAGGGACATGCGAAACTAGCTCCAAGCACATGGAACAAAGCTATGCCTAATGCAAGGAACGGGAGCAAGATAAGGACACTCAGGGTGTGTCTCCTCTAGGTAAAGGGTGTCAAATTGCAAAGGAAAAATGATACAGGGTTTAGCGGAAATGAGATCAGAGATGGAGGCTTATATAACGAGCTAAAAGCGTGAAAGCCGACATCAGGCTCATTAGCGCAAGCGGAATCATAATAGATGCATATGCAACTTGAACACAAAGATGTGAGCCTTATCAGGGATGGCCATAAATATATGAGGAATAAAGATATGAGGCTTCTTCTCAAAGTCATGGTAAATCTAAAAAGGCTCCCGAGCCTATGAGAAAAACTCAGCATGGGCACCAAAATGGCATAAGAGTGCTGACTAGGGTGACCCATGTTAGGTAGGCTCTGCCGTCAGACTGGTGCACAATGCATAAAGAGATGGCTAACACACCAATATCCAACAGGTTCGACCCTATGGCGAATTCGGATGGCAAAAGGTTCAAATGCAACATAACAGCGGGGAAGCCTAAACCTATATGCAAGGTTCCAAATATACCTGACATGGTTGCACAAGGTGTCGAAAAGGACCAGTAAGCAAGTATAAATCCAGCTAAGAATCTTGTCTCCAAGAAACATTAGTACCAAAATCATATCTAAAACATATGTAAAGAAAGACCCGATACAAGTCACTGTGGTAGAAATACTTTCAACTTCACTATCATCAACAATAGGCATAAACAAGGCAGAGTTTTCAAATGAAGACTCTATGGTACCCAAGCCCGAGGACTTACAATCAACAAGATTGACTTCAGGATTAAGATCAAAGTTGAAGGACATGATGGAATCTGCAGAAACAAATTCATCATCAAGGGAGTTGAAAATTCTATAAGCATAATCAAACTCAGTAGGAACACCGATTTGTGGATCTATAGGAGAGTTCAAAGACTCAACAATAGGAATATCAAACTTTAAGGTCAAACCGGGGCTGGACATAACTGCGACTGGATCAACATCCAAATGAATGGCAGACTATACTATGGACTCTAGGAAAACTTCATCAGAAGGAAGTATATCGTCCCAGATAGAACACATATCTAAACATTCAAATGGAGGTGTCACTTGGTCAAAAGTTGGGACTAAGTCCCGAGAAGGTAAGCATGAACTCAGAGACTTCTTCTCAATAGCAGTTGAACTCAAGGAACAATATGCCACATAAGTTCCATGTGACATAGTAGTCCCTAATGACGAGGGATCTGACTGGTCTACAGTTGGGTAACAAGGAGGATCAACCAATGAAAGCTGGTCGACAGTGAGGATGCTTTCGTTATGAGTAAAATGCATCAAACGAAAGAGCGTAGACACCACAACATGCATAGCATAAACGTAATCACACTCAAGGATCATATCAAAGTCCATAGGGTCCTTTAAAACCATAAAATCAACTAAGACTATTTTTCCACCCAAAGTAACAGGTACCTGAAGGAGGAATCTGATCGGTTCACTAGGTATTCTATCGAAGGTCAACGGCCAATTAATAGCTGGAATAACATTAGGGAAACCCAAATCTCTCCAAGCATAAGTGGATAAGATACTAATAGAAGCTCCTTCATCTACAATGCATCGATCAACCGTATGGTTCCCGATATCAACCTTTATCTAGAAAGGTGTCAAAGAAGGAAGACGAGGTTCGGCTAGACTATTCCACTCAAAGGAAATGATCCTAGGGCTTGGTAGGGGTTCACATGGCACAGATAAAGTGTCCCCTTTTTTAGAAACATCCAAACTGGTAATGCAGAAGACTTCCGTAGTAGGTGCATCAATCTTTGCAGGACTGATGGGGTCAGTCGAAGATTGCATCGATTCGATCACTTCACTCTCCGAAGGGAGAGTGGGGTTGACCAAAGATTGCATTGGTTCAACCACTTTATCAACTGAAGGTTGTTCTGACTGTAGGGAATCTATAGACAACTCAAGAGCAGAGATTCCTTCTTACATGGACCACACTCTTCATGCCTATGGAATGGCAGGGCATCGGTGAGTAAGGTGATCTCCCTTACAAAGTTTACAAGGGAAATTTGGTTTCCGTCCTATAGGTTGAGACTCCTTTACAACGTCAGTACTCTCAGCATGACTAGCATCGGCTAACAGCTTTCCCCCAGCATGACTTGTAGTGGCTAGTTGCTCAGAAGCAGAAGACTTTTGAACTAAGGACCACACTTTTTGCACTTCTGGAAGTACAGGGAACAAGTAAGTAAGGTGGTCTCCCTCACAAAACTTGCAAGGGAACTTATACTTCTGTTTATTGGTTTTGTTGACAATGTCAACTCCCTTAGCATGACTTGCAGTGGCTTATCTGGTCTCTCCAGTATGACTCACAGGAACTCGTGTGTGTTGGAGAAAACTCACTATGGTTTGGGAATACCACAATAGACAGATGACTACCAGAAATCAACTCAATTCTAAAAACAATGCTATTATAAATGATAATGTTAAGATAATGGATAAATGTAACCAACCTCGATCCAAACGTTTGATGTAGATCCCCGTTGGAGCTTTTAATCCATGCACTTGAAATCTGCAAATTAGTCTTGACAGCCAATATCCAACAAGTACATATAATATATAAATGACATTAACATTATCAATAACAATGGTCCATAATATCACAAGCAAATGTAACCCAATGTAACCCAATGTATAATAAACAACATTCACAACATGAATGGATGATAATATGAGTATTTCTATTAATAAACAATAAGAAGTACAAAGTGATACGACCTCTTGCCGGCAACCAATTTGAACCAAGATCTAGATCAATCCAATTGTGCCTCCACCACTTCAATCCTCCATGAATGGGAAACTCAAACTAGATAGGAGTTTGGAAGGTCAACATAAAGGGTTCACAACTACAAGGATCAATGAGTGCAGACTCAAGATAGGGAAAAAATCCACTAGAGTTCTCTTGCTATTCTCTTCTTCCTCCTGTCCATAAGCCATATGTGCTCAATATATAGTCCTCTCAAAGTTGGGTGAAAGGACACATCAAGACGTTACTCGGGTAGATGGAGAGCCAAAGGTCACCCAATGACCGCTTTTTGGGAGTAAAAAGTAATAAATTAGTGATTTTTACCATTTTACTTGATACCTGCGGGCTATAGTGATGCAACTCGCGGGTATGCATGCTATAGTGATGCAACATGTGGGTAGGAATAAAAATAGGGAAAAATATGTCTGAAGGATAGAAGTGGATCTGAGTCAGTGAAATGGATCCTATAGGCCAAATAATGTTGATTGTCATAGGGTGGAAGATTACGATGTAACAGATGCCCCCTAATGTGTGAGGTCAGAGACTGATGCTACGATGGCCAAAATACATTATAAAACTCAGAAGTCGAGTGATGGAGACACAAGTGGAAAGAGCAGCTCACTCATCATAATACAATAGTATCTCTGAATACATATCGGTATAGTACAACAATCCAATACAATGGCCATGAAATAGGTAGTATAATAGATACATGTCATAAGTGATCATAGCCATGATCCCTCTACAGTAAGATATGGTCTTCTGCTGAAGACAACTGGTGCAAAATTGGAGGTACAAATTGTTGAAATCTGAGAGGTGATATCTCAGATGTAAAGTCAAAGTCATATGTAGCATACTGAATGCCACAATCGCCTGGGGTCTTCTACACAAGTCTTTGACGGTACAAGTCCCATCAAGTGAACAAAGGTGTAGGGGTCGAACCTGATGAGACATCATTTGATTACTAGTCAATGATATATACCGTTAACAGATGTGAGATGACCCACCAATAATGAAAATGGGCATCAAGGCACACAACACAATCATCAAAGTGTGAATAAATGGGTTGAAGTCAAAAACTAGGATGAATCCATCAAGCAGGGAACATTGATGTATTCCCAAAACTGCTGATGGAGAGAGAACCTGCCACTAATGAATGCAAGCCTCAAGGTACTCAACCGAACTCTAAGCCTCAAGTCCCGGAATAAATGGGTTGAAGTCGACGAAACGAGACTCGCTGGAAGGAGGGCATTAAGGCATCCCCCATCGACCAGCACGAGGTACCAGCAATGCTAAAAGATTTGGAAGATCTCAGGTGAAATGGACTGACTCAATAAGGATGGACGACATGCAATAGTCAAGAGGTCTGAGGAGTGGCTGACACTGGTTTTAGGACTTCCTTTGAACAAGAGCATGAGCAGATGGATAGAATCAAGCAGCATATACTTGACATAAACTGTGCAATGCAGGAGGCAATACAAAGGGCTCCATAATGACTGGAAGCTTAACCAATCGGTGGAGAAAACTGAGAAACAAGTATAGCTCCTAAGGTCCAACTATAGTCCCGACTCATAATGTACAAAGTGGAATGAATGCTCTGTTCAAAGGTGACACAACAGCTGCCAACAAGAAGTAGTGACCATAATCCCGTCCGGCTTTTTGGAATATTTGATTTTTTTGGTCTTTTTCATATTTGGTGAAAGCTTGAAAAAGAATAAAATTGCTTATAGTACAACAAGTGAGGGAACAAGTGTCAAATAGTGAGCAGACTAGTTCTAAGCAGTGGAAGATACCTATGATCAATGCAAGGAAGCATGTGCAGGATGTGGACACTCGGGGGAATGTTCCCTCAGGGTAAAGGGTCATAAAGATGCGAAAGATAAATTAAGGCTCTGCTTGGCTTAGAAGGTAAAGTGCTCAGGCACATGGCTAATAAGTGAGGAAGTGGGAGCCGGCACAAGGCTCAAGCGGCAAGCAGGATAATGCAATGCAATCACAACTCAACATAAAAGGGAAGTCCTTTTTCGTAAAGTTAGTCTCCTCACCCGAAAAAGTGTAAAACAATGAGAGAAGAACTCTTCTAGTCACGTATGACTAGAGTATACCTTTTTCGTAATTAATCCACAAAGGTTTGGAAAAGGGGTAAACTTATACCTAAGTGGATGTCGCTTCAAATCCTTTAATGAATCTGAAATAACAAGTATACTCGGCAATCTTGTTTGATTTTGAAAAAGTCTAACAAGGATTTAAAAAAGACTTTATAAAAATATTTTCCGTAAAGGTTTAACGAGCCCGAAAAAGTAAACTCATGACCTCCTTACTGTTTAAAATGGGCTCAAAGGAGATATGGAAGAATGCTCGTAATGCGAGCAAACGAGTGTCAGGGACATGTGAGACTAGTTCCAAGTGCATGGGACAAAGCTATGCATAATGCAAAAAACATGAGCAAGATAAGGAAACTCAAGGGGTGTCTGCAAATTCGGATAGTAATAGGCTCAAATGCATCATAACAATGGGGAGGCTTAAACCTATATGCAAGGTTCTGAATATGCCTGCCATGGCCGAAGCAAATGTCGAAGAGGACCAGTAAATAAGTATAAGTCGAGCTAAGAATCCTGTCTCCAAGAAACATAAGTACCAATATCATCTCTAAAATGTACGTAAAGAAAAATCTGATACAGGTCACTATGGTAGAAAATTTTTCAACTTCACTATTATCACCCCCAGACATAATGCAAGGAGAACTAACCACTGAAGGTGTCATAGTACCAACACCCGAGGCACCAAAATGATCAACTTTGTAATGAAGAGCAAAGCTGAAGGACGTGGAGGAATATGCAATGGAAAATTCATCATCATGGGAGTTGGAAATTCTAGAAGTAGAATCGAACTCATCAGGATCACCGATTCGAGGATCTATAGGAGAGTCTATAGACTCATCACTAGGGAGATCAGACTTTAATGTCAAACCGGGGCTAGACAAAACTATACCTAGATCAAAATCCAAATGCATGGTAGGTTGTACTTAAGGCTCATCTCGTTCAATAAGATCAAGGGTGGGAAGGAAATAAAATTGATGATGAGAATCCTCCCAAGGCTTGTCATTACCATTCATGGCCTCGATAAAAACTTCATCTGAAGGTAGGATACCATCAAGGCAATCATGTGAACAAGATAGGTCGACTGCACTCGCGGGCAACATAACGGGATCTTCCTCTACTGTCCATGAAGAAGAGATTTCCGGATCTGCAGTGGTTTGTTGGATATGATCGTAAGCGAGCTCCGCTACAGATAAAGGAATAGACATCCCGACGTGTGCAATGTCTCTAGACGTGGAACACATGGACGGTAAAGTCCATGGATAATCTAAATAGGAGGTCCAGAATATAACATATTATTTGAAAGAGGAGACGCATTGTCAGTAATGGTTCCAATAAAATTCACAGGTGCAGAAAGATTATAAGTTCCCATCAATGATGGGTACATTCTAACACCTATGTTCCCAGTTGCCGGCTGAGAATTAGAAACCTGCGAGACTATGGATCCCGTGGATGTTGTGGAAGAGGAGTTAACGTAATCCAGCTGATCGATGGTCACTATCTTGCCTTCGTGAGGAAAGCAGATAACACTGAATATAGTGGACGCGACAACTTTCATGGCATACATCCAATTCTGACCCAGTAAAAGGTTGTAGTCGATGGGCGCATCAACCACCTCGACTTCAATAGGCACAGACTTACCTCCCAAGGAAGAAACAAGAGAAGGGATAATTCCATGCGGCGTAAAAGATCTACTGTCGAATGCAATGAGTGTAGTTCTAGGTGCGAGTAGAGGAGGAGAGCCAAGAGCTTTCCAACAAGCTAACAACATTACTGACGCAGAGGCACCTTCATCAACCATAGTACATTTGACGAAGCTCTTAAGGAAAACCACCTGGATTTGAAAAGCCACGTGGTAAGGTAAGCGAGGTTGGACATCAGTAGTATAGAACTTGATAACACTAGGATTTCCCCCATCTTGAACTACTAACGCACTCAAAAGGGCATGCTTCTGAGAAGGACAGGCTTGCAACACTTCAAGGGCCAAAATGGCACACATAGTTTGGCCCAAATCTTCTACGATGGAGTAGTTATGGGCAGCTCGAGCATTAGGATTATGTGTAGAGCGCTTGAGAACACCTTTCGGTATCTGCGGCAGAATGGAGGGATTCTTGATATGCAAGGAATTGTCAGGAGGAGGGGGAGGCTCATTCCCCAAATTAGGTTGTGGTGCACCATAATTGCACTGACGAGTAGCAACACAAACCTCTGACTAAACCATATTCACACATCAATAACCACTAGTATTGGAAGAAGACATTGCCATTTCATTAGTACCATAACCAGTGGTGGGAGCATGCGAAGCCATGTTTTGATGATGAGGAAGGGGATCCTTCAACACAGCTAGGCTCTGTACCAAATGCTTCGATGCTTCTTCAATTCGAGGACATAAGTGAGTAAGATGATCTTCCCCACAAAGCTTGTAAGGGAATTTCACCTTACGCCTAGGTTTACGATCCTCACCAGCATTACCGCCTTCCTGAGGAGGGTTGGCATTCTCTTTACGAGGAGTATTACGATTTCTATTGTTATTACTTCCATTGTTTCCACCCCTACGATTATTTATCCCCTTTTTCTTACCACTAGGTTGCTAGTTACTCGACGGTTTCGTTGATTGCACATTGTGTACATCAAACAATGGAGTGGAAGTGGACAAGGTGTGAACCTGTCCAGGAGCAGACTGGTTTAGCGACAAATTTTGCATTTGATTAGCTACCAAGTCTATAGGGTGAGTGCATGGGGACCCCACGATGCCATTGGCATGTGGTCCAGGAATTGACATAGGCTCGTGTTTTGTTCTCGGTGCATCAGGAATAATGTCATACAAAATGCCAGATTGAGAATAAAGTAGATCTAACTGTTGGACTTTCAAGATAGCTTGTTCCTCAGTCACAATGTCAGACATCGAAACATCCTTAGCAATGTATGGAATTAAATACTTAAGGAACCATTCCAACAGGAACTATGGAGGAATGTTGGCTTTCACTAATCTCTTCCGCCGATGCCACTTTTGAACGTGGTCAAAAATATGTGTGGCCTTATTCTGACGAAAGGTGGAAAGCAACTCAGTACCAGTATCATAACAAACCGACAACTAGAAATGGTCTAAGAAAACCAAATCAATCTTGTTGAATCCCCTCTAGGTGTTTCCAAGCAACTCCACATACCACTTCGCGGCTGCCCCCGTGAGGGTGCGTTGAAATAGTCATAATCTAATGGAATCATGATTCAAAGAGTTGGAGGAGCACCAAAGGTGAAATGTCGTGACATGATCTCCCGGGTCCTCACCACCCTTCCCCTTGAACTTTGGAATGTCCGAAGGGAGCTTGGTAGGGACCGGGGGCCAAGTAGGGTCATGACACATCGGATCATTCGTGAGCTTCAAAAGATACGGGAGATTCAAACATGCAAGGAACGAGAGTTGAGGCTGGAAATCTTGATTATAAGCCCCCATAAAAGGTTGGTTAAATGGAACTGTGTTATAAGATGGACCAAAAGCTTTACCATGAGGATTAAACTGCTGATAATGAGGACCTGACGGACCATAAGCTTTCCCATGGCCATAGGATTGATAACCTCCTCCTGCCTGACCCATTTGAGAGTAAGCAGGTATATGCGTGTTTTGGGCACCATATTGGGGTGGTGGGTGATACTGGTGGCCAGCACTGACTGTGTTGTAGTAAGTGTTTCCACCATGAGTATGGGGCATGTATGTAATATTCATAGCGGGAACCATGTTGTAATGAACGTAATGGTATGGTATGTTCCCACCCCCAGTATTAGGATTAGTTTGAGCCGTCGTGTGGTGACCAAAAGCATGAGAAGTATTCCCAGCCCCAACATTGGTGTGACTAGTAGCAGGGATGGTGGCATGATGTCCATGTGGATAGGAGATATTCCCACCCCCTACATTAGCATTACTAGTGGTGAAAGTGGATGCAAAAGTGTGCGGTATATGTCCACCCCCATGGCTAGGAGGAGCATTAACATCTATAAAAGTAGTCCTGGGTTGACGAGTAGCGGCACGTGTATTAGGTGGTGGATGGCGAGTCGTGTTTCGAACAACATTCCTATTAGGTTGGGAAATCCTAGGAGGTGGTCGCCTTCCAATATTATCATTATTAGGAGGAACATGACTAGTGCCCATACTATGTGCGTGGGTGGACAACGTAGTGCCCCCAGTGGGTATAGTATGGCTAACACCATGACTGGTGCCAACGTGACTACCAAACATAGCGGAAGGTTCGACAGTACTATGAATAGGCATACCAAAAGAGATTGCAGTGGGGTTGATCACAGTGTCATTATGTGATTCAGGCATCCTATATCTATAACTACATGGAAACGAAGGAACGAAAGGCTTGTCCTGTTCTTCGTCCTCGGGTAAGTCAAGCATTCCGTAAAGATAATTATCTGGATTCAAAGGATCAAACGGATCTCGATCAAGTGGATTAGGCCAAATAGAACCAGGTTGAGTCTCAGGTGGATCACCTCCCCACTCCTCACGAGGAGTATGGGGATCGGAAGTATGGTCAACTCTACCCGAAGGAGTCAAAGGTTTTTCCTCAGTATCGGGATGTGCAGCCATGAATTCTTGGACGTAGGTCATGTAAGAATCCAAAGACTCAGAGGGAGCCCTCCGGTGTCCTCTAGAAACACGGCGTGAACGCTCGGCTGGCTTTAAACCCACCAACCGACGGGACCGACGGAGAGTAGGGCTCCGCGCCACGATATCTCCGTAGAGAATATATAATCAAATCGTCCCCTAAAGGCCAACTATCGAAAAAAAATAGTAAATCAAAATCACACACCTAGAGAAACTACAACCAAGAGCAGACAAACAGAGTGGGTAAATGAGCTCTCGACACTAGAGCCGATATGTCTCGCCTAGGAGAGGCTTGAGACTCCCAAACTATAGCCGGAGGTAACAGAATTAGTTATAGAGACACCCAAGCATTACTACGTGTAGAGGGTCAAGTCCACTGCACAAACACAATTGTGCTGTCCAATCCCTATCTGACTCAGGACACAAACAGCATAACCACTGCAAGTACCCTGTGTGATACCTAGGTAAGGAAACTATGGTCACCGCAATATAACCAATTCTCAGGGGGATATTCGTAGGTGGGACCCGTCGTATGGGTAGGGTAGCTAAGCCCGAAGCACAAGAGGATGAACCTCCGGTACCCCCAGATACGAACAAATCCTGGATATATCTCCCATGTTCAGCCGGTATCAGAGGGATATCTCCTCAACCAACCTCCCGTGACCTAGTGCTTAACTCTGGATTGAGTAGAGCTTCCTGAGAACACTGATCTATACCATGGATTCCTCCACTCCCTGGTCAGACACCTAATGTTTCATCTAGTAGTCTTGGATCGTTTACTCACAATGATCTATTCCAAGACTCTAAACCTATGCTAGTTGGTGTACCGTATAAATAAAATCAGTCTAATCAATTTTAATATTAAGCGTTAATTTTAGTGGCTGTGGTTACTCAAGGGATATGATCGTGAAACTAGTGATGTGTAGACTCAATAGTATGCAAAATCGTCCAATCCTAGACTCATATATCCAATAAAACAATGTCACTAATATGCAAAATCAACCAACAATTCCAAAATAAAGATGCAATCTTTTATCTTTTCGATGCACAAGCAGAACCTAAATGAAGGCAACAAGCACTCAATGCAAGATGCAATACATGAAAGTAAAATATTTTTGTATTTTTGCTTATAAACAAGAAGGAAAATGCAAAAAACTAAATGTATATTTTTGTATTTTTTCAATATATATGGAATGAAGAAATTCAAGCAAAATCCTACTATTCAGTCACTAAAGTGCCGAGAAGATCACTAAGACAACCCAGCAGATCCTAAACAGCAAGACTCAGCCAAAGGAAAGAGCTCAAAAGGAAAAACCAAGAGGCTAAATCCAAAGATTGGTAAAAAACCAAGAAGGCTCAACCAAGAGAAACGAATGGTCACAACCAAGGCATGAAACAGTCAAGAAAGAGGCCAACAAAGACTTAGGAACCACCAAAGCCAACCCAGCAACAACCAATAGCCATAAACCAACAAAAGCTGGAGTGTACAGGAATACTTGCGGGTACCCGCGAGCAGTAGAGAAAACAGAGGTGGGTATACGTGAGCTGAGCTAAGCTAGCCCACGGGTGAGGAAAGGAAAATGGGAAAATAAAGAGTCCAAGGGCTCAGAAAAAAGCAAGTTTTCTATGATGTATCTTAAAGGCTAATCATTGACGCAGAGCTTCGATAAACAACAACTCTAATTATGGACTAAAGCTCAAAAAATTTCCCAAACTTGGTTGTTTTCCCCAGCGGAGTCGCCATTTCTGTGTTAGATAAACCTCACTATGGCTTGGGAATACCACAACAGACAAATGACTACCAGAAATCAACTCAATTCTCAAAACAATGCTATTATAAATGATAATGTTAAGACAATGGAGAAATCTAACCAACCTCGATCCAAACGTTTGATGTAGATCCCCGTTGGAGCTTTCAATCCATGCACTTGAAATCTCCAAATTAGTCTTGACAACCAATATCAAACAAGTACATATAATATATAAATGACATTAACATTATCAATAACAATGGTCCATAATATCACAAGCAAATGTACCCCAATGTATAATAAACAACATTCACAACATGAATGGACGAAAATATGAGTATTTCTATTAATAAACAAGAAGAAGTACAAAGTGATACGACCTCTTGCTGGCAAGCAATCTGAACCAAGATCTAGATCAATCCACTTGTGCCTCCACCACTTCAATCCTCCATGAATTGCGAACTCAAACTAGATAGGAGTTTGGAAGGTGAACATAAAGGGTTCACAACTACAAGGATCAATGAGTGCAGACTCAAGATAGGGCAAAAATCCACTAGAGTTCTCTTGCTATTCTTTTCTTCCTCCCGTCCATAAGCCATATGTGCTCAATATATAGTCCTCTCAAAGGTAGGTGAAAGGACACATTGAGACATTACTCGGGCAGATGGAGAGCCAAAGGTCACCTAATGACCACTTTTTGGGAGTAAAAAGTAATAAATTAGTGACTTTTACCATTTTACTTGATACCCGCGGGCTATAGTGATGCAACTCGCGGGTACGCATGCTATATTGATGCAACATGTGGGTAGGAATAAAAATAGGGAAAAATATGTCTATAAGTGGATCTGAGTCAGTGAAATGGATCCTACAGGCCAAATAATGCTGATGCTCACAGGGTGGAAGATTACGATGTAACATCATGACTTGTCATTAATATGACTAGCAGTGATTAATGATGTGTCCTCAACATGACTGACAGTGGTTGAAGACAAAATTTTAGTGTTATTTTCAGTGACTAAAAGTTTTCTCCTAGCATGACCTCCAGAGGCTGGGTAGGTGCCCCCTGCATGATTTGCAGAGGTAGGGTGCTTGCCCCTAGCATGACTTGCAGTGGCTGGGTTGCTGCCCCCTTGTTTTGGCATCTTCTTCCTATTCTTCCCCCGTCTATTCTTTTTAGACTGTTGGTTACTAGTATTGCTACTTTCGCCACATGAGGTAGACGGAGGAGGAGAAGATGTTACTGGCAAAGAAGGCACATGGTTCTGAAGCTCTTGATTTGAGGTGCTTACAAAAGAAGCATCAGGAGCATGAAAGGCATTCGGAGTGGAGAACAACTAAACCAGAATCCTTATAGTGAATCCAGGAAGATTTAGAGTAGCCATTAAGGGAGTACTAATGTTTCCAATGAATGGAACAACACAAGGATCCCCTGGAACAGGGGTACTTTGATTGGTGCTCGCCGGAATGCTAGACATAGTTTCCTGCTCAAATGAGTAAGAAGTTCTCTAAGGCAAACTAAGACAAGTAGCACAAAGAGCACACCACTAAAAAAGGTCCTAGGTAAATCAAACCAGACAAACAGATGCCTTCCAGAGAAGAGTCTAGGATGATGAGGGCCCAGAACAGATCAACGAAGGAAGAAGGACAGTTACCCAGTGTCCACAATACAATGACTAAGGGTGCAAGCACTGGAATCACCCAACCGCCCTCCCAAAGACCTATAAGGGATTTCCTCCCACGTCTATCCTAGGTACAATAGATATAACCCTCCACTGTCACCTCTGTATGATCCTATGGTTAGATACTAAGGATGCTACCACATCGAAAACTCCTGGGGGAACAGTCTCTGGTCGAATCAGAAGGTGTGGGCAGGGTAACTAAGCCCAAAACTCAAAAGAGTCCCCAAACGCGATCCAATCCTGGTATATGCTCGAAACAGAAAGTAGGAGGTTTATTCCCAACAATCTGATCTCACAAGACCTATTGCATAGATCCTAGGCAAGTTTTGAATGAGGTGGGTTTACCTGTGATAGTTGAACTACGATTTTTGCATAATGTGTGATCTTGGGTGGTTTAAGGTGTTTTAAACCCAAGATCCTAGACAAGACTAGTTGGTGAATAGTGTAACCTAGAAATGAAAAATGTTGCTAGTACATTTTATTAGGGTTCATTTTAAAGGTTACTTGCTTACTCAAAAAGGTAGTGGGTGTGTGAGAGTGGTTATAATAGAGATAGAATACTGAAATGAAATGTTTACCACTAAACAAATCTTTTCTTTTCAATGCAAGTCTTAAAGATACGATCTAGAATGCATGTGCAAATGCAATTTTTAGTCTTTTAAATGCAAAGAGGGTAAAAATAAAGTCTAAATGTACAAAATTAAACTCAAAACCTAAGAATGTAGCTACTCAAACAAATAAGTATGCAAAAGAAAACTTCTTCTTTTTGATACAAAGCACTCCTAAATCCTCTAAGCCACTTGCAAGGTGCTCTATTAAGAAAATAAATCAAATTATTTTCATGCTTTTCAAAGGTGAGAAACAAAAATTGAAATTGAAAGTAAGCTACTATCAAAGCAAAAGCAAAGAACATTCAATTTTCCTTATTGAAATAGTAAAAGCTACCAATATGACTTTCAGATTCTTATTGATGTAAGCACGCCAACCATTGGGAAAAGCGTACGAAACCTACTTTTAGACCCAAACAAAGCAAATGAGTTACAAAGAAGTATGGTTTGGTAAAGTTAGGTCTGCACATAAACAGTGCAGTCAAGGTCCTGAACAACAGCAAATACACTTGAGCTTTCACTACAAAAATAAAACTAAAAGCATAAGGAAGGATGAGAAACTAATCTAAAGAGAAATTTCACTCAAATAGATACAAACAAGTTCAAGTAGACTCAATAGGTTTCAAATCCATTGGAAATGGAGCAAGTAGATTCAGTCGTACTCAAATCAGGGTACAAAACACCAAATTGGTCCACAACCCCCCAACTTGGGTCAACAAGCCCCAAAACTTTCCAAACAAGCCCAAATTGATCAAAGGAGGTCCAAAAAATGAGCATAGGATCAGTACAAGGATGGGAGACCACTTACAGTGGTTTAAATCAGACCTAGGGTCATCAGGGACCCCAAAAAATGCAGCCACAGTCCCCCCAAATGGGTCAAAACTTGAAAAAATCAAATTCAGTATGTGTGCGCTATTGTGTATGAGGAATAACAACACCCAAATAGGGGAATGCGCTATTGTGCTTCACAACAGTAGTGCACAAGTGGGAAAGTTTGAAAAAACAGGGTTAAAACCCCCCACACCTGAGCCAGTAAGGGTCTGTAAGGGCTGGGAAGGGTCTGTAAGAGCCAAGGAGGGTCAAACAGAGCCTAATAACTAATTCTAATCAAGAAATTGAACAAAGACCATCAAACAAAACTAAAGGAATGACCTTGGATACCCCTAATAAGACAGGATTTCCCCAGTATGGTCACCATTATGTTGTGAGGGAAATTCACCTATAGTTTAGGGGAGAAACTACCAACTTATAGTGATGAAAGATAGACCTAGAAATGTTATGCAAGTACAACTAGTAAGTAAAGAGATAAAGGTTAAAGAGGATGTGTACCTTATTAAGAAGGTTGATCCAAGTTTTCTCTTCCTTGGTCTTCAATGCCATTCAGTATCGCAATGCCCACACATGCAAAACCACTTCATACCTTTCTCAAATACATTTGACTACATATATAAGATTGATATCCATGACATAATAAGCCATCAAACTATAAGCAAACTATAATCAAATCGAAGACACACATGAATAGGTCATATTTGGAAAGGGAAGAACATCTGATCTTTATTAATGAATGAAGCAAGTACATAAAATTATACCTTCCTTCAAGCTTGGCACTTCACGAAACCTAGATTCAAGGTCTCCTGCATCTGTTCTCCAAGGATCCCAACCTCTAATTAGCTATGCTAGGGTTTATCAGAAACTGAGGCATAAGAGAGGGGGATGAGGGTCTCCATTCCTCCAGCATAACATTGTTATAGGCTTGGTTCCTGCTCATGTGGCCCTTCTACCTTCCTTATATAGTCAATGAAGGAGAGGAAAATCAGTTATAACCGATTAGGAAGTTCCCAAACCAACTTATTTTAACCAAAATTCGAGATTTTGACTAGTACAGGAAAGTGCCCTACTCTTCCTACTGCAAACCAACGCATTTTTCAAGGTGTGAGCTACTCTAGTGAAGCAAAGTTGCATATTTTTCTAGGCGTGCACTACTCTACAGGCATTATAGTCGCACACATGCCCTACTCCACAGGCATAAGAGTCGCGAACACATCCTAGTATGCCTTACTCTATGCATAGCATACCGGCGTTTTTGGGGAAAAATGGCCAAAAACAAGGTTTTCTGATGATTTTCAGGAAATGGTTTGGTTTGGAAAAGTGTTCCTAAGGGTTATAACCATCAAATGGGCTAGGAGTGAGGTAATTTAAACCATTTTTAGTGTCCCAAATGACCCTTCAATCCATAAGTGTCCTGCTGTGTGACTAAACTTGCTCTCAAGAAGTGTCGTCATGCGACCAAGGGATACAAGTGTCGTCACGGATGGAGAAGTGTCATTTTAAGTTATAACACACGGGAGGTTGGATGCAGAGATATCCCTCCAATACCGGATGAATGTGGGAGATATTTCTAGGATTTGGTCATATCTAGGGGTACCGGAGGTTTGTCCTCTTATGCTTCGGGCTTAGATACCCTGCCCATACGATGGATCCCACCTGCGAGTGTCCCCCTGAGCATTGGTTATATTGCGGTGGCCATAGTTTCCTTACCTAGGTATCGCATAGGGTGCTTGCAATGGTTATGCTCTACATATCCTGAGTCAAATAGGGGTTGGACAACACAGTTGTTGTTGTATATGGACTTGACCCTGTGGACGTAGTGAAGCCTAGGAACCTTTATAACTGATTCTATTACCTCGGGCTATAGTTTGGGAGTCTCAAGCCTCTCCTAGGTGAGACATACCGGCTACAATGTCGAGAGCTAATTTAGCCACTCTGTTTGTGTGCATTTGGTTGTAGTTTCACTAGGTGTGTGCTCTTGATTTTTTGTTTTTGATCAATAGTTTATCCGTTAGGGGATGCTTTGATTTTATAGTCTCTCCAGAGATATCGTGGCGAGAAGTCCTGCTCTCCACCGATCTCGTCGATTGGCTAGTTTACCAGCCACCGAGGTTACACGCCGTGTTAATAGGGGACGTCGGAAGGCCCTCTCCGAGTCTTCAGATTCTTACGGAGCGTATCGTACTGACTTCATGAATGCACATTCGGGCACGGGAGAAATCCTTATGACTCCATCGGGTAGAGTCGAACACACTTCAGACACCCCTACTCCTAGAGAGGCGTGGGGGGGTGATCCACCTGAGACCCAACCTAGTTTGTTTGGTCTGGATCCACCCGAGGATGACCCGTTTGATCCTTTAAATCCACATGATTTCCTACACAAGATGCCCAACTTGCATGTTAACATAAGCCTTGCCACCACTACGAACGCTACCCCGTTCTCTTTTGGTATGCCTGAGGACAACACAGTTGATCCATTCACTATGTTTGGTAGTCATGTTAGTGCTAGCCATGGTGTTGAAAACACTGCACCCACTGGGGGAAATAACCTCACTGGGGGCACCACATTTTCTACTCACACACATGATACGGGGACTAGTCATATCCCTCCTAACAATCCAAATGTTGGAGGATGACCACCTCCTAGGACTACCCATCCTAATAGGAACACTGTTTGCAATACGACTCGCCATCCATAGTTAAATACACATGCCTCTATCCATCAACCTAGGAGCACGTTTGCTAATGTTAACAGTCCTCCTAATCACGGGGGTCGACACATACCATATACTTTTACGATTGCTCCTGCTACTAGTAATGCTAATGTAGGAGGTGGGAATATACCTTATACTCATGGTCACAACACCACCGCTCCTGCTACTAGTAATGCCAACATTGGGGTTTGGAATATACCTCATGGTCACCATACGATTGCTCACGCTACTAATAATGCTTATGTAGGGGGTGGAAACATACCTTCTAGCCAAGGTCATTACAACATGGTTTCCGCTACATGTAATACTTATATGCCCCATAATTATGGTGGTAACCCTTGCTATAATACAGTCGGTCCTGGCTCTTATTACAACCCACTTCAATACGGTGCTCATAATGCATATATACCTGCTTACCCTCACATGGGTCAGGTTGGAGGAGGTTATCATCCTTATGTACATGGTCACGGTTATGGTCAATCCTATCCTTCAGGTCCGTACAATCAACCTTTTATGGGAGCTTATAATCAAGCTTTACAGCTGCAGCTCCCGTTCCTTGTTCGAATGAATCTTCTAGATCTTTCGAAGCTCAAGAATGATCCGGTGTGTCATGATCCTAATTGTCCTCCGGTCCCTACCAAGCTCCCTTCAGATATTTCCAAGTTTGAGGGGAAGAGTGGTGAGGATCCAGGTGATCACGTCACGACCTTTCACCTTTGGTGCTCATCCAAATCGTTGAATCACGATTCCATTCGTTTGATACTATTTCAACGCACCCTCACGGGGGCAACCGCGAAGTGGTATGTTGAGTTGCCTGGGGGCACATATAGGGTTTTGAATGAGATAGCTTTGGTTTTCTTGGATCATTTCCAGTTTCTGGTTCGTTACGATATTGGTACTGAACTTTTGTCTACCTTCCGCCAGAATAAGGCCACACACATTTCTGACCACATTCAAGAGTGGCGTCAATGGAAGAGGTTAGTGAAAGCCAACATTCCTCTAGAGTTTCTATTGGAATTGGTTCTCAAGTATTTACTTCCATATATTTCTAAGCATGTTTCGATGTCCGACATTGTGACTGAGGAACAAGCCATCTTAAAAGTCCAGTAGCTAGATTTACTATATTCTCAGTCTAGCATCTTGTATGACATTATTCCTGATACACCGCTAACACAACATGAGCCCAAGTAAGTTCCTAGACCACATGCCGATGGCATTGTTCGATCCACAAGTAATCAACCCATAGATTTGGTTTCTAATCAAATGCAAAATTTGTCACTTAACCAGTCTACTCCTAGACAGGTTCACACCTTGTCCACTTCCACCCCATCATCTGATGTACACGCTGTGCAATCGATGAATCCATCGGGTAACCAGCAGCCTGGTAGTAAGAATAAGGGGAGAAACAACTGTAAGGGTGGAAACAATGGGAACAATGGTAGTAATCGCAATACCCCTCGGAAAGAGAATGCCAACCCTCCTCCAGAAGGTGGAAATGCTGGTGGGGACCATAAACATAGGTGTAAAGTGAAATTCCCTTGCAAGCTTTGTGGGGAAGATCATCTTACTCACTTGTGTCCTTGAATCAAAGAAGAATCGAAGCATAGATCCTAGCTATGTTAAAAGATCCCCTTCCTCATCATCAGAACATGGTTTCGCATTCTCCTACTACTAGTTATGGACCTAATGAGACTACAACGTCTTCCCCCAATACTAGTGGCTATGGATGTGTGAATATGGTCCAATCAGAGGTTAGTGTTGCTACTCGTCAACGTGATTATGGTGCACCACAACCAAATATGGGGAATGCGCCTCCTCCCACTCCTGATACTTGCTTGCATATTGCGAAGCCCTCTACTATGTCGCGGATACCGAAAGGTGTTCTCAAGCTCTCTACACATAATCCCAACACTCGAGCTGCCAAGAACTACTCTATTGTAGAAGATTTGGGTCAAACTCCGTGTGCCATGTCGGCTCTTGAAGTTTTACAGGCATGTCCTTCTCAAAGGCATGCCCTTTTGAGTGCTTTAGGAGTTCGGGATGGGTGAAGTCCTAACGTTATCAAGTTTGATACTACTAACGTTCAACCTCGCTTACCTTACCACGTGGATTTTCAAATCCATGTGGAGTGCCTTCATAATTTCATCAAGAGAATGGTGGTTGACGAAAGTGCTTCTGCGTTAGTGATGTCTTTATCTTGTTGGAGATATCTTGGCTCTCCTCCCTTATCCAAATCTATGACCATGCTCACTGCATTTGAGATTCAGTCGGTTAAAACACATGGTATTATCCCTTCCCTTGTTGTCTGCTTGGGATGGAAACACGTGCCTATTGAAGTCGAGGTGGTTGATGTGCCCACCAACTACAACTTTCTCCTGGGTAGGAATTGGTTGTACGCTATGAAAGTTGTTGCATCCACTGTGTTCAGAGTTATTTGCTTTCCACATGAAGGCAATATTGTGATAGTCGACCAATTGGATTTCGTTAGTCCTTATTCCACAACATCCATGGGATTAGTAGTCCCTCAAGTTACAGATTCTCAGCCGGAAACTGGGAACATGGGTGTCGGATTGTACCCCTAATTGATGGGATCTTATGATTTCCCTTTACTCATTAATTTTATTGGAACCATTTCCGATAATGCATCTCCTCCATTGAATAATGTATCGTTTCGAACTTCGTATTTTGATGATCCATGGACCTTATCGTCCACGAGTTCCACGTATGGAGACATTGCGCACGTTGGAATGGCTATGCCACTATCTGCTACTAAGCTTGCATATCACGATATTCAACAAGCCACTGCAAAGTCGGATCTCTCCTCTTCACGAAAAGAGGAAGAAGATCCTATTATGCTGCGGGAATGGGCAGTCGACTCATCTTGTTCACACGATTTCCTTGATGGTACTTTACCTTCGGATGAAGCTATTATCGAGGCCATGTTTGGTAGTGAGAGACCTTGAGAGGACATGCTTCATCGCTCTTATTTTCTTCCCAACCTCGATCTTGCCGAGCAAGAAGAGTTTAGGATGACTCTTGCTGAGATGGTTGGTCACCCCGTGGCTCCTCTGGTTTCACATGGGATTTACACCGAGGGGAACATAGCTAATGCTTCCCCGACTATAACGATCAACATCTCTCGCACTCCTGGAAATATTAGGAACATTTACATCGGTGATGATTGCTATTCTGAAGAGGTTTCCATTTACACATAGTTGTTTACAAAACTTCGGGAAGTTTTCGCCTGGTCATATGAGGAGATGCCAAGAATAGACCCCAGTATTGTCAAACACAAGATTAGAACATATCTTCATGCTAAACCGGTTCGACAACATCTTCGTCTTGTTAACCCTAGGAAGGTAGCTGCTATCAAGGCAAAGGTGGAGAAACTGCTTAAGGCAGGTTTTATCTACCTAGTTCCCCTTCCCGAATGTTTGTCAAACCTCATTCTTGTGGATAAGAAGCAGGGAACTATCCATGTATGTAGTTTACCCACTCCATTCATTGATCATATCTTGGATGCTTGTGCGGGAAGTGAAATTTTTTCATTCATGGATGACTTTTCGGGTATAACCAGATTCAAATCAAACCCGAGGATCAACATAAGACTGCTTTCATTTTTCCTTAGGGTACATTTGCATACCGAAAAATGCCCTTGCGATGAACTTGCAATAATTAATTAATGAAAACACATGAAACAACTGAAATAACAGAACTCAGAATCACTTTTATATTAATCGCAGGCCACTTCGAGGGGGAAACCTCCTTTGAGCAAGCTCAATACAAATAAATTAACGGTCCCTTCATTGGTCTCAACACAAACTTATATACTAAGTCTAGGCACCAATACCATGGGTCAATACCATGTGTCAATACAAACCATGGGCCAATACAAAATATGGATTAACAATTACTATGGGATGACTTAACAAGCATATGCGTCCAACAACAATAATACAAACTATGGATCAACAAATACTACGGGACGACTTACAAAGCATATGCGTCCAACAACAATATACTAAAAAAGTAAATAGAAGGGTTGACATGGGTTCCTAATGTCCCCTCTCTCTTAGAAAAATCTTTGTCCTCAAAGATTTAGATGTGGAAATTGATGCAGAATCTGAAGGAGTGGTTCCCCTGTAGCATCCTCGGGTTGCATTCCAGCCCACTGATGCCTTTTGAGTTGCAGGGAGGATTGCTTGCAAGGCTGTAGATGAAGAAGAACCATATCATCTACGTGAAAAGTGTGCTCAGAACAGTGTTGATCGACTTGTTTTTTCAGTCTAATTCTTTCCATGTGAAGATTGTCCTCCAGAATGAGAAGAATTTGATCACGGTTTCGAAGAACCAAGTCAATTGCCTGAACTGGGAGATGCTGATCGTGTATGGAAGAAGAACTGGAGGTTCCTATCCATAAACTGCTTCATATGGTGTTCATTTAGATGTGATATTGTACCACTGAAGCGCTTCAAGGAAATCCATAGAAATAGCTTTCCTCATCTGTGTAGGGATGGGAAAGGGTTCGAGTAGTCCCGAAAGGAGTGTCGTTTCACCTGTGTTGACTTGGAAAGTATCACACTCAACCACCATATGGTGAATTTTCATTTTCAATCCCTACCAAAAGAAGTTACATTTTTTCCGGTCATAGGTTTTGAGGAACCCAGACTGCCCTGCCGATAAAGAAGCATGGAATTCATAGAAGAGATAGCCCTATTGAACAAATTGCAACCAATTTGGAACAAGTAGAGAAATAGCTATAAGAGAAACTAGGTCATCAAATTGGCGAGAAGGAGCATCTGCCAACATATTATCTTTACCCTTCTTTTAAGTGATCGCATAGTCATAACCCATGAGTTGGATAACCCCTTTCCGGTGTGCTGGTGAGGAGACCCGTTGTTCCAGAAAATGTTCGATACTCGAGAGATCAGTCTTGATGCAGAAATAATTTCCTAGTATGGATGGCTGCCACTTCTGTACTATGGTAAAAATAGCCATCATTTCCTGCTGAGATGTAGATGTGGCTAAATGCTTACCGGAAAGGTCTCTTGAAGGCGGCAAGCCCACTGGTGCAACAAAGACACCTGCATATCGATCCAAGGAAGTAGTGGAGACCATTGGTCAGTGCATATGGATGGAATGGAGCTAAGCAATGACACCATGTGAATTCTTATTAAGGATCTTTTCCAGGCGATGTGAACTGATGATGCGGAGAGACCCTGGTTGTAAGCCCATAAATTTGTGTTGTGTCCCATTGACTGAAAACTGCATCCAAAGTTCAGCAAAATCCCATAAGATGGGGCCAAGTGTGTGTAACCATTGAATTCCCAAAACCACATCACATCCTCCTAAGGATAAGGAAAACATGTCAGAGCACAGGTTATAATCTTCCAGAGAGATACACACATTGTGACACTTTCCCTTGCAAGGTAAGGTTCCCCCATTGGAAACCATGACTTCAAAGTTGGAGCAAGGATGGACAAAACAATTAGCATGTTTGGTGGTCCAAGGGTCAATGAAGTTATGAGTGCTACCAGAATCAATGAGTATTGTAAGAGGAAGCTTCTTGAAATAACCCCTGACCCGCATTGTTTGGGGGGTGGTGACACCGGATAAAGCATGCAGAGATATATCTGGGTGGTCTTCCTGAGATGGGAAGTCAATACATGGCTCGTGAATGTTGACATGATCATCCGATGTATCTGGAGCTTCTTCACCAACTTTAGAGGTGGGCAGAGAATCCACATCCAAGAGATAGATCTTTTGTTGAACACATCTATGTCCCCAAGTGAATTTTTCATCACAATTATAACAAATCCCTTTTTCTTTGCGTGCCTGCATCTCTATTTCAGACAAATGCTTGATATGACTTGGTCGAGGAGCTGGCGGGATGGGAGGTCGTTGAGAACCCATATTCCAGAAGGGAACAAAAGTGGGTTTGGAGTGCTGTTGGGCAACAATCTTGTCTTCTGCCAACTTAGCCAACCCCAGGGCTTCCATCATTGTGTTGGGACAAAATTTTTGACCTATGGGTGGATTTCATCCTTAAGACCACTGATAAAACAACTCTTGTAGAAGTCATAAGACAATCCTTCTGTTTGGTTGGCTAGTTTCTCAAATTCTGTCTGATACTCTCTCACAGTGCCAATTTGACGAAGTTTAGTGAGTGCTTCGGTGAAGTCATCAAAAGCACTAGGACCAAATCATTGCAAAAGGTGTTGGAAAAATTCTATCCATTTTGGCTCGTCATGAGCCTCGATGTACCAACGGTACCATTGAAGGGCTTCCTGTTCCAAATGAAAGGATGCAAGTGGAACTTTTTGGACATCAAAAGTATTATGCAGACTGAAATACTGTTCTGCACGATAGATCCATCCAGTTGGATCAGTACCATTGAAGCGAGGAAATTCAAGCTTTGGACCACGGAAAGTGCTGGAAGAAGAGAACCCATTGGCTGCAGAAGATTCTTGCTGTCAGTTATTGTTCATGGATGAATGTTGAAGATGGAGGCTGAGAAATGTTTCATCCAAAGCTTGGAGTTTGGTTGGATGGCTGCAAGTGCTTCCTCCATGGTTTTTGCTCCTGCGCGGGTGACAACCATAACTAGGAGTTTTTTTTTTTTTTTTTTGCGGGGGGGGGGGGGGGGCAATGGATAGAAAAACACAAACAAAAACTTATGTAGTAAAGGGAAATTTGGATTTGGGAAAAACTTGGATGGGTAATTGGGGTTTGACCAGGTTTTGGACACTTTCTGATGGACAGGGAAGCAAAAAATGAGGATTTCAGAAGCGGGGTGAAAGAATGAGAAAATTTGTCAAAGAGGGACAAAGAAGCAGAAATAGGGAATGAACACATTGGAAAAATTTGGGGGCGAGTGGGTGAAAATTGAAGAAGTTATGGAAAACCCTAAAAATGGACAAATGTGAGATTTCTGGCTTTGGGAAGTAGAATTTGGGATAGGGTCTTTAGGAATGAAATATGTAGAATGGGATTGCAGGGGTGTCTGGGAAGTTTCAAGGGAAACGGAGTTAAAACAAGGGAGATATGGCGAAAAAATGGTTTATTTTTTATTTTTTATTTTTTATTTAGGAATGGATCTACAACGGCGCAGAAGGGATCGAAAATAGATAGATGTGCAACGGCGCGGAAGGGGTCGGCAATAGATGGATCTAAAATGATTCTGAATGGATAAAAATGGCTGGATCTGAAACAACTTTCTAAAACGGCTAGATCTAGAACGACTGTCAGAATGGATCTGAAACAACTGGATCTGAAACGACTTTCTAAAATGGCTGGATCTGGAACGACTGTCAGAATGGATATGAAACGGCTGGATCTGAAATAGCTTGCAATGGATATGAAATGGCACGGAAGTGATCAGCAACAGTTCAACTGAAAATAAATATGGAACCCAAGTATGTGCGGCTTCCTATCGGTTCAAAGGATTTGCTCGGCCACCAATGCTGTCTGACGGCTTGCATATTGGGCCAGTATCCCTCACTCCACAGCTCAGGTAAAACTGATAACCACTTTTCCACAAACGACAACTCTTGGTTTATCTCATGGGTGGGAACTAGTCAATCAGGTAGGGGTCGTTGCCCTTTTCGTTGGCAGGTCCTCTCAATGGGCCAACTACTTTGGGGTTCCTGTGGTACTACTCACAATGAGTTTTAGGGCTTATGCCCAAGTACTTCCCACAGTTAAGTGGATAGGGATTATTCCCAAATCCGAAGCTGCAATAGATGCGAAATTTTTTTTTTGGCAGAAATTTCACCCAAGGAGCCTAAGAAAGTGATCTGATACCAGATGTGATGAACCTGCAATAATTAATTAATGAAAACACACGAAATAGCAGAAATAACAGAACTCAAAATCACTTTTATATTAATCGCAGGCCACTTCGAGGGGGCAACCTTTTTTGAGCAAGATCAATACAAATAACTTCATGGTCCCTTAAGTGGTCTCAACACAAACTTATATACTAAGTCTAGGCGCCAATACCATGGGTCAATACCATGTGTCAATACAAACCATGGGCCAATACAAAATATGGATCAACAATTACTACGGGATGACTTACAAAGCATATGCGTCCAACAACAATAATACAAACTATGGATCAACAAATACTATGGGACGACTTACAAAGCATATGCGTCCAACAACAATATACGAAAAAAGTAAATAGAAGGGTTGACATGTGTTCCTAATAGCCCTTTGGCCTTAAAAACGTCAGAGCTATGTTTTAGCGTGCTATGACCTATGCCTTTCATGACCTTAAATGTATAATGGAGGTTTTCTTGGACGATCTTGCTAGCCATTCTCGCAAGAGAGAGGACCACCCCAAGCACCTCCGTTTGATTCTCGAACGATGTATACGCTACAAGATTTGATTAAATCCCAATAAGTGCATCTTTTCTGTAAGGACAGGTCGCCTTCTAGGTTTCATAGTTTCGAAAGAGGGTATCAGAATTGATCCTCTTAAAGTTGAGGCAATACTTCAGTTGCCTCCTCCGCGCAACTTGTTACAACTTCAGAGCCTCCAAGGGAGAGCTACTTTTCTACGTCGCTTTGTAGTGAATTATGCTAGTCTTACCAAAGGTTTCATGCGCTTATTGAAGAAAGACACGCCGTTTATCTCGGATGAGCGAGCCCAGCAGTCTTTCGATGCTCTTAAGAAAGATTTGGTATCATCCCCTTTTCTTAGTCCACCCAACTTTACAAGGGATTTTATACTTTATGTGGCTGTGTCTCAAGAGACGATTTTCATGGTCTTAGTTCAGGTTGATGATGTGCTCGTGGAGCATGTGATCTATTACCTTAGTCGAAATCTAGTGTATGCTGAGCTAAGATATACTCATGTGGAAAATTTGGCACTTCCGACTGTTCATGCAGTCCAATGGTTACGACACTATATCATGCTTAGGAAGACCATAGTCAGAGCGCATATCAATCCATTTCAGTTTGTGTTATCACGATCGCTTATAGGGGGGAAGTACAATAAATGGATTGTGATCCTTTAGGAGTTTGATCTCAATTTTTCTTCGGCGAAGTCGGCGAAATCCTTCATTTTTGCTGAGCTTATGTCGGACCTTCCACGACTTGATGAGGATGTTGTCCATGAAGATTCTTTTATGTATGAACACTTATTTCGTATCTCCTCAGAGGACCCTTGGTATGGGGATATCATTGTATATCTCCAAACTTTGAAGTTTCATTCGCATTATTCGCGAGACGAACGCCGGCGTGTGAAACACCATGGTAAATATTATACCATCGTCGGTGACACTTTGTATCGTCGAGGAAAGGATTTTGTTCTGTATCATTGTTTGACTCACAAAGAAGCTGAGCATGTGCTTAATGATTGCCATGCTAGGGCATGTGGCAGTCACTTATCCAAGCTTGCAGCAACCCAACTCATTATGCGAGCTGGTTACTTTTGGCCTTCAATCTTTAAATATTGTATGAACGCTGTGAAGAGATGTCACCCTTGCCAAGTGTTTTCTCGGAATATACACTCGCATCCAGTTCCCCTTCATCTATTCGTAACTGTCGGTCCCTTCACCAAGTGGGGAGTATATTTCATGGATTGCAAACCAGCTTTGGCTAGGGGGCATCACCATATCATAGTGGCTATGGACTACTTTTCCAAATGGGTTGAAGCCATGCCTACTGTAAAATCCAATGGTGCTACAACAACCCATTTTGTATTCAATCAGATTATTACTCAGTTCAGTATTCTGAAAGAGATTGTCACTGACCATGGCAGTCACTGTCAAAACAAGATGATGGAGGATTTGTCACTCAAGCTTGGTTTTCATCAAGAACACTCATCTTCTTACTATCCCCAAGCGAATGGTCAGGTTGAAGTAGTCAATAAGTCTATAAAGACCATTCTCCGACGTACCATCCAACAGAGCAAGAACAACAAGCATATTATGTTATATCTTGCTTTGTGGGCATATCGAACCGCAGTCAAGAATGCCACCAAGTTCTCACCGTTTTAGCTGGTATATGGTGTGGACTCGATTTTACCGATTGAATGTGAAATCCCTTCATTAAAACTAGCCATAGAGATACTCCCTGATACGTCAGGTATTGAGCAGCGTTAATCCACCTTGAGCAGCTTGACGAGCAGCGTCGAGATGCCACTGTGGCTATAGTTTCCAATAAACGTCGTGTCAAGTTTCAATACGGTAGGTCTGTTCATCCCTGGCAATATGTTGAAGGTAACTTGGTCCTTTTATATGACCAAGCTAAAGAACCCCTGTGGGTAGGAAAGTTTAATCCCATGTGGCACGGTCCTTACATTGTGAGTTGTGTCCTGAAAAAGGATCCTACAAATTGGAAGATTATGAAGGGAACGTCTTGAAGGAGCCTAGAAATGGGCTCTACCTCAAGCGGTATTATGCTTGAACTTCTAGTATGAGTTAATACTTTTGTATACTATTGTATAGTTGCTTCTGTACATAGTTTAGATTTCTTTTGGTTTTCGGGTCTGCTGATTCGCTTCCTTTTGATTGGAAGATGTCAGTGGAATCTCCTACGTTCTTAGGGTTTGCGGATGGTGCTAGACATCATATGCAGCAGCTTGCTTCTGCTTCCTGGGTTATTTATTCACCTGACCACCTAGTTGTGTCTTCAAGAGGTGCTTGTCTCGGTCCTACATCTAAAAATGTGGTTGAGTATAGTGTTGTAGTTGAGCTACTTCGGGATGCTATTTCACATGGTATCCAGTTTTTAGAAGTCCACCTGGATTCACAACTGGTTGTGTCACAATTGAATGGTTAGTACCGTGTGAGGCATCCTACTTTATTACAGAGATTATTAAGGGTAAGACTCTTGGAACAACATTTTGTTTCCATTACATACGTTCATGTTCCGAGAGGTTTTAATCATGTATTTGATGCATATGCTAACTATGTCCTAGATTGGTATTTGTCACATTCATAATGAAGCACACAAATAAACATACATTCATACACTTGTACATACACATATAGTAGAACCGGAGAACCATAGTTTTTTATAAATAACATGTCCAAAATGGTAGTGTCACAATACAAAACTAGAGCCCGCAGCTCTAAAAAATATACATATCGATACAAAAAATATGGGACTCTGAGATGTCTAAGCCCCATGAGGAGGCCTAGCTGCCTCGGAAAGATCTTTCTGATACTAATAGTGTACTACGTTGGCTATCCGTTGCAGTAGTCGCACCCAGGGCCTCGGTACTCCTACAACATGGCGTTGCATGTCCTCTAGCAGTTGCCCTACCTCGATCATAGGTACCCTGGTGGTCATGCGGGACAGGTTGACCCGCACGGTCTCTAATGTGCACTCTACCGCAGCACCAATTACCTCTCCACCCCTACCCCATCGACGATGTCTCAGGAACCCATTTGGTCTTCATAGACCTAGATCTGCGAGCAAACAGTAGAATGTTAATAGATGACACTACCCCAAAAAGATATTTGCAATTTCATATATAATAAAAAATCCCAAAAAAGTTATTACACAAAATACATAAAATGAGTCACTTACCAATGTCTCCAAACGCTGCCCCTGGAGGAAGTGCCATGTCGCAGTCACCACGGAAGTCTATCCCTGCATAGGGGTAGTCGTTAATGGCTATGACCTATCGGTCCCATGAGTGGAAGAACTCAACTGAGTACGGTGATTCCTGTCAGCCAACATCCTGTCGTTTCAAGAACTCTGCCCACTGGGTTAGGGATGGGTCATGGAGACTATGAGGAGGGACTTCAACCCTCAGACTGAGCCTCGGAACCCTCTCAAAGAAGAAGCTATATAATATATTGCAGTATCCAAATTTTTTTGCATCTCCATGCCTGCACTCCGTTAACTGGGTCTTCATGGACCCCAGTAACGTTGTGCACCAGTCATATACCATGGGCCGCATACACTGTGAGGCATAGAACATCACTAGCCTTGAAGTCTGGTGTAGGGCTGCCGAACCTATAATCCTGACAAGGGTAGCCACTATAATATTCATGCTCAGACTGGCTATGGATCCAATGGGAACCTGACTCCCCACCTTCCGAGTGTTGGGAAGACAGTACCACTCTATGTAGTCGGGAATGGTGATCCCACCACCCACAGTACGAGATCAAAGACTTACCACTTCACCCCAATGGAATAATCCAGTAATAAAGTAAATGTCATCTACCTCCAAGGAGAGTATTTGACCGTCCAGGTTGAATTTTTGTGCATCTATGTCCCAGTAGTCTATCAAGTGACGGATCAATAGGTTTTGGGCCCTCAAACCCCCTATGCTCCAAAATTTGAAAATACCACATGCTTGTAATGCTTGTTGTGCAGGCAAATCATTGCATACAGCCTCATCCACAAGGTCATGCTCCCTTTCTCTCCATTCTAGAACCATCCTGGAGGAAGAGAAACCAATAGTTTAGTCTTTTTCATTTAAAAAAAAAACCTTACGGTCGTACCCGTGGGATAATTAGCTCGTAGAAGCAGGTACCCGCGGTCAACGTATGCATTGAACGCGGGTACCAGGCCCTACCCACGACCTGTATGCTTGTGTCCTGTGGCTAACGCCATAACCAAATAGGGATTCTCCATTAAAAAATTTTAACCACTGAAAATTGAAATAAAAAACTATGAAATGAAAGAGGAGGATGAGATAGCTTACCTGCTCCAGACGACTCAACGAATGGATGCCTGTAGCTCCCAAAATCAGCAACTAAAATCCAAGGTGAAAACTAACCAAAAACTCCAAATTGGGTAAAAAGTGAAAATGAATTGTAAATTGTAATTTTTTATTACTATTTATAGTTTTGGAAACCCACTTGTCTATAGTTTTCACCGTTTTAAGCTGTTTTGGACTAATGTAATGTCTTGGAGTAGCATTTTTTACCAGGTTTCTTCGACGAGAGTTGTTTTGGATCGTTTCGCGCCTATGGTGGGTATATTTTAGACCTGGATTATAGGTTAGATGTCATTTTCACGGAACCTTCGCATGTTATAGAAGTGTCGTTATGTGGTGGTAGGGCCTTTCCGAACATGGGTACCCTAGTTAGAACCCATTTTGCATTTTGGTGCCCATGTCATTGTTTGTCCTTAAGATCGAGAGTCCTTTGTAGTTACGCCATGACGTTGTGATAAAGACTCATACTCTACTTGGTCTTATGCTGGCCATCTCCCATAAGGACTCCCCCATTTGTATCGAGTTGTGATTGCATTGATTTGTCCTGCTTGCTACTTGAGCCTTGTGCTGGCTCCCGCTTACTCAATTGTTAGCCTGGTGCCTGAGCACTTTCCCTGACGAGCTCTGCAGAGCTTCCATTTTCCCTTTGCAATTTGATGACCTTTTGAACCTAAGGGAACACCCCCTGAGTGTCCACATCCTGCACACGCTTCCTTGCATTGATCATAGGTATGTTCCACTGCTTGCATCTAGTCTGCTTGCCATTTGACACGCGTTCCCTCAATTGTTGTACTATAAGCAATTTTATTATTTTTCAAGCTTTCCAAATATGAAAAAGACCAAAAAAATCAAATATTCCAAAAATCCGGACAGGATTATGGTTACTATTTCTAGTTGGTGGTTGTTGTGTCGCCTTTGAATAGAGCATTCATTCCACTCCATACATTATGAGTCGGGACTAAAGTAGGACCTTAGGAACTGTACTCATTTATTAGTTTTACTCCACCGATTGGTTAAGCTTCCAGTCACTATGGATCCCTTTGTTGATGCCTCTTGCATCACACAGTATATGTCGAGTCTATGTTTCTTGATTCTATCCATCTACTCATGCTCTCGTTCAAAGCAAGTCTTGAAAGCAGAGTCGGCCACTCCTCAAATCTCTTGACTATTTCATGTCAGCCATCCTTATTGATTCAGTCCATTTCACCTGAGTTCTTCCAAATATTTCAGCATAGCTAATAGCTCGTGCTAGTTGATGGGGGATGCCTTAATTCCCTCCTTCTAGTCAATGAAGTTCCATCGACATCAACCCATATATTCCGGAATTTGAGACTTAGAGTTCGGTTGAGTACCTTGAGGCTTGCAGTCATTAGTGGTAGCTTCTCTCGCCATTGACAATTTTGGGAATACATCAATGTCCCCTGATCGATGGATTCATCTTAGTGTTCGACTTCAACACATATATTCACACTCTGATGATTGTACTCTATGCCTTGATGCCCATTTCCATTATTGGTGGGCTATCTTGCATCTATTAACAGTATACATCATTGACCGGTAATCAGACGATGTCACATCAGGTTCGACCTCAACACCTTTATTCACTTGATGGGACTTGCACCATAGATGATTTGTGTAGAAGACCCCAGGCGATAATGGAATTCAATATGATACTTATGATGGTGACTTTACATCTGAGATATCAGCAGTTTGTACCTCCAGTTTTCACCAGTTGTTTCCTTCTTAGCAGGGAACCATATCTTACTATAGAGGGATCATGGCTATGATCACTTATGACATATATTCAATTTGTACTACCTATTCACAACCATTGTATCATATATTTGTACTATACCGACATGTATTCAAAGATATTATTGTATTGGGATGAGTGAGCTGCTCCTTCCACTTGTGTCTCCATCACTCCACTTCTGAGATTTATAATGTATTTCGACCATCGTAGAACCATTCTATGACCTCATCTGGTACAATGTAACTTTCCACCTTGTGAGCATCAGCTCTCTTTTGCCTTTAGGATCCATTTCACTGACTCAGATGCACTTTATGTCCTTCAGAAACACTTTTTCCCTATTTTTCTTCCTGTATGCTAGCTATTCCACTTTAGACAGCATACACGTGAGTTGTTCCACTATAGCCCGCGGGTGCCAAGTAAAATGGTAAAAGTCACTAGAAAATTACTTTTTACTCCCAAAAAGCGGTCTTAGGGTGACCTTTGGCCCTCCATTTTCCCCGAAATGCCTCGATGTGTCCTTTCACTTACCTTTGGAAGGTTATATATTGAGCTCTTCTGGCATATGGAAGGGAGGAGAAAAGAGAGAGCAAGATAACTCTAGTGGATTTTTGTCGTGACTTGAGTCTACACTCATTGATCCTTGTTGTTGTGAACTCCTTATGTTCACCTACCAAACTCCTATCCTAGTTTGAGTTTTCCATTAAATGGAGGATTGAAGTGGTGGAGGCACAAGTGGAGAGACCCAATTCTTGGTTCAGATTGGTTGCCATTCTTGTTATTCATTAATAGAGATACTCATATTCTCATCCATTAATGTTGTGAATGTTTTTTATATTACAATGGGTTGAATTTACTTATGATATCATGGACCATTACTATTGATGATGTTAATTTCTTACATATATTATATGTGCTTGTTGTGTATTAGATGTCAAGACTAATTTGCAGGTTCAAGTGCACACATTGAAAGCTTCAATGGGGATCTATATCGAACGTCCGGTTCAAGGTTGGTTATATTCTCCATTATCTTAGCATTTTCATTTATATAGCATAGCATTGAGAATTGAGTTATTTTCTAGTAGTCAGCTGTCTGTTGTGGTCTTTCCCAAGCCATAGGAAGTTTTCTCCATAACAAGAGGCATAGTGTTCTATGTCGAAGAAGGTATACCACTACTTGACTGATTCTGGGTATTAACTCCCGTAGTGTTATTACTACTGGTGTTCTATGAACTAGTAGTATTCTTTCTGTCAACTAGAGGTTTCTACAGAGTAATAGGTTGATAGGTAGTTTTAGGCTTTGTTTCACTATCAAACTCACCCTGATATGACTGTCTGTCACCTTCTAACTCAGTTTCTAGGGGTATGCGAGGTTCGGTTTCACAAGACCTCTGTATAATGCTATGATTGTATCTTCTTCTACTTCATAATGTATAAGTATGTTCCTCAGTGTCACTCTCTGTGTTACTGAACATAACAGACTCAAATATCTAGCAGTTCTATTGCATTCTCAAAACACCTTTTTCTACTAACGGAATTTTAATGTATAAACTGCGATTTTTCAAGTACTTACCTCTTAATCCTTTAAACAAATCCCTTTATGTTGCGCTGTAAGACTTCAAAGTGTCCACAAAAATTTTTGTAATGTAGCCTTCTAGTATGCTACCCACCCAAAAGTCTACTACTCTTGAAATTGGGCTATCAACCTCTTTAAGCCTCTGAATCAGTTATGGATTCCACTCCATAGGTTCTCCACCCTGAAAATAATTTTTGCATTCTGCGAGTCTTGATATCCACTCATGTAGCTCGTTACCAAAAAATGCGAAGAATATTCCGTGTATGCCATAAAATAGGTATCTTTGCGGCCACTCTTCTGTAGATAAGCGCGGATGTTTTTTTTCTTTCTTTGCAAAATCCTTTTTTGTCTTAGTCACCCAGTTCCATATCTTTGTATTCTTAGGATTCCAGTTATCATAACACATCTCCAGTTTAATTACGACAATGAACCACTTGTTAACTATACTTCTTTCTTCACGGTCTCATAACATAATGTTATTTTTTCAGAATTTTCAACCTAATCTAAGATCTTAACTATGAGAATAACATGTACAACATATCTACAGCGTATCAATCATGGACACAATAATGCAAGCACACAAGAGACACAGAGTTTCACCGGGGAAAACCAAGAAGGTGAAAAATCCCGCAACTTCCTCAGAGATAGAAAGAGCAATGATACAACCAAAGTACAAGAGATAGTCTTCTCCTACCAGATGATCCTCCTCCTCACAAGTGCGCCACTTTATGAGAGAGATAGAAGTGAGTAATGAGTGATCAAATAGAGATTTCCCGATCTCTATTTATACTTGTCCTATCCTGCCCAATAAACTAGTGGGGCTAACTTGTCTAGCTTAGCCTAATAACCCATGGTTACATTAATCCGGGCCAACCCCGCACTTGGTGGTCTAATAACCCATCAAGTATAAGTTACGACACTTACAATATAAATGACGACACTTCCATATAGAGGAATAATAACATCTCTATAGGAATACAAACACTTCCGTATAGAGGAATAATAACATCTCTATAGGAATACAAACACTTCTGTATAGAGGAATAATAACATCTCTATAGGAATACAAACACTTCTGTTTAGAGGAATAATAACATCTCTATAGGAATACAATATACATGGGTAAAATACATTTCGAAGTTACATATACATCAACACTCCCTCTTAACTAGGAAGGTATTTCTCTACACAGATCTGCTAGCATAAGTCTTCTTCTCTGGATCATCATCAGTGAATCATTGTCCTCGAATCATCGTCATCGTCACTGCTGCTGCTATCTCAATAAATATCCGATCTACTTGTCATAGGAAGTTCTATAGAGCCAGTCCTTTTTCATACTGGATGTAGACCCACCACTTGCAGGTCTTCATCATCATTGTCCATACTGTGGAATTCTCAGGACTTATTACGTGCATCACAAAACCACGCAAGAGCATCCAGGCTGTTACGAGCACACGGCTCTACCTGTCGGATCTCCCAGGGCTGTATTATATGTGACTGTCACAAAACCTTAAAAGAGTGTCTTAAAAAGAAAGATCTCTAAAGAGCATCTGAGGCCTTTTTCATCCTTTCCAAATCTCCAGGACTTATTACATGTGACCCCTACCACAAAACCTTTAAAGAGTGTCTTGACTAGCAAGAACTCTAAAGAGCATCTGAGGCCTTTTTCATCCTGTCCAGATCTCTAGGGCATATTACATGTGGTCATGGAAAAACCTCTAAAGAGCATCCCAGGACTGATTACGAGCACACAGCTCAACCTATCGGATCTCCCAGGGATGGATTATATGCCATAGGACAAAACCTCGAAAGAGAATCTGCTAGATATCCCAGGACCAGATTACATGCCATGGGAAAAACCTCGAAAGACTATCTGCAAATCTCCCAGGGCCGGATTATATGTCCTCCCAAAGCAAAACCTCGAAAGAGTGTTTTCCAGATAACAGACCAAAATAATAGGTGTTATCTAAATGGAGTTGTAGTTATATCAACAAGGGAGATATAGTTTTCCCTAGGATCAATTTCAGTTTAACAATTTGTTGGATGTTCCTTATTAAGCTGGGTGGCATGGCATTGTTAGACCTCACTTTCTTTAATTTTATGCATGGAAATATGTAATGCATTATTCAATATCTAGTAATATTTTATTTAGCAATTTATTTAATGAAACGTTGAGTTAATTTATTATTGTCAATAATTTGAATTGTATTTGTTTTAATTAAAGCCCTTCGTGCTAGAAGGGTGGTATGAGTATATAACCTTCAACCTGAAATTAAGTTCATCCCCTCAAATTTGATCCCTGATACCTATTCCAAAAATTTATATAAGTTAAATACATATGTTTATATTCAAATGGTACCATTAATATCCTTAATACTCATTTATAGAATCTTTAGAATAATTTTAAAAATCAAATATGCCACGTGTCACAATCTGAGTGTTCTGCGTGTCAACCTACGAAATTAGATATCGACATTTTACCAACAAAATTTATAGAAGTTTTGCTTCAAAGAGTTTGCTGGAAAGTCAAAATTTTGTCAGAGAAAGAGAGGTTGCTCTTTCATTAGGTTGTTCTATTTTGGGGTGTTAGAAGTATAGGCTGGGGAGAAAGAGCATCTGCTCCTTCCTCCAGGGATGATTTTTAGGAGTGGTGAAAGTAGATATTGTCACTCTAAAAATAAATTTCATAGGAACATTGCTTTGCACAGTTTGCTGGAAATTGGAAATATTCTCAGAGAAAGAGCGGTCACTGGAGAATAGTCTTTCTCCAAGTTGTTCTATTTTTACAATTCCCTCGTAAATGAAGGGGAGGCCGACCCTTCTTATTCCCATTATTATTTTCCTAATAGTTCGAGACTGCAAGAAGGATCAGTCGATCCTTCTTGTGTTCTCCATTCTGGATATAGGTGAATTCCTGCATAAAGGTTTTCACAATTATCTACTTAATGAAGGGGCAGTCGATCCTTCTTGTCGGAAAACAGAAGTCAGGACAAACAATTTTTATATGTTATAACTTAGCTGATGTCTGGTACATACTATTTACAGTGGAAGCCGGAAGTTGGGAATTGTCGTCCTAGCCTTCGTAGATCAAATATTTTTACATTACTCTCGTAAATGAAGGGTCGGCCGACCCTTCTTGCGCTCAGTATTCTTTTGGTGTTCACCATTTTAGATATACCTGAATTGATGTCTTAGTCTTCCTAGGTTGAATATTTTTACAATTCCCTCATCAATGAAGGGGCCACTAACCCTTCTTCTACCTAGTATTCTATTCATAATACCTCTAGAATGCAAGAAGGGTCGGTCGATCCTTCTTGTGTTCTCCATTCATGATATAGGTTAATTCCTGGATATAGGTGTTCACAATTATCTACTAAACGAAGGGGTAGTCGATCCTTCTCCTCAAAAAATGGAATTCGGGACAAACATTTTTATATGTTATAACTTAGATGATGTCCGGGTCCCTACTATTTACAGCGAAAGTTGAAATTCAGGAATTTTTAACATAGCCTTCGTAGATTAAATATTTTGACAATTCTCTTGTAAATGAAGGGTCGGTCGACCCTTATTGTGCTCAGTATTCTTCCAGTATTCACCATTTTGGATATACATGAATTGACGTCCTAGCATTCGTAGGTTGAATATTTTTAAAATTATCTCATAAATGAATGGGCAGCATACCCTTCCTCTGCCTAGTATTCTTTTCATAATATCTCTAGACTGCAAGAAGGGTCGGTTGATCCTTCTTGTGTTCGCCATTCTGGATATATGAAATTGTTGGATATAGGTGTTTACAATTATTCACTAAACGAAGGGACGATCGATCCTTCCATTCGTAAAATGGAAGTTGGGACAAACATTTTTTTATATATTATAACTTAGCTTATATCTAAATTCCTACTATTTACAGTGGAAGTCGGAAGGCAGGAATTGTCGGCCTAGCCTTCGTAGATTAAATATTTTTACATTTCTCTCATAAATGAAAGGTCGAATGAATCTTATTGTGCTCAATATTCTTACAGTTTTCACCATTTTGGATATACATGAATTGACGCACTAGCCTTCCTAGGTTGAATATGTTTTCAAGTCCCTCATAAATGAAGGGGCAGCCGACCCTTCAACTGCCCAGTATTTTTTTTATAATAGTTTTAGACTGTTAGAAGGGTCGCTTGATCCTTCTTGTGCTTAGTACTATTCCAGTCTTCACCATTTTAGATATACATGAATTGACGTTGCAGCCTTCGTAGGTTGAATATTTTTACAATTCTCTCATAAATCAAGGGGTGTCCGACCCTTCTTTTTCCCAATATTCTTTTCATAATAGTTCTAACCTACAAGAAGGGTCGGTCGATCCTTCTTGTGTTCGCCATCCTCGATATAGGGAAATTTTGGATATAGGTGCTCACAATTATCTACTAAACTAAGGGGCGGTCGGTCTTTCTTGTCGAAAAATGGAAGTCGAGACAATTTTTTTTTATATATTATAACTTATCTAATGTCTGGATCCAGACTATTTACAGCGAAAGTCAAAAGTCGGGAATTGTCGGCCTAAACTTCGTAGATTATATATTTTTAAATTTCGCTTGTTGGGAATACCAGCTTCTACTTCAACAAGTGTAGAACATATCATAACAACTGAGAATAAATCTTCTTTTATTATGAGAAAAGTTAAGTTGTTACATAAGTGTTCAAAATGCAAGGATTGCATTTCCATAGGTTTTGTAACAAATGTGGGTGGGACTGATTTTGTTGGGGGAATGTTTTTGGGTGAATTCTCCTTTGGTATTCTAGTGGATGAAGTGGTGTTTTCTTGTATGGCATGTTGTCCAAGATTAAGTAGTGGAGGTTTTGTTGTATGTCCGATTAATCGAGTCATATATTTTAATACAGAAACATTGCTTTCTGTTGAAAGCAATTTAAACAATAATCAATCAGAAACTAATTTGAAAGTATTAAGAGAAAATCAAAATGTCAGTTTTGTGGGAGAGAATGTTAATTTGATACGTCAATGTTCTTTAAAGCCACATTATGTTGCTCGAGGAATAGTTTCAACTATTTTTGAGGGAGACATTGTACAATGTAGAGCACTAGATATTGGTGATTTTTTTATTTTAGTTTATAAAGTCTTATGCAATTGTGAGGATTGTGGTGTATTTGAAGGCTCTCTTATAGGATGGCTTGCAAACAATTTGCTTGAACTCGATGATGTTCCTTTGGATGTTATACTAAAAAAAAATAGACGAAGATATGGTCAACATTTGTAATATTTTTTAAGAGTGTTCTTTATAGATGGTATTTCCAGGTACTCCCCATTGTGAATATACATATGGTAAAGGTAATGGAACGAGGCCATACAATTCCGTAAAGTAGCAAGATGGAACTAAAATTTCTTAAAGAAATTCAAGATCGGTATCATACAGGCTTGGAATTGATCAAGGTGCATTCCTTTCAAAAATTGTCACTGAACATTGTTGCTCAAATATTTGTATGTAAAAAATTTCACTTCAATCGATAGTTGATTGTGTGAATAAATTTCATAGTATGAATGGAAATTCAAGAATATAGTATGTTATAAATTCTATGGGATCAAATGCTCTTGTGGCCAAAGAAGGAGATGATAGAAAATAAGCATGTTTACAATGAGATTAGACACAATAGACGTCTATAAAAATGCATGGTATAAATGCCATGGGATTAAAAGGGGCACTTTCTACAATTTTAAAAGCATCTTCTTGAATGGTGAAGTGAGACCTATGCATGGTAATAGTGGCTTGGAAAAATCTAGGGTGAACACTGTTGCATTGGTAGCTACTATTAATAAAATTGTAGAAGAGAATTCAGACAACTCTCCATATTTTACACGATTAATCAGTGAAGATGGAACACAGTCAACATTGCAATTATTTCCATCTAATATGTCCCACGGTTTGTTGTGAAAAATGGAAAATGAAGAAATTGAAAGGATCGGTTTCCCTCCAATATCACAATCCTCCTTTATCAAGGTGATGAGATAAGATTTTCGAGATGTTAAAAATTCTAAATCAAACTCCTTTGCAAGGTGTAATGAGTGCATTACAATACAGACTAGGCTTAAGGGGACCACTAATCCAGCTGAGGTGGAAAGGTTGTGAGAACATCAAGAAGCTCATAATAAATAAATCGCAAGTTGTCGCCAAGTATATTATTCTCATAAATTAGATACACAAAAAAATACAAAGACTTTTCTGAGTATTGTTCATGACAGAATGGATAAGTCAAAGACTTCCATTCCAAGGATGGGTAAGAAGGAAAAATATTTTAGTAATGTTATGAATCTTCCCATATCATTGACTAGAATGTTGACTCATGGGAAAAAGACTGGGGGTTTTGGCCATTTCAGCCTCTCATTTTTAGAGATGGGATCAAATTTCACTATGACATCCCTGGCTAAGTGCTTGAAGTATCTTGAACAACCAGTGGTTGATCAATATGGTGATTTTATCTAAAAAGGTGGAACATCTAAGGCAAATTTCATGATTCTCTATTGCAATCAGGGTCATATGAAAAGTGTTTGATATACATACAAGATGTAATGAAAGATGATATATTGTGTGTTGATGGTAGTAATCAATGCATGCCAAATAGAAAACTACCACACATATTATTGTTGCAAATAGATAATTGTTCAGGCGATAACAAAAACTGCTTTGTATTTGCATTTTTATCTCTTTTAATAACAAGGAGAGTGTTCGATATAGTTGAAGTTGGATTCCTCCTAGTCGAACACACCCATGAAGACATAGATGGAACTTATGGAAGGTTATCAGTAAATCTAATGTGCAAGGATATATTTTCACTCTCAGAAATTATGGATACGTATAGGACATCTGTTACGATTTTAATAGTTTTGTAAAACCCCACCTTTTGGATGGAAATGCCAATATCATCGGTATCAAAATATGCCCGTTTTTTAAATTTCAACTCATAGATACATTGCAGTCATGCAATGGAAGGAATCACTTTGGGATGAAGCTTGGTTCTCTCCTAGTCATCTCTAGCGGCCATTGCTACTTCACAGACAATATTCTACTGAGAGCGGAATCAAGGCCTGATCTCCCTAGCTTAACAAAAGTCTAGAACAAATAGGACAAAACATAGATTACTTTCCTAGATCGTGTAGACGTACAAATGTAAGAGTAGATCGTTTAACTTAGATTTGTAGATCCCTTTCTCCTTCATTGGTCCGCCAGCGCTGCCAGATTGCAAGTAGCTAAACCCTGTTGAACATGTAATAGACCACGAGAAGTGAAAGCATATATCTCATATGACAGATCTAAGTTAACAGTTAAGGAGGAAAACTCTAAACATTATCAAAGAGACAACATTTATGGAAAGAAATTATATTAACTATATTGAAGAGTGGAGAAGTACAATAGAAAAAAAGATTACAACCATTGCCTTAACGCTGCAAGCTCCTTCCGACAAGCCATGCCAAATCTCCTAGAGAGAAGTGGATGTTCCCAAAGCTACAGTGTTAGATCTATTGGGCTTAGTTTCACCAGCATAAGAGTACCATAGACTTCCTCCCCTTAGGATGGGAGTGAGATTCATTTAAATAGGACTAAGTGGATAGGATATGGATAGGATAGGTTGAGATATGATAGGAGAGGCTTAAGGGATTCTTCCAAAATGATAGGAATCGAATGCCAGCTCTTCCAAGAGGTCAGGGATAGGGTCCCAAGTAAGCAAGCTTCGAGAAGAAGATCGAAGAAGCTATTTTTTCCATTTAATTGACTTCGTCGCACCGTACAATGGAGCAAGATGCAACGTCGCATGTTGCATGAGTGCAACCTTGGACGACCTCTCAAAACCTAGTACAAATGGGTACAAATCCTTCCAGGTCAATCACTCAATCAAGGTAACTTCAGGGGTGTATACACTGAATCTCATGATGGGAATATTTTAGGTGTAACAGAATGCCCCCCAACGCATGAAGTTGTTTTAAAATAGACAGGTGAAATGCTTTGATAGAAGGAATGGAAATGGACTTGTCGGATGAAGTATGCTGCTACAGTACAACTAAATCTGAGTATATAGTCTCAAATGACTCACAACATGGCTACCGACCAATACAATGCAGATCCATGGTAGTAATGACCAACTGAACACAATCATGGCTACTAGACACAAGCGTAGATCCATGATGAGATGATAACACAGCCACGACCAATACAAATGTGGATCCGTCTAATATGACTCAATACAAATTCCATCGCAACCTACGTAAAATATGATTTCCAGGGTCTTCAAGCCGAACCCGCAATGATACGGATCTAACCATGTGATTACGAATGTCTTGATGTCGAACATGGTAGAAACCACTTGATTACTGGTCATTCATGTAAACCGTTAACAAGCGCGAGGGAGATCACCATTAATATCAATGATTCCCAAGGTATCACAGCACATATCACCAAGTGTGAATAAGTGAGTTGAAGTCGAACACAAGATGAAATATTCCAATCAAGAGCCAATGATGTAGACTCATGTTGAAAGCAAGGTAACTTGCCATTGAGGCATGGTAACCTTCTATTGATGCATGTAGGGCCAAGGTACTTGGTTGGTTTCTAGATTCAATCCTCGGATGATGAGTTGAAGTCGACAAGGATGAATCTGTCGAAAGAGGGCCATGGTGAATCCCCCATCAATTGACATGAAACATGACAAAAGATGTGTAGAGTAGATCAGATGGTGTAGTAACATGCAAGACTGACTCAGAGTAGACTGACAAAGTGACGGGCATACTGACTGCAGATGATAAGTAATGAAACATCTCTTGAACATGGGCATGGCATGAATTGGCAGTACTGACATGATGAGAATGATACCAACCCCTAATGCAACTAATGATGGAAGCATTCTTTGGCTGATCCAAAGGAGCGACGCGACTCATGGAATTGACAAAAGTTGAGGACAAACAGATTATCCAAGTACCGAATGCAAATGCAAACGAGTGCCATGTTCAAGAGTGACTATGTACTGCCATAATTAAGATGTAACACAAAATATTTCCTTTTTCCCCATCATGACTGATGAGTGCCTCATGTGTTTTTGAAGGGCTTGATGAGGGTAACCAGATTCTCAGTATAGCTCATCTCATAGATGAGTCCAATCCCAAACATTTTACGAACCTGGGAAAGGAGGGGTTCGTCCCATAATGGGCCCTTCAATGTTTAAAATTTAATGAGTCCAAAGAAGGAAAACTCGGTGTCATTTCATGTTTAGAGAGTCTGAAAAGAACTAAAGGAGACTCCAACGGTCGTTTTTTGTAAAGTTAGCCTCATCGCCCAAAAAAAGTGTAAAACAACGCAGGAGAGGACTCTTCCAGCCATGGTTGGTTGGAGTATTCCTTTCTCATAAATAGTGCTCCCTGGTCCGAAAAAGGGGTAAACTATCACCAAAAAGACGATCATTCAAATGCTTTTGCAAGCGTGAAAGCATCAAGTTTGCTTGGCAATCTTTTCCTATTTAGGGAGTCTGAAAAGTGCTTAAAAGGACTCCATGAACAACTTTGTCATGGTTGATGACCAAGTACGACAAAGGAAAAAGTAAACTCAGCAGAATTTCTTTTCCGTAAATAGTCTAGAGAGGTCGGATAAAGTGATAAACCTATACTCGTTAGACACACCTTTTTCCTCAAACTTTTAATGAGCACGAGAATGGTATCAAAAGCACTCAGAATATTTTTAATGTTTGCACCAGAGCATGAAAAAGTAAAAAATAAGCTCAAACCACTTTTCATGTTTCAACCAGAGCACGAAAAATGTGAAAAGTAAGCTCAAATGCCATCTTATTGTTTTTAACGAGCTCGAAGATAGGTTGGAAGAATGCTCATGATGTATGCTTCATTTTTTAACGGTCTTGTAACAGAAAACGAACTATGCTCGAGATAATTTTCATGGTTTAATGAGCTTGAAACCTAAAAAAGGAAATTATGCTCGAAAGTGTTCCCAAAGGTGGATTTCTTCCTATCATGAAATACAAAGGTTGGTACATGCCCCCAGCATGATTGCTAGAAATAAGTGACTTAGCTCCAATGTGGTGTGGAGAGGTGATCGAGTTGACTTCAACGTAACTTCTAGAGGTTAAAGACATGCCCCCAAGCTTCATTTCATTCGCCTAAGGCATAAGCGGGTGAAAAGAAGGTTCATGTACTAAGTCTACGAGGAGACTCGACTCAAAGGGAAAGGATATGTTTCATTTTTTAACGAGCTTGACACAGGAATAAAACTCTGCTCAAACTACTGGTTTCATTTTTTAATGAGATTGAAGCCAAAGGTAAACTCTACTCATGGTTAAGGGCCATTGTCGGGTTCCTTACCAACATGATACCCAAAGGTTGGTAAATGCCCTCAGCATGATTGCTAGTGGCTTAAGATGGTAGTGTTCCCTCAACATGATTGTTGACAGTACGACATGCGGCATGCCCCCCAAGCTTCATTTCGTCTGAAAATGTTGTTTGCTAACCCAACTACTAACCTGGATACTAAAATGAAAGTGTTCACCAAGGGGGGAAAACGAGGATCAGATGAAATGAAGGTTCATGTTCTAACTCTAGCGAGAGACTCGAACCGATGGGAGGGAGATCTATTTCATTTTTACACAACCTTGTAATAGACAATAACTATGCTTGAGGGGGCCCATCTTATTTTTTAACGGGCTTGAAATGCAATAAAACTATTCTCGAGTGGATGGTTTTATTTTTATGCAAGCTTGAAACCAAAGGTAAACTATGCTTATAGGGGTCTATCTCATTTTTTAACGAGCTTGAGATAGAATAAAACTATGCTCTAATGGATTGGTTTCATTTTTTAACGAGCTTGAAACATAACATAAACCGTGCTCATACCCCCCATCCTTAGGGGGAAGAAACCACTAAAACAAGTGGAACATTTAGGTAATTTTGATGACTAGGAGTCATATGATGAGTGGGTGTCACGAAAAAAAGCTTATCAATGGTCACAATATTTCCATGATGAGGAAAATACATCACTCAAAAAGAGTGTGGACACTACAGCTTTCATAGCACAGACATAATCACGTCCAATGAGCAGATTGAAATCTAAAGGATCTTGGACAACCATTACATCAATATAAATAGTTTACCTCTCAACGTGATAGGTAACTACAGGAGAATCCCTAAAGGTCCGGTAGGCCTTCGATTAAAGGCCAAAATCTGGTCAGTTACTAGCACAAGCTGAGGGGAACCTATAGCTTGCTAAGCAGTTGAGGATAAAATACTAATAGAAGCTCCCTCATCAACTATCATACAAAATATTTCTTTATCGAAAAATCCTACAGATATTTGAAAAGGAATACTCAAAAGAAGACGAGATTCTCTTAGACCATTCCAATCAAAGGAAATGACCTAAGTACTTGGGGGGGGTCCTGTAGGAATGGACAGGGTCTCCCCTTGCCTAGAACAATCTGAACTAACCAGAAAAACATCAGCAGTTTCTATTTCACCCTCAACTAGAGGAGTGGGGTCAACCGAGAATGAGACTTGATTAACCACTTGGGTATCATCCCTCAAGGGAGGAATGCGGTCGATCAATCATGTTGTTGAATCGACTGCTTCGTTTTCACTCTCTGATGAAAGAGTGGGGTCAACCGAGGTTGGGGTCGGATTGACCGACCTATCAACCAATGAAGGATCAGGGGAAAACCTACAATACTTCATTGGAAGACGTTTATGGGATGTGTCCATGTCTTCCAACAATTGTGAAGCTTCATGCATATGAGGACAAAGGTAAGTACGATGCATGCCCTTGCATAACCAGCAAGGGTCTGCAGCTCTACCCTTCGAACCTTAATTACAACGTCACTGGTTGATGGGGTATCATCAGTATGATGTCCGGATACTGATGAAAAGGGTTGTTCAGAATAAGACCATATTTCTAAGACCTTGGAGATACCAGGGAAACTCTTAATAAAATGGGACCCTTTACAAAGTTTGCAAGGGAATTTCAGTTTATGCGAATTCAAAACAGGTGTATCGATGCCCCCAGCATGATGATCAATGGTTGGGGTTGTGACCTTATGCTTAGTCTTCTTCTTCTTAGTATTCCCTTTCTTCTTCTTCTCAACCGTCTTCTTACTAACATCAGAGTTTTCAGTAGGAGAAGAGGAAGAGACGGAAGCCGATTCAACTTTCGATGAAGAAGGAGAAGGGTCACCATGAAATTGATGCTCATGTGATGAAGGACCTCGGTCCAACACAATTGGTGCACTTGGTGTAACTGGATTGGAGAATAACCATACTGGTAATCCTATCGTCAATCCAGTAAGACTCAACGTAGCCATAAATGGGGGACCAATAGTTCCACAAGGGGTAATAACAAATGGCACACCCTGGAAAGGGGCACTTTGGTTGGTAGTCCCAGAAGAATATTCCATATCTGACCTCCCTAAGAGACTCTAAAGTACCACACAAGTCAAACACTACTCAAGTCTAAAAGCAACAAGCAAAATGTGTGAATAAGAGTGGATGAAAATTCAGGGTCCTCATAGGATTATCAAGGCATCACAAACCACTATATACTTCAGGGTCCAATAATATGACGCGAGAAGGAGGATTGGAACCGTACCCTTTCCTGCATACCCGATTACCTAGACAGTATGTGCATGCTAATCTCCCCGAGTTGTGTTCTCGGTGTATTTCTTTTCCAAGACGACCAAATGGTTGACTCAGTTGGTTTCAGGAATCCTAGTGGTGTCTCCCAATATATGCAAGGTACGTGGGAGCTCAAATCCGTAGTGGTGTTGTTTAATGCACAACCATTCTGCAAGAGACCTTTCGATATACTACCGAGTACATGATACACTCTTTGATACATGCCAAGTACGGATTATGGTACTTGGTGGGTACGTGAAGGATCTTGATATACCAATAAGTACGTGGAAGACTACAATACCCCCGGGATACAGTGCTAGCAAATAATGACAGCTGCCACACTTAACGATGCCGGAACACGTCTCTAACTTACACACAGTTACTAAATGATTTTAACCTAAGCTAGCGCTAATTTTATTTTGTACGGTTAGGTGGATGCATGAGGTGAGTACATAAATGTAAACATAATGCAATCCTCAACTACATGATAATGCACATTTTCCTTTCCTTTTCAATGAAAACTACTTAAGGTAAGGAGAGATTTTTCTTTCTTTCAAACCAAAAATACTTAAGTAGTAGCGAAAAGAAGAATTCCTTCCTAGAGTGCAATAACTCTAACTTTCTGCAATAATCAGCTAAAAAGAACAGAGAAAATGAAAGATGCAATTAATCTTAATAATGTATAAGACAAAATAATGAAGCACTTTCAATTTTCAAAAGTATGTATCAAAAATGGAATTTGATAACTAAATGCTTTTCATATCTGTATACAGAAAGTGAGAGAATATCTACAGCACTCTTTAATCATTCAGAAATACCCAAAGAAAAACGACAAGCACCCAACACATCTCAAAGGCACTCAAGAACGGCTCTAAATCTACCAAATGAAATCAAAACTCAATGATCTAGTAGAGGAAGGGTTTGGAGATCAAATCTAATGATCTGAACAGATCTGAAAAGATATGATAATGTGACCAGGGATTGGAAGATCAACCCAATAGGTGGGGAGGATTGAAATTGCTCCTTACAACCAAGTAAAACACTTGACTGCTCAAGCACCCAAAATCAACCAAAACACATCCAAACTCAATCAATGCTGGATCTAGGGGGTGTGTGACCACAATACACAACCTATATGCCTCAAGCAATCAAACCAAAAACTCAAAAAGGAAAAACCTTGCCGATATTTATGTTTTAAGATATCGTCGCACCCTATACACAGGCAAGGTGTGATAGAGGGGGTTCATCACAGGTTGTACACAGGAAAAGTGTGACACTATCGCAGTTTGGATTCAGGCAAAGTGAGATGGTCGAATAGTGGCACAGGGAAGACTCAAACCATGTGCGACAGTCGAATTTTGAGTAGTAAAGGTGTGAGATCCCTCAAGGTAAAAGGGTAGGAGGCTTAATGATGACCCAAAGGAGAATGAAGGACACATACGAAACTCTTTAATGAAAGAGATCTGATGGAAGGAAGGCTTAAAAAGGATAGAAATGGCTCAAACAAAAGAGATGAAATAAAACATACATGAAATCAATTCCCCAACGAAGTCACCAAATTTGTTAATGGACAATCTACCAAGAGCGAACTCAAGGCCTGATCTCCCTAGCTTAACGTAAGTCTAGAACAAATAGAACAGAACATAGATTATTTTCCTAGATCGTGTAGATGTACAAATGTAAGAGTAGATCGTTTACCTTAGATTTGTAGATCGCTTTCTCCTTCGTTGATCCAATGCTCCAGTGCTGCCAGATTACAAGTAGCTAAACCCTGTTGACCATGTAACAGACCACGAGAAGTGAAAGCATATATCTCATATGACAGATCTAAGTTAACAGTTAAGGAGGAAAAATCTAAACATTATCAAAGAGACAACATTTATGGAAATAAATTATATTAAATGTATTGAAGAGTGGAGAAGTACAATAGAAAAGAAGATTACAACCATTGCCTTAATGCTGCAAGCTCCTTCTGACAAGCCATGCCAAAGCTCCTAGAGAGAAGTGGATGTTCCCCAATCTAGAGTGTTAGATCTATTGGGCTTAGTTTGGCCAGCATAAGAGTACCATAGACTTTGTCCCCTTAGGATGGGAGTGAGCTTCATTTAAATAGGAATAAGTGGATAGGATATGGATAGGAAAGGTTGAGATATGATAGGAGAGGCTTAAGAGATTCTTCCAAAATGATAGGAATCGAATGCCAGCTCTTCCAAGAGGTCAGGGATAGGGTCCCAAGTCATTAATCTTCGAGAAGAAGCTCGAAGAAGCTATTTTTTCCATTTAACTGACTTCGTCACACCCTACAATGGAGCAAGATGCAACATCGCATGTTGCATGAGTGCAACCTGCGATGACCTCTAAAAACCTAGTACAAATGGGTACAAATCCTTCCAGGTCAATAACTCAATCAAGTTAACTTCAGGGGTGTATACACTGAATCTCATGATGGGAAGATTTCAGGTGTAACAATTGCCACATGGTAGTGTAGACTTTCCATTGGGATAGCCTAGGTTATTAAATCTGCAATAAAAAATACCTTTGGACATTGACGAAATAAAAAAAGGAATAGAAACATATATTTCACTCTGGAATCGAGGGATTGAGAAGGGAGGTGAACAATTTTGGGGTCCCAAGTTAAATTACTAGGAGGATGTATATAAAGCTTTGGATAGTCCCTTCGAGATTGTTCATCAGTCATCAACTAACTTTTGGCCATCGACAAGCCATGATATTTATAGTAGTGAACCTACAAGATCTTAACATGAAATTATGGATGCCTATTTGAAGTAAAATGTTCCTTCTTTGCAGGATTGCTACGTTGGACCATTATGCAACAAGACTAGAAATGAATTCATTCCAAGAGTGGATGTTGTAAAGGGCCAAAGGGTCATTATGCAATCACTAGACAAAAATTGTGCAATTTGGTTGGGTAGGGAGATTGGTAATATTTATCAGGATTCAGATGCTAGTACTCTTGGGTATTACAAAGTAGAGGTGCAATGGTGGAATCCAACAGGAGCATCAAAGGATATAAAGGTCTTGTACCAAAAATGCTTAGATAGAAAGTAACAATGGGTTGTTGGTGCAGAAGAAAATATTATGATCGATGTAAATAGCATCATATGGGCATGGTCACCAAGGCTAGGATGAAAAGGAGAAAAAATTAGAATAAACAAGAAGGGTCTTGCAGTGGTTAAGGCACAACGAGAACATATGGGGCATAGTGTTCAGAGTGGGATGGATGTTCCTACGGATATCATTTGATCTGATCTTAGAGCAAAAAATTTATATTTTGTTGCAATCCTTCTAATCTGTCTATCAACCTGGTTGGGCAAGCAAACGTCGAGCATCTGGAACGTCCATGATCCTCTAGGAATTTGGGGATAATTACTACCGTGATGCATAATACACCGTTTACCGGTTACTATTTTGTAAGTAAGTTGTGCCTATACAGATTACGTAGAGAATTCCTTCCTCATTTGGGAACTATTAAAATTATTTATGTAAAAAGATACATATTCTTGATACTGTATCAAAAAAGAAACAAGAACTGATAAACTTGTTATTTGAACAAGGACTAAATATTATAGACATTGAACTTTTCACCTTAAACGGTTGAACATTTCCAAATGAAAATTGCACTTTTCAAATCAAAATTTGCATTTTTTGATTTGAAATTCACACTTTTCAAATCAAAATTTGCATTTTTTTATTTGAAATTCACATTTTTTGAATTTAAATTCATAGTTTCATAACAAAAAAGGACAATGTTAAGGTTCATAAGTAGTAAAAAAACACACTATCGAATAGAAAAATACACTTTTCAAAGCCAATATTGCCACTTTCAGAACCTGATTTTGCACTTTAGAAAGGTTGATATTGACACTTTCAAAGTATAAATTTACACTTTCTTAGTCCAAAATTTGCCTAATATGTCCAAATTTAATGAAATTGGCGTTGGTACATTGCTTCACACAGTTTGTTCGCAAGTGGAAATATTCTCAGAGAAAGAGTGGTCGATCTTTCTTCAAGTTGTTCTATTTTGGGGTTTTGAAAGAATCTGATGAGGAGAAAGAGCATGCATTCCTTTCTCCAAGAATTATTTTTTATGGGTGGGGAAAGTAGATATCGGCACATTAAACATAAATTTCGTAAGAACTTTGCTTGAAACAATTTGTTGGAAAGTGGAAATTTTCTCAGAGAAAGAGAGGCTGATCTTTCCTCATGTTGTTCTATTTTGGATAATGAAAGTATATGTTGGGGATAAATAGAGCCTGCTCCTTCCTCCAGGTGTTCTTTTTACTAGGTGAATAAATTAGACAGTACCTTAATCACAAATGTGATAGGAACTTTGCCTTAAATAGTTTGCCTAGAAATGGAAATTTTCTCAGAGCAAGAGGTGACCGCTCTTTCCTCAATATGTGCTATTTTGGTGTGTTGAAAATAGATACTGAGGATAAAGAGATTCTGCTCCTTCCTCCAGGGGTTCTATTTTTGGGTGGGGAATGTAGATATCATCATTTTAACAACAAAATTCATAGTAATTTTGCTTCAAAGAGTTTGCTGGCGAGTGACAATTTTTAAAGGGAAACACTGTGAAGAAAAAAAGAACCCCGCAGTAAATGTATATTTTCCTTTTTTATTTGGGACTTCGATGGACATACAACAAGAAACCCCAATTTTTTTACTTCTCCAAGTACTTCACTTCGCAGGAGGTAAAATTCACATCAACGAGCACTTTACATCATGGACCTCTTAACTTTGTAGAGCACTTTTTTTACTTCGCAGAGCACTTTTTACTTTGCGGACTTCTTAACTTTGCGGAGCACTTTTTACTTCACGGACTACTTAACTTCGCGGAGCACATTTTAATTCACGGAATTCTTAACTTCATGGATTACTTTATTGCACAGACTCTTGACTTCACCGGTATTCAACTTTGATGAGCCCACTCTTAAACAAGGTTTATATTAAAATGTTTCTTGATAAGACATAAAAGCCACTTTTCATGGGTTAGTGACTTAAGATGAACTTCGACGCAATAGTGTTAAGACAAGCCCACTATATAAAAAAACCAAAACATTAAATGAAACTTACGTCGAATTTATTCCACCTTAAAACATAACTTTTACCACTATGAAATATTTGGGACATTTGGAACATGTGCGTAAGCGACACAACCAAAAGATTTTAAATGTGCAACATTATGTTTCATACTTGTCCATGATTCCTAAGGAACTTTGTTCTTCACACTCTTCATTGCAAATAGATTCATGATGTATACAATAGTTTCCACTGCCTTAGCCCAATATTCATTTGACAAATGCATGGCTGCCAACATACTACGCTCCATCTCCATAATGGTTATGTTATTCCTCTCTGTGATACCATTCTGCTGCAGTGTATAACGCGAAGTGAATTGCCTATGTATGCCATGATTTTTACAAAAGTTTAAGAAATCATTTGAAACATACTCACCACCTCTATATGTCCTTAATATATTGATGTTGTAACCACTTTCCTTCTCCACAAGTGCCTTGAACTGCTGAAAGCATCCAAACGCATCAGATTTATGTTTTAGAAAATATGTCCAAGTTTTTCTTGTGAAATCATCAATAAACGTGAGAAAGTAAGTGCATCCTCCTATTGATGGTGTTTGCATTGGTCCACAAATATCATAGTGCACAGTTTCAAGTGGTGTGCGAGATCTATATGAGTTTCCGAATGCAAAAGTCACTTTGTGTTGTTTGCCAAAAATACATCCTCACAAATTCTCTCTGGATTTTCAATCAGTGGCAATCCTTTGACGATATTCTTCATGTGCAATAGCTTCAGCCCAAAAAAATTCAAATGTAAAAACCTGAAGTGCCACAACCAGGATTCATCACGTATTTCTTATTGAAACACTGCTTGTATTTATTTGTTGCTATCCTTTTCTTTAGTGTTGCAGTGATTTTCTACTTCTTTACTTTCTTCCTTGAATGCAGATCTTGATTTTCCATTCTAACTTCCATGAACAAATTGAGTTGTTTTTCCTTTTACGTTTGGTCTTATCCTCAAGGGAAACAATCGATTGCTTATCATCTTCAATTTGGCTATTAAGCGATTGCTTGGATATATGTCCTTAATCAGACAATGATTTCTTGTCATATAAAATTTGAAACCTTTTTTCTAACAGTTGTCCAATGCTCATCAAATTATGCTTCGCACAGTTTGCTGGCAAGTGTAAATATTCTCAAAGAAAGAGTGGTCGCTCTTTCTTCAAGTTGATCTATTTTAGGGTTCTAAAACAATTTTGTGAGGATAAAGAGCGTTCGTTCCTTTCTCCAGGTGTTCTTTTTTATAGGTGGGGAAAGTAGATATTGGCACATTAAACATAAATTTCATAGGAACTTTGCTTGAAACAATTTGCTCGAAAGTTGAAATTTTCTTAGAGAAAGAGAGGCCGCTCTTTCCTCATGTTGTTTTATTTTGGGATAATGAAAGTGTATGCTGGGGAGAAAGAACATCTGCTCCTTCCTCTAGGTGTTATTTTTACGGGGTGGAGAAATTAGATAGTACCTTAATCACAAATTTTATAGAAACTTTGCTTTAAACAGTTTGCTTGCAAGTGGAAATTTTCTCAGAGCAAGAGGTGACCACTATTTCCTCAATATGTGCTATTTTGGGGTGTTGAAAATAGATAATGAGTAGAAAGAGCTTATGTTCCTTCCTCCAAGGGTTCTATCTTGGGGTGGTAAATGTAGATATCATCATTTTAACAACAAAATTCATATTAATTTTGCTTCAAAGGGTTCGCTGGAAAGCAACAATTTTTCAAGGGAAACATTGCGAAGACAAAAAAAGAACCACGCAGTAAATATATATTTTCCTTTTTGCTTTGGGACTTCGACGAACATACAATAGGAAAACCCAATTTTTTTACTTTGTAAAGGACTTCACTTCGTTGGAGGTAAAACTCACTTCGACGAGCACTTTACATCGTGGACCTCTTAACTTCGGGGAGCACTTTTTTTACTTCACGGACTTCTTAACTTTGCAAAGAACTTTTTACTTCGCGGAGAAATTTTTACTTCACGTACTTCTTAACTTCATGGAGCACTTTACTTCGTAGACTCTTGACTTCGCCGGGATTCAACTTCGATGAGCCCACTCTTAAACAAGCTTTATATTAAAATGTTTCTTGCTAAGACATAAAAAAACACTTTTCATGGCTTAGTAATTTAAGATCAACTTCGACGCAATAGTGTTAAGACAATCCCACTATATCAAATAACTAAAACATTAAATGAAACTTATGTCGAATTTATTCCACGTTAAAGCATAACTTTTACCACTATGAAATATTTGGGAAATCTTGATTTCTTTAAACAAACCGTAATTGTAAACAAGTTTCACACAAGTAAATCTGGAGAAGATGTGCGGCATGCAATATTCAACATTCTTGAGAATGAATACACAAAACTATAGACTTATATATTACCTTTTTAAAATAGTGAAACTTTGCCGATTACAAAGAGATAGAATTTACTTCGATCTTTCACGTTTTACAGAGCTTGGGATCTTAATACATTTCATCACTATGAGCTTGAGCTCACATACACATCACTGACATTTTCTTCATCTCCTTTATCTCTTGCTCTGTTTTTCAACTTTTTTCTCTTCTCCCTTCTCTCCTCTCCTCCCTCTCTTTTTTTTTTCATATATTCTTCTTCCTCATATACACAGAGTTGACTTGACTTCACTTGGAATCTACTGAGTTACATTAAAGACTGTAATTAATTTCTACCTAATAATTTTGACTTGCAGAATACAAACATGGTTGAGTAAATACCAGGAAGTGTGCATGAAGCCTGCTGACAGTTTGTTTGACATCTCTACGCTTCTATGGAATCTGATTGAGTCAAACTGGGATTTGAAATATGAGTCAGATCGTAATTCATTTTTCCAACAATTTTCTTAGAGAGAAAAAGAGAACACTCTTTCATCAAATTGTTCTATGTTGGGGTGTTGGAAGTAGATGCTAAGGAGAAAGAGCGTCTGCTCCTTCCCTCAGAGGTTCTTTTTTAAAAGTGGAAAAAGTAGACATCGACACTTTAAACACAATTGGCATACAAAGTTTGCTTCAGACAGTTTTCTGGCAGGTGGAAATGTTATCAGAGAAAGAGTGGCCTCTCTTTCCTCAAGTTGCTCTAATTTGGGGAATTGAAAGTAAATGCTGAGGAGAAAGAGCATTCACTCCTTTCTCCAGGATTTCTTTTTAAGGGGTAGGGAAAGCAGATATCGACACCCTAAGCACAAATTTCGTAGGATTTTTTCCTTAAACAGTTTTCTTAAAAGTGGAAATTTTCTCATAGAAAGAGAGACCACTCTTTCCTCAAGTTGTTCTATTTTGAGGTGTTGGAAGTAGATGCTGAGCAGAAAGAGCATCCTCTCCTTCCTCTAGTGATTTTTTTAGGAGTGGGAAAAGTATATATCGGCAATCTAAACACAAATTCATAGGAACATTGCTTCGCACAGTTTGTCGGCAAGTGAAAATATTCTTAGAGAAAGAGTGGTCGCTCTTTCTTCAAGTTGTTCTATTTTGGGGTTTTGAAAGAATATGGTGAGGAGAAAGAGCGTTCGTTCCTTTTTCCAAGCGTGCTTTTTTAGGAGTGCGGAAAGTATACATCAGCACATTATACATAAATTTAGTAGGAACTTTGTTTGAAACAATTTGTTGGAAAGTGGAAATTTTCTCAGAGAAAGAGAGGTCTCTCTTTCCTCATGTTGTTTTATTTTTGGCTAATGAAAGTATATGCTAGGGAGAAAGAGTGGTTGCTCCTTCCCCCAAGGGTTTTTTTAAGGGTTGAGGAGCATATATAGTAACTTAATCACAAATTTGATAGGAACTTACATTTAAACAATTTGATGGCAAGTGGAAACTTTCTCAGAGCAAGAGGCGACCGCTCTTTCCTCAATATGTGCTATTTTGGGGTGTTGAAAATAGATACTAAGGAGAAAGAGAGTCTGTCCTTCCTACAAGGGTTCTATTTTGACATCGGGGATCTAAATATCAACATTTTAACAACAAAATTCATAGTAATTTTTCTTCAAAGAGTTTGTTGGCGAGTGAAAATTTTCTCAAAGAAAGAGAGAACGCTCTTTCATCAATTTTTTCTATGTTGGGATGTTGGAAGTAGATGTTGAGGAGAAAGAGCATTTGATCATTCCCTCGGCGGTTCTTTTTTAAAAGTGGGAAAAGTAAACATTGACACTTTAAACACAATTTGCATACAAACTTTGCTTCAAACAATTTTATGGAAGGTGGAAATGTTTTCAGAGAAAGAGTGGCCGCTCTTTCCTCAAGTTGCTCTATTTTGGGGAGTTGAACGTATATGCTGAGGAGAAAGAGCATCTGCTCCTTTCTCTAGGTGCCCTTTTTAAGGGGTAGGGAAAGTATATATCGGCACCCTAAGCAAAAATTTAATAGTATTTTTCTCTTAAACAGTTTGCTTGAAAGTGGAAATTTTCTCAGAGAAAGAGTGGCCACTCTTTCCTCAAGTTGTTCTATTTTTTGTTGTTGGAAGTAGATGCTGAGGAGAAAGAGCATCTGATCCTTCCTCCAGGTATTTTTTAGGAGTGGGGAAAGTAGATATCGGCACTCTAAACACAAATTTCATAGGAACATTGCTTTGTACAGTTTGCTGGCAAGTGGAAATATTCTCAGAGAAAGAGCGGTCGCTCTTTCTTCAAGTTGTTCTATTTTGGGGTTTTGAAAGAATATGGTAAGAAGAAAGAGAGTTTGTTCCTTTCTCCAGGAATTATTTATTATGGGTGGGGAAAGTAGATATCGGCACATTAAACATACATTTCGTAGTAACTTTGCTTGAAACAATTTGTTGAAAAGTGAAAATTTTCTCAGAGAAAGAGAGGCCGCTCTTTCCCCATGTTGTTCTATTTTGGGATAATGAAAAAATATGTTGGGGAGAAAGAGTGTCCTCTCATTCCTCCAAGTGTTCTTTTTATGGGGTGAGGAAATCAGATAGTACGTTAATGACAAATTTGATAGGAACTTTTCTTTAAATGGTTTTCCTGCAAGTGGAAATTTTCTCAGATGAAGAGGCGACCGCTCTTTCCTCAATATGTGCTATTTTGGGGTGGGGAATGTAGATATCAGAATTTTAACAACAAAATTCATAGCAAGTTTTCTTCAAAGAGTTTGCTGGCGAGCGAAAATTTTCTCAGAGAAAGAGAGAATGATCTTTCATAAAATTGTTCTATGTTGGGTTATTCGAAGTAGATGCTGAGGAGAAAGAGCGTCCGCTCCTTCCCTCAGAGGTGTTAGCATAGTATAATTTTAGGAAAAAATATATGAATTTGTGCAATTAAAACATAAAAATAATGGATTTTGAAGCTAATTATGACTTCTCAACCTTTAGCAGGTTTCTTGTCTATTTTCATTCTGGATTTTATCAAAGGTGTTTTTTCCCAAAGGGAAAGCTCCACACTCCATGCTCCATGTAACTTGCAGGCATAGCACGCAGGGTCAAGTCAAATACCACATCAGTGCTAAACACTAAACGCCAAAGCCACTAGGGTAAAAGGCTCTAGATACCAATGGGAATCCATGGTTTAGGCTTAACCTACAGGAAAATCAGCCATCGGATTTTTAGATGAAGAATGATCTACTGTCACTACTCATTTCTCGGTTGGAGCTTGTGCAAATGAAGAAGCTTTCAAAATTTTTGAAGTTGGGGTAGACCCCGCATGGTTTAGATGGCCCAGATCTAGCAGAGCTAAGATCTACGGTGGAGCAGTTGTTCATCAATTGAACTAGCACGGGCAACCAATGATCCAAAAATATGTGAACCGCAGTAGGGGGCGCATATTTGGACGGCCTGGATGCGAATGAGATCAAGATCGACCGCGCTAAGTTGATAATGAAAATGGATGGTTGAAAAACACCTCTGCTGCGAACAAATGATAGGCCAAGGGGAAGAAGCCACATCAGAGCCGTCATTCACTTTTTCACTTAACACAAAGTTCTGGTCAAATCCATTTGACGCCAACCCAGAGCTCAGTCATCATCATCGCTCATTTGGAGAGTCCATTCGGAAGATCATTCCAAATGATTACTTCGGGTTACCATCATTATCGGAGTCGTTATAAATGGGCTCCCAAAGTTTATTGTTTGCATATGTGTTCGAAAAGGTGGCTCAGCAGCCCAGATATCTTTCATTTGAGATCCGGCCATGGAAAAGGATAAAGGAGCCAAGGTGATTTTTATACCAGAGTAGGTGTGGTACGATGTGGAGGAGAATAACGTTCCCTCATCCCCTATAAAATTCGACCACGCAGAGGAGAGTACTGCTAGCGAGCCCGAGGAGCACAGAGGTTGATAGGTGTGCAGGAAGAGTCGATGAAGGAAAAAGAGAGAAGCCCAAAGGGTTGAACAATGCACCCACCAGACCAGGGACATTCTCAAATATTTTGTTCTTCCCACTAAGGAAGTGGCGCCACCCCCTTCCACAGAAAATGAACAGGTGGCCGATTCCCTGAAGGTGCAGGATTTCTTCAACCCACAAGGCCAAGTAATATCTCAGATGTAGGGTGGTGGTCTGTTTTGTGATATTTTTCATCCCATCGTATCAGTCTATTTCGAACTCTTTCTGAATATGTAATATTCTTATACTTTGGGACCACTTAAGACCTGCGAGTTGCTTAGGAGTTGTTGTAGTTAATAATTATACAATGACACTTGTAAAATCAGGTAGGCCTGTCTGTTAGTATTCATTTATGTTCTAAGACACAATAGACTAGGATGTGTAGGTGTCAATATGGCTGTAACTGTTTTCTATTAGAATTATTCGATCCTAAGGGCTGAACAATATCTATATATTCAGATGTAATAAACAGAGTAAGGGGTTGATTCTCAGAGAACTCGGCCTTTTTGTGTTGTGAGAACCATTTCTAATATAAATTGGTTGAGCCGAGCAAGCATTTTGAACAGAGATTCATGTGTTATTCTTTTTCCAGTATGTTTCCTTCTCTTCTCTATGTGAATGTTTTCCTTGTTATTTACTTCATGATGTTTTCTTTCATGCTTGGATAAGTGTGTATTGAGGCAGAATTCATATAAATCTTCTATGGTTCTTTGATTCCAAGCTTTGGTTCTGGTTCTACTAAAGTTGATGTAGACTCCATTTAATAATGCTCTATGTTGATGGACTGTGCTTATTATCTTCCTTATCACCAGACAAACAGCTCTTTGATTGTGAATGAGTAACTACCTTGCCTCTGTTATGAAATATTTGTGAAGCATTGCCACTTTATTATCATGAATGTGTTTTGACTCCATTGCCCAATGAATTTTCACCTTGTTTCAACCAATCTACAATCTGATTTATGTTTTCTTTCATATATCTGGCCTTGTTAAACAATTAGTAAGAGATCCCTCTCTGGAAAGGATGAAGTCAGCTTATCTTTCCTAAAGTGGTTATGTGTGTTACCTCAAAGAGAACTTTCCACAACCTCAGGGTTGATTTGGGTGCTAACATAATTGGTACTATTGCCGGGGATGAAAGTCATAATGTCCCTGGGAGAAACGACAAAGGATTTCGAGTTTTCATAGACATAAGGGTTTCTGTGGGAAAATAGAGATTCCCACATTCTGAAAGGTTGTACATTGCCCTGGCAACTCCACTCAGCAATATTCCAGTATGAAGGTGACTCCACTAGGAATATTAGTAGATCCATGTCAGAGTTAAGATGTTGATCGTTTCATGGCGACTCCACATTGAAGAAATCCATCCTTTCATTGTTTCACAGGCTAGTGCACTCAGTGTTCTATAAGAATCTGTAGCTCCATTGTTTTGAGATGGACTCATTGTCAAAAAGGTATGCTCCCATGAACAGGTCTCACATCCCTGGTTTTTCCGAATCCTATTCCTAAAGTAGATTGGCCAACCTGTTTACCTAAATTTAAAGATCAGCAAGGGGATGATGCTTCTATTCATTTGGTTAGATTTCATACGCATATACATAAGCGTGGAGTCGAATTGCATGAGGATTGTTGGATAAAAATGTTTATGGCAACATTAGAAGAGGAAGCAAGGGTTTCGTATGAAGGTTTACCACCTGCTAGTGTGTATTCCTTTCTAGATTTGTATTCATCCTTTTGTGAAGAGTATAAGTGCAGTTATTGTTGGCAGGAAGTTTGAATGAATAAGTGTCACAACATCATGGATGCGGCACAAAGCTGAAGATACCGCGAAAGGAGGAAAGCAGCACACAAGTAGATAGAATTTTATGTATTTTGGGTCTTTTCGACCGCAATATGTGGGTTTGGGTCATCTTTTTGTAGAATTTGTTAAGAAGTAGTTAGTCGGTTGGTTAAGTGGACAATGAATGTAAAGGTGCAAGCCTATAAATAGATTTCGATTGTAAAATACATAGGAATCATGATCGAAGATCTTATCTTTATCCGGATAATTGCTATTGCGGGATGTTTTGGATATTGATGTAAGTTTGTTTGCTTGGGTATGTGACAGAAGGATTATCTTGTTGTATCTGTTTTTGTTGCAAAGATGAATATGATATGACAAAATTTTGAGGAGAATCATTATGTCTTTCTTGTTTCCTTGTGATAAATACATTATGTGATATGAATCTGTGAATGATGCGATATTTTCTTGCTGCAATTAATGTTTTACTATTATATCTACTCCGCATTGGTGGTTCTGTCAATGATGAGATCTGTTGAATGATGTTGTAGTTATGTTTAATTCCTAAGTTGAATGGCTAGATCTGTTATGCAATGTTGCGATAAGTCGATGAGTTAATGCACAAGGTCCTCCTTCATTCGGCGGAAATGTGGTTCCATCATCCCTCCCTTGAACATCTCGGGTGAGACTTCATCTGCTCCGCAGGTGTTGCTGGACAAGGTAAAACTTGTCTGGGTCGGTGCTCAGGGAGATCATGGTGGTTTGGGTGTCGACAGTGTGAGGAACCCCTGTAGTCTGGGTTTGTGTCAATAGTTATCCCTCTTTGGAGTTGGTTGAAATATTTTGTAAAAATCTTTATTCCCTTTTTCAACTTATGGACATTGATGATTTGGATAAATATGTGCTAGATAGTGATTTGAGAGAAACCTTGTGGGAATTGTATTCTTATAAGAATGAAGGAATTTTAGAATCCTTGCATGAGAGGCCTTTCCATCATCAGGAAAAAGAAGAAGAGGACAATTTTCGAGATATTCAAGAAGATTCCCAGCAGTTGATAATGTCTTCCTTGATTGAAAATGACATAAACCAATTTTCTGACTCAACCAGTTACATTTCTTTTTCTAAGATAGATAATGGTTTTCCACAGTTCGGTCAATCTTTGTGTGATCAAGAGGAAATTTGGGACTTCCAATCAAATCCTTCTTCTTATTATTCAGCTTATGAAATATTGTTACAAGGGGAGGGTTATGCAAATTTGTTTTATGAAGATTACAATCAACATGTTGAAATATTTGTTATGAATGGCTTCGAAAGGGATTTCAGTCCACCTATATATGATGAGTATACTGATGGCTACTTGGATATTGTACCTGAAGAGGAAACTGAAGCTTTTGAAAATCATGAACCAATTGGTAAAGAAAATTTGGTTGAAATTTATGACCAAATTGCTGAAAACATAGTGGATAGTGAGCCTGATGAAGGTAATACCCTCCCACTCTACTTTGAAGTATTTGACACTAGGAAGAAAGGTTTTGAGGTTATGAATGACAAATTGTTACACCCATTCTGCCACCATCAAGAACTAGGTCCCCAAGAGAAAGATAAAGATGAACTGTCTACCAATCCCTCACCTTATCCATTTCTTGATTCTTTAAGTTAAGAGGTCTGTGTAGGTCCAAATTTATCTCATCATGAGGAAAGTATTGCATCCCATTGTGAAAAATTCTTGATCTACTCGTTGTTGTACCAAGCCCTCCTATTGTTGATGAACTAGTGTGCCATGACCTACTAATTTATGATGATCACGAAGGTGATTTCTCTGAGCACTTAATTGAATATCTTAACTCAGGGGAGCATTCTTCCCATACATGTGACCATAGCCTGCAACCCACATGTCATATTCCCATGGATGAGAAAGAAGACCAAAATATTAAGGCAGATTTTATTTCATGTCATTTAGTTCCATAATTTTTTTGTCTTGAAGAGGTTGTTCTTCCTAATCCATTCGAGAATCAGGATAGTATTTCTTTTGAAATACAAGAGCGAAATCAGGTTTTTAATCCAGGAATTCTAGGCACCCAAGAGGAATATATTATTGATAGGTCATATGTTGAAACAACCTCTCATGTTACAAACCTACAATTACAATAGAAAGATGTGTATGAGCTTGAGTGTTTTAGCCTCACTAAGTTGTAGGATGGATCAAGCATACATGATTTTCAAGTTTTGTCTGAAACTTGTTATGAACATTCAATTCCTATACTTAGCATGAATGCCAAAGGAGATGAGCATACTACTTATGGTTATCTTGAAGATAAGTTGGACACTCTACAAGTGAAACCCCAGTTTGACAGGATGCCAGATAAGTTGCAGTTGGAGCAGCCTTGTCATGTCAAAGAAATGGAAGAAAATTTTGGAGGTCTCCATATATATGACGCAGTAGCTGATTACATGGAAAAAAATTTCAGTTGGGATGATTGGTTATGTTTCTACCAAAAAGATCACACTTACCGTCATTTTTTTTTCCATTATGTTCTTATTTCTTGACTTTAGTCAAGCGTGGCGAGAAAGTTTACTTATTGGATCAATTGCTTGATTGGTTGTATTGGCACTTCTGTATTGCCTGATATCACAATAATTTTAGCAGCATAGTGTAGAATGATTTGTACATAAATAAGATTAGCATGGCGAGCACCTTCCCAATAATTTCAGTTGCAATAGTGTGGTGCAGTTTTGAGTTTGGTTTTCAGAATGTGCAGTTTAGTTTTGTTCTGATTTCTAGCATTTCAGATTCAAGTTTTGAGTTTCGGTTCAGATTTGTAGCATGTGGTTATGCCTAAGTGCTTAGTTTGCTTTCAGTTTCAAATGAAGAATTAAAGGTTGTAGTTTTATGATGAGAACAACCCAATGGATCAGGCACTAGGTCTGCAGGGTTATTTGCTACCTCGCAGGGAGGATAGCATCCCCAATTGGAGCCAGTTGTTAGCATAGTATAATTTCAGGGAAAAATATATGAATTTAAGGAAATAAAACATAAAAATAATCGATTTTGAAGCTAATTCTGACTTCTTGGCCTTTAGCAAGTTTCTTATCGATTTTCATTCAGGATTTTATTAAAGGGATTTTTTCCCAAAGGCCAAGCTCCATGCTCCATGCTCCGTGTAACCTGTAGCCATAGCACACTGGGTTGAGTCAAATACCACATCAACGCTAAAAAATAAATGCCAAAGCCACCGGGGTCAAAGGCTCTAGCTGCCAATGGGAATCCATGGTTCAGGCTTAACTTATAGTAAAATCAGTCGTCGGATCGTTAGATGAAGATTGATCTACAGTCACTATTTATTTCTCTATTAGAACATGCACGAATGAAGAAGCTTTCAAAATTTGCGAAGTTGGGGTAGACCCCACATGGTTTAGACAGCCCAGATCTAGCGGAGCTAAGATCTACAGTGGAGCATTTGATCGTCGATTGAACTAGCACGGACAACCAATGATCCAAAAATCTGTGAAGTGTGGTAGGGGCACATCTTTGGATGGCCTGGATGTGAATGAGATCAAGATCGACGGTGCTATGTTGATCATCAAAATGGACGGTCGAAAAACATCTGTGTTGCGAACGAATGATATCCCAAAGGGAAGAACCCACGTCAGATCCATCATCTTTTTTTTCACTTAACACGAAGTTCTGGTCAAATCCATTTGACGCCAACCTAGAGCTCAGTCATCATTATCGCTCATTTGGAGAGTCCATTCGGAATATCATGCCAAATGATTACTCCGAGTTACCATCATTATCGCGGTCGTTATAAATGGGCTCCTAAAGTTGATTGTTTGCATATGTGTTCGAAATGGTGGCAAGATCAGCAACCCATATATCTTTCATTTGAGATCTGGCCATGGAAAAGGATCAAGGAGCCAAGGTGATTTTTATACCAGAGCAGGTGTGCTCCAATGCGGAGTATAATCATGTTCCCTCATCCCCTATAAAATTCAACCACATAGAGGAGAGTACTGCTAGAGAGCTCGAGGAGCACAGAGGCCAACAGGTGTGCAGGAAGACTTGGTGAAGGAAAAAGAGAGAAGCCCAAAGGGTTGAGTAATGCACCCACCAGACCAGGGAGATTCTCACAAATTTTTTTGTTCCCACTGAGGAAGTGGTGCCACCCCCTTCCACAGAAAATGAACAGGTGGTTGATTCCCTGAAGGTGGAGGATTTCTTCGACCCACAAGGCCAAGTAATAGCTCAGATGTAGGGTGGCAGTTTTTTTTGTGATATTTTGCATCCCGTTGTATTAGTCTGTTTTGAGCTCTTTCTGAATATGTAATATTCTTATACTTTGGGACCACTTAAGACCTGCCACCTACTTAGGAGTTGTTGTAGTTAGAAATTATACAATGACAGTTGTAAAATCAGGTAGGCATGTTTGTCAATATTTGTTTACGCTCTCAGAGACAATAGACTAGGCTGTGTAGGTGTCAATATGGTTCTAACTGTTTTCTGTTAGAATGATTCAAGCCTAAGGGCTGAATGATATCTATATATTCAGATGTAATAAACAGAGCAAGGGGTTGATTCCGAGAGAACTGGGCCTTTTTGTATTTTGAGAACCATTTCTAATATAAATTGGCTGAGCCGAGCAAGCATTTTGAATAGAGATTCCTATGTTATTCTATTTGCAGTCTGTTTCCTTCTCTTTTCTATGTGAACGTTTTCCTTGTTATTTACTTCATGATGTTTTCTTTCATGCTTGGATAAGTGTGTATTGAGGTAGAATTCACATAAATATGCCTTGTTTCCGTGATTCTAAGCATCCACAACCATTTTCTACTAAAGTTGATGTAGAATTCATTTAATATGCTCTGTGTTGATGGACTATGCTTATTCTCTTCCTTATCACCATAAAAATAGCTCTTTGATTGTGAATGAGTAGCTACCTTGCCTCTGTTATGAAATATTTGCGAAGCATTGCCACTTTATTATCATGAATGTTTTTTTACTCCATTGCCCAATGAATTTTCACCTTGTTTCAACCAATCTACAATCTGATTTCAAGTTTATTTCATATATTTGTCCTTGTTAAACAATTAGTGAGAGATCCCTCTCTAGGAAGGAAGAAGACAACTTATGTTTCCTAAAGTGGTTCTGTGTGTTACCTCAAAGAGACCTTTCCACAACCTTAGTGTCGATTTGGGTGCTAACAGGTTTTTTTTTTTTAAAGTGGGAAAAGTATACATCGACACTTTAAACACAATTTGCATACGAAATTTGCTTCAAATAGTTGTATTGCTAGCGGAAATGTTTTCAGAGAAAGAGGAGCCCCTCTTTCCTCAAGTTGCTCTATTTTGGGGGGTTGAAAGTATATGTTGAGGAGAAAGAGCATCCGCTCCTTTTTCTATGCGCTCTTTTTAAGGGGTAGTGAAAGCATATATCGGCACCCTAAGCACAAATTTTGTAGGATTTCTCCCTTAAATAGTTTGCTTAATAGTGGAAATTTTCTCAGAGAAAGAGAGACCACTCTTTCCTCAAGTTGTTCTATTTTGGGTTGTTGGAAGTAGATGCTAAGCAAAAAGAGCATTTTCTCCTTCATCTAATTATTTTTCTAGGAGTGGGGAAATTATATATCATCACTCTAAACACAAATTTCATAGGAACATCGCTTCGCATAGTTTGCTAGCAAGTGGAAATATTCTCATAGAAAGAGCGGTCGCTCTTTCTTCAAGTTGTTCTATTTTGGGGTTTTGAAAGAATCTATTGAGGAGAAAGTGCGTTCATTCCTTTCTCCAGGTGTTCCTTTTTTAGGGGTTGGGAAAGAGAGTCTGATTCTTCCCTCAGGGCTTCTTTTTTAAAAGTGGGAAAAGTAGACATCGACACTTTAAACACAATTTGCATACGAACTTTGCTTCAAACAGTTTTCTGGTAGGTGGAAATGTTTTTAGAGAAAGAGGGGCCTCTCTTTCCTCAAGTTGCTCTATTTTGCACAGTGGAAAGTATATGCTGAGGAGAAAGAGCATCTGCTCCTTTCTCTAGGCGCTCTTTTTAAGGGGTAGGGAAAGCAGATATCGACACCCTAAGCACAAATTTCATAGGATTTTCCCTTAAACAGTTTGCTTAAAAGTGGAAATTTTCTTAGAGAAAGAGAGGCCACTCTTTCCTCAAGTTGTTCTATTTTGGGGTGTTGGAAGTAGATGCCGAGTGGAAAGAGCATCTGCTCCTTCCTCGATGTATGTTTTAGGAGTGGTGAAAGTAGAAATTGGCACTCTAAACACAAATTTCATATGAACATTGCTTCGCACAGTTTGCTTGGAAGTGGAAATATTCTCAGAGAAAGAGCGACTGCTCTTTCTTCAAGTTGTTTTATTTGGGCTTTTGAAAGGATCTGGTTAGGAGAAAGAATGTTTGTTCCTTTCTATGGGAGTTCTTTTCTATGGGTGGGGAAAGTAGATATCGACACATTAAACATAAATTTCATAGGAACTTTGCTTGAAATAGTTTGATGGAAAGTAGAAATTGTTTTAGAGAAAGAGAGGCCGCTCTTTCCTCATGTTGTTCTATTTTGGGCTAGTGAAAGTATATGTTGGGGAGAAAGGGTGTCTTCTCCTTCCTCTAGGGGTTATTTTCACTGATTGAGGAAAGTAGATAGTACCTTAATCACAAATTTGATAGGAACTTTTCTTTAAACAGCTTTCCTGCAAGTGGAAATTTTCTCAGAGCAAGAGGCGACCGCTCTTTCCTCAATATGTGTTATTTTGGGGTGTTGAAAATAGAAACTAAGGAGAAAGAGCATCCCTTCGGTGGCAGTATCCATGCTCCTACATTTAATGTGTCTCTTGTTTCCTTTTTTAGAGGCACACGTCCCTTCGTTGGCGGTATCCACGCTACTACATGTAATGAGGCTCTTCTTCCCTTTTTAAGTGGCCCTAATTCTAGAATTATTTCCAACCCTCCATGCAATTCAGACCTCTCGGAAAACATTTTTCCTCCTAGTTTTTCTTACGGATTTGACAACATCTCCTTCACTATTCGGTAGGACATTTTAGCCCATCCTCTTAGCTCAGAATCCAGTCCTTTAGCTTTTTCGGTTTCTTGTTCAGCACCTTCTCATACCTCTTCTCTCATTTCAATGGCGGGCCTTGCAGATGGAATGGTGTCCCAAAATTCTAGTGTCGAATACTTCAATCAAAACATGCGAAAGATTTATGAGGTAGTCTTCTTGGGTATCAAAGCGCACAGAGATTCAGCCGACGACATGATATATATCTCTCAACAATTAACCTATCAAGACTCGAGAATTGATGATTTGGAATGCAATTTGATTGAACTAATGGGGACAGTGGATATTATAAAAGATGAAATTTTGAAGATGGCCAGGATTTCACAGTGCAACACTGCCAGGAATCCCCCTCTTTTAACATTACAATTGCTAACGAAATCTTTGTTCTGCTGTAGAATTTTTTTTAGAAGAGCTCCCTACTTCGATGAGTTGCTACCTCCATTTTGGAAAGTTTGAATTTGTTTTTGCATCTTGTTAAATTTTCAAGTTGTAAGGTTTTATCCCTCCCTTGTAGTTACAAATACTCTGAAGCAAATAAGAAACTATTAAAGGACAGACTGGGAAAGCTATTTATGCTCCCAGGCTCTCCTTTTTGTAATGAATGCCTATGCACATCCTTTTGAATACAAACTTAATCAGAAACTATTAAAAATACATACTAGGAAAGCTATTTATGCTCCCAGGATCTGCTTTTTGTAATGAATGGCTATGCACATCTTTTCGAATACAAACTTAATTACCCTATTTCTGTTAAAAAAAAGTAGGTCGATTATGGAGTTTTGGTAATTCTAAATAACGTATATGATTTATGTGAAGATGCAAATTGTTTAAAGAGCGTCAAACCCTATGAGGAACATGGGGACATGATGGAAAATAAATAGTTGATCCTTATATGTATGGACCCTTTTAGAAATGATTTTTATCGCAGAAAGAGCAGTTGATCCTTTCTCAAGGGTTTCCAATTTGGGGTTGGGGAAAGTAGATGGTCAAAAGAAAGAGCCTCAAAGCTCGTGCACTACATTCAGAGATATGCATTTTATATGGCTAAGGATGCCTATCCTTTATTGATACCGTCTAATATAATTTTTAATTCAAATACGTAAAGAAAATTCATTTATAATATTTAACTCTTACTAATAATATATTATCTCGATAAATATTTCCAACCTATATGGTCCAAGGGTCCTTTTAAGAAGGAACAACCGCTCCTTCCTCAAACAATTAGTCACTCATTCATCGACCATCACTTTGAGCGCCTTCCAATGAAAACAATAGATTACCTTTTGATCATTCAGCAGCACCTCCTTATCTCACGGATTTATTTTAAGCAACAATTACATTGTATCCAATTAGGAAGGATCTTCCGCTCCTTCTGAAATTGATTCCTTCTCAAAAAACAATAGCATGATAAATCTACATGAGATTGTTGTTACTAGAACTCTAAACGTTTTCTAATTTATCGTCTAATGGAGAATGATAGCATACAATAATTCAATTAAACTATAGAGCATTGACTTATTTGATAATATATACTAGTGGAAAAATTATTCTTTGTTTAAAATAAATATTATTTTTAATTTGCTCTTGTTATTTTATATTTCATAAATCGCTTTTGAAATGGATTTTGGTTCTCAACAATGTGTCTTGTTATTTTATATTTCAGAAATCACTTCTGAAATGGATTTTGGTTTTCAACAATGTGTGGACCTCCTTTTGAATGGATTGAAAGTTGTTGAAGGAATCTCTTTTCCAGAAAGAAAAATATTGCATAATATCAGCATTCATTATGGATGTATCATTGTAAACATTAGTAAGACTTGAAATGCAGGTCTTCAATTTCACTATCCATCAAAAGTTGCAGATACATTGTCAGATGCAGTTGATAATTATATTCAATGGCCTACATCTAAGATCATTAACCACATTGGATCCGCTCTTCACGAGAATGAGGTGAATGATATACCAACTTCTACTTGGACGAGTGTAGAACATACCATAAACAATTGAGAACAAATATTCTTTTATTATGATAAAATTGAAGTTGTTACATAAGTGTTCAGAATGCAAGGATTGCATGTCCATAGGTTTTGTAACAAATGTGAGTGTGACTGATTTTGTTGGAGGAACATTTTTGGGTGACTTCTCCTTTGGTATTATGGTGGATGAAGTGGTGTTTTCTTGTATGGCATGTTGTCCATGGTTAAGCAATGGAGGTTTTGTTGTATGGTCGATTAAAAAAAACATATATTTTAATACAAAAACATTGCTTTCTGTTGAAAGCAATTTCAACAATAATCAATCTGAAACTACTTTGAAAATATTAATACAAAATCACAATATCAAGTTTGTGGGAGAGAAATTTAATTTTATACATCAATTTTCTTTAAATCCATATTATGTTGCTCGAGGAATAGTGTCAAGTGTTTTTGAAGGAGACATTGTACAATTCAAACCACTGGATGTTGGTGAGTTTGGTATTTTAGTTTATAAAGTCTTCTGCAATTGTGAGGATTGTGGTGTATTTGAAGGCTCTCTTGTAAGATGGCCTGCAAACAATTTGCTTGACCTCAATGATGTTCCTTTCAATGTTATACTAAAAAAGAACACAGATGAAGACATGGTCAAAATTTGGAATATTTTTTATGAATGTCCTTCACAGATGGTCCTTCCAGGTACTACCCATTGTGAATATACAGATGTTAAAGGTAATGGAACAAGGCCATACAATTCCATAAAGCAGAAAGATGTAACTAAAATTTCTAAAAGAAATTCAATCTCGGTACCTTACAGGCTTGGAATTGATCAGGTTGCATTCCTTTCAAAAACTTTCACTGAACATTGTTGCTCAAATATTTGTATATCAAAAATTTCACTTCAATCGATAATTGAATTTGTGAATAATTTTCGTAGTATGAATGCAAATTCAAGAAGATAGTATGTTACAAATTCTATGGGATCAAATGCTCTTGTGGACAAACAAGGAGATGACAAAAAATAAGCATGTTTACAATGACATTGGACACAATAGATATTTTTCAAAATGCATGGTATAAATGCCATGGGATAAAAAGGAGCACTTTCTACAATTATAAAAGCATGTTCTTGAATGGTGATGTGAGAGTTGTGCATGGTAATAGTGGCTTGGAAAAATCTAGGGAAAACATTGTTGCACTGGTAGCTACGATTAATAAAATTGTAGAAGAGAATTAAGAAAAATATCCACATCTTACACGATTAATCAGTGAAGATTGAACAAGGACAACCTTGAAATGATTGCCATCTAATATGTCCCATGGTTTTCTACGAAAAATGGGAAATGAATAAATCAAAAGTATTGGTTTGCCTCCAGTATCAAAATCCTCCTTTAGCAAGGTGATGAGAGAAGATTTTCGAGATGTTAAAATTTCTAAATCAAACTCCTTTTCAAGGTGTAATGAGTGCACTACAATATAGGATAGGCTTAAGAGGACCACTAATCCAGCTGAGGTGGAAAGGTTGTGAGGACATCAAGCATCTCATAATAAATATATCACAAGTTGTCGCCAAGTATATTATTCTCACATATTAGCTTCACAAAAAAATCCAAAGACTTTTCTAAGTATTGTTCATGAAAAAATGGATGAGTCAAAGACTTCCATTCCAAGGATGGGTAAGAAGGAAAACTATTTTAGTAATGTTATGAATCTTCCCATATCATTGATTGGAATGTTGACTCATGGGAAGAATATAATGGGGGTTTTGGCCATTTCATCCTCTCATTTTTAGAGATGGCATCAAATTTCACTGTGACATCCCTGGCTAAATGCTTGAAGAGTCTTGAAGAACCAGTGGTTGATAAATATGGTGGTTTCCTCTACAAAGGTTGAACATGTAAGCACCAATTACATGATGCTCTATTCCAATCAAAGTCATATGAAAAGTGTGTGATATACAGACAAGATGTAATGCAACATTATATATTGTGTGTCGATGGTACTAATCAATGCATGCCAGATAGAAAAATACCACCCATATTGTGTGTTGATGGTACTAAAAGCATTTTGTATTTGCATTTTTATCTCTTTTAATAGCAAGGAGAGTGTTCGAGATAGTTGAAGTTGGATTCCTCCCGGTTGGACACACCCATGAAGACATAGATGGAACTTATGGAAGGTTATTAGTAAAGCTAATGTGCAAGGATATATTTTCACTCTCTGAAATTATGGATATGTATAGGACATGTGAAGATCAAAATTTCTATGTCCCTTATCTAATTGATGAAATTTATGATTTTAAGAGTTTTGTGAAACCCAACCTTTTGGATGGAAATGAAAAAATGATTGATATCAAAAAATGCCAGTTTTTAAAATTTTAGCTCATAGATAACATTCCAGTCATGCAAAGGAGGGCATCACTTCGAGTTGAAGCTTGGTTGTCTCCTATTCATCTCTAGAGGTCATGTCCATATTGTAGCATAGACTTGCCGATGGGGCAGCCTAGGTTATTAAATTATTAATAAAAAAGACCTTCAAACATTGACAGAATAAAAAAAGGAATAGAAACATATATTTCATTCTGGAATCGAGGGATTGAGAAGGGAGGTGAACAATTTTGGTGTCCCAAGTTAAATTATTGGGAGGTTGTATATAAATCTTTGGACAGTCCCTTTGAGAGTGTTGATTAGTTAGCAACTAACATTTTTCCATCGACAAACCATGATATTCACAGTAGTGAACCTACAAGATCTGAACATGAAATTATGGATTCCTATTTGAAAGAAAATGTCCATGTTACACCTAAAAGATTTCCATCATCAGACATGTTAACTCAGTGCACAAATCCCTGAAGTTTCCATAACTAGGAAGTCAAACTGGAGAAGTTATTGACCCCTTTCCATAGGGTCTAGTTGGGTCGGCGTAGGTTTCTCCCTAACCATGTGCGCCCAACTAGGTTGGGTGCAGGTGATCACCTAATGTCTTGCATCATCGGCCCATGTTTCCTTTCTATTGCATGCACTGTCGCTATCAGGCATAGGTTGTCGTCATATAACTTGCACAGATGTCAGTTAATGTGGATAAAGGGAATCTTCGAGCGGTTTCTTGAAGGTGTATGACTTGGATCTCTATCTGTAGCTTGTAGCAGAGCTGACCTTCGATTCCCTAACCCCTCGGGAGGATCCCTTAGTCCTTTCCCACTATTTCTCAACCTATTCTATCCTCCTAGTCCTATATATATGAAGCTCCTCTCTATTCCAAAGGGAGGAAGGATATAACATCCATATGCTGGTGAAATAAGTTTATGAGATCATCATTCATCTCTTGGAGGAACCCATTTCTCCTTAGAGGCATTGGCTTGGCTTGTTGGAGGAAGATTGCGATGTTAGGGCTTGGTTGTAATCTTATTTCTTCTTTGTATTCCCACTTTTATGCAGTAATGCAAAACGCTTTCCATAAATGTCTTGTTGTTCATTGGTATTTATAGTTCACTTCATTAACCGTTTACTTACATAAATTATTGTGTAGATGTACTATTACTACTTGTTTGTCTCTTGCATGTTCCGAGAGGTTTTGCAGCTATGGATCTAATGACCGTGTATCCTGGAGCGACAAAGGAGGAAAAGATCTACATATCTGAAAGGTAAGATGTTTACATCACTTAATATCTAATTTGATCTAGGAAGGTAGATTTGTGTTTTGTCTGATTTGTTCTAGATTCGCATTGAGCTAGGGAGATCATGCCTTAAGTCCGCTTTCGGTAGATTGTCCGGTAACAAATTTGGCGACCATACTAGGGATACGTACATTGTTTTTAATTTTTCAATTTGAATGTCATCTTCTTTGATTTATTTGTGAGCCATTTCATTTGCATCCTAATCCTTTTTCGCCACCAATTCTTCTCTTTGAAGAGTCTGTTCACTTCCTTTGAGTCTGTGCCTATAATCATCAGACCTTTTAGTTGCTCATTCTTGGAGATCTTTTCATCCTTGAATTGGGATTTTTCCCGGTGCACTAGGGAAGTATAACTAGAGTGTCGTACCTTCACGGGCGCATTCTGTTTCCCTGCAACCTATGCCTATGGTGCTTAGCTCAGATCTGTATCATGCGTCGTTGGTGCAAACCATATACCTACCACCTACGTCGGGTGCTCTAATCTTGACCATAGGCTGCGCCGAGTAGTCAAGCCTAGTGCTTGGGACATCCCCTCTCCAACTTTTTGAGTTTGGTTTGATTTGTAGACCTCTCTGTAATGCACTTTCTAGTCAGAGATCTTTTGATTTTGCATTGATAGTGTTTGGACCTGTTTGGATTGTTTTTGGGTTCCATTTTGGACAAGCTTGAGACTTGGTAGTGGTGGACACTTTAGACTCACCCATATTCATCAGCTTGACCTTTCATTCCCTCCTCTCCTCACCTGATCTGCTCATTACATTAGATGTGTTTCCATACCACTTTTTGTACACATCATTTAGTTTTGTTTACATCTGCTTTATTTTGAGTGTTTTCTGTGTTTTTGGTTTATTGAGTACTTGTCATTTTCTTGAGAATTGCTGAGTAATTAGAGTGCTGCAAGTACTCTCTTCTTTTCATCCATTTACATTTAAAAGCATTATTATTATCAAGTGTTGTCTTCGTGCATTCATTGAAAAATCAAAAAGTGCTTCCTTTTTACCATTTTTCAAGTTCGTTTGAGAATTGTTGTAAAAGCTATCTCATGCATTGGAATTCATCATTCATCGATCTTTTTGAAAGTTTGAAAAGAAGTTAATTGTTTGTGTTTTTCACGAATTATGAGCCATTCATTTTCTTGAAAAAACCAAGTGAAGTAAAAATTTTGCAAAATTGTTTCCATGCTTGAAGGATTCATGTGCATTTTTTGTTTTTATGTTTTTAGGCTATCATAGTGAAAATTGAATATTTAGCATGCTCTAAGTAGAATTTATCCCTTTTCATCACTTAGTTTCATTCTAGCTGAAAAGAAAAAAAGAAAATGCTTTGATTTGGACTTGATGTGTTGTTGATTTTCATGTTTTGCTTGAAAAACGAAAAACAGTACTTTCATTGTCATTTTTGGTAGATTTGGGATTTGTTGAAATTTGTTGTTTTGGTAGAACCACTTCGAAAAAGATTTCTCCTTCCCATACATAGATTTCATCAAAAGAAGAAGAGCATTTTTTCATGTAGTTAGGGCTTGCATTATGCTTACGTTTATGTACTCACCTCATGCATTCACCTAACCATCCAAATAAAATTTGTTGATGTATTTGTAACTTTGGAAGATATTCACTTGTATATTGTATGTATTGCATTTGTACTTTATTGTATCCCCAAAGGAGATGTATTATTCCTCCGGTTGGAAGTGTCTTCATTTGTATTTGCAAGTGTCGGAATTTATATTGTAGGCGTTGTAACTTATATTTGATGGGTTATTAGACCACCTTAGAGGGATCAGCCCAGTCTGGGTCAAAGGGTTATTAGACCACCCTAGTGGGTTCGGCCCAGTGACAAGTGGTAATGGGTTATTAGACTCTCCTAAGGGAGGTCGGCCCAGTTAGAGTAAAAGGAAAGTCAAGTCACTGTATAAATAGAGAGCGTGTCTCTCTCATTTTATTCATTCACTCACTCACTCGCTTCGCATTAGTGAGAGAGAGGAGGAGTGTGCACAAGTGGAGGAGGAGCAGCTACTAGGAGACTTTCTCTTGTTTCGGGGTTTGATCTTTTTTATCTTTGTATTGGTGCTCATTCTATCTCTGTTGCGGGGTTTTTCACCTTCTTGGTTTTCCCCGGTGAAATGCTTTATGTCTCTTGTCTCTTGTGTTTGATATGTTGTACATGTTGTTCTCTCAGTTAAGATCCTAGATCATATTGAATTAAATGATGAAAAACTAACATGGTATCAGATCTAGCTTGAAGGAAAGCATTGTATGGCATTTACGACACTTGTTGCACTTGCAAAAAATTGGAAGCTATGGCTTGATATAGTAAAAACTAGTCATCATGGCACTTTCGCTATAAATCGGTTTTGGCGAAGGTTCAGGATCTGAAACTTTTACAGGCCGAAGATGAAATGTTCATGTACCTTTTTCAGCCTCAGATTCGTTGTACTTTGTGAGATATGATTCTTACAAGTTAGGTTTTTTGCCTCTTCTAGAATGCATCCCTAAACAGGTGACCTAGGCACAAAGGTCATATATCGAACTAGGAAGCTCCAAATGGAATTCCGTAAAAAGTATCAGTTAGGGAACGGAATTTAGTTTCACAAGTCCAGGTTTCATAGGCCGAAGTTGAAACAGTGACACGTGGCACTCCGTACAAGTTAGCTATGTTGTTTCATCGCATAAACAGGTCAGGTTGTGACACTTGGAATATCTCTCTCTTAAAAAATCCATTAAAGCTCAGATTTGTGGTGTTGGAAAGGTGACAGGTTAGTCTACCACATGATGAAGTTTCAGACCTTGAGGATCCAAAATTTTAGAGATGCATCAGAAACAAAATGGCATATATTTCTGTCCAAACAGAATTGGATTCTAAGCACTTTCAGTTTTGGTTTGTCACTGCTACGGGAAATTAGGGTTTCTACAAAAGTTGGAATTTTTGGAATCTGAGACCATGATTGAATGCTCCTCATCAAAATTGAAATTTAGAGACCAAGCTCGAAGTTTTTGGTTGGGTAGAACCCCGGGCTCTATCAAACCCCAGTTCGGGATTTTGAACAGAAAACTAGAAAAAACAGAAAACGATAATTTGACAGAAGTTGCAGATCTGAAACTCGCAGGTCAATTTTGAGGGGTCAATTTTTGGAGTTTTCAAAATCCGAGCACATCAGCTTGCTCGCCTCAGTCATCTGCATCTCCCTATCGAGGTAGAAGTTTGAAATTCCAATTTTGGATTTTTAGGGTTTCTCTGGCAAACCCTAGCCAGCTCCAGATCTAGATTCAACAAATCAAGTGGATTGGGTTAATCCCATAAGAGACTGATTTGGACACCTACAAAAGTGAAGAATTTCTAGTTCCAGAGGGAGATGAGGCTAAGGTCTTACAAAAGAAGGCTACAAGAAATACCGAAACGTATGACTTGAGGAGATACAGGTATGTTTTGAAATCTATGCATGATTAAGTTTATGATTAAGTTTGTCTTCATATTATTAAGTACAATCTTGATTAATTTTAGACTTATCTTATCACCTTAGTAAAAGTATGAATGCGTAGAAGACATTCATTGATTAGGGTTATGATACTTATGATTGTACTAATGCACTGTGGTGCTGTAAGAGGATGATATTGTCCGCTAACATGAAATGTACATCAATAAAGACAAATCAAGTTCTAGATTGAGAACATATGACCATGGTGACATGAAGACAAAGACTCATCCATAGCCATTGATCACATAGAAGATCTACTTATGAGGTATGTATAATTTGGTTCTACAATGCTTAACTTATGAGATATGCAGGTTACTAGCACAAGGTTTCTAAATCATTGAAGAGAACAAAGAAGACATTGTTTGGGTATGTTAGACATAACTAGCAAACATGATAATCCCAGTATGTTATTTTCCTGTATCAAGTTAGAATCCTACCTTATGTTAGAGTCTTATAAAAGTATACTTTCATATGATTGATAGTGACTATTCATGAAGTTATAGGTTTGAATAATCATGGGTTTATGCATAATATGCTTCTTATTTTGATTAATGATATGACAAACCAGAAGAGTCCTATGGTCAAATAAAAATATGCATGAGTAAAAGAAGTACTCCCTGAAACCTAGAAATACTAATGCTTGTGATAAATTACCTGTGTATGAAATGACCATAACCATACATGTTTCAAATTATTTAGAATCATAATGTTTTGATAGTATTGAGATTATACTAATGAATGTATGATTATGTATGAGATCTTGAATGATCACACTAGTGCACACTTAAGCATGCATAGTGGTCCAGGATGGATATAAGTTCAAAGACAGATAATCCAAGAAGCAAAGATCGAGAGGGAGAACACTCTAGTAGTTCCTGCAAGGAAGCAAAGATCAAGAGGGAGAACACTCCAGTAGTTCTTGCAAGGAAGCAAAGATCAAGAGGGAGCACACTCCAGTAGTTCCTGCAATGAAGCAAAGATCGAGAGGGAGTCCACCCAACAACCAAACAAAGATAAGTATTTGAATTTTTATTTCCTATATATATGATTACTTAAATGATGTTGTTCAGTCATGTACATACTTATGAGTTAGGATGTATATTATTCATTTTAGAAAATTTGCATTAATGAACAAGATACTACTAATATGCAAGTAATGGGTAAGTGGCCTATGGTATTGTACAACATTCCATTTCTACTTATCTAGAATGAAACCTCTTTGCTAACATATTGGGAGTGGTGCACACTCTTAACAATGTTCTGGTAGAGATGCAAGGCATCTAGAAAGTTACAGGATAAGGATAAATGTTGTATTGAAGCATTGGATAAGATAATTGCATGACTATATGACATATGTCTTTATGTGTAAGAATTTTTTCTGAAAACTATGAGATGTTTCTAATCATGAAATTGAAATTGACTTGTAGGAAAGATCGTGTACAATCACCTACAAGAGAGACTTGTTTCGAAGAACAAGCGACGAAGACTCATCAAATCCAGAAAATTACCTATTGAAGATATTGAAGAATCTGAAGTTCCCAGGATCTGAGATATAGTAATAGAAGGATGCCATGATAGAGGAGTACCAATCAATCATGAAGAATGATGTATGGGATGTGGTCCCAAGACCAGAAGGGAAGTCGGTTGTGACTTCCGAATGGATCTACAAGATCAAGCATGTTACAGATGGTAGCATAGAGAAATACAAGGCAAGGTTTGCGGCTTGTGGCTTCTCCCAAAAAGAAGGGATAGATTATGAAGAAACATTTGCACCTATAGCCAAATACACTTCCATAAGAATAGTACTTGCTCTGGCTGTAGTAATGAAGTGGAATATACACCAGATGGATGTCGAGACAACTTTCTTGAATGGTGTAGTCGAAGAGGAAGTGTATGTGGAGTAGCCACTTAGTTTTGAGACACATGACAGGGAGTCATATGTGTGCAGATTGAAGAAATCCTTATACGGGTTGAAACAAGCACCTAGGAGTTGGTACGGCAGGATTGACAACTTCCTGAATATTTTGGGCTTTACCAAGAGTAAAGTGGATTCCAACCTTTACTACAAGGTTGAGGAAGGCAATCTAGTGATACTCCTATTGTATGTGGATGACATGTTTGTGACAGGTGACGATAGGTTGATTGCCGACACTTAGAGGAAGTTTGCTTCCAAGTTCGAGATGAAGGACTAGGGTATGATGCATTACTTTCTAGGTATGGAGGTGTGGCAGAGTGCAGATGGAATCTTCCTTGGACAAGGGATGTATGGAGTATAGATACTGAAGTGGTTTGGGATGATGGACTGCAAGGCCATGGCCACACCTATGGCATCGAACCTGAAGCTATTGATTGATGATTCATCAGAGTCGGTTGATGCCACGATGTATCGTCACATGATTGGTTGCTTGATGTACCTAATGAACACAAGACCAGATATTTGCTTTGTTGTGAACACCTTGAGCCAGTTCCTGACGGATCCTAGACATGTTCAATTGATTGTTGTAAAGCATATTTTCAGGTACCTGAAGGGTACGGTTGATTATGGGCTCAAGTATGATGAGAATCAAAATTTTAACCTGGAGGGTTATGTTGATTTAGATTGGGTAGGAAGTGTTGTAGATAGGAAGAGCACTTCGGGGTGTTGCTTCAGTATGGGATCAAGTGTGATCTCTTGGTTTAGCAGGAATCAATCCTGCGTAACACTGAGTACATCCGAAGCAGAGTATGTTGTAGCTTGTTTGGCTAGTTGTGAAGCAGTATGGCTAAGGAAGCTACTGTCTGATTTGTTTGATCTGTAGTTGGATGCTACCTATATCTTCTATGACAACCAGAGTTGTGTGAAGTTGTCTGAGAACCCGGTGTTCCATGATAGGTCGAAGCACATCAAGATGAAATATCACTATATTAGGGATATGGTGTAGAGAGGAGTAGTGAAGCTCCAGTATGTTGCGATGGATGAGCAGATTGCAGATGTGTTGACCAAACCATTAGTAGAACTAAAGTTTGAGTACTTCAGAGAGAGGCTTGGTGTTCTTCAGATAGAAGATACTTCAAGGAGGAAGTGATGGGACACATTTGCAGGAGTCATTCCAAGCATGGTGGTAGGAGGATCCTTCCCATGGATGTGGATGTAAGTGTTGTGTGATGAGCATCAAGACAATGCTCCACATGATATGCATCAGGACGATGCTATGATGATGATTAGGATGATCATGTGATGATGATGTGCATCAAGATGATGTATTGTATGATGATGATCAGTATGATCATGAGTATCAAGATGATACTCCATGGCCGTGGACAGGGTGTGCAGGTGCATGTAATCAGTCCTGGAGATCCGGACAGGTTGTGCTAGGAACGTAAAAGATCCTGGGATGCTCTTTAGAGATCTTGCAGGTTGCAAGACACTCTTTTAGGGTTTTGCAAGAATTGCATGTAATCAGTCCTAGAGATCCGGAAAGGTTGTGCTAGGCATGTAAAAGATCCTAGGATGCTCTTTAGAGATCTTGCAGGTTGCAAGACACTCTTTTAAGGTTTTGCAAGAATCACATGTAATCAGTCCTGGAGATCCGGACAGGTTGTTCTAGGCATGTAAAAGATCCTTGGATTCTCTTTAGAGATCTTGCAGGTTGCAAGACACTCTTTTAAGGTTTTTCGAGTTCACATGTAATCAATCCTGGAGTGTTTTGGAGAAAACTCACTATGGCTTGGGGTAGACCACAACAGACAGCTGACTACCATAAATTAACTCAATTCTCAATACTATGCTATATAAATGACAATGCTAATATAATGAAGAATATAACCAACCTCGATCCAAATGTTTGATGTAGATCCCCATTGGAGCTTTCAATCCGTGCACTTGAATCTGCAAATTAGTCTTGACAACCAATGCATAACGAGCATATATAATATATAAACGAAATTAACATCATCAATATTAAGTCCATGATATTATAAGTAAATGCAACCCAATGTAGTATAAACAACATTCACAACATTAATGGACAAGAATATGAATATTTCTATTAATAAACAAGAAGAAGTACAATGTGATACGACCTCTTACCGGCAACCAATCTGAACCAAGATTTGGGTCAATCCACTTGTGCCCCACCACTTCAATCCTCCATGGAATGGAAAACTCAAACTATGATAGGATTTTGGAAGGTGAACATAAGAGTTCACAACTACAAGGATCAATGAGTGTAGACTCAAGATAGGGCAAAAATCCACTGGAGTTCTCTTGCTCTTCTTTTCTCCCCCCTTCCATAAGCCATATGTGCTCAATATATAGTCCTCCCAAAGGTAGGTGAAAGGACACATCAGGACATTTCGGGGAAAATGGAGGGCCAAAGGTCACCCTATGACCACTTTTGGGGAGTAAAAAGTAATAAACTAGTGATTTTTACCATTTTACATGCTACCCGCGGGCTATAGTGATGCAACTCGCGGGTACGCCCACTGTAATGATGCAGCTAGCATACAAGGGAAAAAAATAGGGAAAAATAGTGTCTGAAGGATATAAAGTGGGTCTGAGTCAGTGAAATGGATCCTATAGGCCAAAGAGTGTTGATGCTCACAAGGTGGAAAATTACGTTGTAACATGGAGATTCGGATAGGTTGTGCTAGGCACGTAAAAGATCCTGGGATGCTCTTTAGAGATCTTGCAGGTCGCAAGACACTCTTTTAAGGTTTTGTGAAGGTCACATGTAAAATATTTTGGGAGATCCAATAGGTTGAGCAGTAAGCTCATAAAATTCTTTGGATGCTCTATCAAGGTTTTGTTGACGCACGTAATCAACCCTGAGGATTCCACAAGATGGCCAGTTATGATGAAGACCTACATGAGTCTAGGCCTACAACCAGCATGCAAAAGGGTTGGCTCTATAGAACTTCCTATGACGAGAAGAATTTAGAGATAGCCCCAGTGATCGAGATGATGAGTACAACAGTAGTGACGATGATGCTCTGTGATCCAGTGACGATGATCCAACTCCAGAATTGAAGACTTGTGCGTATGTGTATTGATGAGCTGTGTCAAGAGAATACCTTCCTAGTTAAGAGGGAGTGTTGATGTATTTATAACTTCGGAATATATTCACTTGTATATTGTATGTATTACATTTGTACTTTATTGTATCCCCAATGGAGATGTATTATTCCTCCGGTTGGAAGTGTCATCATTTGTATTTGCAAGTGTCGCGAGTTATATTGTAAGTGTCGTAACTTATATTTGATGGGTTATTAGACCACCTTAGAGGGGTCATCCCAGTGTGGATCAAAGGGTCATTAGACCACCCTAGTGGGGTCGACCCAGTGACAAGTGGTAATGGGTTATTAGACTCTCCTAAGGGAGGTTGTCCTAGTTAGAGTAAAAGGAAAGTCAAGTCACTATATAAATAGAGAGCGTGTCTCTCTCATTCTATTCATTCTCTCACTTCGAATTAGTGAGAGAGAGGAGGAGTGTGCACAAGTGGAGGAGGAGGAGCTGCTAGGAGACTATCTCTTGTTTTAGGGTTTGATATTTGTGATCTTTGTATTGGTGCTCATTCTATCTCCAAGGAAGTTGCATGGTTTTTCACCTTCTTGGTTTTCCCTGGTGAAATGCTTTGTGTCTCTTGTCTCTTGTGTTTGATATGTTGTACATGTTGTTCTCTCAGTTAAGATCCTAGATCATATTGAATTAAATTATTAAAAACTAACAAAACTAGCGGTAGAACTAGGGTAAAATTTTTAGTAACTTGTGTGTTAAGTTAGATATGTGTTCCGGCGTCGTAAAACGTGGCAGCTGTCGTTATTTGCCTGCACTGCATTGTGAGGGTATTGTAGTTCTTCCACGTACCAACCGGTATATCGAAGCTCTTTTACGTACCAACCGGTATATTGAAGGCTCTTTTATGTACCTTATGGTATATTGAAAGGCACTTCACGTACTCGACGTATATTGAAAGGTGTTTCACGTACTCGGTAGTATATCGGAAGGATCTTGTCGTACAATTGTGCATTAGACAACACCACTACGGATTTGAGATGCCACGTACCTTGTGTATATCGGGAGACACCCTTAGGATTCCTGAAACCAACTGAGATAACCATTTGGCCGTCTTGGAAGAGCAATACACCGAGAACAGCACTCGGGGATCTACTACGCACGTACTATCAGGTAGTCGGGTTATATGGTCAGGGGTACAGTCCTAATCCTCCCTAGTTAGTGCTCTGAAATATTGGGCTGAGTATAACTATTGGACCTTGGAGTATATCGCGCGTTGCGAAGCCTTGAAAATCCCATGAGGTTCCAGACTTTTGAATCCACACCTATCACATGAGTTTGCTTGTGGCCTTAGTTTGTGTAGATTTTTTCTGGGTTGCTTTTCTTTTATTTAGAATACAGCTAGGAGAAACTCTGTTTCGATCACTCTAGCTGAATTTCCTTGGAGACGGTACCACGGAATTTTAAACTTACCACCCAAATATCCCCTTAATCAGGAGGTAATTTCGAGGGTAAGAATGGACCCACACGTTATGGTCGTGTCATCTGAAGTAGAAAACTCTAATATGGAGTCGGGAGCACATATGTTTCCTCTAGACTCACCAACCTCCAACCCCTCAAGGGTAAAAGAGGTGAAAACTTCCACTTCACATGACACATCTCTCCCTTGTGCTCTACCGGGAGAGCCTCAATCTTTAGAATGGTTAAATTCATCCCAGGAAGACCCTGTATCCACTGCATTTGGTCTAGTTGCTCCCTTTTGGGAAACATCTCTAAGTCAACAAGTGGCTCATTTTTCCATTTCACCCACACCCAGTTTGTATACTCCTGATGTGCTCCTCGCACCCTTTTGTAATCGCTTGGACAGGTTACGTGCCATGGGAGATGAATTTCAGAGACAAAGTCTCTTACTAAGGGCTGAAGACACGGATGTACCCACATATCGACATATCTTGATTCGCTATTTATCTTATGATTCACTGGAACCATCCATCCACAGCATGACCACTTATGAACCTGGTCAACCCTCATTTCCTGTAAGTACACCCCTTAGACAGGAGACCGGTTCTATGCCCCAAATGACCCAACCTATTGAAGGAAAACAGTCCAACACCCCTCTTACTACTACGGGAATATTACCCAACCCTCCCGCACCTAAAAACTCGCAGGGAGGATACTCTTTACCACCTAATTTTCTTATGAGTAATGTTCATCCCGTAGCAAGTAATCAACAACCCATTATGGGTCAACCATCGATTAGTGGTCAGCATGTTGTTACTAGGGGGAAACCCATGTTTCCTAACCATAATACGGGTGGAGGATTTCCTATCAGTCATTTCGTTGGAGCTTCCTTACCTGCTGTGGGATCCACCATGGATTTATCTCATGTTGGGGGGACCATCCAATTCAACTCAACCACCATGGATTCAATCATATCCAGGTTATCTTAACCCTATGTAGGGAAATTTCAATCTCGAAAATGCACTCTACAGGATACTTTATCCTGGAAATACATACACTCTATGGAGGCACCAAAATGTTTTACAAATTGGACCCCACCAACCGTCCCTCAAGTACAACCATGCCCATTTGGTCCCCATCCACCTCACTCTGGAGGCGGAAGGCCCCCATACGATTATGAAGGCGGAATACCTCTACCTTCTGGCATAGGGCCACCTCATTCTTGCAATAGTGGCCCACCCCAATCTGGTGGTGGACGTGGAGGCCCTCCCCCTTCAGGCGGAGGTGGAGGACCACCCCCTCCTGGTGGAGGAGAACCCCCACCTTATGGTGGAGGACCACCCTATTACGGTGGCAGCGGTGGAGGACCACCCTTGATCCGGGTCATGTCTAGGAAGCACGAGGGGGACAACTGTTCGACTGAATGAGTTGGCTCTGTTATGGCGGAATCTTATGATCCGGATTTATGTGGGAACGAAATAAAAGAGCATTTACATAATCAAATATAGATATACATTGCAAATGACACAGTGATACAGTAAACACATATTTAGGGACCCAAAACGGCTCTAGAAGTTTAAGACCCGAAAAACTGCTAAAAATAGCAAATTACCAAAAGTGCCAGAAGATTGTTTTGAGCCAGTTAGAAGAGGTGGGTCGCCACCGATATACACCTGGATGAATCCTCCCTCGTTAGGAAGCAATGGTCTCCATTGCGTCAAATCCCTTATCATATGTCAAATTGTGCTTTGAATTGAGCTCTGGGTGCGGCGTTTGCTGAAGCGAAGAGGTTTCCTTTCTTTGAAATCTTTAGAGGGTTGTAATTGTTGTTGTTGGATGCACTGGAGTTTTTCAACTGTTTTGGTTGTTGTGATATCCTTGGTCTGCACTGGTGTGGATGGTTTCTTTTTGGAGGAGCACCTTGAATGCGTGGCCTTTCACTGCAGAGCTGCTCGAATAGGTGATGCTGCACTGAATTTGTGTTCTTCTTCTTTTTGTTGAGTAGAGGGATAATGTGCAGATTGTGGTGGGTGTCTCTGTGATATGATGTTCTCCTTTAGTGGCAATTGCAAATAGGGAAAATTTCCCAGTGTGAGAGATTATCTTCCTGCCATGCTTGGTTGGGGTAGGTGAAACTGTCTCTAGTATCCGATAAAGTTGTCCTACCAAAGTGACAATGACACTACAAGTTCGTGATTCATATACATCATGACGCTTCCACATATATGGTTGTCCTAAGAGAACATCACATACTTCGAGTGGGGCCACATCACACAATACCTCATCTTTGAAGGGCTTGATGCCTTATGGTAGGCAACATTGGTGACTGACGTCGATCCTTCGTCCTTGGCTTAGCCATCCAATGGTGTATGGTTGTGGGTGTGGCGTTATTGGTAGCTCCAATCTCTTGATGACTTCTTCTAATATCAGGTTATTTTGGATGCCGCTATCCACAACAAAGTGTAGGGGAATTCCCTTCATGCACATCTGTGCGTGGAAAAGGCACTCCTCTGCCTCCGAATCTTTAGGTTCCTATGTTTGAACCTATGTGGTGGAAACAATGGCACTGGGTTCTGCATCAATGATCTACTTCCCTTTTTGCACGGCTGTAAAATTAGGTTTTGAGTCAGAATCAGAACTGGGATTGGATTCTGAAGCTTTGATCTCAGCCACCAATGACTGTTTTGAGTGACAATCATCAGTGTTGTGCCAGGGGATTTTGTGGAACTTGCACCACTTCCTGGTGTCATTCTTTGTCTTTTCATTACCCTTCTTTGCTTGTGGTTGGGAATGGTTGTCCTTTCTCTGCCCCATGTTCTGTGAACCAGAGTTTCCCTTGCCCTGCTTCTGCACAGGTCCGAAGTCATGCTTATTCTTTTGCTGAAATTTCTGCTCAATTTTGATAGGATATCGATAGGTGGAGCCGAGTGAAGAGATTTCCAAGAAATCCATCTCTGTTCTTATGTACCAGTGTAGACCACTGCGATATTTCAGTACTAGGTGTCGCTTGGAGTCCTTAATACCTAGCTTTGTGCACAGGGTATGAAATTTGTTGGCGTACTCTGACACCGTTTGGTCCCTCTCTTGGTGCAAAATCGCCCATTTTGTGTATTGGTCATCATAGTTTCCAACAGGGTCATATTGTTCCTTAACGACATCTATAAAAGAGGCCCAAGTGGGATTGGAATATTCAAACAATCCAGACTCGTCTGATGAGTTTTGCTCACAATAAGTTTTCCACCAATTTTTGACATGGGGGACGGCCTTGAGGAGCGTAAAGACGATATTTTCCCTGTCGAAAAAATTGTGGACAAAGAAATACCCTTCTAGTAGATTCAACCATTTATCTATTGCATCGGCATCCATCTAGCCTTCAAATAAAGGGATATCAAAGGTAACTTGTACCTTGAAGGGAGTTGCATCTCTGAAATGGCTGCTTGTCGAAGGTGTATCTGTTGTCGTTGGCATGCATCGAAGGATCTGGGCGAAATTATACATCATCTCGTTCCTCTGTCATGCGAGGGCTTCCTCGAGCAACAACTTGATAAGATCTACTACTCCATCATCTCTCTTTTCTTCTGCCATGGGAGGCCATTTGGGGCGGCAAGAGTGGTCTTCCCCAAGTGAAACTAGTTCGAGACCCAACTCTCTGTATCCTGACCTCGTCGGGGACATGCACCGAGAAACAATCAAAGAGCAGATCGCTCTGATACCACTAATCTGGATTTATGTGGGAACGAAATAAAAGAGTATTTACATAATCAAATACAGATTTATATTGCAAATAACATAGTGATACAGTAAACACATATTCTATTAAATGGCGAAAATAGAACATACTGTAAAATACAATAGCTAGAATGGTGGTAGCTATCTCTTAGAAGAGATGTGGCCACTATGCTCATTCATGCGAAGATGAATGCAAAAGGAGTTTGAAAGGGCCTATTTATGAGGGAAAGAATCCCAAACATCCAAAAACCTAACCCTAGGAGATGAAGCGCTAAAAGTCATGTGGGCCCTGTTTGGGTAAGTAATTAGTACATCAACTTCCCGGGGTCGTAACTTTTGCATATGATCTCCATTTGAGGCGCACAATAGCTCGTTGGAAATATCTATTCAAGGACTACATCCAAAAATGGAAAATATCGAGTCCAAAACAGACTCATATTTTTCAAACCATTTGATGCTGAAAAAACGTTGTTTAGGGCCCCAAATCGGCTCCGGAAGTTCAGGACCCAAAAAACTGCTAAAAATAGCAAATTACCGAAAGTGTCAAAAGACTGTTTTGAGCCAGTTGGAAGAGGTGGGTCGCCACCGATATCCACCTCAATCATCTTAATAAATAGAATGAGCAAAAGCAAGATTATGCAACACAGATAAACATAATACGCATAGACAATATGCAGGAATGCGAACTCTTCTTCTATTAGATGTAAAGAGATATCTTGATTGTTAAACTAATGTATGTTACAATATTATACATGCTTATATAGAATTCTGAGATGCTTTGGTTCCTTCCCGTTATGTTCAGTTACAAAGAAGAAGTTAGAACGGTTCAATTATTCAACCGTTACAGTCGACTAGAAGACAAAGAGATAGTCTATCAAAGTTTGACAGTCATTGGTCGCATGTCGACGCTGATTGCTAATGTCGCAAACTGTGAGGCTGCTGAACATGTCGAAAGTGCGGAACATATCACAGTATGTCGAAGTCAAGAATTGTCGGAGTTGTGTCAAAATTGAAACTTGTCGAAATTGTCGAAGTTGTATCGACATCGATGACTTTCCAACTATGATACGGATCAGACCTCCTTCCTTAAGAAACAATGGACCCCATTGTTTTCTCGTGAAGGTGAGGAAACTTGTCGGTCAATTCAGTGGTAGAGTACCACTTTCCTTGAGATGGGATCTGGCCGTCCTTGGCAACCTGAAATAAGGGAATTGTGTTCGTCCTTGTAAGGTGTACTCGTCGTTCCACAATGGTGTCACAAGGAAGAGGATCCTTAACATCTGGATGGATGTCTTCGAGTGCTGTTGTTGATAAATCCTTCTATTCCAACAAAGGTGCATGGTATGGTCGAACTAGATCCACATTGAAAACTGGATGCAGACCCAGGAAAGTAGGAATATCGAGCTGGAAAGCGTTTTCGCCAATCTGTCGAAGAATACTGTACAGACCATATCGCAAAGGCTTTAGCTTCTAGAAAGGACGAGTGAAACACTCCTTCTTAAGATGTAGCAAGACCTTATCCCCAATTTGGAATGTATGAGGAATATGATGCTTGTCGTGCCGAGCCTTATCTTTCTCGTTTGCTCTGTGCAACATATCCTATGCTTGTCATTGGATGTCACAAATATGTTCTTGAAACTTGACTTCTTTATCAAATTCTCACTGGTTGTGGTCGGTGTGGGAGTTCAGTTGTGTTAAGGAGTTGATCAAGTCGATAGGTGCTGAGGGTTGAAATCCGTAACAGACTTCAAATGGACTCTTTCCTGTAGAGTTGTGTTGAGCACGATTATAGCTGTGTTGAATGTATGGAAGACTATCATCCCATGTGCATCAATGTTGGTGATTGTACATGCGATGTAGTTGTACTACCAAGCCATTCACAACTTTGTTTGTCCGTCGGTCTGAGGATGGAAAGCTGTTGATAATGAGAGTCGTGTGTCCAATTGTTTCCAGAGGGTCTTCCAAAAGATGCTGACGAATCTAGCATCTTAGTTGGAAATAATGGTTGTGGGTAAACCAAAGTGTTTCCAAACATGTGTAAAGAAGAGTTGAGCAGTCTACTGCACTGTCGTGGTCTTCTTACATGGTATGAGAATGGCCATCTTGTAAAATCAGTTGACTACTATGCGTCATGTTGATGTTTGGTAGTAGGATAACCCGTGAAGTAGTCCATAGAAATAGATTCCCATGGTTGACTAGGAACTGGTAGAGGTGTATACAATCCCTGTCGTCGATTAGGTGGCTTAGAAATAGCACAAACCATGCATGATCGAATGTACTTGTTGGCGTTAGATTTAAGTGTAGGCCAGAAGAAATACTTCTATAGAATAGCAAGGGTCTTTGCTACTCCAAATTGTCCTGTAGTCTTGTTGTAGTCCGCGTCCCAAATAAACTGTTGTCGGTGCTCACCAGTCGGTACACAAAGTTGTCAAGGATTGTATAGCAAGGTATCTTTCAGGAAATAGTCGGAGTCTAAGGTTGACAACTTGTTACTCTGTGACTGTCAATAGACTGCTGAGAAGTAACTGTCGTCCTCATACAACTGTTTCCAAGTGGTCGTGTCATATCCCTGCATACTCATCATAGTCAAAAGAAGAGTAATGGGTGGCCAATTGAGGCAATCTGCAGTGGCAGTAGCTTTTTATTTTCGATACTTAATCACCAACTAGAATTGTTGTAGGTAATTAATCCACTTGATTTTTTGGTTTGTCTGCAACTTTGATTGTGTCGGAGCAAACTATAGAGGCTTGTGATCAGTGAGAATGACCGTTTCCTTGCCAAGTATGTAATGCCTCCATTGCGTGAGAGCTTGCATAATGGCGTACAGTTCTTTTTCATATGTCGAGTATCTTCTAACTGTGTCATTAAAAGTATCAGAATGAAAAGTGACTGGGTGACCAGACTGAGTGATCATAGCGCCCAAGGCATAGTCTGATGCGTCCATCTCAATCTCAAAGGGCTGAAGCAAATTAGGTAACAAAAGTAGTGGTGCAGTGCAGAGCCTTTGTTTGAGTTGTTCAAAAGCTGCTTGATGTGTTTCTATCCATTGGAAGACAGTTTTCCCATTTCCCTTCTTCAACTGATTCAAGTTCCGGGCTATGTGACTAAAGCCGAGTATGAACCGTCGATAGAAAGTTACCAAACCAAGAAAAATTCTTAGTTCTTGAATGATTCTCGGAATGGGACAATATTTGAGGATCTGTACTGTTTCTAGATCGATGTGAATGCCTATAGCGTCAATTACATACCCCAAATATTTGGTGTTGGTCATCACAAAAGAGAACTTGTCCATGTTCACATAGAGTCGATGTTGCTGGAGAGTGTCGAGGACTTGTCGAAGATGTCCGACATGTTCTTCCCATGATCGACTGAAAATCAATATGTTGTCGAGATAGAAAGTAACCCATTTTTCGATGAAAGGTTGAAGAAGGTTATCCATGTGTCGCATGAAGGTCGCAGGCGTATTGGTTAAGCTGAAAGGCATGACTAACCATTCAAACAATCACTCCTTGGTCTTGAAAGAAGTTTTCCACACATCTGAGGGCTCGATTAGAATCTGATGATATCCCAACTTGAGTTTGATCTTAGTAAAGAATTTAGCACCTTTCATATAGTCAATTAACTCATCTATCTATGGCAGAGGGTATCGATTCTTCATTGATATTTTATTGAGAGATCTGTAGTCGATGCACATAAGCAAAGTCCCGTCTTTCTTTGGAACTAGGACGACTAGACTTACACAATGAGAAGAGCTGGGTCGGATGTTAACACCCAAAAAGTGCTCCTACCTCATCTCCCTCATTACATGACTCATTTGTCCATATTTCCTACCATATTTTCCTCCAAAACCTTAAAAACCCATTAAAAAGCCTCCAAAAGGCCAAAAACCCCTTTTTTCCCACAAAATAATGTAAATTCCTCCAAAAATAGCAAAAGCCCTCTAAAAAGGGAATAAAAAATACAAAAAAGAGGAAAAAGAGGGAAAAAAGGAAGCAAAAACCCTATACAGCTGACCTAAACCATATAGTTCCCAAAACCATGGGCCAGCACTCCACCACTAAAAACCTATAAATAGGTGATGGAGGCTTCCTATTTCACATCCACAATCATCCATATCCTTACTCTGCCAAAATCACTCCTGAAACCCTAGCTCACCCTTTTGAGCTATTTTCACATTTGAGTGCCCCTTTGGCCCATTTCCAAAACCCTTTGGAGAAGGAGAAAAGAACAACACTGGAGCTTGGAAGCAACCCTCCTGGACTGCTGCAAGAGCTTCACCAACCTCTACACCTGAGGTAACTTTTAATACAAAAAGAGAAATCTTTTGCCATATTTTCATGTTTTATTATTTATGTTAATGCTCATGCTAGGTTAAATTTCATATTGTTTTACTGTTTTTATTTACTATTTTCTGAACTGCTACTAAGGAGTCCCTTCTCCTTAGTAGGTGCTCATTTGCACAACCTAGGGTGAAATCCCTAGCTACAGTTTTGGTGACTCCGCTAGTGTTCCTTTGAATTTCTGGTTATAGTTTTAAACGTTTTTAATTTTCTGCAATATTTTTCTATTTTTTCCTTTCGGCTGTCCCTTTAGGCTGCCGTAAACCGCATCTTCTGTCCCCGCAGTTGCAATCCGACCACGTATTTCCGACTATGATTTGCGATCCGACCGTGGCTCTCAGACTGTTTCCGGCGATCTACCGGCAGTTTTCAGTCTGTTACCTGTGATCTGACCGCGACTCTCAGCCTCTTTCGTGCGGTCCGACCGCCGCTGTTCACCTATTTCCCTTGGTCCGCTTGCAGCTTTTATCCATTTTCCTGCTATCCGCTTGCGTCTTTCACCCTTTTCCCCTCGGTCTGCCTATGGCTTTCAGCCGTTTTCCTGCTATCCATTTGCGTCTTTCTCCCTTTTTCCCGTAGTTCGCCTGCGGCTTTCAGCCATTTTCCTGCTATCCGCCTGCATCTTTCGCCCTTTTTCCTGCGGTCCGCCTGCGGCTTTTAGCCATTTTCCTACTATCCACCTGCGTCTTTCGCCCTTTTTCCCTCGGTCCGCCTTTGGCTTTCAGCCATATTCCCGCAATCTCCCCGCGACTGTCGGCTTGTTTCCCGCGGTCCGACCGTGCAGATTTGTCACAGACCCGTGGTCTGTTTTCTGCACTTTTTCCCTGTTTGACCCCAGTACTTTGCTGCAATATTTTCTGCACCTGCATAGCCATCTGTCCTATCTGCAGCCTTACTTCCCTACAACCTATTTTCTGCAGTATTATTTATGTTCCATTTACAGAATTTTTTAAATTTCAGCATTTTAATTGAAAAGAGAAAATTTTGCATTTCAAAGTTTAATTTTTGCATTATTATTATAGTTAGAAAGTTGCCCACCCCATGGCACTTTTTGGGTTCATTATCTCACAAGCACACACTCTGTCACCTAATTCAAGTGAGCCCTAAAATACTGCTTAACACAACCAACATTCTAACCCCACTTGGGAACACAAAAGAATATTGTAGTTAAGTAGGGTCGAGGGGATAGGCATCCAAATAACACCCCTCAGTCGCTTACACTTGAGACATAGTTGTTGTCCATTAGGGAACCAAAATCCCCTAGTATTTTTTGGCACAGTTTAAAACCAATTTATCGGGAAGGCCTCTCCCCTAGGAGGGTTGAAGTAGCTAGACTAGTTCCGGAAGCTTGAGTAGAATACCGCAATCAATTCAGTAACTGAAGGACACCTTTCGTAGTTCTCGGTGTACTACCCATATGGGAGTACAATGGTGATAGAACCAAACTGCAGATTCACCCAACCGAACGTGTCATGAACGGGGTATCTTAGTTGATTTTTTTTAGGATTGACTACCCGGTGTCCCTCCTGGTAGGGGGATATCTTTAGCCACTTGGCTCTACTATCCATATTGTTTGACTTGGATTTCATCACCTTGCAGAGGATATGTCTAGTTGAGTCAGAATACTATTTAGCTAGGTGTTGGCATGCTCCCTTACCTCCTTTTGGTCTAGCGAGTCCACTATTTTTATTTTCTAGGAAACCTGCTACTTGTTGGTATTTTTACCATTTCTGTTGATACTCCACTTAGTGTAGCACAGTTGTTACAGTAAGTGTTTTGAGTTGGTTGTTGGCCTGAGTGCCATATTTTTTGTGCTCTCCTTTTGCACACTCAATTGCATTAGGGTTTTTGAGCTGTTTTTCACTCAACACAACCCCAGATACTTGACACCATCTGTCACCATTGAGTCCCCGAGACATTCTCGGTGCCTCCGTGGTGAGCCCCCACAGCATGGTTCACTTGACATCACCCGTCATAGATGTAGATCTTCATCACTTGATACCACTCATCATAGATCTCGAGCTTTGTCACTTGAATCCACTCGTCAACGGCATAGAACTCCATCACCCAATCTAGACACCCTTTATTTTACCTCTGATTCTGAGGCAGAGTCCGAGAACCCCACTTACACTGCACCAACCAGCCCCATGGCTGGCATGACTTCCAACCCTTTCTTTGTAGGGACCATTGGTGGAGCATCCACCACCACACTAGCTACCACACCCGCTTTGGGTATGCCCTCGATGGGGCCCACATCTACCATTCCGATCACTGTACCCATTCCAGTAGCTAGCATACCCATCCCCACTCCATCAGTGACTCACACTACCCTTGGCGGTGTAGGACCATCCCATACCACTTTCGTTCCTGCACCTGGGGGAAACATCCCCAACCCAGCCCCTCCACTCAGGGGCATTGGGCCCAACATGGTCACAACCACTAGTATGTCACATCCTTCTACTAGTTTGCCATTCATGGCTAGTCTCAACCTTCCTGACCTGGATAGACTGAATAACGATCCCATCAGACACGACCCTACGTGGCCTCACATGACCACCAAGCTCCCCTCCGAGATCCCTAAGTTTGAGGGCAAGGCAGGTGAAGACCCCCAAAACCATATTATGTCCTTCCACATATGGTGTTCCTCCAACTCCATCGTGGATGATTCTATCTTCCTCCGTCTGTTACAGCGCACCCTCACTGGCTCTGCAGCTAAGTGGTACATCGAGCAGCCCCATGGGACCCATGCCACTTTTACCTTCCTTGCCTTGACTTTCCTGCAGTTCTTTCAGTTACCTATCCGCTATGACGCGAGAGTTGAGATCCTACTGTCATGTACACAGAACACGGCTACCCACATCACCCACCACATTCATGAGTGGCGTCGATGCCGCAGCCTATGCAAAATCAAGTTAGATGACTGTATCTTCTTAGATTGGTTTATAAAATCCCTCCTTCCTATCATTTCCAAGGATGTGGCATTCGAGCGACCCCAGTTCGAAGAAAAAGCCATCCTCAAAGCCCAACAATTTGACCTTATGTACGCCTAGTCTAGTTATCTATATTCCATCATACCTGACACCCCCCATGGTGATTCCTCCCGACATGATGCGTCGGGGGCATCCCATGCTGTAGATGGCATCATTGGCCGTATAGCCTCACATAACCAACCCTTTTCCATAGCACGTCCTAGCCATGGCCCCGACCTTTCGCGGGCTACATCTCAGTCCAGAGAAACCAATTCGTATGCTCCCATGGCACATCACCACCATTCCCATGGACCCTCATGTCCACCTCAGTGCTTTGGTCATGCATCCCCCACTTACGCCCCCCCGGTCGCATCTCATCCATATTACCACCCACAGGCTGCACCAGCTCCTGTATCCTCTCAAGCCCAACCTACTTATTACTCGTCATAGGGAGCCCCTGCGGCCAACCCACAACCTGTTCCGCAGACATATCAGCAACCCCCACAAGGTTCAGCACCTGCGCCGCCTCCACCTACTTATTATCCACCGCAGCCTGCTCCTGCACCTGCACAACCCTAGAACCCACCTGCTGCCCAAGGGAAAGTGTATGCCCAACAGAATCTGCAGTAGAACCAAAATAACCAGCGCCAACAGGGCCAGCAAAACCGTGGAAAAGGCCGTAACCGTGGGAACAACCCCCCTCCAAATCAAGGCGGTCAAACTCCCAAACCCCCAAACAACAATAACGCGGCACCTGCCAACCAGAACCCTGATCGGCCGCCCAAACAAGCCAAAAATCCTAGTTTGCGAACAAACCATCCTTGTTCTATTTGGAGGGTCTATGGCCACTACACACATGCTTGCCCACATTTGGAGCGAGCTCGGCAACTCTGGACCGATGATGCCCACCGCCAAGGGCACGCGGCTCCTCAGGCGCTGCCCAACCCCCCACCACCTCAGCATCAACCCTTGGTGCTACAAAAGCCTTTACCGACCCAAGGCGTAGTGAACACTCAGCCATTGGTTCCCCCTCAAGGAAACGTGCCACCAGAATAGAAAATCACTTATGTCTCTCTTGATCAACCCATGTTAGACTCAGGTACCCGTCACTTGTTAATGATGTCATCCACTGATGTCAACCTTCAAACCCATCGGAACCAATATGGATCCACCCCTGAAGCCCCTCCCACCGACAAAAACACTAACGCTCATCCCACTGATCAGTTGTTACGTATACCCCCGGCTCCACTAGATGGTGCCTCCAAAGCACCTCGCTTCCCACTTCGTCGCATCAACAATAACCCCAATGCTCGTGCTGCGTCAAATTACAACATTGTAGATAACTTATCCTAGTCTCCCGCAGCCATGTCTACGTTAGAGGTCTTAAAAAACTGTCCTTCACAGCGCAAGACTTTGCTCTCCGCCATTGGTGCTATTGACCCAAATGATTCACGACTGATGGCCTTCAATTTGGACCAATCCAAACCATGCCTGGCTTCCACTTTAGCATTCCAAGTTTTTGTATCAGTTCGGAATCTTGTCATCCATCGGCACATTATTGATGAAGGCGCCTATACATGTGTTATGTCCACATTCGTTTGGCAGAAGTTGGGATCCCCTACTCTCCAGCAGTCCACCACTGCGTTGCGAGCCTACGACGGCCGTTCGGCTCAACCCCAAGGTCTCTTAGATAATGTCCCCATCCAGTTGGCTAGTAAAACAGTGCTCATTGACATAGAGGTCATCAACGCCCAACTTGATTATAACCTCTTACTTGGCCGCAGCTACATGTATGCCATGCGAGCGGTTGCCTCATCCATTTTTCATACCATGATGTTCCCCCATGATGGATGCATGGTCAAGGTCGATCAACTCACCTATTATGATCCCAATGCCCCCACTGCACCCGAAAATGTTCTCCCCATGGTTGAACAACGTGTTTGTGGTGCAACTACCTCATTGGTTTCCTCCATGGGACCCAAAATTTACTCAAATACGCTGATGACCTCAACATTCCAATCCATTTCACCCCCATCACCAATGACTGAAATATCTGACCTATGTACCCTTTCCCACAATGCACAAACACCCAACAATCAACTGCCCTTGTTACCCAAACCACCATTGGTACCTAGTCATATTCATGTTACACCCATCCACACAATCCCCTTCCTATTCCCTCCCTCAGGAGTAGTAAGCACCCCAGTTATGGCTACTCTCAGCCTCCCCGGGTTAACCTTAGGACTACCCGTATGGTATATTTCACCTCCCGTTCCCCCACCAACACCAAATGTCATCCTACAACTGGTGCAACCCATCGCCACTACTAGTCAACCACCCCCTGGTGTCTCTACTCGTTCCTCATCCACCAATCCACCCCCCATTATCAAGAACACTGGGGGCAGAGGCCCACAACCATACACTGCGGTACCCCCGCCCAAAACAGTTAAAACCCCCCCCATGTTTTGAGCTCCTCCTAAATGCTCGTTGTGTGATGAGTTAGGCCATCCTACCCATCAATGCCCATAATTATCTGCATTACAAGGGCACATGCAAATGCTTGACAATGACCCCAACATCTCGGTTGTCCAACTCGATCCAGCCCCTAAGCCTCGTGATAAATCACTACTTACCAACCACCCTTGTGCAATATGCAGTATTTACGGCCATTACTCACATCATTGTCTTGATCTCCCAGATTACAGAGCAGCTCTCTACAAGATGAATAATTTGGACCTTGAGACGGCACCCCCCACAATTGAGGAGATCCACCCCCCAGTATCACCCTCATCCAGCGAGATTAATACCATCTATATGATCTCTTCTACTACCAGTTCCTTGTCAACCGATTTGACAACTCAAATTTTTCGCAATGATGAGGAGATTCTAGAGGCTCTCACTGCCCCAGATTACCCCTGGGAAGACATGCACCATCATTCCTACTTCCTCCCAAAAGAGTCCTCCTCCACCATAGCCACCCAATTTGCGGTTTAGTCCAAAGATTTCCTCCCCACCAAAGTCGATTGGTTTAAGGATCCCATTCCTGCTCCTGATGCCTTTGAGGAAGGTAACATGGCCAACATCTCACCCGTCATCCACATCGATATCTCTGACCCACCTGATGCTCTTGAAATCATTACATTAGGAGCCTCCTGCAGTGAGTATGAGATCAGAGAGTACAAAAAACTTTTCCAAGAGTTCCGTGATGTCTTTGCCTAGTCCTATACCGAAATGCCTGGTCTTGACCCCACTATTATAGAACACCACATTGACACATGGCCAGATGCACCCCCTGTTCGCCAAAAACAGTGCCTCATTCATCCCTCAAAGCTCCCCGCTATTAAAGCAGAGATTGAGAAACTTCGCAAAGCAGAATTCGTTTATCCTATTGCATATACCACTTGGGTTTCTAACCCCATCCCTATTAACAAGAAACAAGGCACCATCCGAGTATGTACTAACTTCCATGATTTAAACCGAGCCTGTCCCAAAGACAACTTCCCCACGCCATTTATTGACCAACTCATCAATGCGTGTGCGGGGCATGAAGTCCTATCCTTTATGGACAGTTTTTTCGGATAAAACCATATTCATATCCGCAAGGAAGATCAGTACAAGACTGCCTTTACCACCCCATGGGGCACCTTTTCCTATCGCGTCATGCCTTTCGGCCTCAAAAATGCTGGTGCCACCTTCTAGCAGGCCATGACCTACTGTTTTCATGACTTGGTTCATATCCTGTTAGTCTATCTCGATGACCTTACAGCTCGTTCCCGGAAACGATCAGACCATCTTAACGACCTCCGGCAAATCTTTCTGTGTTGTCGCAAATATCAAGTCCGTTTGAACCCACACAAGTGTGTCTTTTGCGTTTCGGCAGGCTAGTTGTTGGGTTTCGTTGTTTCCCATAAAGGAATCGTTGTTGATCCCCTGAAAGTACAAGCCATCATAGACCTTCCCACTCCTCGCACGCTCCAGCAGCTCCAGAGTCTGCAAGGGAAATCTAATTTTCTCCGATGCTTCGTTTCTGATTATGCCACCACCGTTCATGGTTTCTTATGCCTACTTCGTACCCACATACCCTTTGTTTGGGATGACCAGGCGCAAGCTGCATTCGAATCCCTTAAGAAAGCTCTCACACAAGCCCCTTTGATCTCCCCTCCGGATTTCTCTCAGGACTTCATCCTTTACATCTCGGCATCCGATCATGCCATGTCCGGAGTCCTTGTTCAAGAAGACGCTACTCACCAGGAGAACGTCATTTATTACGTCATCCAAACCTTGTCTAGACCAACCCTACGTTACCCGTATGAGGAAAGACTATCCCTTGCTGTGGTCTTTTCTGTCCAAAAATTGCGACATTACATTTTACTCAGTCAGACCACAGTTATCGCTGACTCCAACCCCATGGTCTATCTCTTGAACTGGCACCTCCTGCAAGGTTGTGTTCCTAAATGGGTAATTATCCTCCAAGAATATGACCTCACTTTTACAACCCCTAAGAGCACTAAAGCCCTCGCGCTTTCCTAGCTCATCACTGATCTCCCATCCCTTTTGTCGTCCCCACAAATCTCCGATGAGTTACCCGACAATCACTTGTTTGTCATCTCGTTTGATGACCCATGGTATGGTGATATTTTGTTATACCTTCGCACACAGAAGTTTCGACCCAACATAAATCGTGATGGACGCCGTTGTATCTGTCACCAGGCCTCTCAATATCTCCTCTTGGGAGATGTCCTTTATTGGCGAGGGGTTGACACGATTCTTCGTCGTTGTCTTACACATGAGGAAGCCGAACAAGTCCTCAATGACTGTCATAGCGGTGCTTGCAGTGGACATTTCTCTGGAAGGGCCATCGCCCAAAAGGTCATCCGTGCTGGATACTTCTGGCCCACACTCTTTACCGACTGCATCATAGCGGTCAAACATTGCCATAATTGCCAACTTTTTGCCCCTAAGGCTCATACACCACCCGCCCCGTTACACCCAGTCGTCACCATTGGTCCCTTTTGTAAATGGGCCATCGACTTCATGGAATGTAAACCCTCATCCGCCAACGGCCATAAGTACATCATTGTCGTCGTCGACTACTTCACCAAATGGGCTGAAGCCATGCCCACCTTCAATTGTAAAGCTGATACCGCTGCCTGTTTCTTTTTTAACCATGTTATCACACGATCGGGGTTCCCCAAATAGTTGGTCTTAGACCATGGTTGACACTTCGAAGATTCCATTTGGCTTGAGTTATCCACCCTCCTGAAGTTCGAACATCAGTATTCCTCTGCTTACTACCCCCAAGGGAATGGCCAAGTAGAGGCCATTAACAAAATTTTAAAAACCATCCTCCAACGCACTGTTGACCGACATCAGTCTAATTGGCTTCACATGCTTTTCCCTGCATTATGGGCTTACCGTACATCAACCAAGACCGCCACTGGTTGTACCCCATTTCATTTAGTTCACGGTGTAGAGTCTGTCCTCCCCATCGAGTGTCAGATACCTGCCTTACACATCGCCGTCGAGCTTCTCCCAGACACCTCCCCACTCAAGCAACATCTGCTATCACTAAAGCAATCTGACGAGGATTGTCGTGCCATCCTCCAGACCATTGAAGCTGCCAAGAACCGCTCCAAAGCTGGTTACGACAAACATGTTCACCCTCGAACTTTTCGTGAAGGGGACCTCATCCTCGCCTATGACCAATCCCATGACAAGACTGGTAAAGGAAAGTTTAAATCCATGTGGAAAGGCCCTTACATCATGCAGACCTGCCTCGGAAATGGGTCATACATTTTAACTGACTCAGAAGGTCACCCTTTGCACAACCCCTGTAATGGGTTGTATCTTAAACGCTTTTATCCTTAAACAAACCTGTGGCCCCATTGGCCCGTATTGTACAGTTTGCTTTCTTTTTTTTTCACCTTTTTTACCGCAACCTTACATTCATCATTTTTGCATGATCACAGATGGACCATCTTCCACATCATTACATTAGCTTTGCTGATGGAGCAAGCCGCTAGTCTCCAAACCTGGCTTCTGCAGCATGGGTCTTATATTCCCCTTCACATCAGTTGATTCACCTTGACGGAATATGTATAGGCGCTGCTACCAATAACCAGGCGGAGTATGATGCTGTGACCGGTCTCCTAACCGCTGCCCTTTAGATGGGCATATGTCACCTTCATGTGTTTCTTTACTCCCAGCTACTTATCTCCTAGATCAACAACTGTTACCAAGTGCGTGATCCCTTCCTCTTTAGAAAATTCCTGCGCACAAAACAACTCAGCCAACAATTTGAATCCATAACATTCACCCATGTCCCAAGAGCTCAGAATAGTGTCGCAGATCAAATGGCTAACAACATCCTATATTGGCATATCAATCACACCATGTAAAACATCCATCATGCATCATCATCCCATATCATCTCATTAAAAATATATAAAAATCCAAAAAGATTGCAAGGGGCATCCACGTGCCTATCATCACATAAATATTTGCATCCATGTGCAAATAACATAAACACATTACTATATAGGGGCATCCACGTGCCTATCCTACATACATAATGTTGCATCCATGTGCAATACATAACATAAAATACACAAGGGGTATCCACGTGCCCATCATCCTACACTACTTGCATCCACATGCAGTACAAACATATAACAAACCATAAGTGCATCCATGTGCGTACACTAAATCATCATCACAAAAAGGTGCATCCACATGCATATATATATATGAAAAAATAAACGTCAAATGTGCTACACATGTCCTGAGTACCTCCATACTCAGCTATGCAGAAAATACCTATACATCAATAAGCCTCATAGAATACATGTCGTAACTACAAAATCGAGGGGGAGTCCTCTGTACTCCCTACTGAGAGTCATACCCTCCGTCACTTCCTGCATCAGCTACCTCCGAGTCCTCAGCCCACTCCTCCTTCGGCAGCTCCTCATCCCCTGCAAGCTCCTGTGCCCGACCCCTATCCACCAAAATGGCCACCCGGATCGCGATCGATCGGAAATCCCGTGGCGCCCCCAGATAGTCCTGAATCACCTTCGGATCCAAGTCCCTCCACCCATCATCAGTCACTCCAACCAGCAAACAATCGAGAATCATCTGTATAGAATCCAGAGTCCCCTCAGCGTCCCATCGACACACCTCCCCTTGGCCTAGCAGGGCTGGTATTGCCACATGCCCCCTGCGAACTACATGTCCTGGTGGTGGTCTCGGGCCAACATCTGCAGATCATACATCATTCAGTAACAGCATATCAATATCTCAAACCTATCATACACAAAACGTGACATCAACAACAATCAAGCAAATCAATACATACCATATGGTCCCCATGCTTGCCCTAGAGGTTGTGGTGCCTCCGGATCTCCTGTGTAGTCCATCTCTCTGTATGGATAATCATCCAACGTCAGTGGCATCTGCAACCACTGTAGGTAGAGCTCCTAGGTAAAGTACCTTCCAACCTCACCACCACCCCGTCAGCGCATCATCTCTCCCCATTGCACGATGTGCGGCTCCATAGGTCCTGCTGCCTTGATCGGCACCTGCGGCCGTAGTGTAGGTACCCTCTCCATGAAGAAGGCACAAAGAAATGATCCATAACAGAATCCCTTGCTAGATTCCTTCACTGAGGTCAGCTGCCACTGAACACAAGTGAGGAACATCTGGCCCCAGGCATAGTATACACCATCCAACACCCACTCCACCAGCTGCATCTGGCCCCCTGACACCCTCTTAGGCGACTGGGACACCAAAACCCGAACCACGCACGCCGCGATCACCCGTATTGATGGCTCCTACAGGTCCACAATTCGGAGTGCATTCCTCTGCACTCTAGCCTCCGGACCACAGTACCGCTCCAACATATCCTTGATATATACGTCTGCAGACACTCGTGGCTGCGTATTAGCCACCCTACCCAGACAGGGCAACCTCGTCAAGAAATATACATCTGCGAGGGTGAGATCCACCCTCTCTCCTTGCACCCTGAACGCATGTATGTCAGGCTCCCAAAATCTCACTAACCTATTCAGTAGTAGCGCTACTAAATGCATCATGGGCACCTGTGCGAACTTCAACAGCCCGCACAACCCCAATGTAGACCGCACATGCCGATCCCCCCGGATGACATCCACTATGTCGTCCAGTACCTCCCACTATCGCCACAACACTAACGGCATCCTATCAATCACACAATGCACACTCATTAGACTCATGTCACAGAAATAACTCTTTCCCCCCCGGGGAAACCCTAAATCTCGATCCCAATCGCGGCTTTAGGGCCCCTTGCCATGGTCTTCGACCGCGGCTGTCATGGCTACAGTTGTGGTCCCAGACCGCACCTGTAGGAGCTGAACTCGCGATCCCGAACTGCGAGTCCAGCCTCGGAACTCGCGGTACAGGACCATGTATTCTGACCCAGAACTCGTTATCCTCGACCTCGTGATCATACCCAGAACCCATAGACCCCGACCGCGGTTCCACCCCACAAACCCGTGGTCCACCCCACGTGGACCGTACAGCAAACCCCCCTGGGACCCACTACCCCCCCCGAACCTAATGAAAAATGCAGGTATGATTTTACCGAAATAGCTGCAACTCTCAGATCTGAAAATGGTGGGTCGGATCATCCAGAAACACCAACTCAGCTCTGGTGCACTCTGATCTCTAGTCAAAGTCAACAAGTCCAAATGACACTTGTCATGTTGGACCCACTTACTATTTATAGTCCATTGACTTTTTCTTGTTTTGGCCATTCTGAACCCATACGGAGTCCATTTTTTGAACCGTTTCCACCACTGGAATCAGCACGACGAGACCTTCATGATGGTCGACTCATTTTCTTATTTTTTCTACATCATTTTTTGAGCATTTTTCTAGACACCACTAGTCACCTCGGTTTGCGTGCCACTTCGGCTGCTCTCCACTTTTGATATATTTTATATCATCAGATTCATTTTTCCAAGCCCGTGATGATGCTTGAGATCATTTCTCATTCTCACCCCCATAAGTTTCGGGTATTTTTTCCAAAACACCCCTCGTCACCTCGGTTTGCGTGCCACATCGGTCGTTATCCGTTTTTGACACTTTTTATATCACCGGATCTAGTTTTCCGAGCTCGTGATGATGCTTGAGATCATTTCTCGCTCTCACCAGGTATAATTTCAACATTGTGTCCCGACACCTTGCTGCCTCAGTTTGCATGCCACATCGGCCGCCATTGGATTGTTCCACATTTTTACATGATCCATTCACTCCTTTCATACTGCAATTATTTCGTTATTTTTCCACCATTCATTATCCCGCAAGGAATCCCACTAGTGTTCCCCCCTACCCTCGTTCTTGGTCATCATCAATGTTTCTTGATTGAGCACTTTCTCCTTGCCTAACCATTCCTTTTGTTTGGTATAATTTTATCCCTTTTTCGGGTTGGACAAATCCTTTACGAAAAAAGCACTTAGGGAGTTTCTGTTAAGCTCTTTTCTGACTCCTAAAACAATAAAAAGATCGCCGAGCAATCTTGCTTCCTTTCATGCTCATTAAAGTACCTGAAAGGGCATCTATCTGGTATAAGTTTACTCCTTTTCCGGACCTGGTAGACTAATTATGAAAAAGGATTACTCTAGTCACACCGGCTAGAAGAGTTCTTCATTGCATCCTTTTATGCTTCTTCGGGCCTTGGAGACTAACACATGAAAAAGCACCCCCCTGGAATTTTCATATTGCTTTCAAACTCTCTAAAATTGAAAGAAACCACGAGCATGAACTGTCCTGGGCTCGTACAAATACACACGACAGTACCATCCCATTATTTCAGACTCTTCTTATCGCTTTCAGACTCCTTAAAATTGAAAGCAATCATGAGCATGAACTGTCCTAGGCTCGTATAAATCCACATGACAGTACCATTTTGAACACACTTCTTCTAGTTCCTTAACCCATGAAGAAGTTTCCCCCATGCCTCTTATCACTATGATTGATCATCTCGATAGCACCCCCAATAAGGTCGCCTTTGTTCAGAGTATTCTACAGTCTCCTGCCATCTTACACCACCTTGAGTATCACTCATCCCAGTCACCATCCTTGGTCCATTATAGCTATGATCCCTCTCCCACCAATCAGTTTCATATGCTGCCCGATCATCCCCGCCATCATACTCTGAACAAAGGAAGTTTGAGTTCACCCACTCTACTTGCCCAGTTATTCCTTACCCCCCCAGTATGTCAATCCTACCATCAGTACTCTCACACTGCGGTTCTCCACCTCGTGCTCCTATCAAGGAAACATCATTGCCTTGCTAGTTGCAGGTCTCCCTCTGTCAACGACAACCCATCTATTCCAGAGGATAGACCCAGAGGTCCCTGCGCCTTGGACTCATCACCATTTGTGGTGAGTGCTTGCGGACCATTTTGAGAGGAGTCATCAGTACCTCTCCGAGTGGTTGTTTCTCACATGCTCGACTTCAACACCTTGATCGCATCGTTGAGAATCGCACAGGGTATATATCCCTTCAGTTATTGGTCGAAGACCCCAGATTTCCCCCGACTCTAGCACATTGGTGAGTCACTTCAGAATGCCCAGTTATATGTTCCCATGGATATTCGGGTTGCATTGGCGATTGTATTCAGAAGCCATCCAGTTATATGCTTCTTTGAGTACCCAGTTTAGTTCCAGTTCAATGTACCATTGAGGGTATGACTCCCCGTCACTATGATCCAGCAGTTCATCAGTTCCTCTAGTACCACACTCAACAGCACTGTTGTTATTCCAGTGTATCAGTTCTTCAGCTCAGACATGGTTAGCCCAGCAGTATGTCCCAGATTTGTGTCCCCTCTGGACCCTTATGATGTACACAGTGGTTCTCCATGTATCCTTCAGGGCCCCATTTTTTGGGCCTCACAGTTATTTTTTCTGTATCTTGATACGAGCATGGGTATGCCCGCCTCGTCCATATATCAAGATTCTTCCTCATTCATTATTTGAGGCCATGTATATATCAGGTCCCCATTTTTTGGACCCCCTTGTTATTGTTCTATATCTTGATACGAGCATGGGAATGCCTGCCTCGTCCATATGTTTAGATTATGCCTCATTCATTATTGAGGTCATGTACTTTCAGTTTTTGCAGTTTGTTCAGGACCGTTGTTTTGGGCTCTAGTTCATTTCTTCTCCTCTCCACATCTCAGGAAAACCATAAAAGACTTATGATGTCTATCGGCCATACGATGAGCTCCTGCCCTCACACATCAGGGGGCAATCTGTTAACACCCAAAAAGTGCTCACTACCTCATCTCCCTCATTACATGACTCATTTTTCCATATTTCCTACCATATTTGCCTCCAAAACCTTAAAAACCCATTAAAAAGCCTCCAAAAGGTCAAAACCCCCCTTTTTTCCCCCAAAATAATGTAAATTCCTCCAAAAATAGAAAAAACCCTCTAAAAAGGGAATAAAAAATACAAAAAAGAGGGAAAAAAGGAAGCAAAAACCTTATACAACTAACCTAAACCATATGGTGCCCAAAACCATGGGCCAGCACTCCACCACTAAAAATTTATAAATAGGTGATGGAGGCTCCCTATTTCACATCCACAATCATCCATATCCTTACTCTGCCAAAATCACTCCTGAAACCCTAGCTCACCCTTTTGAGCTATTTTCACATTTGAGTGCCCCTTTGGCCCATTTCCAAAACCCTTTGGAGAAGGAGAAAGGAACAACACTAGAGCTTGGAAGCAACCCTCCTGGACTGCTGCAAGAGCTTCACCAACCTCTACACCTGACGTAACTTTTAATACAAAAAGAGAAATCTTTTGCCATATTTTCATGTTTTATTATTTATGTTAATGCTCATGCTAGGTTAAATTTCATACTGTTTTGCTTTTTTTATTTACTATTTTCTGAACTGCTACTAAGGAGTCCCTTCTCCTTAGTAGGTTCTCATTTGCACAAGCTAGAGTGAAAACCCTAGCTACATCGGATATGACCTCTGTCGATTAATTCCTGGATTTATCTCTGACTCTCTTCATTTTCGAGAATGGATCTTTTGTAAACATACATGTTAGGAAAAGAAGGACTAGGAACAAGTTCAATGGAGTGTTTTACCTGTAAATATTGAAGCACTCCGTCTGGAGCTTGAAAGAGGTTCTGGTACTCATCGAGAATATGATCAAATTCCTTCTTCTGTCGAGAGCTTCCTTGGTCGGTGACTTGACTCGTTGTTGTAGTCTTCTTAGAATGTTACGTCTTGATCATGATTAATGTGAACTTCTGAGCATGATTGATGAGATTCTTTGTCTGTTTGGCAGATATCAGTGCAACCATTGGTGTAGGTTGATGCTTTGGTATGCTAAACCATCAATTTCGGATTCTGACAATCACCTTCCGAGGTCGTGACTGATAACTTCCATGTCTATCCTAGAGGTAAGGTTTCCCAAACATGGCATCGGCTACGAAGAGTGGTGCCACATCGCAGCGTACTTCATCTTCAAAAGGATTTATGAAGTAGGCGAGCTTGCATTGTCGAGTGATCCATAGTTCTTGTCCATCCTTCATCCAACCGATGTTGTAAGGCTGAGGATGCGGAGTGGTAACAAGACCGAGTTTCTTTACGAGATCTTCAGAAACGAAGTTCTTTTGGCTCTCGTTGTCCACAATCAAATGTAATGGGTTTCTCTGGACCCATATCCATGTATGGAACAGGCGTTCTCATTCCTCCTCGTCGACGATAGTCAAGGCTACTAGATTCGTTGAGGTGAAAAGGGTCATTGTGTTTGGATTAGATTCTTCCACCGTCTTATCGAACGCGTTGGTGGTCGACACTTTCCTCAGAAATGTCTTCCAAGATTTGCATTCAAGCGTATCATGCCAAGATGAGTGGTGGTAATCGTACCATTTTTTAGGTTGGCGGTTGTTTTCTACGTTCCCTTTTGTGAAAAGACTTCTTACCGTGCTCGGGATTTGGCAGTGTCAGCTGAGAAGATTTCGACTTGTTGAAGTCGGCCGATGCCTTCTTGTCGGGTGGTCTTCCTGATGTCGTCTTTGTCACGAAACGTGCTTCTGTTTGCTAGCATAGTGGAAAACATCTGCAAGCGTATTGATAGTCAGAAATTCCATCTCCTGCTAGATGTACTGGGACAATCCACTGGTGTACTTCAGAACAAGCAATTTCTCTTCTTCTTACATGCCAAGTCTTGTGATGAGTAGGTAGAACTCGTCGGTGTAAGTTTGTACTGATTGGTCTTCCCATTGCATTAGCTGCTGCCACTTCTTATACTGTTGCTCAAGGTATTTGGGTGGGTAAAATTCCTTTCGGATGTGCTAGATGAATTTATCCCATGTGTCAATGAGGTCTCCCCTTTTCTCCATCTTCGTTGAGAAGTTCTCCCACCAGAAGTGCATGGAGGTTGACATCCTTAAGGAAACAACGGTGACTTTTTTAGGTTCGGAGAGTTGAATTACAGCGTAATAGGATTCCAATTGTGCACCCAATTGTCAACAGATTCTGTGTCAATATTACCTTCAAGATTCGGTATGTCCAAATTTATTTGTACTTTGAAGGGGCTGATTTTATCGGAGTGAGTTCTCATCGAGGATCCTCTAAATGTCGAAGCGAATCGCAAGAGAATATCATTGAACTGGGCAAACATTTCAGTCCGTTGTCGAGCCAGAGCTTGCTCAATAAGCTATGTTGTCTCATCTGTTGCGTTTCTATCGTCTGTTTCTTTTGTCATATCCGGAGTTAGCGTCTACTTGGATTGCTAAGATTGGGAGCGAGTTTGAACTGACATAAGTCAGGTAACTTCAAGAGAAGTGTATATGGAGAACTTAAGCATAAAAAATGAGTGTACTCTGATACCAATGATCTGGTTCATGTCCAGGAAGCACGAGGGGGACAACAGTTCGACTGAATGAGTTGGATCTATTATGGCGGAAGCTTAATAAACAGAATGAGCAAAACTAGGATTACGCAACATAGATAAACATAATACACATAAACAATATGCAAGAATGAGAACTGTTCTTCTAATAGATGTAAACAGATGTCTTGATTGCTAAACTGATGTATGTTACAATATTATACATACTTATATAGAATTTTGAGACACTTGGGTGCCTTCATGTTACATTCAGCTACAAAGAATAAGTTAGAACGGTTCAACTGTTCAACCATTACAGTCGACCGGAAGACAGAGAGGTAGTCTCTCAAAGTTCGAGAATCGCTGATCGCATGTCGACGCTGAATGTCGATGTCGCAAACTGTGAGGCTATTGAACATGTCAAAAGTACAGAATGTATTACAGTATGTCGAAGTCGAGACTCGTTGGAGTTGTGTCGAAATCGAAACCTGTCGAATTCATGTCGAGTTGAAACTTGTCGAATTTGTAACGACATATATGACTTGCCAACTATGATGTGGATCAACCATATTTTGGTGGAGGTGGTGGAGGAGGCTCACACCCTTCTAGCGGAGGTGGTGGTGGAGGCCCCCATCCTTCCGGCGAAGGAGGTGTAGCACCACCCCCTCCTAGCAGAGGCAGTGGAGGACCACCTTATTCCAGCGGCAGCGGTGGTGGACCCCCACCATTTAGAGGAGGCCCAACCCCTCCCGGCGGTGGCCGTGAACCTCCACCATTTGGAGGCCCACCCCCACCATATGGTAATGGACCACCCTATTATGGTGGAGGACCTACATATGGTCTGGGCGATACACCCCCTTACGACCAATTTCTTCTGAGAACACCCTACAACCAGTCGATGCAAGGTCCCACTAGTCCATATATGCCATATCAATACTATCAATACCCGCAGTCAAATCAACAGCTGCCATTCTTGGCCACTTTGGACCTACCTGACCTGTCTCGTCTGACTAATGACCCTATATTCCACATACATAATTGGCCACCAATTCTGGTCAAACTACCATCTGATATTCCCAATTTTGATGGAAAACCTAGTGAGGATCCAAAAAATCATGTGATGACATACCATTTATGGTTTTCATCCAACTCCTTGATGGATGACTTGATCTGTCTTTGGTTATTCCAATGGACTCTCATCGGCCCAACTGCCAAGTGGTATATTGAATTACCACCAAACTCCTTTCCATATATCTGTTCTCTTGCTATGTCCTTTTTGACTCATTTTCAGTTTCCCTTTCACTATGAGACTGGTACGGACTTATTGACCTCCCTTCGGCAGAATAATTAAACTCATATCTCCAATCATATCCATGAGTGGAGGCGAAGACAACGTCTCATTAAGGCTCACATTCCATATCAACTCTTAGTTGAATGGTTCACGAAGTCTCTTTTTCCTATCGTAGCTTGAGATGTGGCCATGAGAGGGGTCGTCACTGAGGAATAGGCTATTTCTGTGCCCATTACTTAGACCTGGTCTATGCTCAATCCGGCATGTTGTATGAAATTGTTCTTGATGCACCCCGACCCACATATGACCCTACAAAACAACCCAAGGGACCTCAGGTCGATGGCATTATTGGTTCCCTTAACTCCCAGCCTCCTACTCAAATCGATGGACCATTGAACCCCCAGGGTTAATCCACATCCCCACCACAGGCTGGAAACAGCACCACCAAGTGTAGCTAGGTTTTTACCCCTAGCTTGTGCAAATGAGCACCTACTAAGGAGAATGGACTCCTTAGTAGCAGTTCAGTAAATGGAAATTATTAAGATAAAACAGAAATGTAAAACTACTCTAAAACATGTGCATGAAACATAAACAACAAATTTAAACAATGGTTTTGTATTAATATTACCTTCAATGTGAAGGTTGATGAAGCTCCTTGCAATGTCCAAGAGGGTTGCTCCAAGCTCCAATGTGCTCCTTCTCTTTCTCCAATGGTGGAAATGGGCCAAAAGGGGCTCTCAAGGTGAAAGTGGCTCAATGGTGAGCTAGGGTTTCAAGAGAGATTTTGGCAGAGTAAGGGTGCTTATGATTGTGGATGTGAAATAAAGGATCTCCATCACCTATTTATAGTTTTTTGGTGGTGGAGTGCTGATCCATGGTTTTGGGAAACACATGGTTTAGGGCAGCTGTATAGGGTTTTTTCCTCCTTTTCCTCATTATTTTATATTTTTTATTCCCTTTTTAGGGGGTTTTTGCTATTTTTGGAGGAAAAAGGGGTTTTTTTAGCCTTTTTGAGGTTATTTTGAGGGTTTTATGGCCTTTTGGAGGCATTTTAGGCCTTTTGGAGGCTTTTTAGTGGGATTTTTTGGGATTTTAAGGGAAAAATGGTAGGAAAATGGACAAATGAGCCATGTAATGTGGTAGATGAGGTAGTGAACACTTTTTGGGTGTTAACAGATTGCCCCCTGATGTGCGAGGGCAGGAGCTCATCGTATGGCCGATGGACATCATAAGTCATGAATGGTTTTCCTGGGGTGTGGAGAGAAGAGAAGAAACAAACTGAAGCCCGGAACATCGATCCCGAACAATTGCAAGAACTAAAAGTACATAACCTCAATAATGGATGAGGAATCATCTGATCATATGGACGAGGCGGGCATTCCCATGCTCGTATTAGGATAAAACATAACAATAACAATGGGGTTCAAAAAATGGGGACCTGAAATATACATGACCTCAAATACTGACTGAGGAATAATCTCAATATATGGACGAGGCGGGCATACCCATGTTCGTATCAAGATACATAAATATGACTGTGAGGCCCGAAAAGGGGGACCTGTAAGATACATAGCCACTGTGTACATCATAAGAGTCCAGAGGGGACACAAAATATGGGACATACTGCTGAGCTGATTATGTGGGAACTGAAGAACTGGTGCACTGGAACATCAACAGTGCAGCTGACTGGGGTACCAGAGGAACTGATGAGCTGCTGGATCATAATGACTGGGAGCCATAACCTCGATGGTACACTGAGCTGGAACTGAAATGGGTACTTAAGGAAGCAGATATCTGGATGGCTTCCGAATACAAACGCCTAACGCAGCCCGGACATCCACGGGAACATATAACTGGGTGTTCCGAAGTGACTCACCAATGTGCTAGAGTCGGGGGAAATCCGGGGTCTTCGACAAATAATGTAAAGGATGTAACCCTACGCGATTCTCGACGATGCGATCAAGGTGTTGAAGTCGAACATGTGAGAAACAACCACTCAGAGAGGTAATGATGACTCCTCTCAGAATGATCCGTAGGCACTTACCACAGATGGTGATAAGTCCAAGGCGTAGGGACCTCTGGAATAGAGGTGTTGTCATCAACAAAGGGAGACCTGCAACTATCAAGGCAATGATGTTTCCTTGACAGGAGCACGCGGTGGAGAACCGAAATGTGATAGTACTGATGGCAAGACTGACCAAACTGTGGGGGGACAACTGGGCAAGGAGAGTGGGTGGACTCAAACTTCCTTTGTTCAGAGTATGATAATGGGAATGATCTGGCAGCATATGAAACTGACTGAGGGGAAAGGGATCATAGCTGTAATGGATCTGGGAGGATAACTGGGCTGAGGGAGACTCAAGCTGGTATAAAATGGAAGGCAACTGAAGAATACTCTAAACAAAGGTGACCTGATTGGGGGTGCTACCGAGATGATCGATCATAGTGCCAGGAGGCACAGGAGGGTACTTCTTCATGGGTTAAGGAACTAGAAGAAGTGTGTGTAAAATGATACTGTCATGTGGATTTATACGAGCCCAGGACAGTTCATGCTCGTGGTTGCTTTCAATTTTAAGGAGTCTGAAAGCGATAAGAAGACTCTGAAGTGATGGAATGGTACTGTCATGTGGATTTTACGAGCCCAGGACAGTTCATGCTCGTGGTTTCTTTCAATTTTAGAGAATCTGAAAGCAAATAAGAAGACTCCAGGGGGTTGCTTTTTCGTAGATTTAGTCTCCAAGGCCCAAAGAAGCATAAAAGGATGCAATGAAGAACTCTTCTAGCCGGTGTCACTAGAGTATTCCTTTTTCGTAATTAGTCTACTAGGTCTGGAAAAGGGTTAAACTTATACCAGATAGACGCCCTTTCAGGTACTTTAACGAGCATGAAAGGAAGCAAGATTGCTCGGCGATCTTTTCATTGTTTTTAGGAGTCAGAAAAGAGCTTAACGGAAACTCCCTAAGTGCCTTTTTCGTAAAGGACTTGTCCGGCCCGAAAAAGGGATAAAATTATACCGAACAAAAGGAATGGCCAGGCAAGGAGGAAGTGTTCAATCAAGGATCAGTAATGATGATCAAGAACGAGGGTAGGGGGGAACACTGGTGGGCCTCCTTGCGGGGTGAATGAAATGGTGGCAAAATAACGAAACATTTGCAGTATGACAGGAGTGGAGAGCTCATGTAAAAATATGGAACAATCTGATGGCGGCCGATGTGGTGCGCAAACCGAGGCAGCAAGGTGTCGGGACACAATGTTGAAACTGTACCAGGTGAGAGCGAGAAATGATCTCAAGCATCATCACGAGCTCGGAAAAATGGATCCGGCGATATAAAGAGTGTCAAAAATGGGTAACGGCCGATGTGGCACGTACACCGAGACGACGGGGGCGTTCTGAAAAAATACCCAAAAAACTTGGGGGGTGAGAGCGAGAAATGATCTCAAGCATCATCACTGGCTCGGAAAAATGAATCCGATGATATAAGGTATATCAAAAACGGGCTACGGCCGATGTGGCACGCAAACCGGGGCAACAAGGTGTCATGTCACGATGTCAATAAAGGTTCTGGTGAGAGCAAGAAATGATCTCAAGCATCATCACGGACACGGAAATATGAATCCAGCAGTGCAAATGGTGTGAAAAACGAAGTTTATAAGGACTCTGGAATGGGAAAAGGAAAGAACTATGCGTATAAAATCAAATATACAAGTGACACGTGACCTCAAAAATGGTTGAGATCACAAATGTGAAAAAGTGAGCAGGGTTAATGACCTTCCCCCATGCTGTGTGCATAGGGTTTGTGATTGTGGATCACATATGTGTGGGTTTGAACAATGGGTTCATTGATGTGTTGAGATAGATGTGATGGGGAAGGTTCAAAATGATTGAGCATGCCCCCTATCCCAGGGTCGAGGGAATCTATTATGCCCCTTGACTCAGAGGTGTCAAGGTGGTGCTCTATGATGGCGGGGTCAAGACCGGGTGCTTCGGTATAGGACCAGGCAAAGACATCACGGAATTCTCGGAAGAGTTTTCGGTACTCCTCAATCTCGTGTTCACTGCAGAAGGCTCCTAAAGTGATGAGTTTAGGGGCACGTCCTGGGGCAGCGATATCGACTTGGATGATAGGTGAGATGTTGGCCATGTTACCCTCCTCGAAGGCATCAGGAGCAGGAATAGGGTCCTTGAACCAGTCGACCTTGGTGGGGAGGAAGTCTTTGGACTCGACCGTGAACTGGGTGGCTGTGTTAGAGGAGGATTCGTCTGGAATGAAGTAGGAACGGTGGTGCATATCATCCCAGGGATAATCCGGGGCGGTAAGGGCCTCAAGAATCTCCTCATTGGTACGGAAAGTTTGCGTCGTCAAATCGGTTGACGAGGGGGTAGTGGTTGAAGAGATCATATAGATGGTATTAACCTCTCCAGAAGGGGAAGAGACCGGGGGGTAGATCTCCTCAATGGTGGGTGGTGCCGTCTCAAGATCCATATTGTTCATCTCATAGAGAGTCGCTCTGTAATCCGGGAGATCGGGACAATGATGGGAGTAATGCCCATAAACACCGCATATGGCACAGGGGTGGTTAGTGCGTAGGGACTTGTCTTTAGGCTTAGGAGTGGGGTTTAGTCGACAGTTCTGATGTTGGGGTCATCGTCAAGCATCTACATGTGTTTTTGTAATGCTGGTAACTGTGGGCATTGGTGAGTTGCATGGCCCAACTCATCGCACAACGAGCATTTAGGAGGAGCGCGAAACAGTGGAGGGTTTTTGACTGTCTTGGGAGGTGGTACAGCAGTGTAAGTTTGTGGCCCTCTGCCCCCAGTGGGTTTAGGAGTAGGAGGGGGAGTCATGGAGGACGAAGGGGTAGAGACACCGGGAGGTGGCTGAGTGGTAGTAGCCATGGGTTGCACCGGTTGGAGGACGACGTCTGGTGTCGGCGGGCGAACGGGAGGCGAAAGATACCATATGGGTAATCCCAAAGTTAACCCAGGGAGGCTAAGGGTAGCCATGACCGGGGCGCTTACTACTCTCGATGGAGGGAATAAGAAGGGGATCGTATGGATAGGTGTAACACCAATGTGGCTAGGTACCAATGGTGGTTTAGGCAACAAGGGTGGTTGATTATTAGGCGGTTGGTTATCGTGGGACAAGGTACATAAGTCAGACACGTCCGTGGGGGCTGATGGAGGCGGAATAGATTGGAAGGTGGAGGTCATCGGTGCGTCTGAATAAACTCTAGGTCCCGTAGAGGAAACAAATGAGGTGGAGGCACAAGAAACAAGTTGTTCAACCATGGCGAGAACATTTTCGGGTGCCGCGGGAGCACTGGGATCATAGTAGGTGAGCTGGTCAACCTTGACCACACGTCCCTCATGGGGGAACATCATGGTGCGAAAAATAGAAGAGGCAACCGCCCGCATGGCATACATGTAACTGCGGCCAAGTAAAAGGTTATAATCCAATTGGGCATTGATTACCTCGATGTCGATAAGGACGGTTTTACCACCTAACTGGACGGGGACATTGGGTAGGAGGCCTTGGGGCTGTGCCGACCGACCGTCGTAGGCGCGTAACGCAGTGGTGGACTGCTGGAGGGTAGGGGATCCCAACTTCTTCCATATGAATGTAGACATAACGCATGTGGAGGCACCTTCATCGATGATGCATCGATGGATGACAAGATTCCGAATGGAAACAGAAACTTGGAATGCTAAGGAGGAAGGCAAGCGTGGCTCGGATTGGTCCAAATCAAATGCCATTAAATTCGAATCATGTGGGTCAATTGCCCCAATGGCGGATAGTAGAGTCTTGCGCTGAGAAGGGCAGTTCTTCAAGATTTCTAATGCAGACATGGCTGCAGGAGATTGGGCTAAGTCATCGACGATGTTGTAGTTTGACGCAGCGCGCGCATTGGGGTTATTGTTGATACGGCGAAGCGGGAAACGAGGTGCTTTGGGAGCACCCTCTAGTGGAGGCGGGGGTATGCATAACGCCTGATCGGTGGGATGGGCGTTAGGGGTTTTCTCAGCAAGAGGGGCTTCAGTGGTGGAGTCATATTGGTTCTGACGAGTCTGGAGGTTAACGTCAGCTGATGACATCATCAACAAGTGGTGGGTTCCCGAGTCAAACATGGGTTGATCGGGAGCAGCGTACGTGATCTGCTGTTGGGGTTGCACATTGGCTTGAGGGGGAGCCAACGGCTGAGCGTTCACTACACCTTGGGTTGGTAAGGGGTTTTGCAGAACCAAAGGAGGCTGCTGAGGCTGGGGGGGGTTAGGTGGCGCCTGAGGAGCTGCATGCCCTTAGCGATGAGCATCATCAACCCAAAGTTGGCGAGCTTGCTCCAAGTGTGGGAAAGCATGTGTATAGTGGCCATATACCCCGCAAATAGAACAAGGGTGGTTTGTTGGCAAATTTGGTTTTTTAGCCTGCTTGGGTGGGTGATCAGGGTTTTGGTTAGCAGGGGCTGCATTATTGTTGTCGGGGGGATTCGTCGGTTGACCAGCTTGGTCTGCAGGTTGGTTGTTCCCACGATTACGGCCCTTGCCGTGGTTTTGTTGGCCCTGGTTGCGTTGGTTGTTCTGGTTCTGCTGCGGATTTTGTTGGGCGTAGACTTGCCCTTGGGCAGCAGGTGGGTTCTGAGGTTGCACAGGTGCGGGAGCAGGCTGCGGGGGATGATATGCAGGTGGAGGCTGAGCAGGTGCAGCAACTTGAGGAGGTTGCTGATATGGCTGCGGAGCAGGTTGTGGGTTTTCCGCAGGGGCTGCCTGTGGCGGATAATAAGCGGGTTGGGATTGTGAAGGCGCAGGAGTTGGGGCAGCCTCCTGATGGTATTAAGGCTAAGGTACGACTGGGGGGGCATAAGCGGGAGTCGCATGACCGAAGCACTGAGGAGGACATGAGGGTCCATGGTGATGGTGATGTGTCATGGGAGCATATGAGTTGGTTGCTCCAGACTGTGAGGTAGCCCGCGAAAGGTCGGGGCCAGGGGTAGGACGTGCTATAGAAAATGGTTGGGGATGCGAAGAAACACGGCCAATGATGCCATCTGCAGCGTGGGATGCCCCCGGTGCATCGTGCTGGGAGGACTCGCCGCGAGGGGCGTCAGGTATAATGGTATAAAGGTAACCCGACTAGGTGTAAATGAGGTCGAACTGTTGGGCCTTAAGGATGGCCTCTTCTTCAGACTGGGGTCTTGCGGATGCCACATCCTTAGCAATAACAGGGAGAAGGGATTTGAGGAACCAATCTAGGAAGATACGATCGTCTAGTTTGATCTTGCATAAGCTACGGCGTCGACGCCACTCATGGATGTGGTCCGTAATATGGGTAGCCGTGTTTTGTCTACAGGATAGGAGGATCTCAACGCTCGCGTCATAGCGGACAGGAAACTTGAAGAACTGCAGGAAGGTCGAGGCAAGGGAAGTAAAGGTGGCATGGGTCCCATGGGTTTGCTTGATATACCACTTGGCTGCAGAGCCAGTGAAGGTGCGCTGTAAGAGACGGAGGCGAACAGAGTCGTCCACTATGGAGTTAGAGGAACACCATAGGTGTAAAGACATGATATGGTTTTGTGGGTCCTCACCGGCCTTGCCCTCGAACTTAGGGATGTCAGAGGGGAGCTTGGTAGGCATATAAGGCCACGCAGGATCGTGTCGGATAGGGTCGTTGGTCAATCTGGCCAGGTCAGGTAGGTTGAGGCTAGCCATGAATGGCAAACTGGAAGAAGGATGTGACACAGTAGTAGGTTGGACCAAGTTGGGGCCAATGCCCCCAAGTGGAGGGACAGGATTTGGGATGGTGCCCCCAAGTGGGGGAACGGAGGTAGTATAGGAGGGGCCTGCACCACCATGGGTAGTGTGAGCCACTGATGTAGTGGGGATAGGGATTCCCACTGCGGGAATAGGTACCGTGAGGGGAACGGTAGATGGGGGCCCCATGGAGGGCATACCCAAAATAGGTGTAGTAACTGGTGTAGTGGTGGATGTGCCACCAATGGTCCCTCTAACAAAAGGAGTGGAAGTCATGCCAGCCATGGGGCTAGTGTGGGCAGTGTAAATAGGGTTCTCAGACTCTTCGTCAGAATCGGAGGTAAAGTAAGGAGCGTCAATATCTGGTGACAGGGTCCTATGTCGTTGACGAGTGGAGTCAAGTGACAAAGCTCTAGATCTGTGATGAGTGGTATCAATGGATGATGATCGGAATCTATGACGGGTGGTGTCAAGTGAACCGTGTTGTGGGGGCTCGCCCCTGAGGCGCCGAGAATGTCTCGGGGACTCAATGGTGATAGATGGTGTCAAATCTCTGTGGGTTGAGGTGAGTAGGAAAACAGCTCAAAAATCCTAATTCAACCAAGTGTGCAGAAGGAGAGCTAAAAAACAAGGCACTCAGGCCAACAACCAACTCAAAACACCCACTGCAACAGCTGTGCTACAATAGGCGGAGTATCAACAAAGATGGTCAGAATACCAACAAGCAGCAGGTTTCCTAAAAAGAAAAAATGGTGGACTCACTAGACCAAAGGGAGGTAAAGGAGCATGCAAACACCTAACTAAAAGTATTCTGACTCAACTAAACATATCCTCTGCAAGGTGATGAAATCCAAGTCAGACAATATGAGTAGGAAAGCCAAGTGGCTATGATATCCCCCTACCGGGAGGGACACCGGGTAGTCAATCCTAGAAGAATGGCAACTAAGATACCCCGTTCATGACACGTCCAGAAAGGTGAATCTGCCGTTTAGTCCATTGACCGCAATACCCCTATACAGGGATATCCCACGAACCGCGAAAGGTAGCCCTTCGGTTACTGAATGGAGTGATGTATTCCACTCAGGCCTCCAGAACCAGTCTTCCGACTTCAACCCTCCTAAGGGAGAGGCCCTCTGATAAACTGGTTGTGACCGTGCCAAAAAGTACTAGGGGATTTTGGTTCCCTATTTGGACAACAACTATGTCTCAAGTGAAATAACCGAGGGGTGTTATTGGAAGCCTATCCCCCCGATCCTACCTAACTACAATGATTCTTTTGTGTTCCCCAAGTGGGGTTAGAATGTTGGTTCAGTTAGGTACTTTTTAAGGCTCACTTGAATTATGTGACAGAGTGTGTGCTCGTGAGGTGATGAACCCAAAATAGAAGTGCCACAAGGGGGGCAACCTCTAACTATCAATAATACGGAAATTGAAACTTTAACTTGCAAAATTTTATGAATTAAAAATACTGAAATTTTAAAAAGATTCTGTAAAGGGAACAGAAATTATGTTGCAAAAAGGCTGTAAGGAAGTGGGGCTGCAGGTAGGACAGAGGGCTGTTCAGATGCAGAAAATATTGCAGCAAAAGGGGCTGGGTTAAAAACAGGAAAAATTCAGAAATCAGACCGCGGGTCTGTGGCGAATCAGAACAGGCAGACCGCGGGTTTTAGGGAAACAGACGCGGTTCGGTCGCGGCTTTTCGGCCAACAGAGGCGGTCGGGACGCAGGAAACAGGGTAAAAGACACAGTCAGGTCGCGGCAAAAAGGCTAACAGACGCAGTCAGGACGCCGGAAAGGGACTGAAAGCCGCAGTCGGGACGCGGGAAAATGGCCGACAGGCGCCGTCAGATCGCAGCAAACAGGCTGATTAGCTGCGGTCGGATCGCAGGTAACAGACTTGAATCCGCCGGCAGGGCGTCGGAAACAGTATGAGAGCCGCGGTCGGGTCGCAGGTAAAGGCCTGAAAGACGCGGTCGGGACGCGACTGCAGAGGGAAAAAACGCAGTGTGCGGCGGCCGAAAGGGACAGCCGAAAGGAAATTTTTTTTTAAACGGAAACCAGAAATTCAAAATCTAGGGGAGTCGCCAAAACTGTAGCTAGGGTTTTACCCCTAGCTTGTGCAAATGAGCACCTACTAAGGAGAATGGACTCCTTAGTAGCAGTTCAGTAGATGGAAATTATTAAGCTAAAACAGAAATGTAAAACTACTCTAAAACATGTGCATGAAACATAAACAACAAATTTAAACAATGGTTTTGTATTAATATTACCTTCAATGTGAAGGTTGATGAAGCTCCTTGCCATGTCCAAGAGGGTTGCTCCAAGCTCCAATGTGCTCCTTCTCTTTCTCCAATGGTGGAAATGGGCCAAAAGGGGCTCTCAAGGTGAAAGTGGCTCAATGGTGAGCTAGGGTTTCAAGAGAGATTTTGGCAGAGTAAGGGTGCTTATGATTGTGGATGTGAAATAAAGGATCTCCATCACCTATTTATAGTTTTGGTGGTGGAGTGCTGACCCATGGTTTTGGGAAACACATGGTTTAGGGCAGCTGTATAGGGTTTTTTCCTCCTATTTTTGGAGGAAAAAGGGGTTTTTTAGCCTTTTTGAGGTTATTTTGAGGGTTTTATGGCCTTTTGGAGGCATTTTAGGCCTTTTGGAGGCTTTTTAGTGGGATTTTTTGGGATTTTAAGGGGAAAATGGTAGGAAAATGGACAAATGAGCCATGTAATGTGGTAGATGAGGTAGTGAACACTTTTTGGGTGTTAACACCAAGTCATCCACTCCTTCCTCCCCCGAAGAAGTGAATTCTATTGAATTAGCTTCGCCTCAGAAATATGGTGGTAAGAAGAAAACAGAGGTAAACCCAAGAAACATTCTAACTAGCAGGAGTCCAAGACCACCCCTGAAAACACCAAAGAGAAGAGGAAGCTAAAGTATCCTTGTTTACTGTGTGGTGGCGACCATTTCTCCAAGGAATGTCCCCACTGAGATGATGTACAGAAGTTTCTCAAGGGAAACCCCACTCCCGCAGTTCTCAACGATCCCTTCCCCACTCAAAACCAACAACTAATCACTCAAACCTCTCCTTCACACGGAGAGGCATCCTCTACCGCACATGTTCTCATAATGCATAGTGAGATGGTTAACTTGAACACACGATCGTGTTCATACGACTCAGTCCCTCTGAAGGAACTCATTGGAAGTAATATTGAAAAATATTCCACTTCTATGCCCGATGTTACCATACCACAGGCCTCCCTCACCATTGAGAAGCCTTCTTTAGATTCAGTATTGCATCCGCCTAAGGGCACGATTCGGAAAGTGGTTTTCAATACCAATGCTCGAGAAGCTCAAAACTACAATATTGTAGAGGACTTGGCGCAAGCTCCTTATGCCATGTCGACTCTAGAGGTATTGCAAAATTTACCCAACCAATGCAAGAATCCTCTTGCTTCTATTGGCGCAGTAGATGTGGAGTCCTTGAAAATAATCATGTTTCGACTTGAGTACTTTAAACTAAGACTTTCCCACCAGTTGGCATTTCAAGTTGCTACAAATGTTGCTAGGAAGACAGTCCATCGTACTGTACTAGACGAAGGGTCTTCTACCTCAGTCATGTCTCTATCTTGTTGGAGAGCCATTGTTTATCCCGAACTAAACCATTCTCCCACCACCTTGAAAGCATTCAACGGTCGTGGCTTTCAACCCCATGGGCTAATACAAGCCTTAGCAGTCGAGTTGGGGGGTAATACCGCAACCATTAATGTGGAAGTAGTCGCAGCCCCTTTAGATTATAATATCTTACTTGGTCTTAATTGGTTTTAAGCCATGATTGCGGTCACGTCATCTATCTTTCACATAGTGCAATCCCCCCATCAAGGCCGAATTGTCACTGTTGACCAATTGGAATTTTGTACACCGGACACCGCTACTCATCCTGGAAATAATGTCCCATTCCTCAGACAATATTCGTAGCTATATGAGAGCATAGGGGTTGGCCTCATAAAATATTCATCTCTTATGGGAATCTTTCCAACCCCGGATCCCCCTAATCATGTTGCCATGGTGAATATGATCTCCTCCACAATTTCAAATTTTCCCAACTCTAACGATCAATGGCTTGTACCTGATGAAGCCACTTTCCATCTTATTGGAGATACCATGCCTCTTTCACCCGTTGAACTCACTTACATGGCTATCCAATCAGCACCCGAGGACCACTTGGCGGTGGCCTCGATATCCTATTCTCTACAACGGACATCATCCTTACACGATACTCTACTTTGGACTTTTCATTCTGATGAGTCCATTATGGAAATTATGAGTGCGGATGACCCTCCGTGGGAAGACCTCCACCATAGATCTTCTTTCCTTCCCCCATTGGATTCTGTAGAGAATAGCATCACCACAATTTTCACACTGGATTTCTACCCTTGCCCCTAGTCCCCAATACTCACATGTCATACAGACACTAAGAGAAATCTGAAAAACATTAAACCCACCATACCAATTGACATCTTGGTTACCCCTGGTGTAGTGGAACATATTCGTTTAGGCCAGAAATGTTCCCCTAAAGAGATTACTACTTTCACGGCCTTATTCAAGCAATTTCGAGACTTGTTTGCTTGGACCTATGATGAAATGCCCAGGATAGACCCTGCTATTGTTTCGCACAAAATTAAAACTTATCCCGAAGCTAAACCAGTCCATCAAAAGTTATGATGGGTACACCCTCGAAAAACTGCAGAAATCAAAGCAAAAATTGAAAAGCTCTTGAAGGTTGGCTTTATCTACCCTATTCCATTAACATAATGGGTCTCAAATTTCATCCCTGTGGCTAAAAAGCAGGGCACTATCCGATTCTGCGTTGAATATTGTGATCTCAACAAGGCTTGTCCTAAGGACAATTACCCGACTCCCTTCATCACTCAAATCATTGACAATTGTGCTAGAAGTGTCATCTTCTCATTCATGGATGGATTTTCTGGTTACAACCAAATTGAGATCCACCTTGGCGACCAACACAAGACTACGTTCATCTGCCCATGGGGTACGTTTGCATATCGTAAACTCCCTTTTGGTCTTAAAAATGTTGGTGCCACATTCCAGGGGCCCATGTCGTATGCTTTTCATGATGTGAAGGACTTTGTGGAACCCTATCTTAACGATCTCCCTGCCCATTCACAGCAGTGTGAGTTCCACATTGATCATCTGACGGTGGTATTCCTCATATGCAGACGATATAACATCCATCTGAACCCTCACAAGTGTATTTTTTGCATCAAATCTGATGCCTCCTAGTTTTTATCATTTCGAAGGATGGGATCCGCATTGATCCCCTGAAGGTGGAAGCCATTGTCGCTCTCCCACCTCCTATTGACGTTACAAAACTTCAAAGTTTGCAAGGGAAGGTGACTTATTTACAGCTTTTTGTCTGTAATTTCTCTTAGAAGACACAGGTTTATATGAGACTACTCAAGAAGGATGTCCCGTTCATATGGGATGATCAAGCGCAACAATATTTTGATAGTCTTAAACATGCTATTACCGATGCCCCTATGCTCCAACCGACCAATTACTACAAAGATTACATCCTTTATCTCATTGTTTGTGCCATCACGATCGCCATGGTCTTGGTGCAGGAGGACCATAATGCCCAGGAACATGTGATCTATTACCTAAGTAAGGGTCTTATTGAATCTGAAACTCGTTACTCACATGTCGAGAATATCGCTCTCGTGGTAGTCATTGTCATCCAAAAGTTCAGTCATTACAGACTGCTCCACACCACCACCATCATCGCCGACTCGAATCCCATGTACCATGTTTTGACACTTCAAGTACTTGGGGGAAAGTATTCACACTGGATCGTGATACTTCAGGAATTTGATCTCTTGTTTGAGAAGGCCAACTCCAAGAAGTATTTGGTGTTTTCCAAGATCATTTGTGATCTTCCCTGTGCTAATACAGGATCTGAGTCCAATGATTCTCTTAATATGATTCAGTGTTCCTTATCAGCATGCCTGACCCATGGTATGGAGATATTACCTTATATCTTTAGACCCAATGTTTCAACCCCCAACTGTCTCATGATGCACATCGTCGTATATGCCACCACGCCAAGTATTACTTAATCATCAGTGATACCTTAGACCGTCGTGGTATTGATTTTGTTCTTCAACGATGTTTGACACATGAGGAGGCTGAACACGTCTTGAATGACTGTCATGCTGGGGCTTTTGGCAGTCTTCTCTCTGGGATGGCTACATCCCAGAAGATACTATGCGTGAGATATTACTAGCCATCCATCTTTAAAGATTTCTTTGAGGCCGTTAAAAAGTGTTCCCCATGCCAACACTTTCAACCGAAAAAGCACACCCATCGAGCCCCTTTACACCCGGTTATTTCCATTGGCCCCTTTGTAAAATGGAGCATAGATTTCATGCACTGTAATCCTACATCATCTGGGGGGAATGGTTACGTGATACTAGCCATGGATTAATTTACTAAATGGGTCGAGGTTATGCCTACGTACAACGAATACGGAAAAACCGTTGCACTCTTCATGTTTAATCATGTTATTACACGGTTCGGATTTCCACAAGCCATAGTCACCGACCATGTATCTCATTTCTAGAACTATATGGTTGACAAATTGAGTGCCACACTAGGTTTTCTCCACGAAAACTCAAACCCTTACTACCCACAGTCCAGTGAACAAGTAGAGGCCATTAAAAAGGTCTTGAAAACCATGATCCAATGCATGGTGGGTACGCATAAATCAAACTGGTATAACATGATCTTTACCGCACTATGAGCATACCGGACCTCCTTCAAAACTACCATCGGATTTACACCATTCCGACTAGTTTACGGATTGGAGGCAGTCCTACCTATAGAGTGTGAGATTCCATCTCTCAAACTCGCGGTTGAACTTCTTCCAAACACTACTACCGAGGAAGAACGCTTCCTTTACCTAGCAAACCTTGACGAGACCCGCCGCATTGCTACTCTTTCCAACAAGGCACATAAGAAACACATCAAAGCACAATACGATAGGTCAGTTAAACCTCGTGCCTTTAACGAGGGTGATTTGGTCCTCACATATGACCAAAAGCACGATAAGCTGGGGGCAGGTAAGTTCGAGTCCATGTGGCACAGACTGTACATAGTAAAATGTGTTGTGGAGAAGGGAGCCTACGAACTAAAGGACTATGATGGGATATCTTTGGTTGAGCCCCGCAATGGGCTTTACCTGAAGAGGTACTATGCCTGAGATTTTCACGCATAGATATGTTGTATATACTGTACATGGCGTGTGTTTTTGTGTGGTGTGACGCTTTGTTTTAGTATGTCTAGATCTTTTTTTCGCCACTTATGCCATGTTCTGTCTACATGTGCAGATCGAAACTTGCTATGGATTCACGAATGGTGCCAGTCGGCATACCCGTAACCTTGCTTCGGCAGGATGAGTACTTTAGTCTCCCACCGGTGAGCTTATCAGCTCAAGAGGAAGTTATCTAGGATACGCAACCAATAACGTCATAGAGTATCAGGCGATGATTGGAATCCTAACCGATGCTCTTTCCTTGGGTATGAACCACGTTGTTGTCCACCTGGATTCGCAACTAGTGGTTTCTCATCTTAACCAGATCTACACTATCAACAACCCCACTCTACTCCATCTCTTCCAACGAGTTCATCTTCTGGAAAGGTCCTTTAAGTCTATTCAATACCTACACATTCCACGAGACATGAATACAGTTGCTGACTCGATGGCCAACTTCATTTTGGATTGGTACATTGCACACACATAACATATTTATAAAATACAAAGGCATACATAACATGTAAATCATCCATTGTATAAGCAAACATATAAACAAGATCTCATTAATCATCCATAGAACACAAAATGTATAAAACTGCCAGAAATATCTGTATATATATATAAATCGATACAAAATGATAGTGCTAATACAGAAGTCTGAAGCATACTAGATTTCAGTAAGAGTCATCTCTAACAAAAATATGAAGCTCATAGGCTTTCAGTACATAGATAAACATGAGCCTAATCCCTAGGATACTCATGATAGCAGACTATGGCCCTCGCCACTTTACGAAGTAGTGTGTCAAAACATAAGGACACCCTGACGGTGAGCTTCTGATAGTCCTGGGGTAGATTATGGACACCTGGCTCTGGGATGTCCATTGTCAGCCTATGGAGGTTCTCATGGACCTCCTCCATCTCCTCGATGGCATCACACATTACGGGACCCATGACTGGCACCTCTCCTCTCCTCGCAATGAGTGAGACTCCAACTGGTCACGATGGACCCACATCTGCACAAAACATTGAGTCATTAGCACTACCCAAAAAAATCATAAATTCATAAAATGAAAAAACACAATAGTTGTTTTTACTGATATCGCCCCATTGTGCTCCCTAGGGAAGCACCAGGTCGGGGTCGCTTCTAAAATCTATCCCACTATATGGATAATCCTCTATCATGAGGAGCTGTTTCTCTAACCAAGTGAAAAATCCTAAACTGAAGCCTATGATGGGACCCCTGCCACCATGATGGGCCATCACCTCTGACCACCAGGTCATGTGCAGATCCTAGGCATCTCACTCATCCAAGTCCACCTACAGATGCAGATGAGACACCCGCTCCAATAGAAATGATATCACCACCGACCCATAGCCAAATTGTTTCAGCGCCTCGCACCGACATTTGGTCAACTGACTCTGGAGGTTGGTGAGGAGTCCCTCACAGCAGTTGAATACCCTAGGATCCATGCACTCCTCTGCATACATCAGCTACGATTTGCTCGCAAGGTGAGCAGATCGACTTCCCGCTACCATCACTATGGTGAAGAGCATGGTATGTACTGCATGGTCTCGAATATATTTGATGGGGATCTTCCCACCAATAGCCACAGTGCCTGGGGTACACCACTGGTCAATCATATCATCCACTGTCGGATCACCTGCTCATGATCTGGTAAGACATATAGGCTCTCCCTGCCGAGATAACCCTGTCAGGAAATAGATGTTCTCGACATCTATGCTCAGTGTGTGCACTCCGATCACAAAGTGTTTTTGTATAGGATCCAAACATTGGATCATGTGCATCAATAGTGAAACTTGGGCCCTCATTCCTAGCACTCTAAAGTATTTGAGCAACCCACAGTGCCTCAATGCGGCAATTCATTGAGGGTCATTCTCAGCTTGAGCATCATCAACTTCGTGTTCTCGTTCTCGCCACATGAGAACCATATATGTCACCGTGAACCTGTCAAAAAGGACATTTGAACATCATTAGAACCCTTTCCAACCATAAAAAAAACTTTTCTTTTGGGTTGGGTGTTTAGTTGCATTTGGGGGTTTGCACTGGCGCAGGACGTCATTGCTGACAGGGCATCTCCGGTGCAAATTACCCTTACGGGTTTTGTGCCAGCTAATTGTCGGCGCAGATCTCATACGGAGGGATTGCGCCAACCCGTGAGCACATATCCCCCCGCCAGACAAACTCAAAACTCACTAAAATGCAACAAAAACATAAAAGTGATCCACTAGAAAGTTAAATACCAAAGGCTAGGCCTACCTGTCTCTGACGACATGCGAAACGATCGACTATAGCTTCCGGAATCTGCAAGTGAAAAATGGCTCCAAATGGCACTTCACACCTCTCTAACTTGGTAAAAAACAATTGTTGTTCTTTTTCACTATTTTTCCCATTTTATAACTAAAAAGGGAATATTCCTTTTTTAATTTTATTTTTTAGTGGGTTATTTACTATAGTTTGAGTTATTTTTTGCATTTAAATACTCGGTTAACTATTTTGACATAGTCTTTAAGCTTGCAAGTGAAGTTAGGTGCCTAATTAATACCATTTTTCGTCATGGTGATTATCTCACGAGTATTATCAGGTATGAACAACTCATTGAGCGTTTTTAGGTCATTATTTCGCTCATAAAATTCAAATTATTAATGACACCGAGCTAACTCTGTGTTCTTTCTCATGCTCGCAAAACAATGAGAATAAGTCACCGAGTTATGGTTTTTCAATTTTTCAGGTTTGTTAAACTATCACGAAAAAGGAACTCCCTAAAGTCTTTCTTTAAGATCTTTCCAGGCTCTCTAAATACGAAAATATCGCCAAGTGAACTTGATGCGTTCACGCTTGTAAAAGTATTTGAAAGATCATCTTCTTGGTGATAGCTTACCCCTTTTTCAAACCAGGGGGCACTACTTACGAAAAAGGAATACTCTAACCAATCATGACTGGAAAAGTCCTCTCTCGTGTTGTTTTACCCTTTTCTACGCAGAGAGGCTTACCTTACGAAAAAGGACCTTTGGAGTCTTCTTTAGTTCTTTTCAGACTCTATAAATATGAAATGATGCTAAGTTTACCTTCTTTGGACTCGTTAAAATTCAACATTGAAGGGCCCGCCATGAGACGAACCCCTCCTTTCCCAGGTTTGAAAAACATTTGGGATTGGAATCATCTATGAGATGAGATATACCGAGCATATGTTTACCCTCCTCAAGCTCGTTAAAACAAGTGAGGCACTCATCCGTCATGACGGGGAAAAAGGAAAGTGTTGGGCCCAGGTTGAGATAAAGTTTTCGAAGCACCTTTTTGAGGCAAGCAGGGAAAGCTGAGCTGAGCGTAGCTCAGAAATACAATTTTGGCTAAGTATTGAGGATGTTGCGCGCAGCATCCAACTTTTGACCATACTACGGAGTTGTGCACAGCATCAAAGTTTTGGCCATGATGCGAAGACCAATACTGCGCCGAAGCAGTGCTGCAGAGTTAGGAGGCCACGTGGAGCCAGCAAAGTGGTGTGCTGGACAAGTATCAAGTGTAGCTACCGGCTCGACCGGTAGCAGCCATTTTTGGAAAGATATTCCAGGATTGCCGAGCGATGGACATAGGAAAAACAGGAAGGTAGCCACGCGTGGGTTATTAAGGAAAACGACTTTTGGCATGCTTAGAAGGTAAAACCGTTAGAGAGAAACTGTTCGGCAAAAGCAGCCTGTAGGAACTCATGCGACAGGAAGGCCGATAGCGACAGAATGAGGACGTGGAGATCCGCCATGATCAAGCAGACGCTACCAGGAGCCAGCAAGCCAGTTTGGAAAACCAGCGCAGTTTTGGAAACCCTTAGGGTTTTGGGTTTTAGGTCTTCGACATTATACAGACATGACCTTCGGGCATGATCTATTTAAGAAGACACTTTTGTATGGGATGGGGGTTGCTCTATTTTTAGATACTAGATGCTAGTTATTAGAGTAATCTTGAGATAACCTTTTTGGTATTGTAAAATCTCTTTGAGCTGAGAATATTATAAAGGCTCTATAGCTGTGTGCGCAGAGACCTAGCCGAGAGAAAGGAGAGTCTGCAGTTGAGTGCGCAGACTAAGAACGGTTGCCCCATCCCTTTTGAAATAAATATATTACCAACCATTCTTGTGGACGTAGCTTTCCATCCAGTTAAGTGAACCACATTAAATCCTGTGTTATGCGATGATGTTTATGAATGAATGACTATCTGTATTTTCTGTAGAATGAATGCTTGAATGTTTCCTTGCATGCTGTAATATGAGAACTTTGATATGCATTTACCAATAGGAGAAGTTTGGGAATGATATGCTAGGTTCCACGGAAGTAGATGAATGGAAAACATTTCAATTATATGTCATTTAAGATCGTGAATCAGTCATTTAAGTTTAAATACTTTCTTAAACACAGTGAAGGAACGCGGCACAGTTAGTCATGTCTATCATTTCAGTTCACGTTGTAATAACCCAAGTTCTTGAATGAATGCTAGAAAGATAACCAATAAGTGCCTGAAGGAATGGATGAGTGATATTCCTTTTAGTGCCTTAACATTTTCGAGATCTTCCAAGTAGAGGATAAGTGTGGGTGATTCGCAGTTCCAGTAGAAGATTCACAGTAGTAATAAACCCTTAGTGAGGCCCGCAGTGTTTCCTCCACTGCGCAGTACTGCTTGCAGCGTAGATCCTGCTGTGTACCGCATCACTTTGCCCCATAGTGCACTCCTTATGTCCTGCGCTGCGCAGCTTGTTCATATAAACAACTCATCATTTAGTGTGGAAACCTGATTCCGCAGTACCCCATAAGATACACCTCGGGTGAGACCTCAACCTGCTTGCAGGTTGTTGCCGAAAGGGCCGGTGCGAAGGGGTTTTGTAGGTCAAAGGGAGAACCGCAAAGAACCTGGGTCTAATTGGAAACCTTTGGGTTAGTTTAATCCAACAAATGGTTCCGTTGCCACGCTAGAATCCATGATGAGTTGCAATCACGATGTGTGAAGAAGAATATCAGTTCCCCGAAGGATCTAACTATTGGCAACCTGAAAAGACAGAAATCCAAGCATGGTGGGATAAGACCATAAGCGATTTTAACAGACAAGAAAATAGACATCTGCATCTAAGCGACACACAGTGGTCGGATAGATATCTGTTGGACGACATTCATGAGATCGTTTGGGCATCGTTTCCAAACAAGCTGCATGCATGGATCTCGCGACTCGCAGAGAAGAAAAACTATTTCCAAGGAGGAGTTCCTACAGAGTGAACTCCCGAGCTCACAACATAGCTTAAAGCGTTAAATAGCATGTTGTCACGCACAGTTGATTATTGGGTCGATCATATGCTATAAGGCTTTGCAATAGAATTTGCTGTAGACACACTCAAATCCTACATCCACACAGAAGCACACTTTTTCGGAGGATTCCAAGGTAAGTTTATGAACAATCTCAGTCTATACATTAAGATGTTGTTAGCTGAGAAAGGTGTTCTAAGAATGCAGTAATATTCTTGAAATTTGTCATGATAAACAGTACATATATTGATTCTGACGAAGAGACACATACTCTTAGAAGTGCTAAGAGATATAAACTTAATAAGAATTCGGAAGGCCCTAAAATTCATATAGATACTAAGATCCCCTGTGATCTTGATAGCGAAGTTGCACAACCATTTACCCTTGAGAATCCGTCGGCTGCACAAACCGCACCACCCTTATCGCAGAACCCACCCGCTATGCAACCCACCCCGCAGAAGACTCATCCTAGTCCATCTCTCCTAATAGTCCCATTTGTATTTACTGCATAGATCCCTTTACACCAGCCGCGCACTAATCCCAGCGCTCCACCACCTAGTAGCACAATGGCAAACACGGATATGAAAATGCCAATATTCAGAGGAACTGGCCTAGAAGACCCTGATCAGCATTGGTTCCTTTGTGTAGCCATATAGAGTGTAAGACAAATCCAGGATGATGCCGTGAAGCAAGAACAGCTCATCACCACTTTCAGGAATAGAGTGCTACATTGGTTTATGAAATACTCTACCGTACAGCAGAGAACCCTCGCAGAAATTAAAGTCACGCTGGTGGCGGAGTTCAAGAAACCTAAGTCTAAGTCTTGGTGTATAACTGAGCTAAAGGAAATAAAGCAAAGACCAACTGAAACGGTCTGGGAATTTGATCAGAAATTTAAGACCTTACTAGACCAAGTAAGTTTTGTTATACCACCAGAACATCATAAAGAATGGTTCATTGCTACGCTGTTACCTCATATCAGATTACCATTCATGCAGTAGAAGTTTCTATCCCAGGAAGAGGCCTTCGAAATTGCAATGAAGCTGGAAGCTTCGCTGATTGGTGATACTAGTTCTGGGATGTCTCAGATCCAGAACCGGCTGAACACCCTGACACTTGAACTGCAAAGTATGAAAAATGGTAAAGAACAAAGATATGAACCTAGACAGGAGGTCTGGTGTACAAGTTGTAAAGGAGAAGGGCATGACCGCAAGCATTGCCCTCTATTCCGTGACTATCTTAACAGTGGTGTGCCTAACCCATTGAATCAGAATCAGGCCCCATGGTGTGAAATTTGCAGAACCACGGGACATAGACCTGAAGACCGTTACCTCATCTAGAAATATGTGAAAACTCCTAAGAATTTATACTGCAATTTCTGTAAATCAGTTGGACATGATGAATCCAACTGCCGCGCATATGAATTAATGAATGAAAGAAAAAGGGATATGGACTCAATGCGAGGTGCTGGCTTGTACCATGTACAAGAAGATACCCAGCTAAAACAAGAAAATGCACAATATGACCAAGGAGGATATAGAGGTTGTGGTGGTGGATATCGCGGCAGAGGAAGAAATGCAAGTTCGGCATAGGGAAGAGGCTGTGGCCAAGTCATTTTTTATAACTGTGGCCAACCTGGGCACGTGTCTAGAGATTGTGTTAACCCATGCACTACGTGCAATTATTGTAAATCGTTTGAGCATGTCATTGAGGATTGCCCAGTATTAGAGGTGGAAATGCAGAAGAGAAGACGAACAGAGGCTCCAAATCCAAACGTCCATTGGATCACAGTAAAGAATAGACCAGTGGATCTGAGCATCAATGTGGTCATGCGCAGTGGCGCTGAGACAGGCCACGACAGAGGAGTGGAAGCTTCAACATCAGGAGAGGCACATACGAAGAAGGATCCCCTTGAAACAGTATGGATAAGGAAAGACACAAGAAAAGCACCCCCTCTTAACTTACAAAAGAACAAGGAGATCTTCATTGATGCGCGGGATACCTTTAGAGAACCAGCAGATAAGTCATCAAGGATCCCACTGCGCAGTGAAACACCGCATGTTGAAGACATGCTGGCTCCTTATGACAAAACAAGCGCTGCGACAGATGTCCGTACTTCTGTTGCACAGTTCTTGCGAAGCTACATGAAGTTACTAAAAAGCGAAAAAGCCATAGTAGAGCTCCAGAAGCTCATCAGCCAGTATGAACCTCAAATTGCAACAGAGGCTCCAGATAGAATTGTACATCATATAAGGAAGCACAAAAGAACAGGCCGAGAGATGAGGCTTACTGCGCAGATAGGAGATTTTGAAATGGATGAAGTCATCCTTGATCTGGGATCAGAAGTGAATGTCTTGACTAAGCAGAAATGGCAGCAGATGGGTCGACCAAAGTTGCTCTGGTCACCTGTCCAGTTACAAATGGCTAATCAGGAGAAGGTCATTTTTTTTGGCCGCTTAGCTAATGTAGTAGTTGACATTGACGGAGTATAGAGTCATGCAGAGTTTGAGGTTATTGAAATTGTGGATGATAGTCAGCCTTTTCCATCAATATTGGGAATTGAATGGGATATGGATAACTTGGCTATCATAAACTTGAAGACAAAGAAGATGACTTTGAAGGGAAGCATCTTAGGGTCATCGCACCATTCGATCCTAAAGATGGTGATAGATACAGTGAGCCGATTCAGGAGGAATCCCAAGCTCAATATTTAGACCAACTATACCAGCTGACTGCGAACAAGGAACACTACGCTAATCCTACTGTGGACGGTACACTCAGCTGGTGATGTAACACTTCTGTTACAAAATCAGCAAGAAGATGTGCACAGGTTATGAAATCACTACGCTGGATCGGAAAAGAGGTGAGTCATATTCCCACATATGATGGTTCTGCTAATGTTTATAGTTTCATAAGGGAATATACTGCAGCTATACCAGATGAGCATAGACTACCAGCTTTAGATATATCATTGCACGATACACCTACCAGATGGCGGAATGCACATAAGAAAACATTGACCCCTTGGGATCAATGCAGAATTAAGATGCAGATCCGGTTCGCCGAAAAGGTTACTTTACCCTTTGAAAAGTATAATGGACAAATAGACCCTAATCAGCGTATTGAAGTATGTTCAAAGGCATGGGTGGAAAGACCACTTACAGAATGGGTACATTTATTTGTACATACATTGGATGCGGGTATCTCAGAAAACTGGTACCTCGACCTAGAGCTGTGCAGTGAACTCACTGATTGGGAGCTGCTCGCTGTGAACTTCTAGAAGGACTTCAATTTTGAAGATGAGAATCCATTAATCCATGAAGCATTACAGCTAATCAAGAAGTGCATATTCCAGGACAACTGTCCTCATCAAAAAATAACATTGCAGGAGTTTTTTGGGACAGAGTGCGTTCCTACGCACCTACAATCAGAATGGAAGGAACATGAAGAGCACTTTATCGAGTGTTACAACTTAGCTGAAGATACCAATGATACAAATGAAGATGATGAAGAGGACCCACGCAACATAGATATACTAGAGTCAGAAGGCGTGCATGAGGTAGAAGGACCTCCGTTGGAAATCCCAGATATGACTGGACTAGTAAAAACACAAAAAGTGAACATTGGCACAGACAAAGAGCCGAAGTTCGCATCAATAGGAGATTATTGGGATGATCAGACTATTGCAGATATCGCAGATACCTTACATGAGTATCAGGAACTGTTTCCAAAAAAATTTACAGAGATGAAAGGAATTTTGGGAGACCTAGGGGTCATGAAAATACCTTTAAAGCTAGGTGCTAAGCCTTTCAAGCAGAGGCCATACATATTGAATCCGCACTACAAGGAAAAAGTCCGCGCAGAATTAGATAAGATGCTAGAAGCAGGAATCATTGAACCAGTCGAAGAATCCGAATGGATTAGCCCCATGGTTATTCAAGACAAGAAAGAAAAAGGCGAGATGAGGATTTGTGTGGATCTCAGAAAGTTGAACGATGCTTCCATGTACGACCCATTTCCTACTCCATTCATAGATGAAGTGCTTGATAACGTTGGACGAAATGAGGCATATTCTTTCACTGATGGTTTCTCTGGCTACCATCAGATTAGGATTGATCCTATGGATAGGCATAAGACGACATTTGCTATAGAATGGGGGTCATTCCAGTACACCGTCATGCCTTTTGGGCTGAAGAACGCACCTGCCATATTCTCTAGAGTCGTCGTCGCAACATTTAAAGATTTTATGCACAAATTTTTAGAAGCGTATTTTGATGATTGGACTGTATTTGGTCTATTGAAAAATCATTGCACGAATCTCTGCATGATGCTCGAGAAGTGTCGACAGCATCAAATATCCTTGAATTTGAAAAAGTGTATTTTCTATGTACCCTATGGAATTTTACTTGGCCACATTGTCTGTAAGCAAGGATTGATGGTAGACCCTGCGAAGATTGCAGTTATTGCAAACTTACCAACACCAAATTCAGTCAAGATGTTGCGATCTACATTAGGCCATACTAGATATTACAGGAAATTTATAAAGGGTTATGCATAGATAACCGCATCAATGGAAAAGCTGCTGAAGAAAGACGCACCGTTCATTTGGAACGAAGAATGCGAACAGGGTTTTGACACATTAAAAGAAAAGATGGTCACTGCGCCAATTCTAGTCTTTCCAGACTGGACAAAGCCATTCCATGTCCATGTTGATGCATCATGTATTGCCCTAGGGATTGTGTTAGCTCAGCCAGGAGAGGGAGGTATTGACCACCCTATTTCATTTTCTAGCAGAAAGCTTTCAACAGCAGAGAAGAACTATACTACTACTGAGAGGGAAGGCCTTGCGATGGTATATGCCCTACAGAAATTTAGACACTACTTGCTGGGATCGCACTTCCTTATGTTTACTGACCATTCTGCGTTGAAATATTTGGTCAACAAGCCAGTGTTAGGGGGACGCGTATGTCGATGGCTATTGTTTTTCCAAGAATATGACTTTGAAATTATTGTCAAGCTAAGTAGACTGAACTTGGGACCTAATCATCTGTCAAGGATCGAGTTAGGAGAGGAGCCGACGAATATTGAAGATAGTCTGCCTGATGTGCAGTTATTTAGTATACAGGTTGCCGATGATTATTACAAGGATATCATTGACTTCCTGACCACAGGGATGGCACCCCAGGAATTCTCGGTCTAGCAAAAAAAACAGTTAGTGGTGCACGTCGTGGACTTCACTATAATTGCAAGACAGTTATACAAACTTGGGTCGGATGAAGTCCTGCGCAGGTGCATACTCGATCATGACAAGCCATTTATTCTAGTTGATGCACACTCAAGAATCACAGGAGGTCACTATGCAGGAAGGGCTACTGGGCAGAAGATATTGCACGCAGGGCTATGGTGGCCTATGCTCCATAAAGATGCCAAAGAACATTGCAAGAACTGTGACATCTGTCAGAGGACATGAAAACCACCACGCCGAGATGAGATGCCATTGAATCCACAGTTGACATTGTAGCCATTTGAAAAATGGGCAATAGACTTTGTGGGTCCTATAAACCCACCAGGAAAAAGAACGGGTGCAAGGTATATTATTACTGCTACAGATTACCTCACCAGATGGGCAGAAGCAAAACCAGTTAAGGACTGCAGTGCCAATACTGCTGCGTAGTTTATTTTTGAAGAAATACTCACCAGATTTGGCTGTCTAAAGATTTTGATGAGTGACCAAGGTACTCACTTTTTGAACAAGATGATTGAGGTGCTTACAGAGGAATTCCACATTCGTCATCAGCGCAATACTCCATATCATCCACAGGCGAATGGTACTATAGAGGCTTTCAATAAAATATTAGAGAATGCACTCACTAAGGTGTGCAATGTAAATAGAGACGATTGGGACCTGCGCGTCTCATCTGTGTTATGGGCATACAGGACCACATGCAAGAAATTGACAGGACAGAGACCCTTTCGGTTGGTTTATGGGCAGGAGGCTATAATGCATATGGAATATATTGTCCCTAGTTTGAGAATCGCTACATTCACAGGGATGGCAGATTGTGAAGCTCTAGAAGAAATATCACTACACTTACTGGGCTTGGAGGAAGATCGCTTCATCACAGGCTTCCACTAGCAAGCTCAGAAGGACCGCGAGAAAGCATGGCATGATCGCCATATAAAGAACAAGTGTTTTCAGGTAGGTGATCTAGTTCTCCTGTATGATAGAAAATTCATGAAATTCCTTGGTAAATTTAAGATGCATTGGCTTGGCCCATATACTATGATACGTGTTACTAACACTGGTGCAGTCCAGTTAGCCAATTTAGCTAGTGATACCTTGCCAACTTTGATAAATGGAAGCAGGCTAAAGCTATACCATGATAGCACTACTTCGCAGAACCCTGAATAACGAACAAAGGAAGGAAGTTCTAAGTGTCAAGTACAGTTGAAAGTGGACACTAGAAACGTAAAAGAGTCTGTATGTGTATGATAAAAGGAAGAAGGTATGATAAGAAGAATGATCTATGCACCACGCAGCACTGTTGAAGTTGTGCGGAAGTAAAAAAAAAAAAGAAGAAGAAATATATATAGAGAGAGGAAGCCGCGCAGTTGGAAATTTTTGACACTGCAAAGTAGCCACGCAGGGTTGCAGATGGCTTGCCACGTAGTTCGGTGCAGCACTCAAACAAAAATAGCCGTTGCATGGCTTTTCAGAAAAATAGTCGTTAGATGACCGTTACAGCAACCGCTTTAGCATTTAAAGAGAAGATAGCCATTCTGAGCACGCTGACGACAGAAAAGACCGAAGGATCCGCTCAAATTTGCCAACAGACACCACATTACTTGCTTATCTAGTCGTTGAAGGGCACAGGAGAGGGTCTGTTGCGCCTATAAATAACACCATTGGGAGACTCGCAGGCATTACCAAGCACTTAGAATTTTCTTGTGATTAACCTCTCTGAGCTAGTAGCCATCTGTATTCTGTCTACCTTAGCCGCTACCTCATTAGTGAATGTCCGAACCTTCCTATAGAGATGAAGAACTGACCATTGAAGAAGCACTGAGGATCTTTCAGCACGGAGGGATTCAACAGTTAATGAAAACTCCAGTTAAGAAGGTCGCCGTAGAACAAGGTGAAGGATCCCGCAAATCACCAAGAATTAATCCGACGATGCAGGAAAAAGCAAAAGATAAAAAAAAAAGTCGTAACTACACCTCGATCCAACATCAAAAAAATGGGCTCCTCGGCACAGGAATCACTAGTCTTTCAGACAAAACCCTTGAAGATGACACCCGAATATATCTCCCCACGGGAATTGAATTCCCCTGTGTTTAAATTGTCCAAGAATGTGAGATACGACATCCTGCTGTCACCTATCTCAAAGCATGTAAACACTGCTAAGAATTTGCTAGGAAAGATAGCAGATTGTAAATGGCAGGATTATGGCCTCTTGGGAATGAAGAAAGACGAGCCAGGTGTTCCCAAATACCCATATTTTCAACTAGGCCAGTATATGTGCTGGAAAAAGGATGCCAAGGGAACTCTGAACTTGGTAGCTGACAATTGGCTAGCACCTATCGTTCAGTCGGGGCTACTGAACTTGGTGAGATTACCACATTTTGACCATTCTCCAGAACTTAATATCGTGGTTCGCACACTCATGGCGTGAATCCACTAAGGTTATTTGTGGCTGGATAGGAACATTGATATTAACATCGATTTGATCCACCACATCACCGGGCTAAGCAATCATGGTAAGGATCCTAAGCAATTCTTCCAGGGGAACAACAAAGAAAAAGAGGTTGTTGAGAAGATGAAGAAAACCCATTCGGTGGTGAAGGAAAAAAGAGGTTTCTCAACAGAAGATATAGAGGACAGAGAAACAAGATTTGTAACCCAGTTGCTCGTAGGCAAGATACTCAAAACAGCTAGGCCTTCAGAGGTGCCTGCGGGCACAATACTCCTTGGTGCCGCAGCGGCGGAAGGCAACAACTTTAATTGGTGTCAGTTTCTATTGAATGAGTTCCTTGAAGAACTCAATGACACACAGGTGAATGGCGTCCAGTTCCATTTCACCTAGCTCATCGTCCTGATTGCTTTGTGTGGATGGAAGGAATCACGAGATTATGCGGGCGTCATTATGGACACCAAGGATCCTAGAGGGTTTAAGTTCATCAACCTCTGGGCAAACACAAATGCAGAGCACCAGCATGCGACAGCAGAAGTATTTTACTAGTACTATATTCAGCTGCGTGATGCAATCACAAAGACACCCCGCATTACAAAGCAGGTCACGGCGAAGTATATCCTCATCATCGACTTTGAGGCAGATATGAAATGTATCTTCATATCGCCAAAAGCACAAACGAAGAAACCAAAGTGGTTCCCAGGGAACTACATCATGTATGAGCAGGATATTGAGGACCTCATGAAAGATTGGCCACTAGAGTTTTGCGTAAAGGTTATGGACGTAGAGACAGACTCAGCAGAAGATGAGTCAATCCCGCCCTCATGCCCAATCATTGAAGAAACATGGAAGAGAAAAGAAGCTGAGACTTCGGAGAATCCAAAGTCGAGGAAAAAGGTGAAGGCCACAAAGATTCAATCGGAGGCAGTCCTCAATGATGATGACTACGAGATGATAGCTGAAACAGTCTCAGAGCAGATGAAGGAGCTTATGGTAGCTAAAGAAAAGGAGGACATGGTCATCCAAGATGACCTGCACAAGACGCGGCTCGCAATGCAAGGCCTAATGAATAAAATGGACGATGTCCAGAAAAGCCTTATTTTGTCATGGGAAGTAGGGGCTGAAGGGAGGTCGGTAGGGACCTCGCAACAAGGAAGCCAACAGCTAGCAATAACACTACCATCGAAGACTAGAATTGTCCATGTAGACCCATTGGCTGTTGCGTTGCCAATGCCAGAACAAGTTGTCTTAGCCAAAATCCCATTACCAGGATTGCACTTCATCCACACGTAGATCGTTGAGGAGATGCATGAACGAACGGTTGAATCGACGAAGTCATAAGCATAGCTCACTGCAACAAATAGGAAAATTCAGCTGCAGGCAGAAATACAGCTATGGAACGAACTGGACCGTCGACAAAATTTGGAGACTACCATATCCAATGTGGCGAAGGATATTGAAGGCATAGAAATCCAGGATGATCCTGCAGACACGGTTCTGAGGATCAAAGATAAGGTGAGATCCTTGCAGTGGCAGATGTAGGATAAAGAAATTTATTATGAGGCCGATATTACCACATTGAAGGATAAGCTGAATAAGCAAGCGCCATTAACTAAAAAGCAAGTCAGAGAGCAAGCAGTGAGCGCCGCCTCGAAAAGAATTACAAGTGAGATGGCTAAGTGCCAATCTCTCCTGGATAAGGTTTCACAGGAAATCATGACCCTTGAAGAGGATCAAGGGTTGCTGCAGGTCAAAACCGTGGTACAAGAAAAACAGACCGCGCTGGACAAGTTGAACGCAGAGGTTAAAGCTCTGCCACCCAGAGAAAGGCTGCCGAGATACAAGGAGATATCCGGCTTAAAGAAAGAAGTACAGGAATTATGACAAAAAGAGACTGAGATGGATAATCAGTCGCAGTAGCTACTGGAGAATGCCATGGCGGTATCGCAATAGATTGAAGATAAGTTAGTAAAACTGCGCAATAACTAGGAGCAGGTACAAGACCAAATTGGACAAGAAATAACTCCAACATTGCTTGAGACAATTAAACAGGTTGAGCACGATACAAGAGAAGCAGTGGTGCAGTTGTGCGGTACTTATGATGAGTTCGCGGCCAAGTTCATTCCACCGATCGCGGCGCAGAGTGAGATAGCTAAAACAATCAGTGGCTCGGGGACGAGCCACATGTAAGTGTTAGGGGCATGTTGGGCCCAGGTTGAGATAAAGTTTTGGAAGCACCTTTTTGAGGCAAGCAGGGAAAGATGAGATGAGCGCAGCTCAAAAATACAATTTTGGCTAAGTATTGAGGATGCTACGAAGTTGCGCGCAGCATCCAACTTTTGACCAGACTGCGGAGTTGCGCGCAGCATCGAAGTTTTCACCGTGATGCAAAGACTAGTACTGCGCCGAAGCAGTGTTGCGGAGTTAGGAGGCCACATGGAGATAGCAAAGTGGTGTGCTGGACAAGTATCAAGTGTAGCTACCAGCTCGACCAGTAGCAGCCATTTTTGGAAAGTTATTCTAGGATTTTCGAGCGATGGACATAGGCAAAACAGGAAGGCAGCCACGCGTGGGTTGTTAAGGAAAGCAACATTTGGCATGCTTAGAAGGTAAAATTGTTATAGAGAAATGGTTCAGCAGAAGCAGCCTGTAGGCACGCGTGCAATGGGAAGGCCGATAGCGACAAAATGAGGACGTGGAGATCCGCCATGATCAAGCAGATGCTACCAAGAGCCAGCAAGCCGGTTTGGAAAATCGGTGTAGTTTTGGAAACCCTTAGGGTTTTGGGTTTTAGGTCTTCAACATTGTACAGACATGACCTTTGGGCATGATCTATTTAAGAAGACACTTTTGTATGGGATGGGGGTTGCTCTATTTTTGGATACTAGATGCTAGTTATTAGAGTAATCTTGAGATAAAATTTTTGGTATTGTAAAATCTCTCCGAGCTAAGAATATTGTAAAGGTTCTGCAGCTGTGTGCACAGAGACCTAGCCAAGAGAAAGGAGAGTCTGCAGCTGAGTGCGCAGACTAAGAACGGTTTCCCCATCCCTTTTGAAAGAAATATATCACCAACCATTCTTGTGGACGTAGCTTTCCATCCGAGGAAGTGAACCACATTAAATCCTGTGTTATGCGATGATGTTTATGAATGAATGACTGTCTGTATTTTCTGTAGAATGAATGCTTGAATGTTTCTTTGCATGCTATAATATGAGAACTTTGATATGCATTTACCAATAGGAGAAGTTTGGGAATGATATGCTAGGTTCCACGGAAGCAGATGAATGGCAAACATTTCAATTATATGTTAAGATTGTGAATCAATCATTTAAGTTTAAATACTTTCTTAAACACAGTGAAGGAATGCAGCACAGTTAATCATGTCTATCATTTCAGTTCACGTTGTAATAACCCAAGTTCTTGAACGAATGCTAGAAAGATAACCAGTAAGTGCCTAAAGGAATGGATGAGTGATATTCCTTTCAGTGCCTTAACGTGTCCGAGATCTTCCAAGTAGAGGATAAGTGTGGGTGATTCGTAGTTCCAGTAGAAGATTCACAACAGTAAGAAACCCTTAGTGAGGCTCGTAGTGTTTCCTCCACCACGCAGTACTGCTCGAAGCGTAGATCCTGTTGCGTACTGCATCACTTTGCCCCGCAGTGCACTCCTTCTGTCCTGTGCTGCGCAACTTGTTCATATAAACAACTCATCATTTAGTATGGAAACATGATTCCGTAGTACCCCATAAGATACACCTCGGGTGAGACCTCAACCCGTTCACAGGTTGTTGCCGAAAGGGCCGGTGCGAAGGGGTTTTGTTGGTCAAAGGGAGAACTGCAAAGAACCTGGGTCTAATTGGAAACCTCTGGGTCAGTTTAAGCTAACAGAAAGTTTTTTGCATTACACTTTAACTTGTGGTAGTACTTAGTCATTCTTGAACATGGCACTCATTTGCATTTGCATACAGTACTTGGGTCATCCGTTTGTTCTCGAGTCTTGATAACTTCATGAGTCTTGTTACTCCTTTGGGTCATCCAAAGAATACTTCCACCATCAGTTGAATTAGGAGTTGGCGTCATTCTCGTCATGTCAATACTGCCAAGTCATGCCATGCCCATGTTCAAGATACATTCACCGCCCATCATTTGCATTCAGTACACCTTCTATCATATCGGTCTACTATGAATCAGTCTTTCATGTTACTGTACCATCCAATCTACTCCAAACATCTGTTATCAAGTTTCATGTCGATGATGGGGGATTCACCATGGCCCTCCTTCGACGAATTCATCCTTGTCGACTTCAACACATCATCCGAGGACTGAATCTAGAAACCAATCAAGCACCTTGGGCCTGCATGTCTCAATGGAAAGTTACCTTGCTTTCACCATGAGTTTACATCATTAACTCTTGATTGAAATATTTCGTCAAGCGTTTGACTTCAACTCATTTATTCGCACTTGGTGATATGTACTATGATTCCTTGGGGATCATCAACATTAATGGTGATTTTCTTTGCGCTTGTTAACGGTATACATTAATGACCGGTAATCAAGTGGTTTCTACCATGTTTGACTCCAAAACATTGTAATCACATGGATAGATTTGTATCATTGCGGGTTTAGCTTGAAGACCCTGGGGAAATCATGTCTTACCCAGGTTGCGATGGAGATTGTTTTGAGTCATTTTACACGGATCCACTCTTGTACTGGTCATGGTTGTGTTATCATCTCATCATGGATCTATGATTGTGTCCAGTAGCCATGATTGTGTTCCGTCATTGTTTGCTACCATGGATCTGTAATGTATTGGTCAACAGGCATGTTGTGAGTCATATGAGACTATGTTCTTAGAGTCAGTTGTACCACAGCAGCATCTTCCATCCGACAAGTCCTTTCCATCCTTCTTTCAAATCATTTCATTTGTCACATTTTATCAACTTCATGCTTTGGGGGGCATTCTGTTACACCTAAAATCTTGCCATAATAAGACATATGTTAACTCAGTGCACAAATTCCTGAAGTTTCCATGACTAGGAATTCAAACTGGAGAAGTTACTGACCCCTTTCCATAGGGTCTAGTTGGGTCGGTGCAGGTTTCTCCCTAGCCACTTGCGCCCAACTAGGTCGGGCGCAGGTGATCACCTGGTGTCTTGCGTCGTCGGCCCATGTTTCCTTTGTACTCCATGCGTTGTCCCTATCAGATGCTGGTTTTCCCCATACAGCATGTGCCGATGTTAGTTAATGTGTATAAAGGGCATCTTCGAGCGATTTCTTGAAGGTGTATGACTTGGATCTCTGTCCCTAGCTTGTAGGAGAGATGGCCTTCGGTTCCCTAACCCCTTGGGAGGATCCCTTAGTCCTCTCCATTCCAAAGGGAGGAAGGCTATAGCATCCATATGCTGGTGAAATAATCTTAGGAGATCATCATTCATCTCTTGGAGGCACCCATTTCTCCTTAGAGGCATTGGCTTGGATTGTTGGAGGAAGATTACGATGTTAGTGATTGGTTGTAATCTTATCTCTTCTTTGTAATCCCACTTTTATACAGTAATACAAAACTCTTTCCATAAATGTCTTGTTGTTCATTGATATGTATAGTTTACTTCCTTAACCGTTTACTTAGATCAATTATTGTGTATATGTACTATTACTGCTTGTTTGTCTCTTGCATGTTCTGACAGGTCTTGCAGCTATGGATCTGACTACCGTGGATCCTGGAGCGACAAAGGAGGAAAAGATCTACATATATGAAAGGTAAGATGTTTACATCACTTAATCTCTAATTTGATCTAGGAAGTTAGATTTGTGTTCTGTCTGATTTGTTCTAGATTCGCATTGAACTAGGGAGATCATGCCTTAAGTCCTCTTTCGGTAGATTGTCCAGTAATAGTTCCTGCTTTGCAGTATTTCTATGTTGGACTAGTATGCAACAAGCCTACAGATGAATTCATTCCAAGAGTGGATGTTGTAAAGGGCCAAATGGTCATTGTGCAATCACCAGATCTAGATTGTGCAATATGGTTGGGTATGGCAATTGGTAATATTTATCACGATTCAGATGCAAGTACTCTTGGGTCTTACAAAGTAGAGGTGCAACGATGGAATCCAACAGGAGCATCGAAGGATCTGAAGGTCTTGTAAAAAACTGCTTAAATAGAAAGAAACAATGGGTTGTTGGTGCAGAATAAAATATGATGATCGATGTAAATAGCATCATATGGGCATGGTCACCAAGGCCAAGATGGACAAGGGAAAAAATTAGAATAAACGAGAAGGTCCTTGCAGCAGTTAAGGCCCAACGAGAACAAATGGGGCATAGTGTTGAGAGTGGAATGGATGTTCCTATGGATATCGTTGATGGGATTGTAGCCCAACAAATTTATATTTTGTTACAATCCTTCTGGTCTGTCTATAAACCTGGCTGGGTGAGAAAACATCGAGCATCTGGAATGTCCACAAGCCTCTAGGCATTCGAGGAAAATTACTACTATGATGCAGAATACACCACCTGCTGGTTACTATTGTGTAAGAAAGTTGTGCCTATAAATATTATGCAAAGAATTCCTGCCTCATTTGGAAACTACTAAAATTATATATGTAAAAACCTAGATATTCTTGATACTGTATCAAAAAAGAAACAAGAACTAATAAACTTGTCATTCAAACAAGGACGAAATATTATAGACATTGTACTTTTCACCTTAAAATATTGCACATTTCCAAATGAAAATTGCAATTTTCAAATCAAAATTTACATCTTTTTATTTGAAATTCACACTTTTCAAATCAAAATTTTCATTTTTTGAATTGAAATTCATAGTTTCATAATAAAAAACTGCAATTTTAGGGTTCATAAGTAGTCAAAAAACACACTATTTGAATAGAAAAGCACACTTTTCAAATCCAATATTGCCACTTTCAGAACCTAATTTTGCACTTTAGAAAGGTTGATATTGACACTGCCAAAGTCTAAATTCACACTTTTTTTAGTCCAAATTTTGCCTAATGGGAACAAATTTAATGAAATTGGAGTTCAAACATGGAATAATCATACATCATATTCTTCATTTCTTTGAAAACTCTATTGGAGTTGTCATCCCAACAGGAGACTCTATTTTCTTGGTCAGCCACATGATTTTTGAATCAGAAGGAATCTTTACATGGTGCAGTGCCATTCTCTTACTTCTTTGCATCTATGGAATTGACCGAAACAAGGGTGGATCGAATCCTCATCATATGAGCACCAACTATACCAATCTCAACCATAGAATCAATACATAACATCTCAATCCTTCAAGATTCATATTCAAGCAATGTATGATGCCTTGATTACTTTACCCAATTATATGACATAGCTTCCAAATTAAAAGAGTGCTTCCCCAACATCCTACCATGAACCAAAATGTGATCAAAAATAACCTACACAAGCTTACCATATTTCTTTTTGTGCTCTGCTCCTATAATATTGTGAAACCGTAGGTGCACTAGCCAAGCCAATGCTCATGCATGAGAATCTAGGATAGCCACATTGGACATAAGGAGTTATATTTTGCAGAACTTCTTCTTCCCAGTGAAACTGATGGTAATGATCAAGGTGGTGATCAATCTTGGGGAGGTAGTTCACCTTATGCATCACATCCCTCTTAAGGTATGTCTTTGTCCCACATATTTCTACATGAATATTCCAGCTAAAATATTTGAGACCAGGAATGATTCCTGGATCCCAAATAAAACTAAGAATGGGGAAGTGTCTTCTACTTCCTCCTCTAAAATGTTCAGTGTCTAAATAAAGATCCTCATGATGAATCCCAAACTCTAAGGCCATCAAGAAGAAACTATCACTCCAAGTAATGTCAAGATCTTAGGGTTTATGCATCCTTCGACCAAACAACTTGATCATATGAAAAATATGTCATTCCAAATGAGGCCATGATCCCATAACCAAATTGGAAGCTCATTCTTCCAAGTGATTGCTAGAATTTTTATGAATATTTCCAACAAAAAGAGAAACTTCTCTTGAGAATCAATACCATATGCTCCCTCCAACTGAATTAATTGGAACTTCCAAATCCTAGTATACATACTCAATGCATCATGTGATGACCATGGATATCTTTGTTTCTAATGATAAGATTGGAGAGTAAGGAATGTATCAATAAAATCACTACTGAAGCATGCAAAGTTATTACCTCCATGTGTGTCCATATCTGAGATGTATTTGTTCACCCAATCCATGGATGGATCAACATCTTTGTTGGTTGGTCCAATGGGAGCAAATCTAGCTACCACCTCTAAAATCAAATCTTTCTTCAACCAGGGTAACCCATGATACTCTTAATTTTAATGTATCCCAGGGCTATCAAAGTGTCTAAGAGACATATCATTAGCTCTCTGAGGCTAATTACATTATTTTTAGTGCAATGGATAAACCATAAAAATTTAATTTCCATTTTTCCAAAATTAATTGCGACACAAAATCCCATAATTAACAATAATTTAATACAAATTCATTAACACATCCAACATCTAATATAATGCATGGGAAGTTTTTTTAAAATCATCTAACATTATTAAACCTTCAATCCAATCCATATCAGATATCATAACCACTTCTAAAGTCTAATTATTCTTAATCACAATTAACTAGTAATTAAGGTGTTATTTCGACACTTAATGACACTTAGTGCACAAATGAGGACACTTATCACAAATCCAATTTTTTAACAAATAATAATCGATTATCGATCCCAATTGATTAATAACATGTAATTACATGTAAATAAGGCCTAATTACAAAAAATTACAATAATTAATCATGGTAATTATGAAAGAGAGTCCACAAGACTAGTTAACTAGTTTTCCAATATAAGCGGCTAGTTTTGGACAAAATCAACTTGTAACCATGCCATTAAAAACAAAATAAATCCTATATCCATTATCAACATATTTAAGAATGCAACTACATCCAATTTAATTTTTATTTACATACCATTCCAATTGCACATAAGGTGACCTTTTACATCAATTCCAGTGAAACTAGTTTACATTCACTGCAAGGAATTGAGTCTAAATAACTGAACCAAAATGAAATGCATCCATAAAAAAAGGATCAAACCTGAAAATTAGCCACCTACAAAACAATAAAATGTTAGAAACAGAACAAATAGTTGTATCATTCTTTGTTTACGAAAACAAAGATTTCAATCCACAACTAGTTATCAATTTTCACCGCAATGTACCTAGTTTCCAATTTAAATTTCCAGATGAAAAATAAAGAGAAATACATGAATACTTTATCTCATGGAAATAATATCATGGAACACCGATAGTCATATGGTTGTATCTTTCCTCCCATATACATTCCATTAAATAATTCACTAAACTAGCTAATTCCAGTCATCTGAATTGACTAGTAATTCTAGGAATCACTAGAAAGATTAAATTCACAGCTCATAGAATCATTCAAATTCCATTAAAAATCTAAATAAAATTTTTCATCAAGCATAAAATAGGTATATATCATTCAAACATTTCATCAAACACTTCATATGCAAAACCACAAATCTACAAAAAACAATTCCATTGAAGGAGCTAGAAATTGGAAATTGATCTAGAATTTCAGTAGACATTTCCCAAACACTATAAAGAAGATTTCACCTCAAATTATCACACAAATTTCATGTGTATTTATCATACATAATCATAACAATAGCACTCAGGAATTTTTACAAACACTTCATGTGCCAAGTCTCCAAACTATGCAAAACAATCCAATCGAAGAACTAGTTTTCGAATAAAAGGTTGAAGCATCAAAGAGAAGTGCCTTAAACAATTTTGAAGCTACTGTTCCATCAAAATAAACATTATATAATGAAAATGGGAATAAATATAATTTATATAGAATAGGTTACAAAGAATATTTTCCTAAAACAATTTGTGCCCAAAATCCCAAAAACCAGTTTCCAATTCCTTCACAAAATTTACGTGCATAAATAGATTGAATTCCATGAGAGATTTCTTCCACAATTAGCTCATAAATTTCATAAAAAAATTCATGTGAATCCATAAATAAATAATATCATAGCCAAATAAATTAAATAAAAATGAGATAAATCACTTACCTTTTCCAAATACGCAACTAGAATCCAATGTGCCACATTCCAACCAGTCGTAGACACATTACAAGCCAAAACTCACTTTGAAATGGTCACCCCCAAGATGGAACCATGATGCCACAAGAAAGACAAAAATCAAACACAAATTCTCTCAAGGAATCATTTTAACCACAACCCAATGGAAATTGTGGCCTCTACTTCCACTCTAGGGAAATTCTAGTGGCTCCAGGACAGTAGTCCAATCACAACCCAATGGAAAGTAGCACTTCCAATTTAGGGAAATTCTAGTGGCTCCAGGACAACCTCATATCCAAGGAAGTGGAACTCACCCCTGCTGTCAAACCAAGATCTCCAAAGGAAATACACAACTATGTCCAACCTCAAATTCAATGGAAGTGGACCTCACCCATGCTACATGATCTTCAGAGGAAATTCTAGGACATACACCAGTGGCTCCAGAGTAACTCAGCTTGGGAATAGGATCCACGAGGGAAAAATGACCAACAAGGATCTCATACCAACAGTAGACAAAATCGAACCACAAGTTCCAAACAAAAGCACAAGAGAAAAAACATGAACCAACACACAAGTGTGACTAGCCAACACAAGCAAATTGAATTCCTTCGTGACCAATTTGAATCGGGAGAGAGAGGGACACAAGCATGAGATTTACATTCCCATAATAGTAAATTGGATTTACACATTAGGTGGATACACCAAGAGACACACTAACCCAACTCAAGAGGGTGCACTAGGTGAGAGTGAGAAAAAGAGAGAGATTGTAACACTAATAAAAATTAATCCTAGAATAAATGAAACTAAGGAGTAACATAACACGTGAGGGTACATAGCCAATAGGGTTCATCAAGTCTGCAAGAAGGGTGTATAACATCAACATAGACACAAACACAAAGGTAACACTTTTCCTGCAACCCCTTGCTCATAACATCATGGTTCCTCATACTCTTTTTATGTGGCATCGGTCGATCCGGTTGTTTTATTTTATTATTTTATAATTTCAACATAATAAAAATAATAATAATGTGAAAACCATAGTCCAAACACCTTATTCCTATATGTCCAACATAACAACAATAATAATATGTCCAAGGGCTAAGCCAGTGGGTATTACACTGGTTCACATCTAGCACTTGGACAACCTTCTCCATGACAGTCCTTCTCTCAAGCACATGCATTTCAGATTGCACTTCTTGCTCTCTATATTCTCGAATGATTGATGTGTCAAGGAGCCTTCCACTAAGGAAAACAAGATTGGTGAATCCTTTCCTCTCCATTATTGTTACATAGTCATCTACCCAATCCTCGGATAAATAAGTACCTTTGCTTGTAGACTCAAGTGGTATGTCCTCCTCAATCTCCTTCTATATCAAGGCAAGTGTTTGGCCAAAATATTATATAGCATATTCCTTCACAAACACCTGCAAATCAGAATTTTCCTCATGTTTATTCCCCACATGAGGTTCCTCTATCAAACCCAAAGTGTCTTCTGCCATGTGCGCATGATCATTTTACATGCAGGATGGAGGTTGTGGCATGATCAGCTCTCTATGAAGCTTATCAATATGCAAACTTGATTCTTGAAGAGCTTCTTGGGTGCTCTCCAATTCATGAGTGATCTTCATTTTCTAGTGATGCATTATAATACATCTTCACAAGCTCAAGAAGATGATCTCTATTGTAAAGTAGCTGCAAAAATGCACCTCTTATGTCTATCACTACTTTTTGAATCTTCTCTAAGTCTTCAATGGAAGATTCCTCCTCCATTTTCCAACAACAGTGTGACACCAATGCATTGGTTCCATGCAGAGTGCTTAGGGACTTCCTAATATCCTTTTTTATAATCTTTAGTAGTCCTTTAAGGAAGTGTGTATCTTGAGGACAAACATCATCTTCTTCTTCTGGTTGATTAACTTCACCATGAAGCTCAAGTGGTGACTGGTATTCTAGTTTATGTTCTTCTTTTGGAATCCAAAATATGTGTCACCACCATCAACATAGTCAATATTTTTTGGAGTGATCTTAAAATCACCCAAAAAGAAGCTAGAAGTGAATTCATCTCCCACACTGCTAGCAACCTGATGATGGGTTGTTGGCACGGGGGCTTCACTAGAACGCAATATAATATCACGTTCATTCATATTGCGGTATTAAATATACATGAAAACCTAAAAATTATATTGCTTATATATTAAGGGGAAAAGAGTTTCTTTTATTTAATGTAACAATACAAAAATGCTTTGGGGTCTTTTTTATATGGGCGGGATGACAAATATCCGCCAAATGGAGATGGCGAGATCACAACTGGATGCGAAATCAGGTTGAGACAAGGCTCGGGCTTACCAGTACGCAAGGAAATCATGTCTTGAGGCATTCTTAAGGCCAAGGGTTTCATGGTGAAGTGGGTTGCGAGTCGATCATAGTTGAGAGATAGTGGTCATTGACAACCAATTGTTACCAATAGCACTTAGCTAGTTGTTACCAATAGCCTTGGGAGGATCTAAGCCTCCAGGGCCTGTTATAGGCCCTCGATAGGCCTTGGGGGCTTGGATACCCAACCACTAATGCCTATTACAGGCCTTGGGAGGTTTAGTCAGCCTCCTAGACCTTGTTATAGGCCTTGGGGGATTGGATACCTAGCCCACAATAGGCTTAGTCAGCGATTGGGAAACTGCAACATGCAATCTAAATGATGTACTATGTGCATTGGCTCTAGTGACATGCAAGAAGTGATCTCTTATCTCTTCATTAGACCATTAGATGTTGCAAATCATAATGATATGTGGTTGAGTAATTGCATTGTGGGTGAAGTAATGTGCATCCACAATATACATCGAAAGAAGCAAGGTGCATTGTAGAATGCATGTGGGGTCATAAGAGGGGTATCATATCAATATACTAGGTAGAAATATAAAGGGGTACAAAAAATGTTAATGAAAAAATTGATACATACAATATCTAGTGAAAATAGGGGTTTTTTTAAATTGGGAAGGCATATTGGGAGGGGGTAAAAAAGACAATTTTGAAAGGTATTGTCCAATATTTAGTGAAATTAGGGGTATTGTTTCATATGCCATGAACGAACATGCTATGATAGCGGTTTATTGAGTGAAGCTCCCGTGGTTGTTGGGTCTTCATGTGTGCATGGTGCCTCTTCATCTTCTTCTGCAAAAATTTCTTCTCTCATGTAGCCACTTTGCAGTGACTTGTGATCCACCTCATGGATCTCCGTTTCTTCTTCACTTCCATTCTCCTCTAGGAAACTTGAGACTTCTCCATATTGAGTGGTTCTTAGATCACAACTTTTCGAGACTCTGGTTGAAGAAAAGCCAAAAAATCTCATAATGCTTGAAGATGCAGATGGCTTTGACAAATCTTCACCTTTGGTTCCTTCTTCTTCTTCTTTACTCAGAGAGGCGGGACAACATGGTTCCTTTATGGACAGTTTTCTACTCTCGAAAGAATACTAATCAACATTCTAAGGCCAAAATCCATACTTGCAAATATAATAACCTTTGAAGGATATAGTTGTGCATACCTTCTCACTCAAATCCAAATACTCCTGATAATGGTGAGGCATGTTTTTATGTGCTTCCATCCTCCTTGCTAATATATCTTCTAGGCTAGCCATTGGTGGATCAAGCCTTCTATCATTTATGTATATTGGTTCACAAAATAATTCATCCTCCTCCCATGACATATGCAAACCTCCATCTATGTATATTACCTCTTCTTCTTCATACTATTCAAAGTCTTATTCGATCATTGATATGAGCCTCATAGCTGCAACTTGAATATGCGATCTGCAATATTTCTTCACTGAGAGTCTATGGAGCTGGGTCTTTATGCTCACAGTAGAGGACGATGCTCTGATACCACTTTAATGTACCTAATCTAATCACATGCACATTAACTCAATATTTGCAAAATTAAGCAAAGCCAAGGATAACCTGGATCAATTAAATACATGGATAATTTTAGGGGATATATATATCCCATGGGCTATATTAAGGGCTTGAGTTACAAAAAATTAGTGGGCTAGTTTCTTATATGGAAAGGGTTTTTTCAGCTAAAATATATTCGCCCAATATTTATTAGAAAAAAAATAAAAATAGTCTCCCATATATTAATGAGGAAAATGAAAAAAACTATTTTCTCCCTTGAAAAATCTCCCTCCAATCTATCATTCGCCACCAATTTCTAGAGAAATTCTAGTGAAATCATTCCTTCGCCCCCAAGTTTCAGTAATGGAGGCTCCCAAGGGCTATTTCACCCTCTATTTTCCTTGTTATTCAGGCATATGGTTGCATTCACCTGATTTTTTAGTCAATTTCATGCGATACCTATATTTTTAGGCTATTTTGTTTTATATAAAGGCTATAGTGATTCATGGTTGACCCACATCGGATTGCACTTGGAGGGTGAAGGTTTTGGTTGCTTTGATTCCACTTTTCATTCTTGGTTTTCTCGACATTTTAACCTTCGCATAACATCTTGATTGTCGAAAGCTCAGGTCTTGAAGGGGCATGCCGCACACGTAATTTATCAGAGAATACAAATTCGCATCACGATTTTTATCCAATAATTAATGTGGTATGATTTTTATCATGATTTTTATGCTTTTTATCCACAGTTACGATATATTATTATATTATAAACTTATCATTTATCATGATTTTTATTATGGATGCTTTTTCAGGCCTGTAGAATTCTAGGGCACTCTTGATTCTTAGGGTTCATTTGGTGTTAGTAGGGTTTTATTCTATCCTAGGAGTATTGGTTTCGTGAACATGTTATAGAGCTTAAAAGATATCATTTATTTTATGCCTTGTCATGTTTAAAATACTGACTGACATTTATATGTTGTTAGTGGATGCTACTCTTGATGGAGAGATGCCACATGGTTTTTATATATTCAAACTAAATTTGACCCAATTGTTTAAAATGTACTTTTATTAGTATCTTGCTCTGTAATTATTATTGGATCTAAGGCGTTAATGAGAGTGTATATTTTCATATTTTATGTCTGTTATTGTTGATGTTTGGGAAGTTTGTAATATAAATGAATGAACACTAATTATAATGGTGGGGCTATAGTGGAATGGTCATTATTTTGGTTGTCTTCTTGTAGAGTTTTCCAAATCATTCTAATAGATTCCTTTATTTGTATTGAGAATTTCATGACTAGTAGATTCTTTTATTCGTATTCCCAAGTTCGCTAATTTTATTTGTGACCTAAATTTGTTTGGTTTGGTACTTGTTTTACGAATATTCTATTTTTAGTAAGGGTCATCATGATTGTATATAATATGTGCAGGGCATGTTTTACCTAAGATGTAGACATTATGATATTTGACATCTAGTCTTTTGCATTCAATGAGGGTACTAAAACAACTTTACCACATTTTTCATGCTTTTAAAAATTTCAAGGACATGGATACAAACACCCATCAATTTATATGAGATAAAGTAGTCTTTAACAGGGTAGTTCTAATGATATGTGTGATAATTCATTAATGTGCTTTCTACTCTTGTTAGTGTATGTTCTTATTTCTAATAACCACTACAAGTTTCTAACTAAATCTAAAAATCCTAAATCAAATGACATAATTCATATTTTGATTCTCAACAAAAGAAAGGAAAAAGTGACATTAATATCTATAAACAGATAAGCAGGTTATTTTTTTCTTAGAGGGTAGTTTAAAAATGAGAGATTTGGAAAATAAGCTAATTGGGAATTCATACATTATATTAAGGTTGTGGTTCTCAATGGTACTTTGTGTCATAATAATGGTTCATGGGTGACATAATCAATTCACAGTGTAAAGTGTTCAATTTTATTAGTTTGTCAATATGCTAAGATTTGGGTCCCCAAATGTCCGTTGGACCATTAAGGGACGAGATAAAAAGTAGAGTCCACACTTTCCCTAATAATAGTTAGTGTAGTTGTGTTTCACCAACACCTCCAATTGTGAGTGACACAATACTACTTGTGAAATGTATAAATAAATCCCTCCTCTCCTCATTCATGCATTTGTTCATTTGAGGGTGTATGAGTCAAGAGATTCAAGCTCTGGTAGATGCTCTTCTATTGCACTACCTTAGTAATCTACAGAATCAAAAGTTGAGTCTTCCTAGCAAAGATTCACCAAGACACTATAAGTTTTTATAATTTTATGAAATATTCGCTAAGTTTTTACAATATTTTATAATTCAGTGAAATATTTGCCAATATTTTACAATATCTTATAATTTAGTGAAAGATTCACCAATATTTTACAAGATAATATAATAGAATGAAAGATTAGCCAAAAAATTATATATACATATTATATTATTGATAAAAATAGCCTTCAAATTTTCCTATATATTAGGGAGACTCGCCCATTTATTATACATATAAATTTTGGGGGTGTTCTTAAAATTATCTCGCTAGTTTGACTAGAATTCAAAAGGAAAAACCCAAACATCACTAGGCTCTCCCAATTTATTCCAAGATGGATATTAGGACCTACTAAGGTTGCAAATAATAATACAACATGGCCAATACTTCGACAGTGGCACATTTATGGGTGCTTCACGCTTGGGAATATTTTCTTGGAAGATCCAAGGCTATCAATGCACATTCCCCAAAAACTTATGTGGAAACCCAAGGATTCTAGTGCTCAATGGAAGTAATCACACCTTGGATAGGATAAATGGATTGTGGCACCCCGCTACAACAAAGAATACAAGTATTTGTACACAATCAGATAGAGTTTGGAGGTCTAACAAACAAGGGCGCTATCTGGGACTGCTCAACTAGCTAAATTCCAGGATTTTCCAAACAACCCTAGAGGGTCATAAGTTTATGAATTAAGTCTTGGTATGGATTCAATAGGGTCTTAATAACCTACAAAAAATTACAGACTGAGATATTGAATCATAGAAATTATTCTATTACAAATTCTATAAAACTAGTCAATTTTCTATGCATAGGGAGCAAGCCTCAAAACACGGAATTGTAAACAGCCTCAAGGGATCATAAATTCATTCTCAGAATTGAAGCATGAGATCAAATATATGTAAATGAACAATGACAATCTTCAATTATAATTGTATGGAAACAATTTATAGTAATGAGGAACTAAACTTACAGAGAGTTCTCAACCTTTAATATTTCATAATATACAAGCAAAATTCTTCAATAGGAGAATGAGAGAAGAGATAGAAATACTAAACTAGAGCCATGGGAAGAAGATAATCATATGGAAGCTCATGGTAGTTATAATAACAATTGATGTATCTCTCAGGGGGGGCACAATTACTCCAATTGATCTCTTCTCAGGATGAATCTCACCACAATTCACAATAATCTTGCATCAATCGCTGCACCAACTCTGGAGACTTGAATCCTGCAATATGTGGGATGAATTACACCTGCAAACCAAACTCTAATGGATGCACTAGCACTGCAAAGATGACTGTAACACGTTTGCAATGGAGCACATCGCCCAAAGCTGGTTAGGGGTGCATCTCCCAAACCTTTGAGAAGCAAAGCTCTAAAGACAAATATCAAAGTGACAAAAGATGTCATAGGGTAAGCACCACCTTCTTTTATAATCATGAATTGATATTTGTATACATTGAATGTGTTCATCCATCTCAGTAATGCACCCTCACTGACTTCTTTTAGCATCTACAAATTTTACCTTCTTTTTTCCTTGCTTTGTTTCCTTTCTGGTTTGGACTGCTTTTATGCTTTTGGCAACATCTTGATTTTCCTAGATTTTCTCTTCTTTCTTGCTTTTCTAGTGTTTTTTCCTGCTTTTCTTCTTCTTTATGCTTTTATGTACTTTCCTTCCTTTATGCATGCTTTCTACTTTTCTGAGTTTCCTGCTTTTGGGTTTCCATCCATCTTTTTAGTGACTTTCTTGATTTTCTCCAATTTTCTTCTAGTTGCCATTGTGGATGAAAACTCATAGGGTCCACAAGCTCTCTTATGCACTCTCATGGGCCCTCCTAATAATATCCAACTTATCAAAATATTAAATAAATAAATATTAATTAAATATTCACAAACTATGAACCTTATCACTTCCCTTTAATTTAATTTAAGTAAACTAATTAAACATGGACCAATATTAATCCTAACTAATTTATTTAGTTTTTCCACTAGGATCCAAGGGGATCTAATGGCCTAGTGAATTCTCCTAGTGCTATCAAAAAATGGGGACATTACAGATCATTTGGGTACCAAGACCAAGCTTGAGTACATCAGGATTATATTAAGAACCAAGTTTGATTGATTGGAAAGAATTGATGGTACATCGAGGGCACAAGTTTGAGATGCTTGGAGAAAATTGGTGTCAAATATTTTACAGGGCTCAAAAACCTAAAATAGGTAGGTGTGATCCAAAACAAATATGGTATTTGGATCCAATTTTCATACTAAAACTTGGGTTGAGTTGAATATGTAGAATTCATGAAATGGGCATGGGAAGAGATTTGCAAAAGTCGAAATCATGTTGGAGAATGTAGGCTTGTTGCAATGTTTATCCTAAATAAAATATGTTAATGCTTACTGTAGAAGAGTGAAGGGACCATGTTGCAAGTTGTTGTGGATCCCATAAGGGAATAAAAATGCATAAAATTCCAAATACATAGTTCCTATAGCAACAAACATGTTGCTACAAAAGTGTGCAAGTGTTAAAATTGGCTTCATAATTTTGGCATAATGGGGGCCCGCATATGAAGTTGGATGAAGACGAAGTTGGACAATGGTGAGCTGGAATCAATGGACACATGTCCATCATAAATCAACCCCAAAGTCATTTGTTTATTCCTAAGAAACATGAAATAGTTGTAGATGTATTTTCACTATAATCATTTGATGAAGTAGTTGGAGGTGAAATTTTGAAAACCATCTCCATGTTCCCACAAAAGTTCATCATCAAAATTGTCCATTTTCATTCCCTAAAAGGAAAATATACAATTGGGTTAGTTGGTTAGAAAACGGATGGGAATTTCTTGGTATTCTTAGAGGAAAAGCATTTTACATATCTTTTGAGAAAAAGAAACAAATTGGGAGAGGAATGTGAATGATTATGAAGGCTTCGAAAATAAAAGAAATGATATTTAAAGGACTGATAGTTGCAAACACAAAGAAAAGGGAGTGTTTTTGTAGAAAAAAAGATCATCCACGTGATGGACAAGAGTGTTGAATGAACAAGAGGTAGAAGATTTTCTATGGTAAAAGGCACTAAACCTTCAATAAAGATATTATCTACAAAAGAAGCAAAATATTCCAAGTGAATCGATCAATTACTATTGAAAAAGGTATAAAAAGAAGACTACTATGAAGATGAAAGGATGAATGCCTATACATAGAGTTCTATCCATGTTTGAAACACATAAATCTAAAAAAAAATGTCATTGTTAGCAACATAAGGGTGAAGCTACCCGAGACAGAGGATTGTTCTATAGATGGGAGGAGAATACTTGAATATTATAATCTTGTTCTCATCTAAGAAATCATAAACTAAGTAGCATCGACATAGGATCAATTTTCAAATTAAATGGATGAAAACTTAGCATTGCTTGTCCATAGTCGTGAGGACACTTGTGGACAGCTGCAAACCATCCAAAGAAATAAGAAAAACAAGTAAGGACACTCGGGAATGATTGTATTCCTTTGCAATGTAATCTTTGAATTCATAAAGGGTTAAAAATGCCATTATTTGTTAGTTTTCTGGAGATTAGGTTTATAAACTAAACTTTACAATATTAAGTTTCTAAACTAAAACTAAATTATAGTTTGAGGGAGATTTTGTTATGTTATTTGTCGATATTATTGTCTACTATTAATAAAATATAATAAAAAGTCAAAAGTAATAATATGAGAGAGATCTTGTAACGTTACATGTAATAAATATTTTACTTTTCCTCAAAAAGCTCCTTGAGTGAAATGCCTTAGAAAAAGTTTGCCTCTGAGGAGATTTGATCCCTCTTTAGGCTTGATAGAACCTAAGATTTGGATCTAGACTGATTTAATTCATAATTAAACACCTAATAAAGTTTTATAATTAGATTAATTCCACTTCCTGATTGCAATCTATTGGGCAATGCCATAACCATTTTACTAATCAATCAATTACAGAGAAACAAGTAAATTTATGCAATATCTCTACATACGTGTACGTGTGAGGCTTTAGGAAATTCTAGATTATTGGAAGGTAATGTAGATCGCTCGTCAATGACTTTATTTCGGTTGTGTCATGGATTCTTATGAAACATGTTCACAGCTTCCGAAAAATGTCCACGGTTCACAGCTTCGGAAAAATCGAAGGTTTCTTCAAATTCTTTTCCTGGTTGGAGCTGTCCACTTGCTACAATAACTTAAATCATGCTTGAGCTTACTCAATAACCCAGTAAACATAATCGATTTGTTGGAGATTATCTCCGACAGATTTTGTTCAATGCCTGATTCTCCGAGTAACCTACATAAGATTTTGTCCATTCTTCAGGGCTATAGCACTTTCAATGCCTAATTACTGTCAATTCTGTCTCCAAGTGCTACTGCACAAAAGCGAAGCCAAAGCAGCTGATTTCATAACCACGCTCCAAGGGATGCCGTGCTTCCCCTTTGTCACCAATCCTTTGACAAATGGCCACAGATTCATCACCACCCAAACACTGCAAAAGTACTCTGCAAATAGCTTGTCTCTAAATGTATCATATCCAGAAACAATGGCTGCCAAGTTTACAGATCCAGAAACAATGGCTGCCAAGTTTATAAATAGCACTGTGGTTGGTGGAATGAATAAAGAAGATGAATCAAATGTGAAGCCATCCTCACGGCCACAATCATCCTCGTCACCAGATCCCTTCGAGGTCACCACGAAAACTGTATCAGAGACTCCCAGTAACTTCATCAAAACATCGAACGTGGCAAATAAAAATGGAGATAAGCAGAGGATCATCCACATCCTTTGGTCACTCAACCATTCTCTAATAGAACCACCAATGCTAAGAAATTCCCACAACCGAAAGCCATATCTTGAAACGAACAGTGCAACTGCAATTGCGAAGGCAGGCTTCGAAATCTGCAATATAAAGAATTTATGAACCTCATTATCACAGAAATTGACAAAACATGAACTCGTATATTGCATGGATGCTTAGCTAGTTGAAGTCAGTGATCTTACCCCGGGCAAGAATGATTTGCCACTTAACAGAGAGAAAGCTGGCAATATTGCATAGCAGAGCGTTGCAACTGACAAGATTCCCCAGAGACTTAAATAAGTATACACCATCCTCTGGCGTATCATGATGTTTCTGTGTATACCCAGCAAGGGGCATAACCTGCTTACGAATATTTCAAGAAACCCAGTAATCCATCTCTGCATCTGCACAAGACTGTCTGGAACATTTGCTGGTGCAGTTCCCATGAAGGCCGGCTGCTCAGGCACGCGGAATACAGAATGCCAACCCAGGCAATGGATTTTTAACCCAGTCATGATATCCTCAACTGTGGATCCATACATCCATCCCACCTGCAAAGGACAGTACAAAAATCATTTATTTTTCTACTGCAATTTGTTTATTCAATATTTGTGCAAGGGATGGAATCCCTTGTGATTATCATGTACATTCTACAAAACTGGGATTGATACTGGGTTAGGGTGGTTATAAAACTTTTATTTATATTGAATAGCATGGTCCATTAAGTATATTATCATGTATATTTTACAAAATTGGGTTGATGCTTAGTTGGGATGGTTATAAAACTCTTATGTGTATATTTTACAAAATTGGGTTGATGCTTGTTAGGATGGTTATAAAACTTTTATTTACATAGGATACATTAAGAATATTGAATATAAGGTATAATTTTTAACTTTTTTTAATTTTTTTACTGATTTAGAGAAATGGGTAAAGCTTACTTCTCTCTAACCTTAACCTTATCATAAGGGGTTCATGTCTTATTAGGGTTTAATCTTGTATATTTTACAAAATTGTGTTGATGCTTGGTTAGGATGGTTATAAAACTTTTATTTACATAGGATACATTAATAATATTGAATATAAGGTGCAATGTGATTTTTAACTTTTTAAAATTTATTTACTGATTTAGAGAAATGGGTAAAGCTTACTTCTCTCTAGCCTTATCATAAGGGGCTCATGTCTTATTAGGGTTTAATCTCTAGTAGAGACAGTAAAAACCACTCTTTCCCACCAATACATGTCCAAATACTTAACACACTACAAAGATATTATAATAAGAGATATAACTTGGGGTGTGACTATCATATACATTCTACAAAACTGGGGTTGATTGTAGGTTAGGGTGGTTATAAAATTCTTATTTACATTAAATCTGCATGGTACATTAAGTATATTGAATACAAGGTGCAAAGTTAGAGTAGTAAGTGTGAAGTAAACTTCACTGTATATGCAAGGTGCAAAGTTAGAATAGTAAGTGTGAAGTATAATATTGACTCAAGACTTCATTGTAATTGACTAGGCTAAGTTTGTCTGCCAATCATGTTCTTTGTGATGTGTTTGTTGTGCTACGATTCTTACTTGGTGCAGCAACATTTCTGTGTGAGTCTTGCATATATGAATGTCACCAGTTAAATCCTTTGTTACCAAAAACTAGATGAAGGTAATGGTTTCTTTCAAAAGATGACCAAAAAAACTGCAACTGGATCTGTTCCCCTTTTTCAAGGCATGGAATGATAGTTTCTTTAACCCGAGTTTCATGGATTTTACCCAAGGCAATTTATGATATGTGAAATGTGCTTTGTGTTTCCTTGGAAAATATGTCCATCTTTTTATTTGAATTAAGCAATCGGAATTTAGATAATTCAAATTATGTTTTTAGTTACAATTTTAATAATGTATATAATATTAATTTATATGTTTTTTTATTTTTATGGAATGACATTGAGATTAAAAAAGAAAAGATTTCACTAACATTTCATGGACTTTTTTCAAAAAAAAATTTATAGAAAATATATTAATAAATCAAAAACTTTTAGATATTTTTAAAACTTAAGGTTGTAATTTTAACAATTTACAGAGTGCTCAATAATTTTTTTTTATGAAAATAGTTGTTGATATTTATTAAACTATATTGTAAGTTAAAATGTTTTTAAGGTTTATAATTGTACTTTTAATAGCTATGCTACTTAAACAGTGTTTAAAAGAGTATTATGATAACAAAAAAAACTTTCAGAAAAACTTTTAAGGAAATATGGGGAACTTCTTCAAACCTTTAAATTTGGAAATTATGTTAAGAGGTAATTTTTCAAAGATCTAAATTTTTTCATGGAAAATATGCTCTATAATGCCACAAGTTGCTCAGTTTTACTACGATAATATATATAAGTTCATAGTTTTGTACTGTATTCATTCTCAAGAATGTTGCATGTCCCACATCTTCTTGAGATTCACTTGTGTAAAAGTTGTTTACATTTACGTATGTAAAAGATTAAGATTTCCAAATTTTTAACAAGGAGTAACTTAAACAAAAGTTGTTTACGTTTACTTTCTGTAAAAAAAATCAAAAGAAATCAAGATTTCCAAATAGTTCACAGTGGTAAAAGTTCTATTTTAACCAAAAGTGACTTAAGCATAAGTTTCATTTTATATTTTGGTTCTCGTGTCTAGTTATAAGAAATAAAGCATTTGGGGAAGAAGTTAATTTCCACTAAGTTAATTTCTGCAAAGTTAATGTTAGGCAAGTACAAAGCGAAGAAAAAGAAAATAATCAAGCAAGGTAGACGCCCTACCTCTTTACCCCAGAGAGTGTTGGTTTCATAGCAGCAGCTAGCAACGTTCAAGGCCTCATCTCTGGCCGATGAAGGAGAAGAACGGATACTGTATTGGTTGTCTCTCATGATTGTCTGAGCAGATGCTGCAAGGGCAGAAGATGGCCCAAATATATTTGAAAGAGCCTCCAAAGACCAGGAAGATGTTTTTAAATCATGAAACACTGTCCAAAAGCCATAGTGAACATATATTACCAGGAGATAAGGTTTCATTTCAATTTCAAGACTGCTTGGAGCATAAAGAGGTCCATTAAGGACTTGGATTTTCTGATATTAATACACACAATGGCTCGTCTAGATAGTAATGAAACAAAAGACTCACTGAAGCAACTGACATACGCAACCAGTCAAAGAAACCAGTCAAAGAATTCTTACCTGTTGCATGGTTATGAAATTCTCTTACATCTTTGTTGTTATATTGGTCCGGAGCTGGTGGTACTCCATATAACGCTTTCCTTCGATGGAAGCAGCCTGTTCCGATATAGATGGGTCCTTGGAGTGCGTTCATTCCTCTGAATATTGTCTGTACACAGAATAACCATTTATAGTATACTATCTTGATAGCAATCATATGATAGATTCATTTTAAGTTCAGATATATCAAATGTTGAGAGATTAAATATGTTAAAAACAGATATACGATTAACCAGGGATATTATTTCTAGAAACATTTAAGGACATATAAAGTTGTGCATGAACTGATACAGCGATACTTACGCGAGATATTTTCGTCTGGTTTTCCTCGGAGTCATCCTTGTTGCTTCTATAGAATGACTGTGGGAATTGTACAAAGCCGCACTCTCTTTCAAACTTACAATCGAGAAAAAAACACATAGCGTGTTGAATGGCCTTGGAATTGCTCACAAACATATCGCAGTCCAGATTGAGTATGAAAGGTGAGTTTGTCATCACTCCCGACACTCGTGCCTGAAAGAGAAATGAATGTCGTTATCAGTATAGCTTTGAAGATATTGCACTCGGAAAGACACAGAGATTTACACTCTTTTTGCATGCCTCTTTATTTCTTTACTTCACAGAAAGGTCACTGTGGTGTTTTTATCCCTTTCTGTACTTCATAGAAAGAATAGGGTCATGACAAATATGTTAGAAATAAAATTACCATAACATTCATTGCACCAGCTTTGTAATGGTGATCCATTTTGAGGCGTTTTTCTCTAGCAACATACACTACATGAGGTAGAATATCTCGTTCAGCTCCATTGTTTTCATAGAGAACCTGTTTATAAATATGACTTCAATTAAAATGAGGAGATAAACTGTAAAAATAAATTATTTTGTAGCTTTTAAAAAAAAAATTCTATTTTACTATAGCTGCTCTGGAGTGTAAATTTCATCACCTTGACCACACTCGAGTGGTTGCGAACGTCTGAACTTCTATGAGCGAAACCATCAACACCATCCTGACATATGGAGTCTAATGGGACTTCCCGTGTCTCAAATGCTTTCTTAATCCTCCTCTTCAAACCCTCATATTCATCCTAAAAAAACATTGAAAATTAATGTTAGAACACTCCATAATTTAATAGACAAATTAACTATGTATCCCGGAACATCACAGAATACCTTCATCTCCTGCCATTCTCGGAGAAAATTCGGATCAGATTTCTTGCTATGTTGGGGATTTTGTTTGGAGAAATACATAAATGGCGCCCTTGTCTCTATATCGAACTTCTTGCAGAACGGTACCCATCTTTTGGCAAATCCTACAGTTTCTACCAAAGAGTAGAAAGTGATGGGAGAAGCACCGTCGTCTGAGATATAGCATGCGATTTTTTGGACTGGATAATCGATTGCAAGTACTGAAAGAACTGTGTTGGCAGTGATTATTGCAGGCTCCTTGACAGGATCTGCTGTGGTGATAATTATATCAACAGGAGGAAGCTTTGAAACAGATTCTCCACTATATCTGGAACATAAAAGAAAAAACACCTGTAAACAATCCATATCACAGGATATAGCAAAAGAAAAACCGAAACTGTCCGCAATTATTCTATTCACCTGTGTGCAAGTCTCTCTGGGTATGTTTTATAGTCAACGAATAGCCATCTCATGTTGCAATCAAGAATCCATTGGATAACAAACCATATCTCGCAGGCAAAGGCTACAATCCAAATTCTATAAGATTCATCAAGGGGATTTAATAGGCGATAGCCCAAGAAGGATAGCATAAGCACAAAGTGAAGGCAAGCATAGGCTCTATATAGTTTGGGCTTCTCTACAATTTTGTCATACAGAGGAGGAGAATTAATGGCAATCATTAGGTTCTCCATTCTCAGAACTAGACTTCTATCTACAGAGACCAGCCAACTTAAGCATAGAAATTGAGAGGGTAGATTTGTGTATCGCCATTGTCCCCGATTGACTTATGTAGGAATTGTCCCCTTATATGCACTTGCACCAGTAGAATGTTTCTAGAAAACAGTGGCTCTGGGAGATTATTATCTGTTTCCGTCTCTGTCTGAATCTCACATAATGACAAACTTGAATGTCTGTTTCCGTCTCTGTCTGAATCTCACATAATGACAAACTTGAATGTCTTTTTCCGTCTCTGTCTGAATCTCACATAATGACAAACTTGAATGGGTGGCAAAGAGCCGGGAAGACACGGAAGTGGATTATTTAGGAAGGGCACCCAGAGCTTATACGCTTTGTTACAAGGACAACCTGAAAAAATATAGGATTCTACTTATCGTTTTGGTTTTACATACATATTTTTGGCAGTGGCTGCATGCTGGTTGCTCTGTAAACATTTCACAAAGTCCAAAATTGCTGTTGCAATAAAAGTGGAAAAGTCCATGAAAGGATGTACCATGCCATTATTTCGAGGTTGATGGATCAGATAGCTATCCATCATTTCATTTTTTAAAATATTTTAGTGTTTTTTTTCTAACGATGAGAACTTCTCCAAACCGCTCAAAAACATTGTCATCTAAATACCTCAATACGAAACCCATTGACCTAGGCCAGCCTTAATATTGGACCGGACATAATCAACATATTACCAGGACCATTCATATAGTGTATATATTTATCTTCATAACGAGATATGGAATCCTCGTATTGGCCAGGCTGGTAGGGTGTCTAAAGTAAAGCGACCAAATGCGGCCTGTCCAAGTTTCAATGGATACCGAAATTAATTGTTTGTTTGTTTTAGCTTTTTAATTAGGAATCCGTAACTGGTTCGGCTTGTAATACCTGACACTTAACCAGCATTTAAAAATTTAGTTTACCAGTCATTTAATGAATGAATTGATTCCGACATATATATATATAAAATTCAAGATGAAAGTCCCGAAATTGGAACGCAATTCTCGATTTTTTTGTTTGGCTTTTGTAGACTTAAAAAAGCGAACCTTTTTTGTCTTTTCGATATACATATATATAATTGAAGAAGAATGTCCCGAAATTGCGACCCTTCGATCTTTTATATATATAATTTTTCTTTTAAATATAGATGTTTTTTTTAAATGTTTTAATTTTTTCACAAGAAAAAGTCATGACAATACTTGCACTGCGACACGCACTCTAATTCGTTGTCAAGGTAATTCTGTCAGAACTCTGAACTCCACCACAAACTTGACACTTGACCAAAATTTTCTTCCGTTGACGGACTTTTCATGGCACTCCACGCAGTGGCATTCAACACAATGGTTGATCATTTACTACTTAACAAGACAGAATGAGGCGTCATTAATCTTACTTGCAAAACTTGTTCAATGAAAGTATGGGCTGCCTCACTACCTCACTCAGTGAACTGATCTCGATCTGATTGAGCAGACCTGAGTCTTACTACTGCAAAACTTTAACTGTGCTTACTTGGCATGATTTCTCTAGTACAGGTGTTGGTGAAATAATCACTCAGACCAACATTCTCTTAATAATGTTTATAGACATGGTTCGTGGTCTCGTGCAATGTTGGCATCTTAACTTTTTGTGGAGTTGTTAGGCTCGCTAGTTCATGAAATTAAGAGAACTCATTGTTTCTTGCAACATGCAATCATTATGACTATGTCATGGTTTAGAAAAATAATTATTATTATTAGTTCTCTCTTTTTCAAATTAGTGGTTCACGAGATTTAGAGGAAAATATTATGAACACGTTAAAATGGATGAATCATCAGTAAAAGAATTTTACTTGAAAGTTATGACATAGCCTTAGGCAAACAAACTTGAACTTATTGCTGTAACAACTTTGAGTGATAATATTCTCCAAAACATTTTATGACTAAATGACCAAAGATTCTAAATAAATGTCAAAGTTCTCACATGTTACATGTAATGTCCCTTCTTAATGAATTTCCCAATGTGCTCAAATTCACCAAATTTCAACTCTAGCTATATGGATACAAGTGATTCCAAATTCTTCCAATTACTTTCAAACTTGGTGAGGAAGGTCATGAGGGGTGATGTGTAACATCCCGATATTTTCATAAAAATTTAAAATTTCTAAATCATCATTAAATGCTAATAATTGTAAAATGCGGAAATAATAAATGTTTAGTAAAGCAGTAATTAATAATTAAATCATTTTGTAGAAACAATTTAACTGCTGTGTTTTTTTTTTTTGATGGTGTTTTGTGTCAACGACACGTCATGAATCCAAATAATGATTACGACATTTATTAATATGCTTGAATGATTGAAAATTTTGATACATTTGGAAAACAGAGTTCTTCTCGACAAAGTACTAACAGTTTAAAATTTCTGGATGATGATGAAAGGGGTCCCACGAGGTGCCCCGAGGCTTACTTAGCTACTCAGCTAAAGCATTGTACCCATCCTTCATGCATAGATTTGCAGGTAAGAGATAGCAATAATTTCAGAGTGTTTAATAACCGTTACATAAATGAAAACTGCTAGTACTTTGACGCCACATGTATGGTTCCTTTTCAATTTTCGTAAGAAGTAACTTGACTAGCTCAAAAGCTGCAGAAGTCGTAAATTTCAGAGTGTGGTCATTATTAGTTTTCTACATTAAGAGTTTATGGCTTCCCTTGTTACCATTCCATGAATGACTTGCGACTTTTAAAATAATCTTTTCATAAATTTCGACTTGTGACAAATCTAAAACAAGGAAACATGGTCCTAAGCAAACCATAGTGAGGGCGACAAGGTGCTTCTAAGTCTTTTATTACCTAAGCAATTATTGGTAATGTAATATACATTAATACCCTACCATGCAATTTATGCGATGGTTTTAATGTGGCAACTATACCCTAAAGGGTGTAACCCTATGAATTTATGACATGAGCAAGCTTGATGAAGTTTATATTAAGTGGGGCAGAACCTATCCATACCTTAGGCATTGAATGCGACCTGGGTTGATTTGTTATGCTATGAGTGCACTTATATTGACTTAAGTAGAACATACGAAATCTTTTATGCATGCTACCGATATATATTTTAACCTTGGTATGATTGTAAAGTGAATGTTATAACGTCGCTCCTATGGTTGGCAGGTGGGTATGATGGCATTATAACATGTCTGGCATACGAGTTAAAGGTATCGTAAATGATCGGGTTTTGAAATCAAGTCTTCTGGCTACATCATTAATGGTAATATTACGTGAATGTTATAGTGGATGTCCAGGACGTGAAAAGGTTCACCAGTGCTGAGTTGTAACAGGCCTCCTGCCTTGGTGTCGACTGAGTTGGCAAGGTCGTGGAAGTAGATGGGTGATTTAATACTGCATCTACCACCCACCAACGTGGCTCAGTGGTAGTAGATCTCTATCGTCGATTTGTTTGTGCTTGGGATTGAAGTGAACCCTAAACGTAACCTCCAGGTTGTTGTAACGTTTTCTTTGGCATTCGTTTCGGTGGTAGGGTTTGGGGTGAGACCAACCGGCCGAGAGGCTCTTAGGTTTTGATTTTTTTTAGCCTCCCTCAGGCTCGAAATTGAGACCTGCAATAACCTTCAGCCTGCAAGTAAATATGATCAATAAGGCGCCGAGTCTAGAAAATAATAGTGCAGCAACCACAGGATTGGATGAGTGCGTCCGTTCAGTGGCGTTATAGTAACTTAAAGGTCTGGGGTTTCAGAATCGGGTTTGAAAGTTTCGCAAGTGTTGACACAGTGTGCCCTACGAGTTGGGTCTTTCTCCTTCAAGGTGGATGGATGGATTCGTCATTCTTCTATCAACGACGCAGGTACAATGTTGTTTGAATAACTTAGAGTTTTCTTTGTGCATGCATCGGCGTTTTATGAATATTGTTTAACCCTGAGCATGTTTTGCTTCTCAGGTTAGCTCTCAGTGAACAGTAGTATGCCTGGAATGTTTGATGGGGAAACTACAGCGTAACCACCAGTAAGCGTCAGTGGTAACCCTACCTCGTGGTTCTCCTGGATTCGGACTTGGTCGGCAGTTGTGAGTGTCGACAGGGTTTTGGAAATGTGTTTTCTCGGCAATGGCTTTTGCCTCGCCTGCAACTTTGGGGAAAACGTTACTGTTTATGGTTTTTAGTTAGAGTAGATGATGTAAATATTTCTAAAATGTATGACCAGCCATGACTCGGCTCGGTGAACTCGATAGGGTTTGAACCTTCAATGTAGCAATGAATTTTACAGTATTTAAACGTTTAATGTTTATAGTTTTACACTTCTAATTCGATGATGGAAGCGAATGTTGAACTGTAAGGAAAAGAAAATGTTGACTATGGTTCATCTCGACAATAGCTGTGTAGTGTGAAAATGGGTTTTCAATGAAACAATCAGTTAAAAAAAAAAGGTTTTCTGTAAGATTCTGCGATCATATTTTAAATGGAAACTTTCAGTGCTAGGGTTTAACGTTTACGTATAGTGTTTTGAACTCTGATTTTTGAATTTGTTTCTGAAAGAATGAAAAGCATGTTTATCCAAGGGATGGCTATAAGCCGATAATGGAATACCTGGCTTACAATACATCTGTGCATACTTTGAGTTAAGCAGTTAATAAAAGGGTTTTGGTTCAGTTTGAATACCATTGTGTGTGATGTTAAACCCTATCCTGTCGATGATAATGCAAGAATGGAGTTCTAAAATGAAAAGTGTTAGGCTATAATGATGTTTATATGCAAGAACAACAGTTCTATTTCTATAGTTCGAATATTTATGATAATTTTATGCGATGAAAACATTAAATTTTACAGCTATTAAATGTTTGTAAATATTAGTAAGGTAAGAATATATCAAACCATGGTTTTGGTGTAGAGATGCAGTATTTTACTCTGTCAGTTGATAAAATAATTTCTACCCCTTTTTTTATTTAAGAACATGCTATTATGTGATTTAAATTTTGCCATGTACAATTGATAATACAGAATCAAAGAAATTTACAGAGTATTCGTCAGTTAAATTAATCTACCTATCAGTTTAACATTTCATCTACTTTAAATTCTATCTCTCTGTACACGTCCAGTTTGGATCTCTGGAGATATGATGGAATAAAACAGCACCTCTCTTTTTGCAAGAAGATAATATAGTAATGACAATAATTTCTATAAAGGTCGATCATATTCAAATAACAATTAAAATAGAAGTATGGGAAGGGAATTAAACAGAATGCATGATATTGGTTTCTTTTTGAAGAAATAACTGGTGATCGGTAAACCCTAGATGCTAACACCATGTCTACCTTCAAAAGTCAAAAAGGAAATTATTTTCATAGCTAGTTTCTAATATGTTGTTTCAGCATACAAAGTTTGAACAGTATATTCAGTCAATGCAGAGATTTAATTTGCAGCTGCTAAAAGAAGAGATGCCTGGGAAATATAGATCTGTGCATGGGTGTCTCTTGGGGTTATGAATTTAGATGCATGTTAGGTTTCACTTTAAATGCACAGATTTAATGCTACCTCTCTGTACTGGAGTACGATGCAACCTCACGCATGGGGAAAAATGCAAAGGAGTCATTTTATCAGTTAAGCAATTAAAATCAAATCAAGATCTAACATTTTACTGCTACTGATCATTAATAACATTTCCAAGCCAATTACTGAAAGAATTCATGTGATTGGAAACACAGAAAAAAAAAAGAATAGAACCTGAGTGTGGTAGGAGGAACAAATCACTCAAGAAGCCTGTTCCACCCAACCTGCTCCTAAACAGCCAATATGCCTGCCTTAGGACCCCCGAGCCTGTCCACTGATCCACCAGGAGCAAGAAAGTTCAAAAGCTTAGGATCTCTACTTGCAGCAACAAGAAATTTATCCATCCTTATAGTCTTAGTAGTCAATGGGATCTACACCAGCACCTCTGGTTTGTCCTTCTCATAGCATTTTGCAAACATATATTTGCACTCTCCACAGCCTCCCTATTCGAATCTCTCAGTCATCACCTGATGCACATGAGGAAATGTTTCTGCAGAAAACATTGTAAGAGCTCCCTGCTAAATTCGAATTGCCTTTTATAGGCTGCCTAGGTCTTTTTGTAATTAACTGGTCATTACTGAGCTACTTGCTCACCTCCCTCCACCTGGAGGGGGAAATTCCACAAAATTAGGGGGAGTTGTCCCATACCAACAGCTAATGGTAGAGTGCAAATGCTGCCATCTGTCCCAATCCTTCCAGCAGCTTCCATTCCTCCTAGTGGGCTAGTGAACACTCTTGTAACAGCTTTCTTGAGTGTTTGTCTCCCATTTTTATTTATTAAATAATAGTAATGAGTCATTATATCCATCTTTGACCTAATTTGGTCATAATTACAAAACTTGTAATTATAATTTAACACAAAGTATTTTGCAAAAAGGATAACAGTAGAAAATAATTATTCTAAAAAATTGGGTAGGTGACATGATGGGACACATTAACACATCTATCAGACATGTAATCAAATGATATAGCCAACCATGGTCTGCAATTTTCAAGGGAAGAACTTTCAGGACAAGACTAGTCGATTTGGGAAGTGGAAATCACCCCAGGGTCTTGGAACAAATCTCCTCTAAGCACTGTACAACTTCCACTAATGGTTGGTATGAGCCTTGGATCTGTCATAAGACATTAATTAAAGTATATTTTCCGCATTATATGTATTTTTGGGGTCGAATAGGTATCCAAGAGAACTCAGGGAATTTACTAGTAATTTTGAGGCTCAAACCCCCAATGGTAGATGGCTCCAAATAGCGCCAAATGCTCCCAAAATGTACCAAAAGGTGTATGAATGAGGTTAATACATAAAAATGGTGTTTATAGGTGTCTTTTAACCATCAAATGACTTCTACAACTCACTTTGGAAATCTGATCAATTTATGGAGTTTTACTAGTAAATTGTGGTTCAAATCCCCTAGGGTAGATGATGAAAATGACGTTCCAAATGCACTCAATCCAACTCAAATTTATGAATAGAAGAAGGGGGAATATAAATGAAATAAAAATGAACTCATATGCATCATGATTCAACCTTTAATGTATGCTATAAATCCCTTAAATCAGATGCAAAACAACTAGTCTCGACCTTGGGGGAAATGGCATTAAATCTTCTTCAAATGGTATTAAACTAATCAAAATGACTCCAAATTCTTAAGCACTGAACATGAAACTTGTGCAGCTCATAAATGATAGTCCATTAATCATAAATACATCATATTAATGATATTTCATTCGAATACATCAGTACATCATTGCTACACATCAAGGTAGTGGGGAAATGGCACCATTCATTCATTAAAAATCAGATTTATACATTTACACTTGGAATTTCAACTTGAAACTTTCTTAAGATGAATAAAAAATTATTTAATTCATATTACAAAATAAATGGGGCATGAGAATCTCCCCCAAAGAGTACAATAGCTCACAAAAAATGCCCTCCCTCAAGGATCAAGAATATGCCATGAAAAATGGAAATGGTTGAAGGAGTGAGCTGCACTAGAAGAAACCATGAGCTTCCCTGTAGCTTACACCTACAAATTAAAATTCCATTAAAGCTCCAAATGAAAGGTCTGAATGACCTTTCCAATTACCAACTTGGATGAGAATCTTTCACCCTCGAAATTGGCTAAGGCAAGAAACTAGTCATCCACTAGCTCTCCCTCTTCACAAATGCAATTGCAAATTATAAAAATGATCAAAATCTACCTTCATTCTTTGTTCTTCACATTTCTAAAGTTTCCAAGCTATTTATGGGTCGAATTCCTTCCAAGAGATGCATTCCAACTCAAGTTGGGAAGAGATTCCAAAGGATGCCACTTGTACAACAATTCCTAGTCTTCCACTTCCACCAAATCACATGTGGAAGCATCTTAGCTTCCCTAACTCCCTTGAGCACTCTCTTGGAGGATATTTTTAGCCTGACATGTCATATATGTCAGATGTCAGCATTCAGGTCTGATTTGTGTCCTAGGTGTCATAGCATCTTCATCATTGTTGTCATAGAGCTAGGGAATCTAGTCCAAGTGTCTCACTAGCTCCAAAATGCATCTTCCTCTTCCATGGGAGTTACTCTTCCACTCCAATTCGACCTTAATTGATTCATGCCAAGTATATTGACCTTCCAACTCATCCCAAGACCCTTGGAATTCTTATGGATTCGAAATGACAAGAGGAGGATTCCATGTGGCATAGAAAATCTAGCTTGTGTGGGTCCCACTTCCTCCATGTGTCTTCATGGTCAAATGCCACTTTGATTTTCCCTTGTATATATTTATTTAGCACCTTGTTGTTGCTACAACATTCCCCCCAAATTTTTTGTAAATTTTGGGGCCCCTCCTCTGATTTGTTAGAGAAAGAAGTTTTCCTATGTAATGTCCCCACCTATCTATCCCATGCAAGGGACGGAACATGGCACTAAAATCTGAGCTTTATAAAACAACTTAGCCAAATTCATCATAAATAAAAGGTATGGCATTTCAGTAAAATGCATATGTGTGCAGATGCAAATCAATTAAACATGCACCACGGAATAAACATCAACCACACACATTTCATACTCATCCAGCATATCAAAATAACCGCCAATTTAAACATTGCAAGAGTAAAACACAATAAAATACTCATCTTGATGTAATGCTGTCCCAAACAGCTAGCTATGTCACTGCAACATTCCACCCAACCATAGGTCTCTGCCCAGCCTATATTCTTTCAGCACTCAGAGACAACCCCCGAGCTGGGCATGATATCTATAAGGAAAAGGGAACCCTCAAGCACAGCACAGTCCAAAGCAATGGATACCCATCTCAGCCCCAACATTCTTTTACACATAGCAACTCAAAACTAGGCATGGATACACATTTCAACAATGGGTTTCACAGGATAGGGTCTATGGGTTTTCCCCAAAATGTAGGCATACCAAAAACAGAATGTGGGAAGAGGGAATCAACCCCAGGGAAGAAAACCGATTTATCCCACATATGTATGAGCATTCAGTGGGCCAAACAGCCTCAATAAAACCCCAAATCATTTTCCCTTTCTTCCCCACTGTTAGCCACAACAAAAACACCCTTCCCAGCTAAGATGATGAAGGAAAACACAACAAACCCTAGAGAAAAACACCCAAGTAGCTCTCCACTCGTGAGGGAGCAAGACTGATGGTTGAATAATGGCTTGGGGAGCAATTTCGTGGCCATTTTCTTGCTTAAGAATCCAAACACGAAAATCTAGGAAGGGTGGCTTGCCCATACTCGAATTTGGACAGCCATACCTCCCATTCCCCAAGGCATTAACTACCTCAACCAATTCTTGGGAGAAATGAATGATTGGGTACAAAAGTTCGCATGGGTAGTTGAGGGTTTGATGGGTTCTCTCATTGACACTTGGCTTGACTTGATTGGCTCAAGGGTTTCAATATTTTCCTCCCAATTTCCTTGTAACATCATGCCCCCATCTCTTGTTGCATCGCATAGCTAGTTGTGGGATTTTATATTAAAATGCATATTTACACTTCCCATGGTTCACTAGCACATGGGTAGCATAATATCAAATACTTTCATCTTCTAGATCGAGCATTCACTAGCGGAGCCTTGGCCTTGAGCTCCACGCTAGCAATCATACATAATATGCATACATTATTTACATTATAGCCCAAAATATTACAAGGGTCAAAATGGGGAACATTACATTCCCCTCCCCTTGGAATAACACCATCCTCGGTGTTCCAATACCTAGGAATACATACACGCTATATACATGTCCAAAATTCATAAAATATGGCAGGTCTGTCCTTCATTTCACTCTTTTCTTGGGTTTTCGGGATCAAGTCCTTTGGCCTTCACAAACTGTTCCTGTTGGTCGGGACCTTCTAGCTCTGCATGAGGGCATTGTTCCAAAACAATCCCTTCCTTTTCTTTACCTTCCCGCTGATCTACAAGTTTGAAAAAATTATGGAGGCTACCCTCTTGATGCTCCATTGTTGGACAGTCACGGAGGCAATGATTTTCTCCACATCCCCAACATTTCATTGGTTTCTTTACCCTTTCCTGCTCAAATTCTTTTGAGTCTTCCCACCTGGAACGTTTCTTAATCAAACGATTGGATGAATGCTTCTTCATGGATCCACTTTCCTTTCCGTTACTGATTGCTCCCAGAATGCTTTTTACCTCTTTTTACAGACGAATAGAGTCCTACAAAACCTTGTGGTTTATCTCATTCTGTTGCCTCTGTAGCTTGAGCATCACCCCAACATTTTCTTGGGTCCTGGCAATTGTTTGAAGAAGACTTTCAGCCAACTCTGATAGCCCTCGGTCTGCTGCCATTGTTAATGGGCACAACTGACCACACTCTGCTTACTAGAAACACTTTCTTGTGCCGGCTGCAACCAATTGTTTCAATTTCTTACCTGTGAAATTCATCATGGAAATTCTTTGTTAGGACAAGCATAATATAAACATTAAGATTAGTCAATTATTTTCCCAATTGACATGGAATGTCCACGCTTTATTCATGGGACTTCCACACTTTCATGCTTTCCAACATACACATGAACTCATTCATGTTCATCCTTTCACGGGAAATTTACTATTTCAGCATTCACAATTCATTTCAAGTAATTAAACACAATCTATTTTCAGCTATGACATGCACTCAACAATCTTTAATTGTTTTATAAATGCATCAATCGAAAGGAAAGAGAAGAGTAGGATTTCCTCCCTCTTAGTCTTGTTGTATTATGGAGCTACACCATCGCTGTGGTTTCATGCTCCTTTGTCTCTTTCACTTCAATGTGAATGCTTTGACTTTTCTTTCTTGGCTATGACACTTAGTGTCTAAGGTTTGTCTAAGGATTTTCAACTAGGAACCCTTTCTCCATAGTTGTCTATAGAACTTTTGGCTGCTATGACCCAGTCATGTTCACTAGCACCATCTTTCATTACTGTTCATACTAAGCTCTTTAGGATGGTCACATGTCCATCTGCATCCTTATGATGCCTTCACAGTCCTTGCTTCCAACCACCTTCCAACAATACCTACACTCAAACATTGAATCAATTCACATGTTTAGTTTATTTCCATAGGGTTTATCTCTAAACAAGAGTTTTAGGAAATCATAACCAAATCATATACACACGTATATTCATAAGCAAGAAGCTACAAGGTAACCGAATACTTATCTGTATTGGATGTCTTCACTTTATTCCACGGGATCCTTCTTTCCTTTACGAGCCTTGGATTACCCGTGAACACAATTATGAATGTTGGGCCAGCACATAGGCTACTCCACAATCATTCGAATAGGCAATGCCAGGCCAGTACGCCGACTGGGTTTATCAATCATTTCCTTTAGCAATATGCTAAGCCAGTGCTCTGACTGGTTTTATTAATTAATTAAGGAATGTTGGGCCAGCATACACGTTGCTTTACAATATCAAGTAGTTAATGGCCAACTAGTCACTCTCTAGACTTATCAAGAACTTTATAGCATTCAACCAGTTACTCCCTGGATTTCTCCATAATTTATATCGCCCACTCATTTACTCTTTGGATTTACCAGTAACTTATAGTTCTTTCAGGGTCTTGCTTTCCTGCAATGACCAAGGTTTCCAACAAATAAATAATAGTGTATCAGCTTAGATGTTAGAAGACTATACCTGAAATCTTCATTATTCCAAACAAGACATAAATGAAAACGAATACTTATCTGTATTGTGTGTTTCCCCTCTGGTCCACAGGGTCTTGCTTCGCTTTGCAAGCCTTGGAATCTCCTATGCACTTGGATGTAGTTAATGCTTAACCAATACACCTTCACGTCGACTGGAATTACCAAGCATTTGGTGGTGCCCAATCAATCCTATACCTGGTTGTCCCTCTCCAGTGCCAAGCCAGCACATTCGTCTGGGTCATCGACCAATGGAATAAAACTCCGCCACCTAACCATTATAGGTCAAGTCTCTACTATGGAGCCATAGGCATCTCAGGGTTTTCAGTCAGTCTTGGCGCCCACCCTCCTACTGCTAACCCAATAGGCATCTCAGGGTTTTCAGTCAGTCTTGGAGTCCGCCCTCCTATTGATGACCCAATAGAGATTTTATGCCTTCACCAATGTCACCACACCTTCCTGCACCATAACTCTTCACACACACATCAACTCTTCATTCATACAAGGACACCACTCCTTCTCTTGTGCAAATCGGTGGTTCCTTTTAGGAACTTTATAGGTGACTTTCTTGACTATAGGTTAACATGGCCCCACTCACATAAGGATGATACCCCTTTTCACTACACAGCTCCCTAGGTTTGTCCATCCCTTCCAGTATTATTTAGTGTGAGCATAGAAAGGTTGCCAATTCCTATACAGTCCTTCTACGTACCCTTCTTCACTTTGCCTCTTAATGTGTAGTACCAATTGGCATCTATGTAGGCTGACAACACAAGAAGGATAAGTAGGCTTATCAGTATTGCTTCTCAAAATTGTATCCGCATTCCATAAAATTCACTATCAAGTATTGAAACACCAAGAATGCGTCCATTCCCTTAGGGTGTAGTCAATATTGACAACCTTATCATGACCCGGCACCAGAAAAGGTGTGCACCCCCTTTCCAATGTGAGCCATGTAGGCCCTAATCATACTCAAGTAGTCTGAAATGATATAAATAAAGTAGAGCATGCTTTGCATATTAACCCTAATAATTTAGACATGCATGTTCTTATCTAGGGTCACAGAATACTCATTCATTTTGTAGATGTATCTTTTCTTCATTTGCAAAGAATGGGGGCTCCCTTCTCTGAGTCAACAGTTCTTCGGTTTGCCACCCCAAATATTTCCACATTCCATAATCCACACATGTTTTTTTGGCGTAGCTTTACCATCTCACTCTCATGGTTTTCCAACATACAGCTCAGCTAAGATGTCATCCTTGAATTATGCAATGGTGTTTCACCTGAAGCATGGGGTCCTTCCCATGGAGTTTGGCTTCTGTAGGTCATCACACATGGTCTTCCTGCAATGTGTCTTCCTGACACATTTGTCAAATAGCCAAACAGTCAGTAGCATTTAACAATAATCATTCAATGGCATTAATAATTAAATTCAAGTATGAATTTGCAATACCGTTCTCTACATAAATTGATTTGCTTAGCCACGAGTCTGTTCTCATATCATTTGGCTCTCGCTCATGGTAGATTCCAATCTTCATCATGGACTTACCCACATTTTCCATGCCCAGAACAATCTACCTGAAATCTGAAACTTCAATCAGCCAAACATGTTGTGAGTATCTATGCATATAATCCTTTCATTGCTACAACAGTCACTGAAGTGATCTCAGAATTATAACACTCAATACTTCAAACACCTTCAGCTGTTAGCATTTGAGGTGCAATGAAATATATGTATATATCTATATATGCATCGTTATCATCAATAAAATTGCAAGACATGGGTACACTATCCATGCAATTTAAATGAATTGTAAGTACTCATTACTTCACATTCCATGCAATCTCTGTCCTTCCATAGAGCACTCTGGTAGCCCATCATCATGTCTACCTTCTTCATGCAATCTTTCTCCTGCATTCATAGTAGCTCATGAAATTCTCTTAGTATTAACAATGGTTCACCATTTCGTCTATTATATAAATGCATTGAAACCTATACATATCACAATCGTGCATTCTCGCAACATGTGCACTTACACATATGCATGCATATTCACAACATTTACATAATATTTTAATGTGCATTCACTCAATGCATAATCCCTCAATACAACTTTGCATCAATCCGCGGATACTATGCATTCCAGCATATTATGGCCTAACCATTCATATGGCATGTACTACCACAACATGACTATAGGTCTTTTCTTTCTTTGGTTATTTAAACTTATAATCCAGCATACACAATGGCATGTTATAATTTCATATGAATGCATTGAGGTTTCTAGGAAATTATAGGGTGTAAGGATCCTTTCCCTCACTTACCCGCACCTCATCATACTCGGTAGATTAACATTCACATTCAGGCCATCAATACCATATGCAAACCAAATCAACATAGTTGAACTTAGTTGAAGGGATCTTAGCAAATCCTCTTTCAACATTCATACAATTAAGCACAAATAACCATTACCTGCATGGCTGTCATTAACATCGTTTGATATTACCTGATCAGTTGGTCTCTTACCAAGGCTTCACAGTTCTTTTTCCAACCTCATGCTCGTAGATTTGTTGCACCATCTTTTCCTCATAAGGTTGTTGGTCATATGCAACAATCATCATCCACGTTCTTAGTCATGCTTCGGTTGTCTTTGGTCCTATAACCATTACAAACATGACTAGTTATTTAACAACCACCATAATCATATTTAAGTGGCTCATTGCATATGCAAAACCTCACTATTCTACCAATATGCAATATCATATATATACACAAGTATTTTTACATGCACTGTGCAATGTTTATCAATATGCCATCTAGTGCATATTCATTTCAGCTATCTAATCTCTTACATTTTCAATCATGCTTCTATGGTCTGATTCATACAACCATTATCAACAACATTACTGGTGATCAACCATAAGCAATACCATTAATGGGCTATTGCATGTGCAACTTTCACTACCTTTACCCATATGCAACATCATGCTTTATGCATAAGCGATTCACATGCACTATGAAATGACTCCTTAATCATGCCCATTAATTCATATGCATTACTCTCTTGCATTTCCAACATCCATATGCCATAATTTTCAACTTGTGAAACTTAGGAAATATAAATAGATTAGTAAGAGAGGAGTGAAGGAATTCCCCCTTTCCAAGCATGACATGGAGTCCCTTCTCCACGTCATAGCTGATCCTTTTCTTGGTTTCCCTACCAAGCACAGAAGGAATCATTAGCTGTCATTTCTCACCAAGTAGCAATTTAATACAAATATAAAACATTCTTAGTTGCTACTTTGCAAGCATGCAATTCCTATGCTATAACAGAAATAGTTAAGGTGAGAAGCTTCCCTCTTTATCAGCATTGTCTTACTTAGCTCCCATAGAATCTTTCTCACCAATGATGACGTCTCAAGGGGACGATGGGGGTCAAGGGGGATTTCCCCCTTATGGCTTCCCTGTTCCACTGCAGGGCGGGTCGAGGGCAGCGCCCTCATTTTTTTTTTGTAATTCCTTCGATTTCACGCAATCTGATGCATAAGTTCAAAGCCATTTTTCTCTTTCGGGCACCTGAAAGCTTCACTGAAAAATTGTTGTATTTTCTCTATTTCGGAGGACTTAGCAATTCTCTTCCGATCCTTTGTGGACAAACTTGTTGAGTTCTTCTGGTCGAGAACTCAACTTTTCCTTCCGTCATTGCGGCGGAACTCGTCAATTCCTTCCGACACTACGACAGAAACTCACCAAATTTTTCCGCCGTTGCGGCGCAAACTCGCCAACTATGTCCATCATTTTGGATGAACTCGCCAAGTTCTTTCGGTTTGGTGAACTTAAAAATTTCCGACCGACCATTTCGGCAAAAACTTGCCAATTCCTTCCATCGTTTCGGCGAAAACTCATGAGTTTTTTTTGCCGTAAACACTTAGAAAAATTTTGAAATTTTTTGGACCAACTCATCGAGTCCTTCTACCATTGCGGACCAATTCATCGATTCCTTCCGCCATTATGGAAAAATTCATCGAGTCCTTCCACCATTGCGGACCAATTCATCGAGTCCTTCCGCCATTGCGAACCAACTCGTCGAGTTCTTCCGCCATTGCAGACCAAAACTCATAACTTTCCGCCGGAGTTTTTTTTTTTCCTTCTTTTTCAGCGAATTTATTGATTCTCTGTTGGTTCGTTGCGGAGCAACTTGCCAAGTTTCGCCGCCAACTTTGGCACAAAATCTCCAGTTCCTTCCGATACAAACTTAGAAAAAATTTCAAAAACACTTAGAGGAATTTTGAAAATCTGAAATTTTCTTAAGGATCAGTTTGAGCAGGAGGAATACTTACCTCTGCCACTGTGATAGATAGCCCATGAAGGCCCAGTGCTGCAACCAATAGCTCTGATACCAAATGTAATGTACCCACCTATCTATCCCATGCAAGGGGGGAACATGGCACTAAAATCTGGGCTTTTATAAAACAACTTAGCCAAATTCATCATAAATAAAAGGTATGGAATTTCAGTAAAATGCATATGTGTGCAGGTGCAAATCAATTAAACATGCACCGCGGAATAAACATCAACCACACACATTTCATACCCATCCAGCATATCAAAATAACCACCAATTTAAACATTGCAGGAGTAAAACACAATAAAATATTCATCTTGATGTAATGTTGTCCCAAACAGCTAGCTATGTTGCTGCAACATTCCACCCAACCATAGGTCTCTGCCCATCCTGTATTCTTTCAGCACTCAGAGACCACCCCCAAGCTAGGCATGATATCTACAAGGAAAAACGAACCCTCAAGCACAGCACAGCCCAAAGCAATGGATACCCATCTCAGCCCCAACATTCTTTTACACACAACAACTCAAAAATGGGCATGGATACACATTTCAACAATGGGTTTCACAGGATAGGGTCTATGGGTTTTCCCCAAAATGTAGGCATACCAAAAACAGACTGTGGGAAGAGGGAATCAACCCCAGGGAAGAAAACCGATTTGTCCCACATATGTATGAGCATTCAGTGGGCCAAACGGCCTCAATAAAACCCCAAATCGTTTTCCCTTTCTTCCCCACTGTTAGCCACAACAAAAACGCCCTTCCCAGCTAGGATAATGAAGGAAAACACAACAAACCCTGGAGAAAAATGCCCAGGTAGCTCTCCACTTGCGAGGGAGCAAGACTGATGGTTGAATAATGGCTTGGGGAGCAATTTCGTGGCCCTTTTCTTGACCAAGAATCCAAACACGAAAATCTAGGAAGGGTGGCTTGCCCATACTCAAATTTGGACAACCATACCTCCCATTCCCTAAGGCATTAACTACCTTAACCAATTCTTGGGAGAAATGAATGATTGGGTACAAAATTCAGCATGGGTAGTTGAGGGTTTGATGGGTTCTCTCATTGACACTTGGCCTGACTTGATTGGCTCAAGGGTTTGAATATTTCCCTCCCAATTGCCTTGTAACATCATGCCCCCATCTCTTGTTACATTGCATAGCTACTTGTGGGCTTTTATATTAAAATGCATATTTACAATTCCCATGGTTCACTAGCACATGGGTAGCATAATATCAAATACTTTCCTCTTCTAGATCGAGCATTCACTAGCAGAGCGTTGGCCTTGATCTCCACGCTAGGAATCATACATAATATGCATACATTGCTTACATTATAGCCCAAAATATTACAAGGCTCCAAAATGGGGGACATTACATCCTAGAAGTCAAGCCCATCAAAACCTTTTTCTTACTTAGTTTCCTAGAACGAAGCCTTTTGTTTTCTTCCTTTGAGTCTGCTTTTGTTTTTGCCTAGGTAAAACTCACGCTTTTGTGCCGCAACGGCGGTAAAACTCAGCAAGTTTGGCCGCAACGACGGTAAGAATGGATAAGTGAAACCAAACGGCGAAGGAACTCGGCCAGTTCCACCGCAACGGCGGAGGATCTCGCCAAGTCCTTCCGCAACGGCGGTTCACTATGCTAAGGTTTTTAAGCCTTCTTCTTTTTCGGATGGACTCACTGGGTTCCGCCGCAATGAGAGGAAATTTTTATTATGTATTTAGCCGCATTGTTTCAAAATAACTTCACCAGTTCCTCCAGAGTCCTTCAGCCAAACCCACTCAATCTGTCCGCAACGGCGCCAGAACTCAGTTAAATCACCCAAGACATGGCCTTGGGATTTCCTTACGGCAAAGTTCCCTGTTTCATTTGCGGATGGACTCAGCCAATCCTGCCGCAATGGCGATCCAAACTCATGAGTTTTCGTCACAACCATCGGGTGAGTTGGTCGGGTTTGTCCGATTTTGATGGTCACATTTAATGTCAAGCATGTCGATTTGACCCATCCGTACTCGCCATAACCCCGTTTTAAATGCCCACACGCATCAAGTTGCTATAAGTAGGGTTTGGACGATGTTGGGTTTCTTTATTTTCATTGGTTTAAGGTGTGTTTGAAACCCCATTGGTGGCCGCGTTCAGCTATTTCACACAGCCAACCTTACAGCATTGTCGCTATCCCTTTTTCCAATCACTTTCCACCAGGTATGTTAATTTCTTAATCACATTTTAACTAATTTAGTACTCATCGGATTGTTCATTTTCGATCTCCCAAATTGAGTGCCGTAGTCATTTGCGTAATCCTTACCTGAGCCTTTTAGACTGTGTGGTTCCACCCATTCTCATCATAGCCAAGAGTTGACCCACATTCCTATCTAGCTAAATATGTCCGGGTCAGCTCCATTTTCCTAGACCATATACACTCAAAGTTACTTGGGCCATAATCACCTATCACGCATTTTGTTAAAAAGGTCCTGGGCGTGCCTTTTTTCCATTTTTGAAATCACTAGCGTTGTTGAGTCAAAGCCGGTTTCGTCTACCCTTTCAAGAAAATCATTTGTGTTTTTGTTCCACGACGAATCTTCACTCCATATCTATATTATGGAACATATTGTTGTCATGGGAATTTAGTATTACTATTTCCTAAATACGCTTAAGCCATAATGTTATATTCATAATGCTGGTATAAATTATTCAATGTTGCGTTATAATTTATCTTATATACTTATGCATGGTCATCGCAGGGTTAAGTTAAGATGCCTAAAGGTGGAAAAAGGAAGGCTAAGACGACCGGGCCAGAAGCGGCTGGCAATGATGTAAGAGTGGAAACTCTATTTGAAGATATCAAGTCTACTATGGGCGTTCCTCCAGAAATCAAATGGGGTGACGTATACCGCATGATAAGAGACCAGGACATCCTAGAGGCACTCCTAGAGGAAGGATATTTGTACCAAAACATTAGGAGCTCCGGCATATCTAAAGCAGCTACGCGTCCAGAACTCTTCCCTTGCTCAGAAGTAGTTGGATGGATCCTGCAGCATGAAAATGTTGAGTCATTTTCGATAGAAAGCGTGAACAATTTGCATCGTTTCATCCAGCTTACATAGTGGGGGCTTACAAGTTACCTCATGCTCAGCAGCAGTTAAACGACGAATGGTTAAGCCAACTCAAAATGGATAATTTGGAGATGGCTAGAAAACTGCTAATCACAGGCAAGAAGATAAGGAAGAAGGAGAGTGATGAGTACGAGGTCCAAAACCTAAGGCCTCCTTTCAGGATGATTTCCCTCATGCTAAGCAGGATCTTTGGCAGGCATGAAGGGACTATTTTTAGACTCTAGTGGGTCCCCATAATCCATTATGTGGCATTCAGAGGAACTGTTTTTAATTGGGCAACAATCCTCTCGGATAGTCTGTCATCATCCATAGTTAATAGACTGCATTTTGTCGAAACTTCCTTTCCCAAATTTGGGTTGCCTTTGGGACCAAGCAAACACCCCAGTGTTCACTGCCTACAAGATACTTTGGTCCCAGAATTACAGGTGGAGCTACAAGCTTATTTTATGAAGAATTCATCATACCTTTATACGAGCTGATGTTTAACGAAGAACCCAATTGCTTGTCTGAGAATGCCATGCAAGTCATGGAGAACTACGGTGACTTCTATTTTTCGGAGGAGGGTACTTATATAAGGATGTATGGAGGCTCCAAGCCCCCATATATCCTACCCAGGTATGCTACTAATTACATAGTCCACAAGGAGGCAATAAGACAGGTTTTTCTTGACGCAGTTGGTGGTAACTTGTATAGGTCAAAGAATGCTTCTTTTCCTCCTTTGCCTTTTTATGTTGGGGCTTACAAGTTCTCAAATATTGCGTTGGCTGAATATTTTATTGCAGAGTTGAAGGACTTTCACTTCGGTGAAAGGCTCTTCCAAAGGAATGACAGACGAGGCAAGGCTGCAGAACATTGTAGGGAAATTCGTGCTCATTTTTTAGTACGCTCACTACTATGATGAAGACGAAGAAGTATATAGAGGGGTCAGTAACATGAACGAATTACAAATTTTTTGTCTCAGTATGGGCGGAGCCAGTTGTAGCTCCACCACTATTCCCCTTGATGCAAAAGAAGCAGAACAGCGGAAAGAAAGGGAATCATCAGAAGCCGTTGAAGCCCTTTCCAAAGCGGATCAAAGGCTTAAGGAAGAAGCTAAGAAAATCCAAAGAGAAGCTGATGAAAGAGAAAATAAATCAAAGAAAGATGAGATTCGAGAAAGAGAATCTCAAAGAGTCCAAGAGGAAGAGAGAATCAGGTTGGAAGAAATTGCCAAGCTGGAAGAAAATGAGAGACAAAGGAAAGCGGAAGAGGAGGAGGCTCAGAAAAGGACAGAAGAGGAAATCAAATCCAGGGAGGATGTTGAACCAAAGATCCCAAACTTACAAGACATGGATACAGACCTCCCCATGAGAGAACCCCCGCTTCTCCCTTTTACACCATTGAGGAATAGTATGGTGTCCTAATGGGACAAGTTTGTTTATAACAAAAAGAGAAAATCCATGTCAAGGAAACAATGACTAGTATGAAGAGACCTTTCCAGTCAAATATTGTCACCAAGCATGAAACCACAGTCATGCAAGGCACCCAGAATGCTCCTGGACTCCTAGCATCTATCTCTGTAGCTTCTGTTAAAGCAACTGCAGACAATGTCCACAAGTTGGTGGCCAAGTTAGAATTAGAGAAGAAGAAAGCTTTCCATTTGCAACAAACTCTAGTCAAAGAACAAAATTATAAGAATTTGATGGTTAAGAAGTGTGACACCCTTGTCTCAGAAAAAGGAGAACTAAGCAGAAGATTTCAGCATCTAGAAGCTGAAAAGAGAGCTTTGGTAATACAAATAAGGGCCCTAAAAGGAGAGAAGAACGACCGAGAGGGTAAAAAGTTACAACTAGAATCCGAGAAATTTGATACTACTCAGCAGATAGATGATTTGAAAGAAAATATAGAAAAGTTGGAAGAAGGTAAGGAATTGCTGGAACAACAATTAGAACTCGCAGCCAACAAGGTTGGTGATCTGAGTCCCTTTCATTAGCAGTCGTGTGAAACATTAAAGAAAATCCATGGAATTCAGGACCTCATAACAGAAGAAGTCTACAAGCTAGAGGTAGTAGTAGCCAGGGTCAAAGAGATCAATGCTAAAGCCACCAGGCTCAGGAGGAAATATGCACACATTAGTGAGGACATTAAAAAGCATATTGAGTGGAGAGAAGGAAAGTCAGGGTTCCCTGCGAACCTCCCTCTTAAATCCGTCTCTTAATTCAAGGCAGATGCGCATCATCTTTTAGTGTTTTTCAAAGATTGTGGGGTGAAGTTGAACGTTGTATCCCAAGTCACCCTTGAACAATGTAGAAATTTCTATCTTAAGATATGAACCGCCCAAGAAAATTGTCAGATGGTGATGCCCCAAGACATAGAAGACTTTCCAGATAAAGCCCAACGCTTGTCTGAGCTACGGGACGAGTTAAGTGCAGAAATGGACTATGTAAAGAAAGTGGACATGTTAACCGCGGAAGATCTCCACCACTGTGTCGACCAGGCAGTTGTTCACGCACATCTCCTCATAGAAAACCTCTAGGTTACAACAACAAAATTTATCATTCTTGAAGAAGAGCTTTCCAAGCATGAGGTATCTCTGAAAATTATGCTCCCTATGCCTGCCAACAACATCATCAGAGAAACCAACCTCTGGGTAAAACATATAGCAGAAGGAGACAAAGCATCAACAATAGAGGAAAAGCAGACACAAGTTTAAGCAGAAGATCCAATGTTATTAGAAGCACCGGCTGTGGCAAATGCACCAGCTCAGGGTTAATATTGTTTATATTTGCTAATGAAAGGCCAAAGTGCTTTTTCTTTTTGCCTGTGTATCTTTTAAATATTAAAAGGACAGCTGGAGTTTTCCTCTCGTCCTTCTTTTGTAATATTTCTAGGACCTTTTTTGTAAATGGACGCTATAGACAAATTAGAAGAATCGAAGAGGTTAGGGTACACTTGGCAGCTCTTGGAGCAATTTGTAAAGCTTTATATAGATGATCAAAGAGTAGTACATGGACTTTTGGCAGGTGAAAGGACACTCTTTTTGTGTACGCGAACTATTTTTGCTACATGAATAGAAAATCGTTTTGGCCTGTGGAAGCCGGCCCAGCATTTTTCTTAAGATGGTGTTGGATAATTGCTGAACTATTTCTGCATCTTTCATACATATTCTATGAGATCTTTCCTAGCTATTGTGAATTATTTCTCTGTTATGAATAATTTTATTTCTTTTGCAGAATTTATGTGTTAAATGAGTAATGAGATGTGCTAATCAATCAAAGCTATCTTTGATATCTTTTACTTTCTGCTGCAACTGCATCTTTATGATTAAATGGCTATCTGTGATATCTTTAGATGTGTCTTTCAGTTTATTGCTCACACTTTCAGTTTGCTCCTTGCAAGGATAGCTTAGATTTGCTTAAAATAGTGTAGATTCGATTTGTTTTGTTACATGCATTTATATTAGAAGCACTTGCATATCATCTTTAGATAAAATAAAATAAAATAACGGTGGACCGAGCCGCAACCGGTGAAAACAAACAAATGTTTAATCTTACACGGTAGCTGGGTTGTTAACTGAACGGATTCCCCACACCAAACAGTGAATGATCTAATTGGGCTTGCTTACTGGGGAGAATCCCTTGTTGATTGATGCTACGATTTTTTAGGCATCAACATTTTTGGTGCTAGAAGGAGGGCCACTAGTGCATGGATGGCAGAAGAGATCCTTTTGTTAATGAAAATCCTACTAAAAACCCACCTGAAACAACTATCCCAGACATCTCCGAGATGGAATCAAGAAATCAAGAAAACTCCAATTCTGAAATAGCACAGCAAGAAACATTGTATGCTGTCCCTTTTGAAGAAGTAAATTGTTTCAGAAGACACACCCGCTCTTACGTTAGAATTCTTGGAGGGTTAACCACTATCCCTTTGCTTCCTAGAAAAAGAGCTCCTAGGAAAGGGACCCAATACACAAGAGACTCCGTTTTAGTTCAAATTCTAGAAGAATTATTGGATTTATCTTTCGAAGAAATCACTGAACCTTTTAATGAAGTCAGACCCAAAACTCCTACAAATCAAGAAAGGCCAAATACTCCACAGCATACTCCCCGAAATACTCTGCCGCATACTCCTCAAAATTCCCCACTGCATACACCACCCCATTCCCCACCAAGAGTCATGGTTGTGCCTACATGGAGAGAAAGAGGAGCATTAAATCTAATTCGACCATTCCATGATTTCCCTAAGAATCCAGAAAAGGTCTTGCCGAAGTATGATCCCGGGAAAGGAATCTCTGCTGAGGATCATCTTAAGAGCTTTTATTTAGCTTTGAATATTCTTAATGTAGAGCACGAAGATGTAGTCTTCCTCCTTTTCCCTTATACTTTTGAACCCAAAGTATCTTCTTGGTACTTTAGCCTACAAGCTAGCTCAATAGCAAGCTGGGAAGATTTTGAAAAATATTTTTTGAAGAAATATGGAAATCAGAAAACTCTAGCTACTCTTATGAAAGAATTGTTATCTATGAGAATGGAGAATAAAGAGAAAGTTCAAGAGTTTAATCAAAGATTTACAACATTGTTAAATAACTTTAGTGACGCAACAAATCCTGCTGAAGAATGTTTAGTGGAATATTATACAACAGCTCTTAAACGCCCTTTAGCAATGTTTGTAAAAAGAATGAAGAAGAATACCCTGATCGAAAACTTCGAAGAAGCCAAGAAGGTGGAAGAGGAAGCAGACAGTATTGCTAAACATTCTCTTGACCTAGAAGCAAAGCCAACAACTGTTAAGAAGCCTTTTTTGTTAACTAAAGATAAAGAAGAACCAACAACCGATCTAGAAAGTGTGATAAAATGATGCAAAAGCTTTCTAATAAAATTGTTGATCTAGAGGAAAAAGTTAGGGTTGAATTATGTTTCCCAACCTCTGGTTAAGATAAGACAAAAGAACGACATGGGATGGGAGAGATCAGAGAGCGGAGAAGTAGCGAAACCCTAGCTCTGTGGGGTGGTGAATTTGGAGCTTCACAGCTCCAGGGTTCGGGGGTTGGGTCTGGCTTGAACACGAGCCTAGCTGTGAAAAATCAATTGAATCGAGCTTGGGGCTGTATCCCCAGGTTTCCATATGGGGACGAGCTCCCCCCCCCGTGGCCGCCGCCAATAGGTCTACCGACGGATAGTTCAGTGGAGTTTCAGGATACGTTTGGGAAGGGAACCAAACAGAGAATGGGACCAGGAGGTTTCCTTCCCAGATCTCTGAAAATCCCAGCTATGCAAATCAAATTAGACAAGATCCATGAGCGAATAGAAGAATGGCGCGAAAAATCCCTAATTGGGAAGTTTGTGGGAATTGGTCCGAAAGAACGAGATCTGGTAAATTGGATCAATTCCACCTAGAAACCCAAGGGCCATTACGATCTCCAATTAGGTGTCAAAGGGTTTTTCACCATTATTTTCTCTAATGTAGAAGATCGGGATCGAATTTTGGAAGCCCATACTTCTTTTTCTCAGCTGGGTTATACCTTAGACCTTGGAAGAAAAGGTTTAACCCTGAAACTCAGGATGTGATAGTTGCCCCAGTATGGATCAGGCTTTTTCCCTTCCCTGTGAATACTGGGATCTGGGGACTCTTCAAGATATCGGAAATACTCTGGGTGAATTTGTCAAAATTGCGGACCAGACTAAAGAGCAGCGTTACACAGCATATGCCCGGATATGTGTTTACATGGATCTATCAAAGGATCTTCCTTAAGCAATCAGTTTAAACTGGGAGGACAAGGAATGGGTTCAACCTTTGGATTACGAGCAACTCCCTTTTCATTGTCGTCAGTGTCATGCCTATGGCCATCTGGGTAGGAATTTCCCACAGGTAAGATTTCCCCCCCCCCTCCCCCCCAAAAAGTGGCCTGGTAGGTGATATGGACAAGGAAGGTTTTCCCAAGTTTGTAATAGGAGAAGAAATAAGACGGCAGGACATAATAAGATGGTGAAGGAGATCCCAGGGAAGGGGATCGAATCATCCAATCCGTTCCAGATTTTGGAGGATCATCAAGAAGATGGGACAATTGTTAAGAATAAAGGCAAAGCAAAAGTTGATCCCATGGAAGGAGTAATCGAGGAAAGCAGGAAAGTTCAAGATGAGATAGATCTTGCAGAACCAATGGCGGAGGATGACAAGGATGATATGGAGCTTGGAGAATTAAATCTTGATGAGATTGAGAGGGAATGGGACAAGAAAGGGAAAGGTTATGTCATGAGATAACAACTGGAGCTTCTCAAGGAAGCTATCATCAGCGCTAAAGTCCCTCGACAATTAGGTATTGCCTCTGATGCTCAGAAAGGCAATAAAAGGAAACCTCTAGAGGAAGACCTAAAAAGAGGTAGAAAGACAAATAAGCAGAGGATTGCTGAGATAGGAGCAAAGCTAGTTGAGTCTGGCTAGTATCCCACGATACTGGAAACCTTTTCTAAAGTCAATAAAGCTACTCAATGATGTTGATATCATGGAACATTAGAGGGTGCAATCACCCCAGGAAGGTCAAAACTTTGGCCAGAAAGATCAAGCAGGAAAAACCAGATATACTCTTTATCCAAGAAACAAAGTGCAGTTCTCTTGTCTTGGAGCAAATAAAGCAGAAAATTTGGAAAGGAAGTGAGTTTATGGCCATTGATGCCACTGGATTTGCAGGAGGCATGGGGATTTTTTGGTAGCCTGATGCAGTGGGTCTGTCTGATTGGTGGTCTAACTGCTTCTCCTTGAGTGCCATGTTCAAAGATCGAGCGTCTGGCTCTTCTGGTAGTCTTGTTAATGTTTATGGGCCAAGCGCATTCCCTCAAAAAAGGGCTTTTCTCCAGCAGTTAGCATGGCTGCGAGACCAAGCCTTTTTTGGTTCCTATATAATTGGGGGAGATTTTAATCTAATCGCATCCCTGGAGGAAAAAAAAGGAGGAAGGAGAAACCTGGATAAATACCAGGAAGCTTTTGGGGACTTCATTACCCAAGGCCCTTTCATTGATCTTGAGATGGGAAATGGGTTGTATACATGGAACAATAAGAGAGGGGGTACCCACCTGGTGGCCTTATCAATTGACATATTTTTTACCACAGAAGATATGGTCAGAAATGGAGGCGAGGCCCACATCGTTGTCCTAATGGAGGCTGGCTCTGATCATTGGCCCATTTGCCTCCAATGGGAAGGCTCCAATGCCTCCCGTTTCAAACCTTTTAGGTTTGAACAATTCTGGCTAGAACATAAATACTTCAAGGATCTGGTGGGACAGTGGTGGCAGGAGATTGTCCCTCCAAGGGGGACAGGGATGTTTCAGTTCCAACAGAAACTAAAAGCATTAAAAGTCAAAATCAAGGAATGGAACAAGTTAGACTTTGGGAATATCTTTTAGGACAAGACTAGGGTGATTGCTGACTTGGAGATGGTGCAACGTCAAGGCATGGAAGCAGGATGGACAGATGAGCTAAAAGAACAAGAGTTCAATCTGTTGACTCAACTTGAAGCTCGTGAAAAACAGGAAGAGATTTTCCGGAAGCAAAAATCTAGGATTCAATGGCTTCAGGAAGGAGAGAGGAACACAAAATTTTTCCATAATTCAGTGGCCCACAACTGCCATAAATCAAAAATTTACAAACTGCGAAAAGCTGATGGGACCCAGGCTAAGTCTCGGCAGGAGATTGAAGATGAACTTGTCATCAATTTTTCGGATATTCTCAGCGAGGATCGTGTGGATCGCAGCCCTGCTATTTCTAGGATCACCAGGCACATCCCTAGATTGGTTACAAATGAGTACAATGAGCTTCTAAATAAACCGGTTTCTATGCAGGAGGTCTAGGAAGATATGCAGTAGATGGCTCTTGGAAAATCCCTTGGCCCAGATGGGTTCACCACTATTTTTTTTCATTTCTTTTGGGATATTATTAAGCAAGAAGTTGCTGACATAGTGGAAGAATCTCGCAGAAGTGGGGGGGGGGGGTTCTGAAGGCATTCAATGCCACCTTCCTTGCCTTAATTCCCAAGGAAGATGGGGCGGAGGTGCCTAACAAGTTTCGCCCGATTGCTTTATGAAATGTTATCAAAAGATCATTACCAAGGTAGTTTCTAATCGTCTGAAGCCCCTCCTCCCTATCTTGATTAGCCCAGAATAGTCGGGTTTTTTTGAGGGCAGGCAGATCCTGGATGGAATTATTCTAGCCCATGAAACCATTCATTCCCTGTAATCGACCAAAAAACCGGGTATGCTAATCAAACTTGACATCGCCAAAGCATATGATAAATTAAATTGGAAATATATGCGTGGAGTGTTTGAGGCTTATGGCTTTGGTGATGACTGGATGAGCTGGGTTCTGAATCTCATCACTACCCCCTTTTTTTCCATCCTTCTCAATGGCTCCCCCACTAGGCCTATTCAATCCTCTCGTGGCATTAGGCAGGGTGATCCTCTGTCCCCTTTCCTCTTCATCCTTATGGCAGAAGGGCTAAGACGCCTCATTCAAGCTCATGCGGTGGAAGGTGAAATTCGTGGTCTGTACCTCCATGTTGGTTTGAAAAAACAAACCCACCAACAATTCATTGATGATACTATGCTCATGGAGCACCCTTCAGTCCAAGAAGCCCATGCCTTTAAAAAAAGTCTCAATCTTTTTTCCAAGGCCTCTGTGCTTGAAGTCAATCCTGATAAATCCCAGGTATTCTTTTTTAACACCCCCATTGTTAATCAATGTAATATCTTGCGCATCCTCAATTTCTCCAAAGGCTCCCTTCCCACAAAATTTTTCGGAGCACCTCTCTCTGAGGGCTCCTTAGGGGGATTTCTTGGCATGATCTTTTGAACTGTATAAAGAATAGATTGCATAATTGGATTAGTAGACACCTTAACCTTCCTAGTAGGCTTATTCTAGTAAAGTCTGTCCTACAGGCCATGCCTATTTACTTTTTTTCTCTTTTATCAACTCCTAAGTCGGTTCTCACAGAAATCAGAGGTATCCAGCGTAATTTCTTATGGGGTGGTCAGGAGTCCAAGTCTAAATTTTCCCTAATTAGATGGGATGTCTTATGCCAGCCTAAGGACAAGGGAGGATTAGGACTTCGCAATCCTGAAGTTGTCAATGATATACAAGGTGCTAAGTTGTGGTGGCACTGGTGTAATCACAATAAGGAGCCATGGGAAAAACTGTGGCAAGTCAAGTATGCTAGGACCCATTCTTCCAACCAATTAATTCGTTTCAATGCAGATGTCGAAGGATCCCACATTTGGAGGAAAGCTCTGAGAGGGAGGAAAATGGTCCAAGATCATAACTTCTGGGAAATTGGAGACGGGGAGTCATCCAACTTCTGGGATGACTCGTGGAATCAATTCCCGAAACTTGGGATCAATCAGCAGTGGTAGGATATCAGGAACCAAAGTTTGATGGAAGGGAAATCGAAGGTGTGTCACTTTTGCTCTAATACACCTGGGGATTTCAATAGAACTTGGTTGGACCAACAATGGTGGAATGGTCTCACTAATAACGAAGACGACCAAGCTATTGGAGAAATCCTTCAAGAACAATATATCCGAAAAAGAACTGGCCCTGACAAGCTTCGCTGGGATTATCGGCAAAAAGGGGTTTTTAGTATCAAGGAATCCTATGACATCCATACAAATAGAGAAGATGACGGTAATAGCCCTTGGGATAAGATTTGGAAAATGAACCCATTTGTGAAGAACCTGCAATAATTAATTAATGAAAACAAATGAGATAGCAGAAATAATAGAACTCAGAATCACATTTATATTGATCGCAGGCCACTTCGAGGGGGCAACCTCCTTTGAGCAAGCTCAATACAAATAACTTCATGGTACCTTCATTGGTCTCAACACAAACTTATATACTAAGTCTAGGCGCCAATACCATGGGTCAATACCATGTGTCAATACAAACCATGGGCCAATACAAAATATGGATCAACAATTACTACGGGACGACTTACAAAGCATATGCGTCCAACAACAATAATACAAACTATGAATCAACAAATACTACGAGACGACTTACAAAGCATATGCGTCCAACAACAATATACTAATAAAGTAAATAGAAGGGTTCACATGGGTTCCTAACATCCCCTCTCCCTTAGAAAAAGCTTTGTCCTCAAAGTTTTAGATGTGGAAATTGATGCAGAATCTGAAGGAGTGGTTCCCTTGTAGCATCCTCACGTTGCATTCCAGCCCACTGACGCATTTTGAGTTTTAGGGAGGATTGCTTGGAAGGCTGTAGATGAAGAAGGACCATATCAGCTGTGTGAAAAGTGCGCTCAGAACGATGCTGATCGGCTTGTTGTTTCAATCGAATTCTTTCCATGTGAAGATTGTCCTGTAGAATGAGAAGAATCTGATTGCGGTTTCGAAGAACCGAGTCAATTGCGTGAACTGGGGAGCTGCTGAGCGTGTATGGAAGAAGAACTGGCGGTGCCTATCCATAAATTGCTTCATATGGTGTCCTTTTATATGGGGTATTGTACCACTAGAGCGCTTCTAAGAAATCCATAGAAATAGTTGTCCACATCTGTGTAGGGATGGGAAAGGTTTGGAGTAGTCCCAAAAGGAGTGTCATTTCACCCTTGTTGACCTTGAAAGCATCACACTCAACCACCATCTGGTGAATTTTCATTTTCAGTCCCTTCCAAAAGAAGTTACATTGTTCCCGGTCATAGGTTTTGAGGAACCCAGAGTGCCATGCCGATGAAGAAGCATGGAGTTCATAGAAGAGATAGCCTTGTTGAACAGATTGCAACCAATTTGGAACAAGCAGAGAAATAGTTGTAAGAGAAACTGGGTCATCAAATTTGTGAGAAGGAGCATCTGCCACCATATTATCCTTACCCTTCTTGTAAGTGATCGCATAGTCATAATGCATGAGTTGGATAACCCATTTTTGGTGTGCTGGGGAGGAGACCCATTGTTCCAGAAAATGTTCCAGACTCTGGAGATCAGTCTTGATGCAGAAAGAATTCCCTAAAAGGGATGGCTGCCACTTTTGTACTGCATGTAAAATAGCCATCATTTCCTGCTGAGATGTAGATGCGGCTAAATGCTTACCGGAAAGGTCTCTTGAAGGCGCCAAGCCCACTGGTGCAACAAAGACACCTGCATATCTATCCAAGGAAGAAGTGGAGACCGTTGGTGGTTGTGTCTGAATGGAATGGAGCTGAGCGATAACACCATCTGAATTCTTCTTAAGGATATTTTCCAGGCGATGTGAACTAATGATGTGGAGAGACCCTGGTTGTAAGCCCATAAATTTGTGTTGTCTTCCATTGAATGAAAACTGCATCCAAAGTTCATCAAAATCCCATAAGATGGGGCCAAGTGTGCGTAACCATTGAACGCCAAAAACCACATCACATCCACCTAAGGATAAGGCAAACATGTCATATCACAGGTTATAATCTTCCAGAGAGATACGCACATTGTGACACTTTCCCTTGCAAGGTAAGGTGCCCCCATTAGCAACCATGACTTCAAAGTTGGAGCAAGGATGGACAAAAAAATCAGCATGTTTGGCAATCTGAGGGTCAATGAAGTTATGAGTGTTACCATAATCAATGAGTATTGTAAGAGGAAGCTTCTTCAAGTAACCCCTGACCCGCATTATTTGGGGGGTGGTGAGGCTAGATAAAGCATGGAGAGATATCTATGGGTGGTCTTCCTAAGATGGGAAGTCAATAGGTGGCTCTTGAATGTTGACCTGATCATGCAGTGTATCTGGAGCTTCTTTACGAACTTCAGAGGTGGGTGGAGAATCCACATCCAAGAGATAGAGCTTTTGTTGAACACATCTATGTCCCCGAGTGAATTTTTCATCACAATTATAACAAAGCCCTTTTTCTCTGTGTGCCTGCATCTCTGTTTCGGACAAATACTTGATACGAGTTGGTCGAGGAGTTGGTGGGATGGGAGGTTGTTGAGAACCCATATTTTGGAAGGGAAAAAAAGTGGGTTGGGAGCATTGTTGGACATCAATCTTGTCTTCTGCAAACTTAGCCAACCCCAGGGCTTCCATCATTTTGTTGGGACAGAACATTTTGACCTCTGGGCGGATTTCATCCTTAAGACCACTGATAAAACAACTCCTGTAGAAGGCATCAGACAATCCTTCTGTGTGGTTGGCTAGTTTTTCAAATTCTTTTTGATACTCTCTCACAGTGCCAATTTGGCAAAGTTTAGTGAGTGCTCCGGTGAAGTCATCAAAAGTACTAGGACCAAATTGTTGCAAAAGGAGTTGGCAAAAATCTGTCCATTTTGGCTCGTCATGAGCCTTGATGTACCAACGGTACCATTGAAGGGCTTCCTGTTCCAAATGAAAGGATGCAAGTGGAACTTTTTGGACATCAAAAGTATTATGCAGATTGAAATATTGTTCTGCACGATAGATCCATCTAGTCGGATCAATACCATTAAAGCGAGGAAATTCAAGCTTCGGACTACGGAAAGTGCTGGAAGAAGAGAACCCATTGGCTGTAGAAGATTCTTGATGTCGGTTATTGTTCATGGCTGAATGCTGAAGATGGAGGCTGAGAAATTTTTCATCCAGATCTTGGAGTTTGGTTTGGATGGCTGCAAGTGCTTCCTCCATGGTGTTTTGCTCCTGCGTGGGTGACAACCATAACCAGGAGTGTTTTTTTTTTTTGGGGGGGGGGGGAATGGATAGAAAAACACAAACAAAATCTTATTTAGTAAAGGGAAATTTGGATTTGGGAAAAACTCGGATGGGTAATTGGGGTCTGACTAGGTTTTGGACACTTTCTGATGGATAGGGAAGCAAAAAATGGGGATTTCAGAAGCGGGGTGAAAGAATGAGAAATTTTTTCAAAGAGGGGCAAAGAAGCAGAAATAGGGAATGAACACAGTGGAAAAATTTGGAGCGAGTGGGTGAAAATTGAAGAATTTATGGAAAACCCTAAAAATAGACAAATGTGAGATTTCTGGCTTTGGGAAGTAGAATCTGGGATAGGGTCCTCAGGAATGAAATATGTAGAATGGGATTGCAGGGGTGTCCAGGAAGTTTCAAGGGAAATAGACTTAAAACAAGGGAGATATGGCGAAAAAATGGTTTTTTTTTTTTTTTTTTTTTCAAGAATGGATTTGCAACGACGCGGAAGGGATCGGCAACAGTGGATCTGAAACAGCGCCGAATGGATAAGAAACGAATGGATCTGAAATGACTTTCAGAATAGATCTGAAATGGTTGGATCTGGAACTACTGTCAGAATGGATCTGAAACGGCTGGATCTGAAATGGATCGGAATGGATCTGAAAAGGTTGGATTGGAAACGGTTTGGAATGGATCTGAAATGACGCGGAAGTGATCGACAACAGTTCAGATGAAAATAGATATCGACCCCAGGTATGTGCAGCTTCATATCGATTCAGGGGATTCACTCAGCCACCAATGTTGTCTGATGGCTTGCATATTGGGGCAGTACCCCTCAATCCACTGCTAAGGTAAAACTGATAACTGCTTTGCCAGAAACGACAACTCTTGGTTTACCTCACTGGTGGGAACTAGTCAATCAGGTAGGGGTCGTTGCCCTTTTCGTTGGCAGGTCCTCTCAATGGGCCAACTACTTCGGGGTTCCTGTGGCACTCCTCACAGTGATTTTTAGGGATTATGCCCAAGTACTTCCCACAGTTAAGCGGATAGGGATTATTCCCAAATCTGAAGCTGCAACAGATGTGAAAAAAAAACTTTTGACAGAAATTTCACCCAACGAGCCCAAGAAAGTTCTCTGATACCAGATGTGAAGAACCTGCAATAATTAATTAATGAAAACACATGAGATAGCAGAAATAATAGAACTCATAATCACTTTTATATTGATTGCAGGCCACTTTGAGGGAGCAACCTCCTTTGAGCAAGCTCAATACAAATAACTTTAGGGTACCTTCATTGGTATCAACACAAACTTATATACTAAGTCTAGGCGCCAATACCATGGGTCAATACCATGTGTCAATACAAACCATGGGCCAATACAAAATATGGATCAACAATTACTACGGGATGAATTACAAGGCATATGCGTCCAACAACAATAATACAAACTATGGATCAACGAATACTACAGGACGACTTACAAAGCATATGCATCCAACAACAATATAGTAATAAAGTAAATAGAAGGGTTGACATCGGTTCCTAACACCATGGCCAAAAACAACTATTTTCTGTTGGTTGGTGATTTGGAAAAGAGTCCTGACAGGGGAGAACCTTAAAAAAGGGGGAATCCAAGGACCATCTTGCTGCCAGCTATGCAAGAATAGTGAGGAAACTCTCAACCACCTGCTAGACGAGTGCGAGTTTTCCTCTTTCCTTTGGGACAAAGGAGCCATGATCTTTCGAAGGAGTGATCGGGCTCATGGTCAACCGGGGCTATCACTCCGCAATTGGGATGCCAAAGCTTTTAATAACCCCATTATTGCGTTCATTTGGCAAATGTTCCCTGGCATGCTTTGCTGGAATTTGTGGAAAGAGAGAAACGGAAGGATTTTCAGGGACAAAAGTCAGAGCAAGGAAGTGGTTTGGGATACGTTGGTTCGCAACATCCAGGTGACCGTTCGTAGTCGCTAATGGAATGATGAGGACAAAAATATCATGGAGGGAGATATGCTCATTGCCAATGGCTGGTCCCTAGGTAAAGAGGACCTTCTTGGGCTCCGCAAATGAGACAAACTTTGCAAACCTTCTAGCCCTAAATTTTGGTCCCCTCCTGCTCAGGCATTTTTTAAGATAAATTTCAATGGGGCCTTGCGAGGTAATCCAGGGAATGCTGGTTTTGGAGGGGTTTGTAGAAATGCAAAGGGATAAGTTCTTCAGGTGTTTTTTGGTCACTTGGGCCAAGACACGAATAACTCAGCTGAGTTGGATGGGATTTTCTTCGGCCTGCAGATAATAATCCATGACATTTTTTTCCCTGCCATTCTCAAGGGGGACTCGATCATCATCATCCAAATGGCTAGAGGTATGGCACAAGGAAAATTGACAAAACATGTTACGTCCAGTTGGCGACTTTCGCACCGCTTGGATGCTCTGCACCACCTTATCCAATCTCATAGCCAGCTGTCCTTTCTCCACGTCAGATAGGAAGCCAATAAAGTGGTTGATTTTTTGGCTAACCTTGGGGTGGATAGGAGAGGAGGCCATGTGGTGGGAAATATGGCGGATTTTCATAATGAGGCCTGGGCCCCGAGGTGCCTACAGTTGGTCATGGCGGACATGAGTAGGAGCCAGGTGGAGAATGAAGGACAACTAGTCCCCCGAGGCCGGGACAGAGGTCACTCGGAGGTTACATTTATGACATTTGGATGATGGGGTGGCTTACTTCAAGAAATAATAATCCCTATAAGTTAGTTATTATGGGAATGCGATGGTTGTACATTTTGAGGCTTCTTGTGATCCCGGTGGAAGATTTGTTGCGATTTCCGTCTGCTCGCACGATGGCCATAATCAGTTTGGGATATGGTGATGGTACGTCTCTGGACTTGGCTAGATTTTTGGAGAGCTTGGCCATTTATGAGCTGGGAATCCTCATCATTAGCAAGTGGTCCTTTTATTCGAGCTCCCTCCTGCACTGGCTTCATTCCTGCTCCAAAGAAGTTAGTGGTTAGTGTTGTGTGTTTGCTAATTGCGCTCTGAGTTCACTGTTTCAGTCTGGTTTTGTCCAAATACGACCTCCCAAGTTCCTTCTACTATCTGTTTCTCCTTCTGCTATTGCCCCGAAACATGAGTTTGTGGTTCCTTCTAGGTTAGCTTCTCCGGGTTCGGCTCTAAAAGGAAAGGCGAAGGCTTCTGTGAAACACGCTGGGGTGGGTAGGGTTACGAGATCCCAAATGCAATCTCAATCGGCCACAGTTTTCTTTCGTGACCGCATAGCTAATCCTACAAGGAAGGATATAGAAGTTATGGAGAAGAATCTCTGGAAGGATGTTATGGCCATGCCTATTGAGGAGGTTAGGAGCATAGTTGAAGAATGGGTTACTGATCCAGGCACTATTTTGGGCCGTGCCTCGGTGTATGATAGGATGGTGATGACCTATTGGGTTACCAAGAACCTCTTGGCTAACGTGCTGATGGAAGGGACTATGAAGAAGCAAGGGGATGAGGAGCCTATTAAGGCCTAGAAATCCCACAATGCAGATCATCGGCTCATGCATTGCAAGATTGACGCAATTGCAAAGAAAATGGGTCTATCCTTTTCTTATCCTGGTTTGGATGCCAAGGGAAACTGGACTCCTGCCAACAAGACTCCCAGGAAGGAGCCATCTCAGCCAACTGTTCTTGCTTTCACAACCACGACTTCTCCGATTCTTTCGGCAGTGGTTCCTCATGCTCAGAAGACAAATGTAATTGGTTCCTCGGTCAGATCCTCTGATGGGGCTGGGGATTGATCGTCGATTTTTAGGGTTTTTAGCTCTGTGTTTTTCATGTCTGTATTTCAGCTTATAGAAAGTAAAGGGTTTTTCGAAGATAGGTGTCAGTCTAGTTTTGGGAATGTGTCTGTAATTTTTGAATTGCCAACTGAAAGGTTTGGCCATGGGATGTAGGCTACGTGATATGTAACTTTTTATGTCTATACTTTGGGTATGGGGGTTTAGTTCTGAAACTCAGTTACGCTTCAAGCAGCTATGTATCTCTGTTTTATGCAAGTAATATGAAGTCCTTTTATTTACAAAAAAAAAAAATTTGTTGATCTAGAGAAAGATAAGACAGCTAGCTCTTCTAGACAACCATTCAAGCCTTTCTACAAGAAAAGGGGTGAAAGTAAACAACCAACTCCTCCGGTAAATAGTTTTGTTGTGCTAAATTTAAATGAAATAGGAATGGATCATGTAATGTCCCCATCTTGACCCCATTACATTTGAATGTAAATGATGTAATATTATTATAAAATCACGGTGAGGAGCTCAAGGACAAAGCCTCGCCATCGATTTATTGATGCATACGGTTTGCGTCCCAGCCAGGCACATTGGAATTTCAACATCATGTAAACATGCATTTTAATAAAATACCCACAACTAGCTATGCAATGCAACAAAGAGATGGGGGCATGATTTTACAAAGAATTGGGAGGGAAAACATTCAAACCCTTGGAGCCAATCAGGTCAATCCAAATGTCAATGAGATAACCCATCAAACCCTCAACTACCCATATTGACTTTTGTACCCAATCATTCATTCTCCCAAGAGTTGGTTGAGGTAGTTAATGCTTTGGGAATGGAGAGGTATGGCTATACAAATTCGAGTATGGGAAAGCCACCCTGCATGGAAATTTGCGTTTGGCTTCTTGGGAAAGAAAATAGCCATGAATTGCTCCCCTAAGTGATTATCCAAAAATGAGTTGCTCTCCCTCACGAGTTTGGAGCTACCTGGGCATTTTCCAGCCATGTTTTTGGGTGTTCTCCTTGATCCTTAGCTAGGAGAAGGGTGTTTTTGTGCTGTATACCATTGGGGAAGATGGAAAATCAAATTGGGGTTCCATCGAGACCGTTCTGGCTTTTAAATGCTGAGATGGTTGGGGAAAAATCGTTTTTCCTCTTTGTGAATGTTTTTCCCCATGCCACAATTCATTTTTGGTTGGAAACGATTTGGGGAAAACCCCAAACCCATGGCCATCCTGTTGGTATATCCATTGCTTTGGCTTGAGCTTGAGAGCAAGCATCCAGGGTTCAAATGTAGCCTGATAAACCCAGCTGTGGACTGGCTTCGCTGAGATGAAATGAGTAATTGGCTATGTATGAGCTAAATGTCCCCATTTCCTTGTAATAATCATGCCTAGCTCGGGGGTGGTAGTTGTGTTGAGAGATTGATGAACACAACTGGCCTATGGTTGGGTGGAACGTTGTAGTGACATAGCTAGTTGTTTGGGACTATTGCACAATGAAGATAAGTGTTTTTCTGTCTATATATTTACTTCTGCAATGTTTAAATTGATGACTGTTTGATATGTTGTATGTACATTTATTTTATTGTTGTGAATCTAATGAAATTGGCCGAGATCATGTAAAAGCACCATGAGATTGGCATCATGTTCGCTTACTCGAATTGGGTTCATAGGTAGGTACATTACAGATCACTTTTGTACCTTCCATCAAGAGCAGCACTCCGAAAAGAGTTGTCCACAATGGATTAATTCAATGAGTTTGGTAATCACTACAACAAAATAGCCCTTTAGGGGCGGTTTTGTCTTGCGGGGGTCTTGGTAAAACCCCCCCGAAAATTTTTTTCAGACATTTGGAGGTGGTCTTCTAAAACCACCCCTAAAAATCATGGAAATTGGACTTTTGGGGGCGATTTTTTTAAAACCGCCCCCAAAAGTCCTGAAATTTTACTTTTGGGGGCGGTTTTGGGAAAACCCCCCCAAAATCCCAACTCTCATAACTTTTGGGGGTGGTTTGTTATAACCCCCCCTAAAAGTCATGAGAATTAAACTTTTGGAGGTGGCTTTTTTGGAACCCCCCTTAAAAGTCCTGAAATTTGACTTTTGGGGGTAGTTTTGGGAAAACCCCCTCTAAAAGCCCAATTCTCATAACTTTTGGGGGCGGTTTGTCAAAACCCCCCCAAAAGTCATGAGAATTGAACATTTGGAGGTGGTTTTTCTGCAACCCCCCTTAAAAGCCACGAGAATTGAACTTTTGGAGGCAGTTGTTTGAAACCCCCCCCTAAAAGCCCAATTCTCATAACTTTTGGGTGTAGTTTGTCAAAACCCCCCATAAAAGTCATGAGAATTGAACTTTGGGAGGCGTTTTTTTTGGAACCCCCCTTAAAACTCATGATTGAATTGAACTTTTGAGTGATGATTAAGGCCTTGCGACATCACATAATCTCTAAATAGTGAATCTAATTTCAACTACAAGTGGGATATGTTGGTAATTTTTAGATCTGTAACACCAAAAATGAAAATTTTCCTGCCAATTTCAACATGCTAGTAATTTTCATTCTGCCATTACCCATTCTTCTCATTGTTTTCCCCTTTTTGTGAAGGGTGACTCAAGTGGATTCCAATGGACAACAATGGCAACAAGAGAGCATAACAAAACACACACATGCCCATATCCAAGGACTAGAATATATTTTAAACTAATGAGTTGAGTGAATTCAAGATGCAATTACAATAATTATTAGACAAAGCTTTCATATGACCAAGTCACTAGTACAAAATGAGAGATAAGTGACTAGGTGACTAAAAAAGTTAGTCACCACCATTTTTCCAAGGGATAAACGACTAAAATTGAGAAATTTTAAATTAGCCAACAAAAAACGACTAAGATAAACGACTAATTTAGTCACGGGATAAAATATATGACTAGATAACAAGTGACTAAACTAAAAATGACTAGTTACATAAATGACTAATTTAGTCACGGGAATATAAATACAACTAGCTAGTCACGGAAAAATTGCAGTTAGTTACTAGCTACTAGTATAATATATATCATTTTTTAGTTTTACTTTTACCATAAAAATATGAAACCACCTCTCAAGTTGTTGTCCCATGTCCTTTCTCTTCATCGCGAAAATATTCTTCTTAATTAGGTATTCATATTTACTATGTATTTTATTTCCTAACACTTTCCTAAGCTAGAGCCCACTCACATGTTGCTTCCCTCCTCAATGCATTTGAAGACGAGGAGTACAACTGTGTTGGTTACACAGTTGTATTTCCTTTCTCTTCATCACAACAACAACAATCATCTTGTCCTCCCGGCCAAAACCCGGTATTGGGCATGGTGAGGGTTGCATTACAAACAATAAATCTTGAAGGGCATTCTGGAACTTGTCCAAGATTGGGAGTTGTTGACCACATATGTTACCACCCTTTGGGGGATGCTTCTATGCATCAGGTAGCCTCTCTGGATCGATCTCTGGCAGCTGACATTGGTATCACTCTTAAAGGTCTGTATCACAAGTTCTTTTTTCCTTGCAAAATCATTGTTAATTACAATTAAGGATTTTTCTCTTCTCTACGGATTAACTACAGTGTGTGTAGCATGTATCCCACTAGTTGTATTCATCAACCAACATAAATTTACCTAGATGATAACATAAACAACCCATATATTATTTCATTCAATATCTCATATTAGCATAAACGACCAAACTGTAATCTCGTTGAATTTATTATATCACGACCAATCACATAACTGATAGGAGGCCTTGACATGCTACAATACCGACCTTTCTATATATATGGAGCAACACACCATGAAAATAGAAATTTAGATTCCATCAGAAGAGCATTGGGTTATTTCAAGCCCAACCATGATGGGCAATGGATAGGGTTAGCTTCTGGTCCCTTCAGTTTATCACTGGACTATGGCCCATCTCAAGTTCTTTCTAGTACTGGGGTTGTGATTGTTGGTGCATTCCCTTTTGTGGTCAATTATAATGTGCCCATACTTTCCATTAATAATTTGGTCACAGGGCGTCGAATTGTGAAGAAACTCAGTGCAAGAGGTGGAGGTTTACCTGATGTACAGGCTATGGCTCTGTTACATGGGTTTAAGGGCATGGAGATTGCTTGTAACTTGTTGGATGCCAAAAATGTTGGTCCAGATAAAGTGCAGGAGGAAGAGGCATCATTAGCATAAAAATAAGGTTTAATAGTGGAACAGGGCTATCTAAATGATTACTCAGGGGATCAAATTTTAGAGGTTGCCTTGCAGAGATTGAAATTTACCGAGAAAGACAATTTGGAAAACGGTTTTGGTGGAAGCTAGCTCTAATATTAGCATGGAAGTCTAGATTAAACTAAGTGCCTGTTCTCGTTTCTCACTAATAATGCAGAGTGTAATCATCAAAGCTCTAAAGATATTGATACTGGACATTTCATCCTTCTCTTACCATCCAAGACATTCAGATAGGGTAGGTCTTAAAAACAAGTTTCAAAACAAAAATTCCCATGTTGTAAGCCTCAACATTGCAGTTTCAGTTAAGTATTTTTTTTTAATACAGTCACACCATGCCTTTGGATTGGTCTACAAATATTTAAGTCAATTTCATAACGTTGGTAGTATAGGTTTTTTTCACTACAGGCAGCAGATTGAAATGGTTCACAATCATGCCTTTGGCTTGGTCAACAAATATGTATGTTAGTGTGTTGTAACATTAGTAGTTTATATCAACCCCAGTACGTGTTTGAGCTAGGTAGTCTCTGGTTAGTTCAATTGCACAAGTTTGCATCTTATGGTATATGCTCCCCACTTGTCTAGTGCATTGTGTGTTTCAAGCTTCAACAACATGGCCCTGTCACAAGAGGTTGGGCTAAGGGATAGATAAAGATGTCTATTGACTTATATTTTCTCCAATTTCACAAACAGTTAATTTACAGCCCGAAAATTAGAAGAAAATTTCAAAAAAGTACATTTCTACTTCTATTAGCCAGACTGGTGCATGCACCGGCCTCAAACATTACCGTAGTGCAATATGGAAGAATCTCTAACATATGGTAGAATCTTGTTGTTTCTTTCCTAGTTATCCATAAGTGGTTGGCCCGACATGTGGGAGATGGTCATAGAGTTCTTTGTGGGTAGGATCCTTTTATAAGTGAAGAAGGTTTTTACAAGCTTTTGGAGCCCCTGACTACATTTCTTAAGAGAACAGGTAAAATATTCCTATATTAAGTTGCCAATATTGTTGATAATTCACATGCTTTTTCTAACTGGCTTCAGGCAACTGATCTAGGTATTAGTGGTGAACTGGCCACAAAATGGTCACACTATACTCTTGGAATTCACCATTGTGGAATTATTCTTAAAGAAAAATAAGACTCATTGGTCTGTCCTTGGGATCACTCTTCAGGAGAGGTTACCTCTAAGAAGGCATATGAAGCCGAATTCCATCTTTCCCCATTCAACACACGTTGGTGGCATCGTAACCTGTGGAAGTGGCATTGCCCATTAATATTAAAATTTTCACTTGGCTTGTTCGAGAGGATAAGATCCTCACTTGGGAAAACTAATTGAAGAGAGGGGGCGTTAGGTCTAGGGTCTGTCTCTTATGCAAAAAATAAGATGAATCCACTCTACACTTATTCATGCATTGTGAATTCACCTATACAATATGGGATGAATTAAGGGATCTATTAAAAATAATATGGAACTGGGCTTCTGCGTCAATTATTACTAGTCTAAGCTCATGGAAATCTTCCATACCTTTGCATAGGACTCTGTTGGTCTTTGTTTTATGGCATATATGGACACACCAAAACAAGGTGTTATTGGGAAACATGGTACTAAACTATAAACGAGTTATTTTTTCCATTGTGAGAACCTATAAAGAGTGGAAAGGGTCCTCAAAATCTATGAAGACCCGTTCCCTTATCACCCTTGTTTTGAATCAACATTATCCTCTGGGGTTTTTCAATGGAGCCTCTCAGGAGGGTCAGTCATTAGGTGGGGTTGGTGATAAATTGCATTTAGAAAAGGGGCACTCGGTCAGTTTTGGATTGAATGTGGAAGCAATATAAACACTAGTGCTAATCTATTAGCACTTTGTATTCTCTTGTTCTTAGCAAATGACAGAAACATTCCTACTTTGCATGTTGTGGGGGACTCCAAAGTCATCATTGATTGGGAAAACAAAATTTGCAATATTCAGGTTGCACTGTTGGATGCTTAGAATTCGTGCCTTACAAGAGTCTTTTCCGAACATTTCGTTTAGGCACATATAAGAGATTTCAACAGGGTAGTGGATAGGTTGTGAAAGAAGGCCCTCTCTTCCCCGAGGGCATTTTATATACAGAGCAGTCTCTCCATGGATCAAAACCTATCCTTTCATCATTTCAACTATTCTTATTTTCTTTACAGTTTTGAGATACTTTAACAGAGCAAACAGTATGTTATTTATACTTTATGTTATGGATATGTTGTCACAGACATTTACATAATTTGGTACATATTATGTTCTGTCTTTGATCTTTGATCCTTGATGTACCCGATGTAAATTCTATATACTTTGATTTATTTATATGAATATGAGTATGGTTTTTATGGGGTTGTGAAAAAAAGAGTGTTATAGCACATACAAACTATCCATTAAACTTTACTTATATTAAAAAATTGAAAAAAAAACATTTGAGAGAGAGAGAGGATCTACGTTTTTTAAATGAAAGTTCTCGACGTTTCAATCCCTATTGTGGGATCATCATTAGGAGAAAATGAAGCCTGGGAAGAAGATTGTGATTGCCCAATGACCTTCGTATATGTAGTGGTAGTGGTGGTTTGGTTTAGTGGATAGAAGTAGGTTAGGTGTCGGCTGAAGTTTTAGGGTTTGTCTAGTTATATGACTAATTAATTGTTTTTTGTATATTCTCTAATGTTTAAAAGTTTAAAAAAAATTCAATTAATTAATGAATTAAAATCCATTTAATTTTATTTTTGATTTATAATTAATTAAAATTCCTTTAATTAATTAATTAATTAAAATTCCTTTCATTAATTAATTAAAAATCTTTTAATTAATTAAAATTCATTTATTACTTAATTTCAATTAGTTTTTGATTTTATTAAAATTCAATTATTATTTAGTTTTATTTAGAATTTGTATTTAGAATTATTAGTTTCAATAATATTTTTAGTTTTAATAATATTTTAGTACAAGATGTTAGGTTTAATATTTATAAAAATACTTTGATATTACATTAGTTTGATATAGTTCGTTATATGATTTTAATGTAATTTAGTTAAGATTTATTTTAGTTTACTTAGTTATAGTTTAGTAATTATTATATTAGTTTGATAAAGTTCATTCTTATGCTTTTAATATAAATTTATTGATTTTGATTTTTGATTTATCCCCAAGTCCTGTGGGCACCAAAATTGGTCAAAATTGCCTCCCCTGTCAACTTCATGGAAGAAGAGAGTAGGTAATTCAATCTGGAACTGAGATACAAGCTGCAAGAACGTCTTAGTTCAGCAAACTAAAGTTCACAAGGGAAGATTGGGTATTGAACAAGGGAATGCCATGATTGCAGCTTATTCGCAGAATGGATATTTTCAGGAGGCATTGGAGGTTTTTCGACAAATGCAAGAAACAGGTATGCATCCAAGCTCTGTTACATTTTCCTCTGTTCTATCCACGTGTGCCAACTTGGTAGCTCTGGAACAAGGCAAGGAGGTCCATGGATACATAATTAGAAGTGGAGTCCTGTGCAATGCTTTTATGGGTAAGCCCTCGCAAATATGTATGCCAAATGTGGGTATGTGATGGATGCACGCCAAGTGTTTGACAAAATGACTGAAAGAAATGTGGTTTCTTGGAATGCTATTGTGGCCGGATACGCACTGAATGGGTATAGCGATGAGGCCTTGCAGCTCTTTCAGAAAATGCCTGAGAGGAATTTGGTCTCGTGGAATGTGATTATTGTAGGGTTTGTGCAGAGTGGGTGTGTTGATTATGCCCTGAAGCTCTTTTGGGAAATGCCTGAGCAAAACGTTGTATCGTGGAATGCAATGTTAACAGGATTTGTGTAGAATGGTTGCAGCGATGATGCCCTGCAACAGAGAGGTGTAAAGGCAGATTCTGTTACCGTTGCCAGTGTTCTTCCAGCATGTGCCGACTTGGCATCCTTACAACATGGCAAGGAGGTCCATGAAGATGTCGTTAGGTATGGAGCTCAATTCAATATCTGCTCAATTCAATATTTGTGTGAGGAATACCCTTGTAGATATGTATGCCAAATGTGGAAACATACGTGATGCACATAAGGTGTTTGATGAAACCCCTTTCCCAAATGTAATTTCCTGGACTGCGTTGATTGAGTAGGATCTATTTTCTAGCAGGGACGGAGCTCCACAGGGACCCCATGTCAAGGAAACACCACCGAAGGCATGACAGAGGCTTCCCCCTTGTGGAGCATTGTTGCATATTCTGTGGAGGCATGCTGTGGTGCATTGAACAGAGCTCGTTAAAGGATAAGTGTTGTTATTTATATTAGCACCTAGAGTCTGTTGTTGTTGGAAGGGGCCTTTGGGTGTTGCCATTTGTGTTTTTTATTTAAGAGTCTTTTGGATGGATGTAGATTACGGAAAAGGATATTATGTGGGCTGTAACGATTGGGTAATTGTGGGAAGTGGGTTCTAATTCTTCATTTGGAGGCATAGTTTGTTGTTCATATGGTGCTTGAAAAGGATGTAGCTGAGAGAGTTTCTTACTGATGTTGAATAGGCTTGTTGGTGAAAGGGGACATTTTTGGGCTAATGCCTTTTGATGGTTGAGGGTTGGGATGTATATGAGGAGCTTGATACCTAGTATTATGGTAATCATTAGATCAATTCTACTTGTTCGTAATCTGAGCAGCTATTGTTTTGGCAGATTATAATTTTTGTTTATTTGAAGGATTTTGTCACCAGGCCCCAATTGGCTTCAAACTCATTGTTCAGAGCGACGCCCAATATATGAAAAAGGGCTTCTAGTAGGGAGACTTCTGTTTTATTGGTTGTTTCTTATATTTCATTGTAGACTATATTTACATATATACCGTTTGCAATGCACTAAGTGGTTAAGCTACTGAACTTCCATTGTTTTGAAAATATCACCATTTGTTCATTCGGGAAGTTAGCAGGAGCAGAAAGTGCCGAAGAAAGGTTATCTTAACAGGAATATCTCAGTGGGGTCTGTTGTATTTCAATGTGGTGTTTTTGAACTCTCCATGTCACATAATTAAAAGAACATATCGGTTGATGGTGTTGGGCGCCAGGGTCTTTTTAACATGTGAAAATGTGAGTGGATCCTTCTCGTGGGCAGCGAACAGTTCTGCTGAAGTTACAGAGAAAAAGGAGCTCCGGTAGAGAGTTTGTTTTGGTTTTCAAGTTTGTTTCATCCCTTGTCTCCTGGAAGTCCAACACCATCTTGAGTTTGAAATTGGCAGACCACAATTTCTTTAAAAGTATTTGAATAACTTTGAAGATCCAGATGGGGCACAATTCTCAGCCACCTGGATTTTGCTTTCACCCAACGGATGAAGAATTGTTCACCCATTATTTAAAAAGGAAAATATATGGGTTGCCTCAACCTTGCAGTGTCATTTCAGAGACTGATCCATACGAGTACGAGCCATGGGATTTGCCTGTCAAGTCAGGCCGAAAAGGAAGAAACTTGAAAGGGTATTTTTTCAGCCCCAGAAAGGAGGTGTCCCAGTGGATCGAAGAAAATTCGAGCTACCAAAGTGGGTTACTGGAAGGTCACTAGAAACCGAACTATATCTGCATGCTCTAATGCATGCTCTAAAATACTAGGGATTAAAATGACTTTAGTTTTCTACAGAGGGTGTGTTCGCCATGGAGAAAAAACCAATTGGCGGATGCATGAGTAGATTCTTGATGATTGCAACAATAGCAGTTCAAATCCAGTGCAGCAATCATATGTACTTTGTAAAGTCTTCCAAAAGAACATTCCCAAAAGATGTAAACACTGTTGTGCGGCATCTTCTGAAGTGGACAAAACTGGATGCCCTGATGGAGACCATGGTGAAATGGCTTCGCTGAATATACATAATATTGCACAAACTACAAATGATGTCAACATTATACCAGATGGCATGCTTCAAGGGCAGGGTTCTGTTCTGAATGAGGTTCTTGCTCATCGAGGGAATTCAGTTGTCCCTGATGATGATGAGCTTCATATGTTCTTAATGAAGCATATTGCCGATCCTGATGATCCAAAACTGGATAACAAAGAAAATGGACCAATCGTACAGTCTGCTTTTGCAAATCAGTCACAGCAGTTCGTAGACACGAATCTGGAGAAAGGTACATCCGGTGATGAACAAAAACCTATACAGGATTGCACTGAAGATGATGTTGGCAACTGGCATCTCCAAGATACTTTGGTAGCGGAGGAAGATAATTCAAGATTCTGTTCGTCATTACCAGATCAACGTGATTTATTTCTCGATGTTTCGGATGGAGATTTCATAGAACTGAATGATCTTATGACTCCACTAGAGGTGGATTCAGAAATTGAATGATGATTGTAGGATATGCCATGCATGGCTATGGCAAAGGAAGCCCTCCAAATCTGCGAACGAATGATGTATTCTGATTCAAAACCAAACTTGGTCACCTTCATTGGTGTTCTGTCTGCATGTTGTCATGCAGGCCTAGTGGATGATGGCTAGAAATACTTTCATAATATGAGTAAAGACTATCAGATCATCCCTTCATTGAAACACTATAGCTGCATGGTGGATCTTCTTAGCCGTGCTGGGCATCTTAATGAGGCAGAAGACTTTATCAAGAAAATGCCAATAAGGCCTGATGTTGATGTGTGGGCATCCTTGCTTGGTGCCTGCAGAATCCATAATCATATAGAGATAGGAGAACGTGTGGCAGAGCATCTTTTTGAATTGGATCCTAAAACCTCTGCGCATTATGTACAATTATCAAATATATATGCAGAAGCTAGAATGTGGGATGATGTACAAAATGTAAGAAAAAGAATGAAAACCAGAGGGATAGATAAGATACCTGGATGCAGCTGGATTGAGGTCAATAATGAGGTGTTTGCATTCCTCACTGGAGACAAATCGTTCTCAGAAATGAAGGAAATTTATGCAAACATGAACACGATCTCTGGGCTCTGGGCAGATGTAGGCAGAGTACGTGCCTGATAGAACTTTGTGTTGCATGATATAGAGGAGGAACAAAAAGAAAATTTTCTCTATGGGAGAAGTTGGCTGTTATATTCGCACTTATGAAAGCATTATTTGCAGAACCAATCCAAATTATCAAGAAATTTTTATTGCAGAGTAACTGCCCCTGTCACCAAGTTACTCTTGAAGATTGTTGCTTAAGAGATTGTTGACGGGGATATAACTGTTTCCATCATTTTCAGGTCAGGTGGTCTTCTTACCATTATTGCTGACACTAACTGAAGCAATCTATAAACAAAAGTATTTCTAACAAGAAGTTTAAAAATTCTGAAGCTTGCATTTCAATTTTTTAGAATGTTTCTAGGGATTGTTTTTCTCTCCTATGAAGTACAGTGTTTCATCATGTCTTTTTTTCCCTAGACTAAATGGATCATAACTTGAAACAATGCCATAGCTCAAGTTTTTCATATCTAGTTCTCTACAATGTTAGATATTGAGCTTTTGCCAGCATATTGCTGTGTGCTGCATACTTTTCTATCTGACTACATTCAGTGTCCTTCAAGATATAGTATCTTGGTGAGCCATTTTCTTCATGGTTTTATGGATTGTTTCGCCATACTTTATGGGCTGGTGATTCTGGTCTTATAGATTGCTTAAATTAGTCGTTTATAGTTGGTTCATTGTTTAAATAGTGAACTGACTAATTTAGTCAATCTATAAGACCAAAACCGACTATAGTGATTATTGAATCACAATAGTCTCACTAAGAAGTTAAAACCAGTGCATTGTTTGTATCTGTTAATAATTCCCTATCTTTGTGAATTCCTCATCAGTTCATTTATCAGGGGTTCCGTCAGACTGGTGCATATTCCACTAGACTGATTTACCAACATTCATTTAGTCTATGAGCATCTTCTTTCAGCCAGCACTCACACTAGCTTGACTATTCCACTGCCAAATCAAAAATCACTTAGGGAACCTAGTCCGGATGCAATTCTGGCAAGATCCTATCCCACCAAGCTATAAATTTGGAGAGACCTTGTAAGGCAATACAATGCAATTCTCAAAATCCCACAATAAGAGCATCTTGGTGGTGGATTCAAGAAACCATCAGCTCAAGACTTAAGACTCAGCACAAGGTCTGTAAGAAGGGTAGAAATACCTCCCAGTCTCATATGCTTGCTACAACCTTACTCTTAAGCTCTCCAACTGTACATAAAATGCAATAGATTACCATCATTAATCTGGTTCACTACAATGATAGAAATATGAGTGAGGTAGTTGGGAGGATGAGGAGACAAGCAATGAGAAAATTGAGAAGTACATCCCCCGAAGTCATAATTATGGAATATATACAAGAGTATGCATGAAAATATGTTTGTCAGGAAGCTCTCTCCAAAATTGTTCAATTTGGAACATATTCATGAGGATTGGGGAGTTCTGAACATGACTGTTGGCAAGGAATATTTCCCCCACGGCCCCTTTTTGCTTCCCCAATTATCGCATCATTGCCCCCTCATGCTTCCTAGCAGCCATCACATGATTCATATTAACTTTATGAACATATGTAATGGTGACTTCATGTACAAAATAGGAGGTACCAAAGTGGGGTATAGTGTATTACATTAATACTCAATAGTCAATCCTATTTTGTACCCTAAGAAAGATAGTACAATGAAAGTTAATGTACCAAAATGGTGTGTTACAGTACTACTCAATCCTATTTTGTACCTTATGAAAGATAGTACAATGAAACTTAAGGTTTTTGATGGTAAGTTGGTTTTGGTTAACTCCAATGTATTGTTTGCATGTTTGCAGGGAAGAGTCATCAATATAGCTTCTGTGGTGGGTTTGACCCGCAATATAGGGCAAGCTAATTACAGTGCGGCCAAAGCAGGAGTTATTGGGCTGATGAATACTATTGCAAGGGAGTATGCCAGTAGAAATATCACAGTGAGCTTCTCAACTTTTGTGAATTTCTGTGTGCATTAGAATTTTAAATAAGGGGTTTAGGTCCGAGTTATGAGGTCTTATCTCAATTACCAAACCTTTTGTGGGAAACAGAAAGGGATGCTTTTAACCTGTATCTTCTCTGATACAGGCCATTGCCATAGCACCTGGATTTATTGCTTCAGACATAACTGCAAAACTTGGTGATGAAATTGAGAAGAAGATTCTCCAGACCATACCTCTGGGTAAGTATTTCAGGCATGTTCTTTTTACATTGCTACCATGAATAAAGCAACTAAGAATTCTTGACCTGTTAATCAAAAATAGAATGTTAAGATGGCTATAGGATGAAGGCATGCTTCAGAAATGTGAGAGGGCATGCTTCCGTTTTATACACAAAAGGTCTTGTTCATAGGTTATTACTTCTCAAAATTCTCATGTTTAGAGATCAAAACGTGGTTAGTTGGTAGTGTTTCCACCTAATTTGTATGCAAATGGACATATAATTTCTACTTGACATGCTGAGACTCTCATAATCCTAACCATTGAGTGGTTTTAGAATCTAATAGAATACGCACCCAACAACTCAGATGTTCACGTATGCAGCCTGCACCATGGGATTGTACCTCTATTTTTCAATGCATTTATCTATGCATTCAAGGTATCATATAATTATACAGTTAGTAACTTTTATATAGTTATATGATACCTTGAATGCATAAATAATTATATGATAAGTTAGTTAATTATATAATTATACAGTTAGTTGCAACTTTTAAGCAAATATGAGAAGTTAAAAACAAAACTCTATGCATATTTTCCCAAAGGGTGTTCAAAACTATGACCAGGTCATGCAAAAAATTACAGTGCAAACTCACCTTGATCACACCCCTTAGCGGTCATCAATCTCCAATACATACTCTGAATACTAGACTACATTTGTAAGTATAGGGAACCTGTTGCCATTTCGTTACCTCTTCACCTGCACTTTTGATGTGCCCTTTGCATGTACCTCTATAAAAACAACCTATCTGAACTCTGTCCAACCATCTACCTCTAAATAAGAAAGACATGTGACCATGTGCAAAGTTTGAAAAGCACTCAGCGAACCATCGATGTTGCATCAGTGGATGGACTAACCAATCCACCCTGTAATGTATTTATGAACTGTCGATGCTAAATGATGAACTTTGTAACAATGAGCTTACCTGAAATGATATCCATGAATATATACTAAATATTAACACAGATTTATAAGATATTCATTATGTATTTTGACATCAACTAGATACTTTTGCTCATGCATTTATAAGTAGACTCTGTTTTGTTTGTTTTTGAATTGTTTATTGATTTTTATATAGCCTTGGAGATTCTTTATGTAACTCATCTCTGTTGCATTTTTACATGTACTTTTCACCCCATTGATCTCTTTGGCCATCTGTGCACATTAATTTATTTCCTTTCTTGTCCTTTCCTTTGGCTTATTGTAGATATTTGAATGTGGCAGGAGACAATACAGAGCAGGTGGTATATTCCATCCAACTCTCTATTCTGCTTCGAGTGAGAGGTTACTAGTCATACTTCCTAGTTTACATACTAACCTTGCCCTTTCATCCACTTTGCCTCTGTGTGTCAATTGCACTAGCCAAACTTATAGACTTAGCCTTTATAAAGTTGGAGGATTTAACTGATGTATTATTATCAAAATTGCATTCTCATTTCAAAATGGCATTCTCTTGCAAGTGGCTCCATTTTGCTTCTGGATTATAATTCAAACAAATGAAATGATGTGTAAACTATCTATTTTTGCATGCTTTTGTGCTGGTTACCTCCATAATCCGGTATCGACTGGTGCTTCATAGTTGATACTCTCCTCTTTATATATGCATCATTACTGGTTGCATCGATCGGTTTATGTTCATTGCATATGATGATCTATGTTTCCTTAATAGCAGTTAGTAGTTGCTTTGATTGTTCAAAACTTCAATCAGAAGTGTTGATAAGAATGTATGTATAGTACAACTTGAAAATTTGTACTATTGACATATTTTAATGATTTTGTTGCATTATATGATTGGAACAATGGTTACGAGAGATGAATGAGTAATTGGATATTAGGTGTTCTAGGAAAAATGTTGTTTCAATGTCTTTTCCTTTTGCTATGTTTTGTCTAGGCAAACCCTAACTGGAACGTGTGGCAAATGACCACTCTTCAAAGCCGTAATACACTGCATAACATCTTACAATGGGCATGCGGGTAAGTGTCTTTCATTTAAGGCACTTTTGTCTAGCAAAATATGGATATTGAAACATCACATGGCATTAACCTGATTTTTAATAGACACCAATATATCTTTATATGATTGTTTTTCTAAAACATCAGTATTTGTATCTATGTAAGTTGCAATTAGCATCTATAATCACTGTAGATTTAAGAAGGTAGCTATGTTAAAATTTTGTAAAGGATGAATTTGAGTATTTTTTGTTTATGGTTCTGGCATTCCTGGCAAGAAGAGATTTATTTTAAACTGTTGCTGAGAATAACATATATTATATCCCTGGTCTTTCACTGTAATGGACATAAATCACATTACATAGTCATAAAACATAGTAATTATACTACTAATAATCAAAGGTCACAACCCTTCAGCCTCGTGACCAATCAACGAGTATTTATATCATCATAAAAGTGTTAGTTTTTGTAGCTTGGAGGTACTCTTGCACCCGGTGCCTAGGTACAGGGGTCCGAGCTGATGGGCCCAAGGATACATCGGATATTATTATTATGTATTTGTGAAGCTAGTTTAAGGGAATATATATAATTCGATCTATGAACATGTTATGTTGTGGCTCCTTAGCAAAGGATTTATCTTATGCTTCATCAGCAGCTTGCAAAGCCACACAATTTGTTTGCAAATTGAATAGAAAAGAAAATGAAGAAAACACCATTACATGCAGGCACAACATAGGTTCTTGTTATCAAAGAATTGTTTCTCAGAACAAAGGGTTGCTTCAAGCTAGTCCTAGAAATTGGAAAGACTAGAAATATGTAGCATAGGGTGTTTGTTAAAAATTAATATGTAGCATGGGGTGTTTGTTAAAAATTAATATGTAGCATAGGGTGTTTGTTAAAAGTTAATATGTAGCATAGGGTGATTACACAATGAAATTAGGCCTTAGGGTTGACTGTGGTGTATATTGCTGCCAAAAATGATCAGAATCAAACATTCAAGAACCTTGAATGTTATTTACTGCTTTCCCTATGTTCTTAAATACTCAAAATGTTGTTGCAGGACTGTTTTTCATTCCCATATCTTACTCAGATTTACCAAACAATCAAGGATAGACCTAATAATTAGGATTTTTATGCTTCTTAGTTGCCCAAAATTCATGGCATGGTTGTTACAAGGATTTATGTTGCTGATATTATATTGTTCATTGACTGGAAATCACCCATAATAGAGAATTATGGCATCTTGATATTGAAACCAAACCCAGACCTGAAGAAGTGGTTTCGTTGCTGATCTACAGGTGTTCATTATTGGTGTCTTCTTTAGGTGTTATTTCAGTGCCAATTACTTGTAGCATTTCAAGAAATTTAATATTGTCTAAGATTTAATTGGAGTTTGGTATAAATAACTTGATACTTGATTCTACAGGGAAGTAAAGGCCCGATTTTAAATCAAAATCATCCTTTCTTTGTCTCACAAGTGCCAAAGTTCTCCTTTGAGTGTCCCTCCCATAGTATAAACATGTGATTTTGGTTTCAATTAATGTTTAGTACAACGATGGGTTCACCTATCTTAGACTTTGTTTTTTATCCCTTTGGTTGCATATTTGGACATAATATACTTTTTTGTTCCCTTCTTTGGGACACTCTCTAATTGGTTGGATTGATTATGGGCCTCATGAACTAATAGAGTCCCAATTAGTTATAGCCCCCAAATACCCTCAGTCCATTAATGCATGATTATTTATAAATTGGCTCAGTCAAATTTATGTTCTTGAGTGGTTTGAGGGCACATTCATAGTTGTATTTTTTATTGTCTATGTTACCCCTATGGCTAATCATTCTCTCATAGTTTTAGTATAATAGAGGGTTTTTTTCTACTCCCACACATGTAATCTGGTCCAAACTCTAACAATTTGATGGTTAACATTGGCAATTTGAGCATTACGTAGAGAACATGTATTCCATACTCAGTGTAAAAACAACCTATGCCATTCAAGCATATTCAATCCTCAAACGCTATACCAAAATCATTAATGTTGGACTGAGGCTAAGGTGTGCAGGACTGAGGAAAGGAAAAATTTGTTAGGGCTGTAGTCCAGACTAGTGGCCTCTCTCCATAGGTTTGTTGGATAGTTGAAAACTATCCCTCAAAAGATGATACCCTCCAAGATTGTTTCCTAGGTTCTCCCTTGTTTCTTCCTTCTGCTTTCCAAGTTCTGTTGTTATTTTACTGTTTAGAAGATCTGTCTTGAAATGCATCAAATGTGCCATCATTTTAGATTTGGGGATCATAATCAACATATTGAATTTTGGTTTCTATTTTTTGATTGATCTAAGCATTTTAGGAGCGCAATAACGACCTAAACATTTCCCATCCAACTCTTGATGCACTTGAGCTGAGTGCTGAGTTGCATTTCTGGTTTTGTTTAAAAATATATTGTATGGTAGTCGATGTCCAATTTATGAATGTATTTTGTTTGGCATTTACGCTAGTTGCATGTTTGTGAGTATTTGCTGGTTATTAAAAAATAATAAAATATTGATGTTTCCTTTCGAAACAAACCTTTTGCATAGACAGTTACAATAAGTGTATTCTGATATAATACTTTGGTCACCTTTCTTCTTTGTATAGAGGCTTCTATATATGCCAATAGTCGTAGATTGTTATGGCTATGATACGATTTAATGCTCATCCAACTGATTGCTCTTTTCGAAATTGGATTTGTATTCTTGTTTACAGCTTAGTGGTATTCATTTTCTGGCTTTTGCATTAGACTTATAATGACGGTTTCTAATACCGAAGGACAGTATACTTCACAAAATTATGAGGTTCACAAAAAACGTATTCATTCTACATAGTCCCGGGTCCATTTTAGGAACAACTTTATTCGAGGTATGTTCCCCTGGTTGATTACTGTCTGTATCCAGAGCTGCTGATACAACTCCAAGTCATTCCAAGAAGAAAATTTAGTGATTCCCATAAAATTTCCTTCATAAAAATTAATTGTAAAATGCAATCAAGTAAGCTTGACAATATAATGTTGGGCACATTTTGAAAGCCTAATGAGTAGTCGTCCGATATTACTTGTATGTTCAATCTTTAAAGTTAGTATTTGATCATGAATGCGATTTATCTACTGGTTTTAGATGAAAGGGTGCTTGACTGGTATATATTCATTTCCTTGTGTTTACCAATATATGTTTCATACTGACCTGGGCAAATAATTTTCACCCCAGCATTTTTTGTCTCCTAGAAACGTTTGGCCTTCCATTCCACGTTTCTTTTGCCATTCCCTGTGCTTGTTTTCACTGCAAGTAAACAATGCACATTTATCTTGACAAAATGGGTTAATACCTTCCAAAGGGAACACATAGCAAGATTGATATGTATGTTCCTTTGAATTGCAAGTGTGCTAGAAATGAGACAATAAATCCACTAATTTGCATCCAAGCGCAACAATGAAATAATATTGTAAAGATCATACTTGTCATCCTTCGTTGTAGAATTTGTAATTTTTTTATGCCCTACTGACTATGCTTTGATGACCCTACACTCTTCGTTAGGGATAAGGAGATCACAAAGTTAAATAGTAGGTGTTCCTGCAGAGCTGCTGGAAAACATAATTAAAATAGCATAGCATTTACTATAGCATTATTTACCATAGAATTGCATGAAACAAAACTGTTTTCAGACTCTTAATATTAAGCTCAATTTGTCAGTAGAAAACAAGGCCTTGTGAATTTTTTCCTTTTATCAAATTATCAAGAAATATTTAGTTTAAAATTTGAATTTAAAATGAGCTTTTTGAGATTACATGTAAGTTGCAAAAACTTGATTGAATGACCTTGTCATTAGAGTTGAACATGGAAAATAACTGAAATGTTTCCCATTTATTTTTCAGTGCTTATACAATGAATGGAGGATTCTCTTTGGGTGGAATGCTAATTGGCGAGCACTCTTCTGTAAGAAAGGTATCAACTCTCAAGTAAAAATTTAAAACTGTGTTTTTCTTCATTGTGTCAAAAGTCTCTTTATTCAAGGTATTAAAATGGAATTGTTAGGCTGAGGAATATGTTGCAAGATACTCCCCATGAGGCTGTAGCTATATCTGATTCCCATGGGTACACTGTGTCATTTCTCACCAGTGGTCAACAGAATGAACTCCTCTAGTACCTCCCGTCTTTGCCAAGCTCCTATAAAATTTGTTATGGTTGATCATTTGATGACAATGTTATAAGTTATAACTACTAGATGATTGATGTTATATGGTTTAATCCATGTCTTCTATAGTTAATTCAACATCCTACATGGTTTTTAGATATAAATCCATCGAAATATATTAAAACTTTTGAATATTTTTCAACTTAGATATAGATCCATCAAAACGTTTGAATCCCACAAGTAAGCTTTTGAATATTTTTCAACTTAGGAAAACTTCAGGACCTTGTGATTAAAACCTTGAAGCTCATATTTCCTAATGTTAGAGAGAATTGTAGTAGTCAATTAGATTCCATTAGGGTCATTTAGGTGCCATTATGGTCAATCAAATGCCATTAGGGTCAACTAGATTCACTGTATTTTATTGGATGGATGCTAAAAATGGCTCACTTGATGACACAAAAGGAATCCCAAATGAATTACATTTTGCAAGTGTGTGTGGGAAAGGGCGAGATGATTTCGATTCCCATGCACTCGCTTCACACATTTTTCAAAATCTTAGCCTATCATGCAGAAATTGCACTGCACGTCACTTAGCAAAACCTTCGTTTAGAAAGCCGTCAAAATAGACAACTTTTGGTCCATGAATCCACCAGACATGGGTGTCCCTAGTGGTACTCAGATGTCACGAATCCAATGGAACTGGCGTTTTGTCCATTGAACCCACATTTTTCAAGTTATCGCGAGTTTCATCTCGCTTCCCAATGCCATTCAAGGAAACTAAACAAATTTCAACCGGGGGCATAAAAACCAAACTGAGCAACGGAATTGAGTTTTGTTGCCTTCTACATGTGTGTTTGGGCAAGGGAAATATGACCACAATTTCCACACACTTGCTCCCCACATTTTTCAAATTCTTAACCTATGGTGCATAAATTGCACTGCACGTCCCTAAGTGAAACCCTCTTTTAGAAAATTGTCAAAATAGACAACTTTCGGTCAATGAAAATTCAGGGCATCTGCAGCTTTGGAGGACATTTGGATTGGATAGACATGAATCAACAAGTTCATGGCTACCTTCTCAGAACATTTTATTGAATCATATTGCACTGTATGGAGAGGTCAAATACAACTACTAGTAAAAAACAAGTATAAGTACTGAATGAAGGTGAGTTCATTAACAATTTTATGCTTTCTTGCATTTCCTTTCATTTTCATTGGATTAGTATAATCTTGTAATGCTTTTATGGTTATGGTGTTTAGAAATTTTGAAGTATACCCTGTGGATCTAGTATATGATCAATGTTAATTATCTGTAAACGAGGGACTTAAATCCCAGTTTCTTTACCAACATAGATCCTATGTGAAATTACTTATGTAGATTTTTGTGGTTAGACATCTTTGGGGTCTCTTCAAATAATTTCAAAAGTTAGAAGGAGCTCTAGGCTTATTATGGTAGATTTTTGTGCTTATCAATGTGTTTTGAAAAATAAATTGGATTTTAAGCATGGTTGTCTTTGGATATTATTGTCTTTTCTTAGAATTACAAATAATGCAATCTGGGTGTTCATATTCTTGTCTCCCCAATTCTGAAAGGGTTCTAGCTCAATGGAAGAGCACCTGCCTTACAAGCAGGAGGTTGGGGGTTCGATTCCTCTGTGCCCTATTGATATTGCAATATTAGTATTTTTAATAAAATATATTTTGTTATGATTTATTATGGCTATAGAGGGGGTTTCAAACCGTCTTTGTATGTTGCTACGAGGGGGGTTATAAACCACCTTCATATGTCACTACAAGGGGGGTTTGTAACTGCCCCCAAAGGTTTGTAATAAGGAATTTTAGGGGGGGTTCTAAACCACCCCCATAGGCATCTACGAGGGGTGTTCCAAACCGCCCCTATAGGCCTTTACGAGGGGGGTTTCAAACTGCCTCTATAGGCCTCTACGAGGGGGGTTCAAAACTTCCCCTATAAGCCTCTATGAGAGGGGTTCTAAATTGCCCCTATAGGCCTCTACAAGGGGGGTTCCAAACCGCCCCTATAGGACTATACAAGGGGTGTTCACAGCCGTCCCTATAGGCCTCTACGAGGGGGGTTTGAAACGGCCCCTATAGTCCTCTATGAGGGGGGTTCCAAACTGCCCCTGTAGGTTTGTATGAGGGGGATTATGAGGGGGGTTCACAGCTGCCCTCGTAGGTCTCTATGAAGGGGGTTCAAAACCGCCCCCGTAGGTATCTATGAAGGGTTCTACGAGGGGGGTTTAAAACTGCCTCCGTAGACCTCTACGAGGGCGGTCACAAACCGCCCCCAAAAGTCACTTTTGGGGGTGGTTCCAATCTCGTAAAAAACCACCCTTAAAGGGAAAAACTTTTAACATCGGTGCCTTTAGGGGCGGTTTTTCCAAAACCGCCCCCAAAACCAAAACCCCCCCCGTAGGTCACTTTTAGGGGTGGAAGACAACCCCCCCTAAATGCCAAAAATGTAGTAGTGAATGAATCAAATGTTAGATGCACAAATTTTTGAGCAAAAGGATCCTCAGGAAGAACAAATTCCTGAGCAGGAAGAACCCGCTCCCGATACCACGATGATACTTTGGGATTGGACCCCTACCCAAGAACCATCTTTTGAAAATCTCGTTGACGAAGTTCAAGCAGCGTCTATTAATGTCACTACTAGAAGTAAAGGCCATGTACTTGATCAAACAGTAGATGTGCCTAAAGATAAATTCGCTAATCAAATGCCAAAGCGGCACATAACTATCATCTCACCGTAGCCTAAAAAAACCCAGCAGTAGCTCCTGCAGTGGCTAATGAGTTAAATATAGAGATATCCAAACAGCCAAAAGCTCCTCCGAACAAAGCTGAAAATTAGCCAAAAGTTTCGAAAGAATGTGACATGGGTTATGACATAATCGAATATATTAAGAAATAAAAAGAAAATGTTTCCATTTTCGATATGTGTAGTCTACCCCAGCAGAGGAAGAAATTGATGGAAGCCTTTGACCCACAAACAAGCACTTCATTAGAAAACACTGATGAAAACCCAGAAATAAATGAAGCCAGCATTGGTGGAAAATCAAAATCTCAGACTCTGCCTTTTCTCTCGACTTTCGAAATCTTTAGTCATAATGTGCATAATTGTTTGGTAGACTCGGGTGCTAGTTCGAATGTCATGCCTTTGTCAGTTTGCAAAAGGATTAATGAACAACCGATCCCATCTCCATCTCAAATCATACAGCTAGACATAATCGCTGTCAAAGTCATTGGTGAATTGAAAGACGTGCTTATTAGGTTGTCAGTTGATCCGAGGGTATGTCAGTTTATTGATATAATGGTAGTTGATATTCGTGAGGCTTATGGTTTAATATTGAGTAGGGACTGATCTACGATACTAAACGGTTACTTTGCAACAGATTGGTCTCACCTGTGGTTACCTTACCATAATAGGCAAAACCAAATTAAAATACTTAGAGAACCCCACATGAAACAAAATGTCACCTAGTTAGAAGAAAAAAATGAAGTTGTGACTTTCTCATCTTCAGTTTTGGGGAATTATTTCTTGGAAATTGAACCTGGAAACTATCAATCAGAAAATGTTAGCCATGATCTAGACAAATAGTCAGATCTCCTTCATTTTTCATGGACTTATGATATTGATTGTAACATAGTAGGATTAGTTACTGACTTAGATAGTACTGACACTAACTTAGTTAAAAAAAAAATGTTTTTTGGATACTTTACTTTGATGGCTCCAAAACTCAAGAAGGATCAAGAGCCGGTTGTGTTTTGATTGATCCCAAAAGAAGTAAACATTTTTTTATCTTGTAGATTAGAATTTGAATGTACGAATAATAGTGCTGAGTATGAAGCTCTGATTCATGGTTTAAAGAAAGCTATTGGTTTAAATGTCAAATATTTGAAAGTCCTTGGTGATTCAAAAATAGTTGTTAGGCAAGTGAGAGATACAATTCATTTACTTTCACCACACTTAAAAGGTTATCAGTTTGAGGCTTGGAATCTAATTTCATGTTTTGATGCTTTCAATATAAATTCTATTCCTAGGCTACAGACTGCTGCAGCTGTTTTGTTAGCAACTTCTGCTTCCAGATTAGTTCCTACTAATAATAAATGCTCCATTGAATTGATTTTCAGACCGTCTATTCCAGATAATATTATGAATCACAGAGTATTTGATGATGATGAGCAGATTATTAATTTCTTAACAAATGAAGATGTCTTCCCAGAAGCCATAATAGATGAAGAACACCATGGTTAAGATTTGCAAAATAAAGATGCTGCTAAAGGGAACTTCATGCCTAAAGGGGTAAGGAGTCTTGAAGCATTGTTCGATCTGCAGAACAAGTTCAAGAGGCCAACAAATGTCAAAATGCACAGCTCCTCCAAGCAGCATGAATTGGTAAATCTGGGCACAGAGGCTGAACTGAATTATGTTAATCTTGGTAAATGTTGTATGCTAGGCGAAAGGGATAGGTTCATCAAGCTATTTAAATAGTATAAAGTTGTTCTCGCATGGACTTACGACGATTTGAAAACATATGATACCCGCATTATTCAGCACATAATACCAATGAAAGCAAGCATTAATTCATTTTAGCAGCAATTAAGAAGGATGCATCTGACACTTGAGCCTCTAATTCAAAAAGAGTTAAAAAAATTGTTGGATGCAAAGATTATTTTTAAGGTCCGACATTCTGAATGGATAGCTAATTTAGTTCCTATGCGAAAGAAGTCGAGAGAAATCAGACTGTGTGTAGATTTTTGGAACTTGAACAAAGCTTCCGATAAAGACAACTATCTCGTGCCTCCAATGGAGCAAATATTGGAGATGGTGTCAATATCAGAGCTTTTCTCTCTGCTAGATGGTTTTTCTGGATACAATCAAGTGCTGGTAGCAGAGGAAGACCGACTCAAAACCACTTTTCATACAAAGTGGGGAACTTTTGCATATCAAAGAATGTCGTTCGGCTTGATAAATGCAGGAGCTACGTTTCAGCGAGCCATGGACAATGCTTTCCGAGGGTTGGGCGGTCAATGTGTAGTCGTTTACCTAGATGACGTGACAGTGTTCTCAAAGAAAAGGGAAGATCATGTGTTCCACTTGAAGCATATTTTCGATCGCGGCAGGAAGTATGGAATTTATTTGAACCCCAAGAAAAGTGTTTTCATTGTTCTTGAGGGAAAGCTTTTGGGTCATATCATTTCAAAGAAGGCAATCTCGATAAATCAAGAGAGAGTGCAAGCTATCGCAAGATTCCCATGCCCCATAACAAAAGGTGATCTATGCAATCATTTATGGGCACCATTAATTTTCTTCGAAGGTTCGTACCAGACTTCGCTCAGATCGTTAAACCTTTGCAACAAATGGTAAAGCAGAGTGTACAATTCAAGTGGACAGACTTGGAGAAAGTTGAATTTAAAGAAATTAAGGCTACCATAGCTAATGTGCCTTCTTTAAGGAGTCTAGAATTCGATAAAGATTTTATTATGTACACCTTCGCTTCTGATAACTCTCTCGCAGCTGTGCTCACCCAAAAGGAATAATTAGGATATGAATACCCAATTTATTTTATGAGCACTAATCTGCAAGGCACTGAACTAAACTATCTCGTGGTGGATAAGCAGGCATAAGCAGTATTCAAGGTAGTACAGCAGTTCAGACCATATATTCTAAAAAATAAAACTAAATTCATAGTCCCTCATCCCACTGTTAGATTTCTTTTCATTCAAAAAGAATTGGGAGAAAGGAGAGGAAACTGGGTTACTGCTCTTCAGGAGTATGACTTAGAATTCAAACCAGCCACTATTGTCAAAGGTCAAGGTTTATGCAAGCTACTTACTGAAAATCTAGTTGATGGAGAGCTAGATTGGAAGAATGAAGCCGAGTTGAATATGATTGACGTATGTCCAATTTTCACAGCTCCTAAGTCTTGGTACAGGGACCCGGTGCACTATTTATAGTCAGGATATTTTCCAAAACACTGGAGTTCGAAGCAAAGAAGGGCACTCCATCTGAAATCAACAGATTATCAAATCATTGAAAGAGTACTCTGTAGGAAGAATTATGATGGCATATTCCTCGGATGTTTAGAGAAATAAAATGCAAGTAAAATGGTCAAAGAATTACACGATGGCCCTGCTGGGGGACATTATTCTGGAGAAAATACAGCTCACAAAATTCTTAGAGTTGGGTATTATTGGCCCACCCTTTTCAAGGATGCTCACGCCTATGCCAGAAATTGTGATGTGTGTCAAAGGAGTGCTGGACAATTTCCAAAAGAAGCAGGTCCTTTGCAACCAGTGATCATCTTTGAACCATTTGAACAACAGGGTATAGATATTATTGGCGAGATAAACCTAAACTCCTTGTTGTAGCATCAGTACATTCTAATAGCTACAGATTATTTCACAAGATTGGATGAGGGTGTCTCGCTGCGCAAAGTGAATGAAGATGTAGTTATCAAGTTCCTAGAAGAGAACATCATAACCAGGTTTGGGGTTCCAATTTCTCTAGTCTTTGATAATGCTCCTTATTTTTCGTCAATAAAGATTAATGAATTCATGTATGAGAAAGGAATTAAAATACATTATTCAACCAATTACTATCCCCAAGGAAATGGATTAGCTGAGTCCACCAATAAAAATCTCATCTGAATCCTTAAAAAGACTATGATTGAAAATCAGAGAAGCTGGCACATAGCTCTCCCGAACGCTCTATGGGTAGATAGAGTCACCCCCAAGAATGCCTTAGGCGTTTCTCCAATCACCCTGGTCTACGGTATGGAAGACATTCTCCCTCCGAATATTCTACTCCCATCCGTGCAGTTGTCCCAAGCCTCCTGAGGTTCTAGCAGTCAAGCCCTTCAATCAAGAATTGATACCCTGCTAAAACTTGAAGAGTCACGGCAGAAGGCCAAAGACCAATTTCAACATCACCAAGACATAGTCAAAAGTTGGTTTGATAAGAAGAAGTCCGGAAAGAGAAGTTTTGAAGTAGGTGACTTAGTTTTGAAGTGGGATCACCAGCATGATGGTAAAGGGATGCATACAAAGTTTCAACACTTATGGCTTGGCCCTTACCAAATTTCCGAAAAGCTTGGTCCATCAACTTATAAATTGAAAGCCCTGCAAGGAGAGGAGTTAAAACTCCCTCTCAATGGCCTCGCCTTGAAGCAATATTTTGCATAAGTCCTAGATGGACTTTTGTACATAAATAAAGCATTGTTTTGGTCCTCTTCTCTTGGTTGTTTCCTTTTATTTTCTTTTTGAGTTACTTACGATCACCTTTTAGTCTACTAGTTAGCTTGATTTGTTGCTTTTGGTTTGTTTTCTCCCTTTGTTTGAGTCCTTTGTTTAAATAAATCTCAGCTCAATTTTTGGCATGGTTGAAAGATGAGACTCCAAGCAAAGCTTAAAAAAGATGGTAAAGAGGAAACTTACTGATAGAGGAAATGAATATGTGTGACCTTACTTTCATTGATTGGTTTCTTGGAATGCAGAGATCCTCTTCCTTTTTGGTCAAAATAACCCCTGTCAAATAACTAAGATTTATCATTTCTTTCTGACTATCCCAGTGCCCCATTCACTCTAACATTAATGACTGTCTAAGGAAGTTCACTATGACAGACCCATGGAGAGGAAGCATGTCTCGCATATGTATGGTATTTAAAATGATCCTGTGCTGCAAGTAAAAGCCAAAAGGATTATATCAAAGAGTCTGGTTTCCAGAAATTCTCGCCTCAATTAAAGCATGGCCGAGAAAAGCAAACAAACTTTCGAATCAGAGAAGCTGTTTAAATAAACCATCCTAACAAGATTCTTCTCTGTCCGTGAAGCATGAAAATCAATAAATATTTCGCTCACAGAAAAGGACATTATGGATTGAAGAACCTATATAAATTATTGAAAGCAGAAGAAATTTATTTCTGGAAGACTCAAAGCGGCAAAAGTTGTGAATTAAAGAAACATCCAAAAGGATGCAAAATAGCATGGGAATGAGGAACAAATGAATATGTCTGTGAGATATTGTTACGATCCTGTGGAGTTTTATATTAGTAGGCTTCTGAAAGGCAGAATTTTAAAATGAACCTCACATTTTGGCCCTTAGAGAGTTGCAAGGAAGTCTGAGTCAAAATTGTCTTTTCCCTCATCGCCATTATGATAAAAGTGATCAGTGTATTCTCAGAAGCTGAACTATGAAGACCTTTTGTTACATATGTAAACAACACTTTGTAAGTTTCCTGACCATGAGATGAGTTTGTTTCAAAGATTTGTGTTCGCCAATGAATCGCCAATTGTTGTTGCTACAACATTCACCCAATTGTTTTTTGTAAATATTGGGGCCCCTCCTCTGATTTGTTAGAGAAAGAAGTTTTCCTAGAAGTCAAGCCCATCAAAACCTTTTTCTTACTTAGTTTCATAGAAATAAGCCTTTTGTTTTCTCCCTTTGAGTCTGCTTTTGTTTTTGCCTAAGTAAAACTCATGCTTTTGTGCCACAACGGCAGAAGAACTGGGTCAGTTGGGCTGCAACGATGGTAAAACTCAGCAAGTTTGGCTGCAATGGCAGTAAAAATGGATAAGCAAACCCAAACGGCGGAGGAACTGAGCTAGTTCGGCCACAACGGCGGAGGATCTCGCCGAGTTCTTTCGCAATGACGGTTCACCATGCTAAGTATTTTAAGGCTTCTTCTTTTTCGGATGGACTCACTGGGTTCCGCCGCAATGGGTGGAAAGTTTTATTAAGTCTTTAGCCACATTGTTTCAAAAGAACTCCGCTAGTTCCTCTGGAGTCCTTCAGCCAAACCCACTCAGTCTATCTGCAATGGTCCCAGAACTCAGCTAAATCACTCGAGACATGGCCTTGGGATTTGCTTACGATGAAGTTCCCCATTTCATTTTCGGATGAACTTAGCTAGTCCTGCCGCAGCGGTGATCCAAACTCATGAGTTTTTTGCTGCAACCATCAGGTGAGTTGGTTGGGTTTGTCCGATTTTGATGATCACATTTAATGTTAAGCATGCCAATTTGACCCAGTCATACTCGCCATAACCCCGTTTTAAAAAAATCTCCAACCACCGTATTAAATGCCCACATGCGTCAAGCTGCTATAAGTAGGGTTTGGACGATGTTAGTTTTTTTTTTTCATTGGTTTAAGGTGTGTTTGAAACCCTGTTGGAGTCCGCGTTCAGCTATTTCACACAGCCAGCCTTACAGCACTGTCGCTATCCATTTTTCCAATCACTATCCGCTAGGTATGTTAATTTCTTAATCACATTTTAACTGATTTAGTACTCATTGGATTGTTTCATTTTCGATCTCCCAAATTGAGTGCCATAGTCATTTGCGTAATCCTTACCTGAGCCTTTTAGACTATGTGGTTCCACCCATTCTCATCATAGCCAAGAGTTGACCCGCATTCCTATCCAGCTAAATATGTCCGGCTCAGTTCCATATTCCTTGACCAAATACGCTCAAAGTTACCTGGGCCATAATCACTTATCACGCATTTTGTTAAAAAGGTCTCGGGCATGCCTTTTTCCCATTTTTGAAATAACTAGCATTGTTGAGTCAAAGCCAGTCTCGTCTACCCTTTTAGAAAAATCATTTGTTTTTTTGTTCCGCGGTGAATCTTCACTCCATATCTATATTATGGAACATATTTCTATCATAGGAACTTAGTATTACTATTTCGTAAATACGCTTAAGTCATAATGTTATATTCATAATGCTAGTCTAAATTATTCGATGTTGCGTTATAATTTATTTTATATACTGATGCATGGTCATCGCAAGGTTAAGTTAAGATGCCTAAAGGTGGCAAAAGGAAGGCTAAGACGACCGTGCCAAAAGCGGTTGGCAATGATGTAAGAGTGGAAACTCTATTTGAAGATACCAAGTCTACTACGGGCGTTCCTCCAGAAGTCAAATGGGGAGACGTATATTGCATGATAAGAGACCAGGACATCCCGGAGGCACTCCTAGAGGAAGGATATTTGTACCAAAACATCAAGAGCTCCGGCATATCTAAAGCAGCTATGCATCCCGAAATCTTCCCTTGCTCAGAAGTAGTTGGATGGATCCTGCAGCATGCAAATGTTGAGTCGAGAGTCATTTCCGATAGCAAGGGTGAAGCCTTCGCATTGTTTCATCCAGCCTACATAGCAGGGGCTTACAAGTTACCTCGTGCTCAGCAACAGCTAAACGACGAATGGTTAATCCAACTCAAAATGTATAATTTGGAGATGGCTAGAAAACTGCCAATCATAGGCAAGCAAATAAGGAAGAAGGAGAGTGATGAGTACGAGGTCCAAAATGTAAGGCCTCCTTTCACGATGACTGCCCTCATGCTAAGCAGGATCTTTGGCAGGCCTGATGGGGTTGTTTTTAGACTCCAGTGAGTCCCCATTATCCATTATGTGGCATTCAGAGGAACGATTTTTAATTGGGAAACCATCCTCTCGGATAGTCTGTCATCAGCCATAGTTGAGGCACAAGAAGGGCTAGTGGCAAGGAAATCATAATTCTACATGTCATCCTACCTAATAGACTGCATTTTGTCGAAACTTCCTTTCCCAAAGTTAGGTTTCCTTTGGGACCAAGCCAACACCCCAGTGTTCACTACCTACAAGATACTTTGGACCCACAATTACACGTGGAGCTACAAGCTTATTTTATGAAGAATTCATCATACCTTTAGACGAGCTGATGTTTAACGAAGAACCCAATTTCTTATCTGAGAATGCCATGGAAGTCATGGAGAACTATGGTGACTTCTCATTTTCAGAGGAGGGTACTTATATAAGGATGTATGGAGGCTCCATGCCCCCATATGTCCTACCCAGGTATGCTACTGATTACATAGTCCACAAGGAGGCAGTAAGGTAGGTTTTCCTTGACAGAGTTGGTGGGAACTTGTATAGGTCAAAGAAGGCTTCTTTTCCTCCTTTGCCTTTTTATGTTGGGGATTACAAGTTCTCAAATATTGCCTCGGCTGAAGATTTTATTGCAGAGTTGAAGGACTTTCACTTCAGCGAAAGGCTCTTCCAAAGTAATGATAGACAAGGCAAGGCTACAAAACATTGCAGGGAAATTCACACTCATTTTGAGTACGCTCACTACTATGATGAAGACGAAGAAGTATATAGAGGGGTCAGTAACAGGACTGAATTAAAAATTTGTTGTCTCAGTAAGGGCGGATCCAGTTCTAGCTCCACCATTGTTCCCCTTGATGCAAAAGATGCATAACAGTGGAAATAAAGGGAAGCATCAGAAGCCGCTGAAGCCCTTTCTAGAGAGGAGCAACGGCTCAAGGAAGAAGCTAAGAAAATCCAAGGAGAAGCTGATGAAAGAGAAAATAAAGCAAAGAAAGATGAGCTTCGATAAAGAGAAGCTCGAAAGTCCAAGAGGAAGAGAAAATCAGGTTGGAATAAATTGCCAAGCTAGAAGAAAATGAGAGAAAAAGGAAAGTGGAAGAGGACGAGGGTCAGAAAAGGATGGAAGAGGAAAACAAATCTAGGGAGGATGCTGAACCAAAGAGCCCAAACTTACAAGACATGGATACAGACTTCCCCATAAGAGAACTCCCGCTTGTCCCTTTTACACCATTGAGGAATAGTACGGTGTCCCAATGGGACAAGTTTGTTTATAAAAAAAAGAGAAAATCCATTGTCAAGGAAACAGTGACTAGTATGAAGAGACTTTTCCAGTCAGATATCATCACCAAGCATGAAACCATAGTCAGGCAAGGCACCCAGAATGCTCCCAGACTCCTAGCATCTATCTCTGTAGCTTCTGTTAAAGCAACTGCAGATAATGTCCACATGTTGGTGGTTGACTTAGAATTAAACAAGAAGAAAGCTTTCCATTTGCAGTAGACTCTGGTCAAAGAACAGAATTATAAGAATTTGATGGTTGAGAAGTGTGACACCCTTGTGTCAGAAAAAGGAGAACTAAATAGAAGATTTCAGCATCTAAAAGCTGAAAAGAGAGCTTTGGTAATACAAATAAGGGCCCTGGAATGAGAGAAGAATGACCTAGAGGGTAAAAACTTACAGCTAGAATCCGAGAAATTTGATACTACTTAGCAGATAGATGATTTGAAAGAAAATGTAGAAAAGTTGGAAGAAGGTAAGGAATTGCTGGAACAATAATTAGAACTCGTAGCCAGCAAGGTTGGTGATATGAGTCCCTTTCATGAGTAGTCGTATGAAACATTAGAGAAAATCCACGGAATTCAGGAGCTCATAATAGAAGAAGTCTGCAAGCTGGAGGTAGTAGTAGCCAGGGTCAAAGAGATCAATGTTCAAGCCACCGGGCCTAGGAGAAAATATGCACACATTAGTGAGAACATTAAAAAGCATATTGAGTGGAGAAAAGCAAATTCGGGGTTCCCTACGAACCTCCCTCTTAAATCCGTCTCTAAATTCAAGGCAGATGTGTGTCTTTTAGTGTTTTGCAAATATTGTAGGGTGAAGTTGAACGTTGTAGCCCAAGTCACCCTTAAACAATGTAGAAATTTGTATCTTAAGATACGAATCGCCCAAGAAAATTGTCAGATGGTGATGCCCCAAGACATAGAAGAATTTCCAGATAGATCCCAATGCTTGTCTGAGCTACAGGACGGGTTAAGTGTAGAAATGGAATATGTAAAGAAAGTGGACACGTTAACTGCATAAGATCTCCACCATTGTATCGGCCAGGCCGCTATTCACGCACATCTCCTTGAAGAAAACCTCCAAGTTGCAACAACAAAATTTATCATTCTTGAAGAAGAGCTCGCCAAGCATGAGGTATCTCTGAAAATTATGCTCCCTATGCCTGCCAATAACATCATCAGAGAAACTAGCCTCTGGGTAAAATATATAGCAGAAACAGACAAAGCATCAGCAGTAGAGGCAAACCAGGAACAAGTTTCAGCAGAAGAACCGACGTTATCAGAAGCACCAGTTGTGGCAAATGCACCAGCTCAGGGTTAATATTTTTTATATTTCCTAATGAAAGGCCAAAGTGCTTTTTCTTTTTTCCTATGTATCTTTTAAATATTAAAAGGACATCTGGAGTTTTCCTCTCATCCTTCTTTTGTAATATTTCTAGGACTTATTCCTTTGTTGTAAATGGACGCTATAGACAAACTAGAAGAATCGAAGAGGTTAGGGTACACTTGGCAGCTCTTGGAGCAATTTGTAAAGCTATATATAGATTATCAAAGAGTAGTACAGGGACTTTTGCTAGGTGAAAGGACACTCTTCTTCTGTACATGAACTATTTCTGCTACATAAATAGAAAATCGTTATGGCCTGTGGAAGCCAGCACAACATTTTGCTTAAGATGGTGTTGGATAATTGATGAACTATTTCTACATATTTCATACATCTTCTATGAGATCTTTCCTAGCTATTGTGAATTATTTCTCTGCTATGAATGATTTTATTTCTTTTGCAGAATTTCTGGGTTAAATGAGTAATGAGATGTGCTAATCAAATGAAAGATATCTTTGATATCTTTTACTTTCTGCTGGAACTACATCTTTACGCTTAAATGGATATCTATGATATCTTTAGATGTGTCTTTCAGTTTATTGCTCACACTTTCAGTTTGCTCCTAGCAAGTATAGATTAGATTTGCTTAAAATAGTGTAGATTAGATTTGTTTTGTTACATGCATTTAGATTAGAAGCACTTGCATATCATCTTTAGATAAAATACAAAAAAAAAATGGTGGATCGGGCCACAACCGGTGAAAACAACAAATCTTTAATCTTACACGGTAGCCAGGCCATTAATCGGACGGATTCCCCACACCAAACGGTGGGCGATCTAATTGGGCTTTCTTACCAGGTAGAATCCCTTGCTGATTGATGCTACGATTTTCGAGGCATCAACACACATTTATTAAATATTTATGCTATTCTAATGTCCATACATCATTTATTATCCTTCTTATTTCAAATCCCAATGCTTCCACCCACAACCTAGGAAACTAGTAATTTTCCTCCTTGGCAATAATTTGACCCTTAACATTAATTTGACAAAATCTCATGAATATGACCAATGGGCTTTGGCCACTGTGACCCAATGCAAAACTTGGAACATTACATTACATAGTGTACCTTGGTATTACTGGAGACATTATTTTGGGTTGTTTAGAGCGTATTAATTGTTTGGATGTGTCAATAAGGGACACATCTAGGCTTTTTATAGTGTATTTAATTTTTGAATGTAGAAATAAGAGAGTGGGTTTTTACAAATAGATAACCATAAACCTTAAGCCTTAAACATTGCCTGGAAAATTGGATATTTTGAGTTGTCTAACTAATCTTTTATGTAGGGCTTAAGGGTTAAAGCTCTACCTCTCAGTGTCTCTCTCATAATATGCATGTATATGTAAAGAGAATCCATGCATACTCTTGGGGAATCAAATCGATAGAATGAACTCCACTATGAATAATTTCTATCATTGATTAAGACCATCGATGAAGTGATAAACCATATATGTATTTATGTGAAAAAAGGTTTGGATATTCTTCCATCCCAATTGTAGAGGAACATGGATAGTGCACTCCCTCCCACCATAGCCACCAAATGTATTTTCATATTCATTAGCTCGTAATGGTTGAAATTTTATTGATTCTAATTTAAATAAGCTAGATTGAGTGTTTCCTTATGTAAGCAAGTTACTCCCCAAAGTAATTCACCTTGAGATGATCCCAAAAGTAAGTTAGTGGTAAATCCTCTAGCTTAATCTAGCACTTTGATGTGATATCTACACTATGAGAAACAAAACAAACAAGAATTTGATACAATGGTAAATGGTAGAGCAAGACAAATTTAGTGACAAAATTTAGTCCATGGGCTAATTTTCAATTTTTTTCCCAAAACAATATTCTTCATTTTTTCATATTTTTCCAATATGATTCACCCAAATTCCATAGGATTAAATCCTTTTACTCTAAAAATGGCCAAAATTGTCCAAAACTTATATAAAACCCCTGAAAACTTTGAAAATATTTTAAAAATAACACCAAATATTTTATGGTTGGAAATTTCATAATTATTAAGGTTTACCAAATATTATACATTTTAAGAAAATTATAGATTCTCAAAAATTTTCCAATAAATATGACATATATAATAGTAAATAATTCAATAAATATGACATGTATATAATAGTAATTGATAAAAAAACATATAATTTAATTAATTGATAAACTAAAATAAATATGAAAAGCAAAAGTGCAATTTTGACAAAATTTGGTCCATGTGCTAATTTTCAATTTTTTTTCCAAAAAAATATTTTTCATTTTTCATTTTTTTCCAATATGATTCACCCAAATTCCATATGATTAAATCTTTTTACTCTAAAAATTGCCAAAATTGTCCAAAAATTATATAAAAGCCCTAAAAATTTTGAATATATTTTAAAAAATAACACCAAATATTTTATGGTTGGAAATTTCATAATTATTAAGGTTTACCAAAAATTATACATTTTAAGAAAATTGTAGATTCTTAAAATTTTCCAATAAATATGACATATATAATAGTAAATAATTCAATAAATATGACATATATATATAATAGTAATTGAGAAAAACACAAATAATTTAATTAATTGATAAACTAAAATAAATATGAAAAGAAAAAATGCAATTTTAATCCATGATGTATGTTCCACACCATGATGATGATGATTGAATCAGTCAATCCTTTCAGATTTTACACACACTGGTCTATGTTGACTGACGTGACTCCAGTCGACAGGGGTTCCACTCCACTGTCGACACATGCCACAGCCTCCCTGGGCACCGACCCAGGCAGGTTTTATCCTGCTCAGCAACACCTGTAGAGTAGATGAAGTCTCACCCGAGGCATCCAGGAAGAGCAGACGAAACCATGTTTCCACCGAGGAAGGAGGAGGGTTGCGGCTATATGAACTAACTCTATTGCAACACTAAACCGGAATCTTAAACATTTGACATGTATTCATAACACATTATTCAATCACATCATTCATTATCACAACAGTAGTAACAGTAAAGCAACATTGCATCAAGGAAACATAGCATTATTCATGAAGTGCGACATTGCACTACCATAAATAAACAGAAAGAACCCAGGAATTGCACCAGAACAGTTTCATCATATATTATTATTGCAAAACCTTAGATACAACATCTCCTCAAAGATCAGGTCTCGGCGATATCTCACAGATGCGCAGAAAAAAACCACAAACATGCGCTTCTCTTCACCTTAATTGCCCTCATATCTCCTCCTCTCTCTGAATACCTACGACTCTTATCTATATATAGGCTTCCACCATTACAATGCTTGTCCACTTACTAACAATTTCCTAACCGACATTTGTACAAGTGACCCAATATCTAACTAACTTGGTATAAAACCGACCAAAAACCCGCATTCTGCGGTATAACTGACTCAACATTACATAATATGTGGTCCAAATGACCCAAAACCCGGCATTATGCGGTACAATTGACCCAAAATACATAACTAATCTTCTGCTCATCGTCATTCGCGTCATCTTCCCGCCATTCGCGCCATCTTTTTCCTTGTGACAACATTAGAGATGCTGCGATAGCAATCTACCAAACCGCCTGCCAATAGGCCCCCAACATAATCTTGTGGCTCGCCCTCGAGCCACGTCAACTACTAGACATGGTACATTCGGACTGAACTATGTTTCTACAACTGTTATTGCTGTTTGGATCGCACGGTGTTGTTCTGCTCCTTCTGCTACACTGATCGTCGACTCACTATCATGTAATTCTCACCCAAAAGTGGTCATCGCCCAACTTGCTGTCATGTACCTCTCAAACTCATCCTCTAGTCTCGGGGAATCTGTTGCAGAATGAGGAGAAGTTTACGAATAGCACCGAGGTGCGAACCAAACCAATGGCTCTGGCACATCTGTTTCACACCAGTAAGCACAAGTCACAGGGACCCGGGGCGACGACCCCCCCCTTTTGTGTGGTCGCCGGGACCGCGAGACTTCGAACCATAACCAACTGCCTAGACATCTCGGACGAAACTTCATGCTTGTAACCTCGGGGTGTCCGAGGTGTAGCTTGCTCCAGGTGCTCATGCACACTCGTCATCCGGGCCCTCAATGCACCTGGTGTGCTACCACATGAAATGAAATGGATTATTTCCACAGCCTCATTGGAATTCCTATCTTAACAAAATGCTAGAACCTTGTGTAGCATAACCCTTCTTAACTAAAACAATATCTGTGTGCTTACTCCCCGTAGTTCCTCTATTTATACAGCGCACTCTATCATACATTGGCCTCAGCAAGCCGTTGCACCACTAGCTCGCACCCCAGAATAATCATAAGTCGTTGTGTGCCGATTAGCCTAACGGCGGATGAATCGTACCTTTTCCTGGTTCCCTTCATGCAGAAATGTGTGAAACATTTCTTGGGCCATGTTGGCATGGGGAATACTTCATGCCAACCATGCGGACCATTGTGGTAAGCACAATCGGCCATACTGCGTCGGTGTATCCCTAAGCCCAACCAAGCTGTCATCTGTCACGATCGACTTGAGCATATCCGTCAAAGCAGGAAAAAGTCCCATCGTCATTATGATTGCGGATGTGACCCAGGCGCAACATTCCTAGGGGTTAACAACTCCAACCTTGCAGCAGAAGCCCCCCTGCTGATGTATTCCATCCATGGTGGGGCAACATCCGGCCCCCCATCATTCGTCAACACCTCATGCAAATTTATTTTTATTTTTATTTTTTATTTTTTTTCTCGATGCGTCTCAGGCATCGCGGTGTTCTAATCCCATGCAATAGGGCTTCAACCTATGACCATTTACCAGCTTGGGGAGCATCGCCTTGTGCAACTCTTGCAACTGAACCGCTCCTCCTGAAGTAATACTACTGATGCGATAGGGACCGAGCCAATGCATTTGCAACTTCCCTGGATGTTTCATAAACTTGTTGTCGTACAACAACACCAAGTCGCCCTGCTGAAACTATTTATTTTTGATGTGGCGATCATGCCATGCCTTCTGTCGATCCTTCTCGACCCCCTGGTGGAACCCAGTGATGAAACGGTCTTCCTCTAGCTGCACCAATTGCACCAGACGGTCATTTAATGTTGTGACATCGTCCATGCCCATGACAGCCACAATTTGTAGACTCGGAATAATATACTCCATTGGCATAATCGCTTCTTGTCCATACACCAATTTAAATGGTGTATGTCCTGTCAACCGCTTACATGTGGTGTGATAGGCCCACAACACTGCGGGGATTTTAAGATCCCAGTCATCGCGGTTAACATTGCACACCTTTGTCAGTGCATGCTCCAATACTTTGTTAAACGCCTCCACCATTCCATTCGCCTATGGATGATAGGGTGAAATCGTCTTATGTTGTATCTACAATTCCTCCGTTAATGCACTGATGGTGTGATTAGGAAAGTGGCTGCCTTGATCACTTAGTAATATCTTGGGGCAGCCAGAACGAGTGATAATGTTATCAAACAAAAATCACGCTGCTGTAGCCACGGAACAATCAACTACAGGGGCCGCCTCAGCCCATCGGGTCAAATACTCTGTCGTCGTGACAATATACCGTGCACCCGTGCATTTCCCTGGTGGATTGATCGGTCCTACAAAATCCATGACCCATTTGTCGAACGGTGGCAATGTTATTTAAGGCATCAGTGTCATCTCATCGCATCTGGACGGTTTTCCAGTTCGCTGACAAACATCGCAGGACCGCGCATAGTCTGTCGCATCATTATGCAGTGTAGGCCACCACAGCCCTGCACACAACACCTTCCTAGCAGTCACCTGACCGCCATAGTGTCCTCCTACTACTCCTCCATGTGCTTCAACTAGTATCAATGCTTGCTCATGTGGCAAGACGCATTTGCACAATATCTCATCAACGCCCATTTTATACAATTCTCCTGTGATTAGCTGGAAGTCTGCAACCTTGACTACCAATTGCTTCTTCTAATTGGTGGTGAACTCATCTGGTGCAGTACCCGTTGTCAGAAACTGGAGGATGTCATCAAAATAGTCATCAGCGACGCCAACCTTAAATAGTTGTGCATCCGGAAACTTGTCTTCAATATTGATTGGGTCCTCCCCTGTATCAACCCTCAATAGATGATCAGGACTGGCATTCAACCAGCCTGGCTTCACAATGAATTCAAAATCGAACTCCTGAAAAAGAAGTAGCCAGCAGCATATCTTCCCCCCCAACACAGGCTTATTGACTAGGTATTTCAATGCGGAATGGTCAGTGAACATTTTAAAGTGCCCACCCAACAAATAGTGCCTGAACTTCTGCACCGCGTAGACCATTGCCAGACCTTCCCGCTCAGTGGTGGTGTAGTTGCATTCAGTGGACGACAATTTCCGACTAGTGAAAGCAATGGGGTGACCAAGATCTCCTTCGTCGGGATGAGCCAATACTACTCCCAATGCAATTGATGAGGCATCGACATGTGCATGGAACTCCTTACTCCAATCCAGAAATACCAATATGGGTGCCAAAGCCATCTTCGTCTTCAGTGTGTCGAAAATGTCTTGACATTCCGGAGTCCATTGAAATAACACATCTTTCTTTAGCAATTTCTCCATAGGGGCGGTAATCGTTGCATATCCCTTGATGAACTTGTGATAATACCCCGTATGCCCCAGAGTCCCTCGTAACTGCTTAACAGTAGTTGGTGGTTGCAAACTCAAAATGAGCGCAATCTTAGCCGGATCGACCAACAAGGCAACAACCCTTGCTTACACACAATATGACCCAATAATATCCCAAATGGTGCACAAAAAATACATTTCTTCAAGTTCAGCGATATCTGGTGCTGTCGGCAGCGCTCAAGCATTAACCATAGATTTGCTAGATGATCGTGGATCAACCCATAAAATGTCCAGTCATCCATGTAGACTTGCAAAAACTTCTTAATAAAGTTTTTAAATGCAGCAACAACGACCCGAGAGAATATCGTAGGTGCATTATTCAAACCAAACGGCATGACAATGTACTGAAAGCAGCCCCATTCAGTAACGAAAGTTGTCTTATGGCGATCTTCTTTGGCAATGCGAATATGATGGTAGCCAGAGAACCCATCGGTGAATAAGTACATCTCCTGGCCGCCCACCCCTTCAAGTACTTCGTGAGTAAACAGGGTCGGAAAAGGGTCGTGCAAGTAGGCATCATTTAACTTCCGCAAGTCAACACAAATGCGCACCTCACTGGTTGTCTTGTCCTACACCACCATAGGGCTGATCCATTCGGACTCTTCCACTGGTTCAATAATACCAGCATCCAACATGCAATCAAGTTCTGCCTTGACCTTTTCCTTATGTCGTGGATTCAGCTGATAAGGTCGCTGTCGGACTGGCTTAGCATCTGGTTTTAAAGGAATCCTCATCTCCCCTAAATTACCCAGGATCCACTTCATATCGGAAAACTTCGTAGGAAACAAGTCTTGAAACTCATGGAGTAAATCAGTGACCTTACTCATCATCTCGTCATCCCAATAGTCCCCAATGTTTGCAAACTTAGGAGTGGCCTCTGTGCCGATATTGAGCTTATGAAGCTTCAAGGGTTGACTGAACGGATTACTTGGTGCATCAGGTGGGACCACATCGCGACTTCCTTCAGATTCAGGAATGTTGACATTCCAGGGATCGTCCTCGTCCTTTGGCCCACCGGTGATGTTGAAGCACTCCATCAGAGACTGCATCTGACAGTATATGTGTGGATCGACAGGGTAGGCCGCTGGAACAACCTGAAGTACCACATCACGGATGAGCTGTAAGGCATTATTGACATTAGGGTTGGCATCCGCAAAAGTGAACGTATGAGTGAAGCAGACCATCAACTCCCCCCATGTTGTAATTTATCTGCGCAAGTCGACTACAGTATACCATGAGCGCAGCATCTCATCTAAGGTATGGATAAAAGCATGGACCCACTCATCTTTGGGTCGCGTGACCCATAATCGTTGGCATTCCATCACATGATCACTGGGATTCTTCCAACCATCATACTTGCCAGTATGATAAACCTAAGTTTCGTTGAACCGGACCATCATCAACCTTCGACACTATGACCAACCATCAATGGATTTCTTGTGTGTCGTCCACCAGTGTGCTGGAGCAGCCTTCAGTGATTCCTCCAATGCCAGCAATCGCTGTGGTTCTGAGATTTGTTCTTCAAATTCCGTCAAAAAGTTTGTTAAGCTAGGCAAACCCTCATAGACTGGTAGTGTGACTATTCCTGTCGCAACACGACATAAAGATTGCATAATTAAACCACATTTCTGGAACGATACTTCATGCAAGCGGTTCTGCCAATGTTCTAATGCATCATCAGAGTCGGAAGATGCAGAGCTCTTGCTGCACCATCCTAGCTCACCGTTGGTAGTGGGGTGATTATAGTCTTCAGAAATATTAAATGCATGGTCCCATCTAGTGGGATCGTCATATTTTACAGGCTCGACGTATTGGCGTCCTTCAGTCGGATCCAACGGGGCTATGACTTTGAGATCGCGATTCTCGAAGGTCATCATGTGCCTCTTGAAGTTGATTATGGCTCCACTATCGTTAGCCCATCCAATCCCCATAGTGCAGGATAGGAGCTTCCTCCCTCAACCACTTCAATGACATCGAAGTCAGCATAAGTCTTCATGCCCTCAATATCGACTGTTAGCCACGGAACTTGCCCAATGGGTGTTACTTTCGCATGGTTAGCCAACCGGAGCTGCACAGGAGACCAGCTCAATGGGGGACTCCCCATTTTCTGCCACGCCTGCTTGGTTAAGATGTTAACATCCGAACCAAGATCAAGAATAACTGAATCGACATCATAGTCACCAATCTGGATGTTCATTCGCATCTCCTTGCCAGTCTTCCGTCGCTGTAAAGAGTTTACTGCCGACTCCTGCCGTCCTTTTGGAAATTGCTGCAACCATCCCTCAATCTCACCCAGGGCGGCCGGATCCCAGGCCAATAATAGACAGCTCTCAAGAAACCTTTGCAATGTTCCCGATGGTGTCGATGGACCACCCTCTAATGTGGTGTCAAAGACAAGTAGCATATCGCAAACAACAGCCTTACCGCGGTCTTTCTCCAAGGCGCGACACGCCTGAAGGAATGCCTCCCGTTCAACATCGATGTCAAATGATACCATCTTCTGGCCTGCCAACCGAATCATCGGTCGCGAGCTATATTCCCCAGTCGTTTTGTCTCCACGAGTTACAACAGCCACCGAAGCATCTTGTGGTCGCGGTTTTGCAGAAATTGTCGCAATATTTGCACCCTGCATATGAGGCTACTGCAGATTCCCCTGCGGGTTCCCATTTGGATTTGCGTTCTGATTCGGTCGTGGGGGTTGGTTCTGCACTGGTTGCTGTACTTGGTTTTGGACTGGTTACTGTACTTGGTTCTGGGCTGGTTGCTACAGCTGGGTTTGATTTTGTATCTGCGGAGCGTTCCTAGCCTGCCATCATGCAATCAACTATGGACAATTCTCAATTGTATGATCATTAACAAAACATAACGTACACTGATTCTGTAGTAGTGGACAGTCTTGCTGATAATGCTCCCACACCGCACAGTGATAGCATTGAACAGGCCCACGGCCAGCTCGTCCTCCTCCGTGACCAAATCCTCCATCGCGTCTGCCTCGGTATCGTCCTCGGAATCCGCCTTGCCGTTGGTACTGGGGCTGCATAGTATTCTGTTGCATGCCTTGCCCCTACAGTGCATACTACGGTTGCTGGACATACTGTGGATGTTTTGGAGCCATTTTCATTGGAGCATATTGCGGCACAAACTGATGCGGTACAAACTACATCTGCAGCTGAGGTAGTGGCTGGGATACCTGCGGTTGTAGTGGTGGTTGTTGTATGGCACGCTGATCATTCTCGATGTAGAATGCATCACACATTATTTCTTGTAGCAACCCATATGCACGACAATCTTTGTCATCGTGACCCACCAATTTGCAAAATGCGCAATAGATATTTCTCGGGGTTGTGACCATTTTCTGCATATAAGGGAAATTGTCGTGACTATGCTCATACACCTGGAAAATGTGACACTACGGCATGTTGCCACCATTCAACGGGTTTGACACATCTGACACCAAATAATTGCGGAAATCCGGGCAATTGTCCTTCGTATGCCCTTCTCCTCGACATCGCGTACACCAAACTTCATCGCGCTATTCCTTGTTCTTCTTCAAATCTTGCAACTGTATAGTCAAATTAGCGAGTTGTGTCTATATCTGCGACATCCCGGCTGCATTATCCCCAATCGGTGACGCCTCCAATCGCATTGCAATCTCTAGAGCTTCGCTGGGCGTCGAAATGTTTTGCTGCATCAGCGGCAGCCGAATGTGCAGGAGCAATGCCACAATGAACCACTCTTTATGTTAGACGGCGCTCATATTGAAACTAACCTTTTCCATCAGCGTCTTGAATCGTTGGTCGAAATCCCATACTATCTCATTGGGATACTGCTTAATTTCCTTAAATTCTGTGATGTATTGAGCTTCAGACTTGGGCCATCTAAATTCAGCAATCAGCCCATCCCGAATCTCATCCAGTGACTTCTCTGGGGCTCCCATAGGGACTAGAAAAAACTTCATGAACCAATCTAATGCACGACCTCGCAGAGTCATGGTTAACTATCCTTTCTTAGCATCAGCATCAGTGATCTTTTTCACGGTCCAGACTGCTTCACACAAAAACCAATACTATTCTGGGTTGTCTGTCGCACTTCCGTGGAACAACGGTAACTTAGCAACATCGCCCGCCACTCTGGGCTTCCTTTCTCCTTTCCCTGTGCTACTACCAATTAACTTCTGTGGAATTGACGAACTTGGCAGTGTTGAAGTGGTATTTCTTGTTGTTTGTGAGATAGTGAGTGGAGGTGTGGTTACATTGGTGCAGGGGTTTGGTCCTGCCTCTATCCTGGGTATAGCCTAGCTGTCCCTGTCAAGACTGTGAGGTCGCTTTGTCCCGTGTGGTCTTCCTTCACGGTTTTGTGGTTTGATCGCAGCAGGACCTTCTCCTGTCCTCTACATCTTCTCCTGTCGAAACCTCGCTCCTCCTCTTGTAAGACCACTTTCGTCCTCGGCTTCGCTCACAGTCTCCTCATGCTCTACACCCATCTACCCCTTACCGTTCCCCAACAGTCGCGGTACCCACAGCCTCCGCCCACCAGGTTGTCTACTGATCAAGATGCATCTTCAATATATCCTTCTTGCAGATTAGCATCTTAATCGACAGTTGGAGCGACAGTAGAAACCTTCCCCTTGGTCCGCGGAAGAAATATCTTTCAGCTTCACTATAGGATTTCTGCGTGTCAACCGCAAATTTAGTGATATATCCCTCCAAGATGTTATCGAGCCAAACTTGGACAGCCTACGATGCCTTGTTATCGACTTCCTGCAAATCCTGAATTAATTCTGGAATGTCAGATTTGATAACCAATTGTACAGAATGACTGGGAATTCACAGGCAAACCATTCGTGTGGACCATCGTGAATATACCTTCCCACCCAGTGATCTACTGTCAGTCGCGTGTTCTGGCTTTCTTCTTCAGCAAATTCCCGCAACTTCTGATCAAACCAGCTCTGTATCTCCGGCTTCGCCGAGTGCCACAACATGTCCTCCTTTCACTCTTCACACGGTCCCGGCAACGGAACCATTTGTTGACCGACACGACTCCAGTCGACAGGGGTTCCACTCCACTGTCGACACATGCCACAGTCTCCCTGGGCACCGGCCCGGGCATGTTTTATCCTGCCTAGCAACACCTACAGAGTAGATGAGGTCTCACCCGAGGCGTCCAGGAAGAGCAGATGGAACCATGTTTCCGTCGAGGAAGGAGGAGGGTTGCGGCTATATGAACTAACTCTATTGCAACACTAAACTAGAATCTTAAACATTTGACATGTATTCATAACACATTATTCAATCACAGCATTCATTATCACAGCAGTAGTAACAGTAAAGCAACATTGCATCAAGAAAACATAGCAATATTCATGAAGTGTGACATTGCATTACCATAAATAAATAGAAAGAACCCAGGAATTGCACTAGAACAGTTTCATCATATATTATTACTGCAAAACCTTAGATACAACATCTCCTCAAAGATCAGGTCTCGGCGATATCTCACAGATGCGCAGAAAACAACCACAAACATGCGCTTCTCTTCACCTTAATTCCCCTCATATCTCCTCCTCTCTCCGAATACCTACGACTCTTATCTATATATAGGCTTCCGCCATTACAATGCTTTTCCACTTACTAACAATTTCCTAACCGACCCAATATCTAACTAACTTGGTACAAAACCGACCAAAAACCTGCATTCTGTGGTATAACTGACTCAACATTACATAATATGTGGTCCAAATGACCAAAAACCCCACATTCTATGGTACAATTGACCCAAAATACATAACTAATCTTCCGCTCATCGCCATTTGTGTCATCTTCCCGCCATTCGCACCATCTTTTGCCTTATCGCAGCATCGAAGATGTTGCGATAGCACTCTACCAAACCGCTTGCCAACAGTCTACCTTATGCTCTTATACCACCACGTAGATAGATTTCAAGATTGGAAAATTAAGAGATAGCACGCTCCATTGAAACTTATCCTTGTCATGTACTATGTGAAATTTAATATTTCCATGATGATCTATAAGGGTTTTATGGTAAATTTAGAGCGAAAAGTCATGAACTTATCATGGACAAATAGTTTATAGTTTTGAAGTGAATATGTCCAAATTACCTAGGGTCATCTATGTTATGTAAGTGTAAAACGATCATGTGGACAATAAATTCTTTCGTTCAAAGAATACCCCTCGATTTTTTTTTTCATTCTTAAATAGGAAGGCTTACAATAGAGTTGGTGAGGTCTGGTCAACTTACATGAATAAGTTGATCAGTAGTGTCGAATATAAAGTACCCTTTCATACTATAATTTTTTTAGAGGAGGAAGATCCAAATAAAATATGAATATGATAAAGTGTATCGTTTTTAATTTTGAAATTAAAAATATATTTTTAATTAAACCAAAATACATTTTTTTTCTATATTTATTAATAATATTTTAATATTTCAATTTATCACTATATATTATATATCTTATTAAATTTTTTTAAATATTTTATTAGTTACATTTATGCATACTTTCCCAGCATACATTTTTATCACATATGTGTAAATGAAATAAATACAAATCTCGACATAGTATATAATATATGGGCACATGAAAATTTTAAAAAGAATTATCACCATTTTAAAAGGAAATGTGCACACTAATAAAAATATAGACCCAAAAGCATAAAGAAAGATTCATATTATTACAAATATTTTGTGTAATTTTAGGTGAACAAAAACTTAAAATTGCTTTTAATTACGCGAAGGTGTATTTTAAGGGAGTGGTTCCTCTCGCCCCTTCGTCATCTGTTGAGGGCGAATGAGGAGCCGCCCGCTGTGATTGTACAGATTAAGCCTGAACACCTTGGTAATCTCCATGGATCGTATAGATTTCGCTCCTTACGGCCTTAATCCCCCTCACACGCATCCGCGGGCCACTGAAATCTTGGTGGTCTTGGAAGGTAGACTCTATGTCGGCTTCATCACCATCGACAACCAATTTTTCTACAAAATGCTTGAGATGCGGGAAAGAGTAAGCAACCCACCCATTGAAGTCTGTTTGAAGTCAATATCCAGAGAGACTACCGAGTTGGAAGAGATCAACCTTCCATTCGTGGATTTTCTCTGCACTGTATGTTCCACTCCTCTCATGCTCTTTGAAAGCTTCAGCAAATGGGCCACCACATTTCTCCGGGTGCTGAACTTGCGAAGGAGTGATGTCGTAAAAGAGAGGAATGGCAATGGCCGACCCTTCTCTTACTTGGCGTGCAAAGAGAAACTATTCTTTGAGGCACCACGCAGATTGTGCATAGTCAGTGGAGAATATGGGAATGAGTATGTGATTGACCTTGATTCCGTGCTACAGGATTGCAGAGATGTCGCTCCCACTGTTCACATCATGGCTACCGAGGAAGGCACAGAAGCCTGCGCTTGTGCGCGAGCCAGAAGATTACCAGTGCCAGTTCCCGATCCACCTCCAGCTATGCTCAGATGAAGGGGCGGAACTCTTACACCACATAGACCAAGCAAGCATAGGACGGAGCTGTATAAGGGCTAACTAAAATGCCCCCGACTCGCCGGAATCCGGCAGAGCAATTTTTGTCCAAATCGCAATTTAGAGTGTTTAGATCGTAATTTCGACGATCTGGGTAGTTTCAAAAATGGGCAATTAGTCTAGAACAGAAATTCCCAATTACTAAAATCCCAAAAATGTGAAAATAGCAATTTCTAGCAAGAATTTTAACCGATTTTTATCCCAAAATTATCTAAAAAGTGGGACGTCTTGGTTGTCTTTTATCCTATGCGAGCGTAGGACATGTTGTGTTTGCAACGGAATAGAGCATCTCGTGCGGCCGCGTCCAGGTGGGGTGACACCCTACTGAGTCGCCTCCACTCCAAGCCCCAACGTGGAAGCTTCCACCACTCCCTCCCATCGTCAACGCTTTCGGTATCCAAACAAATAAAACCATGCTCTCCCCGTGTTCTGCATTCTGTGCCTAACACAAATGGTCAGTGCATTGTATGTTTGGTCATGGGTATCAAAAACAAATAAAAAAGTCCATTTTGGTTGATCGATTACTCAGGTTTTAGTACTTGTTTTAGATGATTAAGTTAATTGGTGCAACTCCTTACTGTTTGAACAACACCATCTTCAGAAACTCTTTCCATTTACCACTCCACCCAACACAACCACAGAGCCCTTGTCCTCTTATTAAAACATATTTAAACGCCATACATATATCATAAGTAGATGTTGAGTGGCATGGATTCCATTAAGATGCGAGGAACTACACTAACAACAACCACATTATTAATATGTATAATAATGAATTTAAAAATTACCTGTTGTCCAATGTAATGACGAATTGCTTCATATCAAACTGAGACTTCATAGGAATAAACAAAGAAGTTATCAATTAATTAATCAATGCAATTTTTTTTTATTATCCTAGCCAATGTCACAAATACAAAGAAACTACCGGTCACAATCTCTGGCCAATTTAAAGATAAGACCAAGAATATTCCTATGTTTAATTAAATGGTGACCACAAAAATAAAATCATTTTTGTAATCACCTTCCATTTCCATCCATCACACATTTCGTACCCAAATAGAACTCTATCCTTAAGAATTGTCGCTGCAATAGTTGGTAAATTGACTTTATACAAATTTCGCTTATTTCAAGAATGTTTTCTTTTTTAATTATTCTATACATTTCACGAAAATTCATACATTGCGATAAGAGAACATCATTAGCCTGGAGGATTGTGGGCGATAAGAGAACATCATAGCCTGGAGGATTGTGGGTGTGAATGATATCAATGAGGTGGATATTCTTTCCATCTCCTATCATCCGAACCTCGTTCGTCTCTATGGTTGTACTTATCCAGAGAGCCGAGACCTGCTTCTTGTTTATGAATATGTTCCCAATGGAACTTTGGAAGATCATCTTCACGGGGAATGGAAGAAGGACAAAGGTCTAAAGTGGGATACTCGTCTCATAATTTGCATAGAAACTGCCCAAGCCCTCACATTTCTTCACTACCTCGAACCACCAATATTCCACAGAGATGGGCATTGCAAATTTAGAGTTATTGCACTAAGTGTTGATCACATTTGTTGAGCTCATTCATTTGATTAAATGTAGCAATGAAGGAAAAAATGCTACACTTATTTCCTATGTTATAACATTTTTTATTCTTTACATGGTCAAATATCCATAGAAAGATTTACATTACAAAAATTTTGAGGTCCAAAATCGACCTTAAAACAAATAAAATGTCCTTTAAAAATCAACCAATCACATTTTAGAGGATGACATCATCCCCCATGGTCGAGGTGGCATTGCTTGCTTATTTGTCACATTTTCAATGGTGGATGGAAACCCTTAGTTAACCATGGTATTTCTTTGAATTCATAAAGTAAAGTGTTCATAATGAAGGTCCTTTTACACTTTTCATAAAATAATACTATTGTCATTTTCAAGTAAAATACTTATAATAAAATAATATTATTGTAATTTTCAAGTAAAGTACTTATAATAAAATAATATTATTGTGGTTCATTGGTTGTAGCTTTGGTGGTTGAGAGGAAGGATTGTTGCCCTCCCCGCCCAAGTTCAATTCTTATATATTAATGTCATTGTTCCTTTCACACTTTTTCATAAAATAATATTATTTTGATTTGTAATTATTTAAAGAAACAATACAAATAACTATTATATTTGTGCATTTTCATGGCTTTAATTTCAAATTATATATTCATTCTATTTTATTTAATTTTACAATGTAAAACTAAATATAATTGTATTATATAATAACATTTAATAGTATATTTAAATCATATAAAAGCAATATGGTAATATTAAATAGTTAGCAATAAAATAATATATAATATAATAAACTATAAGTATTTATATTTTAGTAGAAAAATCACCATCCTGCTATTGAAATCTCAACAAACTTCCTCACATATGTCTCAATGGAATTGAATTTGGGTGGATGGAATGAAATCCATCTAACCCCACCAACGGCCACCGTATCCTTGACAATAAGTATTTATATATATAGATGACATTTCAATATTATTAAAAATTAGAATAAAATAACTTTATAATTAAAATAAAACAAAATAATTATATAATTAATTAAAATGTAATTAATTAGTTAAAATTTTAGGAATTTAATTGACCTTCTTAATAACATCGTAAAGACAAAATCGTATTTATTTATTAAAGATGGTTTATTATTTGGACTCAGAACTTTGAATTAAATATGATGGTCCGCTTTCAGTTGTAATATCAATTTTTTTTTAATTATTGACTTAATGTATGAATTTTATCCGCAGGGGTGTAGTTCAATTAGCGATTCGGTTGATATGAAGGACATGTTGTAAATAGAGTTCACGAGTTCAAATTACCCCATCTTACCAAACCCAATGTCAATATGTCAATTATGATATATTTCCAATTTAACAAAAAATATATTAAAATTATAATTTTAAATTATTAAAAATTAAAACTATAAAATACAATTGATTTAAATTTTCAATTTAATAAAAAAATAATAAAAATCATATTTTATTTCGAATCATGAAAAATTAAAATTATTAAACATAAATATTGTTAATTTCTAATTTATATAATATAAATTAATTTCATATTTAAAAAAAAAAAAAACTATAAACACAATGCCCTTTCATAATAAAATTATTAAGTGTTATCATTAACAAAGAAAAATACCTAAAAAAAAAATCTTTTCATTAAAAATCAACCTACAAGATAAACATATAATCACAACAATATATTTAAAAAGAAAATACATATGCATACTTTATTTTAAATTTTAATTTTCAAATATGAAAATTCATAAAAACATGTAAATTATGTTAACCACAAAAAGAAGTAAATTATAATTTTAAAAAATAAAATAAGAAAAGACATGGATATTTTATCCTAAATTTTAATTTTCAACCTAGTTGGAGAAAAGATTTGATTGTTTTTTCATTTTATCTTATTTATTTTATTACTAGAAAATATTTGATTGACTTTACATTGTATCTATATTTTATTATTCAAAAAAGTTTGATTGTCTTTTCATTGGGTTTATATTTTATTATTAAAAGTGATCTCCAAGTTCAAGGATATGAATGCACTCAAGTAATATATATTTTTGAGAAATTATAATTGATTTTTAGTCACATCAATAGAACATATTTTATTTATTTTATTTTTAGTATGTAACGCAACCATGGTTATCTAGATTGTACATTGAATGTAGTGAAAATGTGACTTGTCAAGTATACCTTCTCCATAAAATACCTAGTTTATAATTTTTTAATATATCTCTTCAAAGGCCCATTTTTTACCTCAAAATTTCTCTAATGGTTTTTTATTTTTATTCTATTATTGTTTGAAAAAATTTATGTTTACAATTTTGTATATTGATTTTGTTTTTCAATATATAACTATGTTTAATGTTCCTTGCCACTTTTAAATATCTGTGAATGCAACTTAGATAGTCTTTATTTATTCTTGTTCTTAGATCGATGGAGACATAACATAGTAGTATTTAACAATACTACTCAAACTCAAAATTTGATGGATGGGATATAATATCTTACGTCAGGAGTAAGGGTTGTGTGGACTTAAGAAGCCCCCTTTACACATCCCCAGTTGGATGATAAACTTACAATAGACATTTCAATGGACCCATCTAACCAAGGACCCACCATCAATCATATAAAACATTGTACATCTTAGTTTATACCTCATAAATCCACTTAGATCACTCAATGTCATTAGAAATCATACACAGTTTTAGTTTGGTCTTCAATTTTCAAATATTTTTGTCAATATTTTCTCAAATATGTGAGAATATTAACCTCTACTCTTAGATCTTCTCTCTAAAACCTACACAAATAAATCTAGAATCAATGATCACCAAAAGTGTTGTACAAGTAAATATACACATTTCAAGATAAATAGATTTCAAAAGGGTAGAACTATACATATTCATGGAATCACTTACCTGGGAGATCAAGGATAAGGATGCAACCTTCAAGAGTCTCCTCCATGTGTACAGCAGGCTCAAACTCAGACTCCATCCTGAACCGTACTCTCCTCCCTTAACACACTACACACTACATAAAGGATGGTTAATGTAGATAAAATATAAGTGTTACAAATATTGGCCCACGCTTTGTGGCTCTTTTTATTTGATTAGTTAACCAACAATGTGCTCATCCACAAAACCAATGTAGATAGATGGCTCTATTCCAGGTATGTTTATATATTGATTTGCAATCTTGAGAAGGTTTGTTATGGATTACCTGTGGATGGGTATGCTCTAGTCGGTAAGACTATTGAAAGTGTAGGAAGGAAAGGCGAGGAATAAAATCATGTGGCGAGAACGAGAAACTTGGCTTGGCATCTGGATACAAGGATACTTAGGTAGTTATTTTTATTCCTGTCAATAGAAGTTGCATGCAAAGGCCAGATCGAGCCCAAGTGAAGCCAAATAAATCCATTCCACTAAAACTATCTGATAACCCGCAGTCCTTGACGAGCTATCCTCTTCGTCATTAAAATGTGGATGCACCCTCGTCTTTGTCAAACTTAGAAAGATTTTGGAAGGAAGAAACACTGGCATATGATAGGGGGCGGCTCCTCACAGGCTATCGACATACAACAAATCCACCAGTTAACCAAGCCCGTGATACAACCGAATGCCTTCATAGTGTAAAGCAACACAGTCCTCCAGTGCAAATCATAATTTATACATTCATATTTAGCATCATAGTTTCTTTAGTATCGTTGTGAACAACCAAGGTCTTGTTCTGAGGGATCGATCCCCATTTATGAGATCTCTTAGCAATTTATATACTTTTTGTTATCTTTTTTTTGGAGAAGAGTGTTCGTCATAACGATATTGCTAACAGTTTTATGCTTACGTTATAATCAACAACTTTTTGTTTTTTAGGATTTATATTCCCTTTTTGTGTAAATGTTGCACTTGGAGTGGTCATGAAAATTTTATACACACTTGGATCTAGCTCTCATAATTTTCCATCCTATGTTGTCATGCAATTTGATAATTAAATTGGCTCTCCATGGGACCAATCTCAATCAAATAACATACCAGTTACACCCATAAATCGAAGTAACAAGAAACAAACCCCCATCAAGATGGCTTGGGCATTGATTATTCATAAATCCCAAGGATTGACATTATCAATGTCAACCATTGACATTGGTAACACTGAATGTCAAGGCTTGACCTTCACACCAATGCCATGCACTACAACATTATAAGGATTGCGAATTGCACGACCATTTTCCTTCGACTGCGATGCAAAAATGAAAGACATGTCATCTGTCAGACTTCGAAAAAAGTAAGAGACACTCCTTCATTCTCTGTCCATTTAACACTTAAACTTGCAACCCTCAATCCCTGCACTCTCCCTACCAAATGAAAATACAAATGTTGATTGTCGATATATTCATAGTTAACCCTGATAACTACCTAACCCTTTATTGTTTTACTAACATATGTATACTTTATTGTATGACAAATTAATGTACATTCCATTTTACTTACCATCGATTACATGAGTTTCTATTTATTGCTTATTAGTACTTGCAAGAGATTTTCCTTTCAATTTATCGACTACTATCCCTACCATAAATTAGTTAGACTTGTCTTCAAACACATAAAATTATATTGTCTACGTACACACAATTTTCTCTCATTTTACAACATATTGAAATTTTTATCGACGTTTCATTTCCCCACTTTGAGGGTATGCTAGTTAGTTATATTTCGTTTAGTACATTTTATATGGAAATGTAAATTTCTGATCCCGCTTACTATTGTTTAAATACATCTATAAATGAGCATTATCTATGGTTCCCATTAACAATACATGCACGCAACGGGGTAATCCGAGGGAAATCTAATTACAGGAAGCCACCGATTTTTCCTCGAGCAAAAATTGTAGATTAGGTTCAATACAAAAAATATTGAAATCTGTCATTCCAATCAACATGGTCGTTTTACTTAAACGACTTGAGTTGCGTACTAGCCCTGCACTATATAAATAATGTAGTATGAGACAAGAAAAAGGCCCAATTGTTCTTCTTTGAAGTTGTGGTGAATAAAATACTTTGAAAGCTGTCATCCTAATAAATGTATTGGTCGTTTAAGGCAAGGGATTGCGTTGTTATGCAAATAAGCCATGCACTATATAAACATAAACATAATCTTTTAAATATATGATGACACATTTAAATGACCCTTTAAATATATAATGACACATTTAAATGATCCTTCCATAGTTTTTTAATTACGAATTGGTAATTTGTTCTTATAATACTGTTAAAATTTGAGCATTAATTCACAATACTCTTGGATATTTACTGAGAGAATAACATATACAGTATATCAATGCATAACAATCACAATAAGCATGACAAGCATCACAAGAATCAAAAGCATGAGAGACAAGAGACACAGAGTTTCCGTGGGGAAAAATCTAAGGTGAAAAACCCCACAACTTCCTCAGAGATAGAGAGAGCAATGGCTCAACCAAAGTACAACCAAAATACACTTGAGATAGTCTCCTAGAGCAGATGATCCTCCTCCTCACTAGTGCGCCACTTTCTGAGTGAGAGAAGTGTGTCTTTCTGAATGATCCAAATAGAGATCTCCCGATCTCTATTTATACTTAACCTGTTTTCCCAGTGACCTTATGGGGTCGACTTGTATATCTAGATACATCCACAATATAATATATATTTTAGGGCCGACCCCACACATGGTGGTCTAATAACCCATCGGCAAGTACACACACTTGCAACACTTGTCAATCTACATGACGACACTTCCTTATAGAGGAATAACACATCTCTTATAAGGGTACAATAAATATTTATGAAATACATTCCGAAGTTACATATACATCAACACTCCCTCTTAACTAGGAAGGTATTTCTTGACACAGTTCTACTAGACAAGTCTTCTTCTCGGGATCATCATCATCAATGCATCGTCATCATCATCGTCACTGCTGCTGCTATCTCAACCAATCTCTGACTCTACTCATCATAGGAAGTTCTACAGAGCCAGTCCTTTTTCATACTAGATGTAGGCCCACCACCTGCAAGTCTTCATCATCTGTGCGAACGGTCTGATAGAGGTGGCCTCTCAGGACTAATTTTATGTGCGGATGCAATACCGGAAAGAGTATCCCAGGAACATTTATGTGCCTAAGCACAATCGGCAAGATCTCCCAGGACTGATTACATGCATCTCCTCCATAATACCTTTAAAGAGAATCCCAGGAACATTTATGTGCTACAGCACGACCAACAAGATCTCTAAAGAGCATCCCAGGACTTATTACGAGCATACAGCTCAACCTCTCGGATCTCCAGGATTGATTACATGTGGATAGACAAAACCTTTAAAGAGCATCCCAGGAACATTTATGTGCTGCAGCACGATCGGCAAGATTTCTAAAGAGAATCCCAGGACTAATTACGAGCACACAGCTCAACCTCTCGGATCTCCAGGACTGATTACATGTCTCCGTAGTAATACCTCATCCCAGGACTTATTACGAGCACATAGCTCAACCTATCGGATATCTGAGGACTGATTACATACTACATAGCAATACCGGAAAGAGTACCCCAGGAACATTTATGTGCCACAGCACAACCAGCAAGATCTCCCAGGACTGATTACATGCTATTTGCATAACCTGCCACATATCATCTCTAACCTCCAAGTATCAACCTGATCCTCATGATCCAATGGATCATCATCGCACGAGGCATCATCCTGATGCCCATGATCATACTGATCATCATCACTGTACCATCCTGGTACATATCATCTAGAGCAACATCCTGAAGCTCATCATCATGATCAAGCTCATCATCATGATCATCCTGATCATACAATGCATCCACCTGATGCATACCAAGTATCTACCTGATACATATCATCATACATGATCCACCTGATCATACAGTGTATCCACCTGATACAAATACAAATACATGATCCACCTGATCATACCTGATACATATCAGCATACATGATCTACCTGATCATACAATGTATCCACCTGATACATATACAGATACATGGTCCAAGCATCCAACATGATGCATATACAAAATACATACAAATGATCCAACTGATGATATCCAGCATCCAACATGATGCATACATACATAAATGATCCAACTGATCATATCCAGCATCAACACGATGCGTACATACATACAAATATAAATGATCCAACTGATCATATCCAGCATCAACACAATGCGTACATACATACAAATATAAATGATCCAACTGATCATATCCAGCATCAACACGATGTGTACATACATACAAATATAAATGATCCAACTGATCATATCCAGCATCTAACATGATGCATATACAGAGCAGTAACTGGAGCATCGTCCTGATACTCATCATCCAGCGCTTACATCCACAGCCATGTGAAGGATCCTCCTTCCAACATGCTTGGAATGGCTTCAGCAAATGTGTCCATCACTTATTCCTCGAAGTGTCATCGATCTGAAGAACACCAAGCCTCTCCTTGAAGTACTCGAACTTCACCCTAGCTAGTGGCTTCGTCAGCACATCTGCAATCTGCTCGTCCGTCGCAACATACAGGAGCTTCACGGCTCCTCTCTGCACCATATCCCTGATATGGTGATATTTGATCTCTATGTGTTTCGACCTGTCATGAAACACTGGGTTCTCAGACAACTTCACACAACTATGGTTATCGTAGAATATGCCAGTAGCATCCAATGGGAGATCAAATAACTCAAACAGTAGCTTCCGTAGCCATACTACCTCACAACTAGCTGAATAGGCTGCAACATACTCTGCCTCAGCTATACTCAGTGCTACGCAGGACTGCTTTCTGCTGAACCAAGAGATCACACCTGATCCCATACTAAAGCAGCACCCAGATGTGCTCTTCCTATCTGTAGCACTGCCAACCCAATCTGAATCAACATAACCCTGCAGGTTAAACATTTGATTCGCTTCATACTTGAGCCCATAATCCACTGTACCCTTTAGGTACCTCAGAACATGTTTTACAGCAACCAGATGAACACTCCTCGGATCCGTCAAGAACTGGCTCAATGTGTTCACTGCAAAGAGAATATCTGGTCTCGTGTTCGTCAGGTACATCAAGGACCCAATCGTCTGACGATACATAGAGACATCAACCGGCTCAGATGACGCATCACATAGAAGCTTTAGATTCGATGCCATGGGTTTGGCCATGTCCTTGCAATCCATCATCCCAAATCTCTTAAGAATATCTATTGTGTACTTCCCTTGACCAAGGAAGATCCCACCTGAATTCTGCCACACCTCCATACCTAGGAAATAATGCATCATTCCCAAATCTTTCATATCGAACTCAACAGCAAGCTTCCTCTTTGTATCACACCAAGTTCTGGGATCTTGCTAAGGATTTCTTCAATCTGCACACATGTGACTCCCTGTCAGGTCTTGGGACTGCATCCCAAACATCTTCTTCATGATCGACGGATCATGGCATTCCATTTCTTCATCCCAGATCCTGGGAACTTCAATATCTTCAATATCTTCAATAGATATCTTTGTTGCTGGAACAAATGTTGTAGTCCTTTTGTAGGTGAAGATATACGGTCTTTCCTACAAAACAAGTTAAATTGCATGATTAGAAACATCTCATAATTTTCAGACCAAATTCTTTACACATAAAGAAATATGTCATGCAGTCATGTAGTTATCTTAGCCAATGCTTCAATACAACATTTATCCATGTTCCACAACTTTCTAGATGCCTTCCAGTCTCTACCAGAATATTGTTAAGAGTTTGCACTACTCCCAACATGTCAGTAAAGAGGTTTCATTCTAGATAAGTAGCACTGGAATTTTGTACAGTGCCATAGGCCACTTACCCATCACATGCATATTAGTAGTATACTGTTCATTAATGCAATCATTCTAATATGCACAATACATCTCCTAAGTCTAGGAAAATAAGCATAATATTATTTAAACAAACACAATATGCAAGAAATGATAATTGAAATACTTATCTTTGTTTGTTTGTTGGGTGGACTCCCTCTGAGTCTTTGCTTCCTGGCAGGAGCTGCTGAAGTAGTTTCTTCTACACCTTTCTGTTGTGGAATGTAGGAAGGTGGTCAACTCCCTTTGAAAATATGCATCCTTGCAAGAGCTGCTGGAGTGTGCTCCCTCTTGATCTTTGCTTCCTGGATTACCTGTCCTTGAACTTATATTCATCCTTGCTGACATCAATCTTCTTGAACCCTGGAAAGTATATTCTGTAAGCCTTCGAGCTTTCACTTTAACCCATAAAGATACCCTTCTTTCCTGAAGGATCTAGTTTGGTCCTCTTTTCCTTTGGGACATGAGTGTATACTGGACAATCAAATATTCTGAGATGGCTGACTTCAGGTTTCTTACCAGAAAAGACTTCTTCTGGTGTCTTGTTGTCCAATATCTTGTGGGGTGTTCTGTTCTGCAAATATACAGTTGTTCTAGCTGCTTCTGCCCATAGATGCATAGGTAGATCCTGGTCATGCAGCAGTGCCCTTGCTGCTTCCATGATTGTTCTATTCTTCCTTTCTGCAAGTCCATTCTGTTGAGGATTATAAGGAGCAGTCAACTCCCTCTTAATCCCTGAATCACTACAAAGCTTCTTGAAGTCTCCTGAGGTGAATTCTCCACCATTGTCGAATCTGAATGTTTTGATCTTCTTGTCAGTTTGATTCTCCATCAAGGTTTTGAATTCCTTGAACTTATCAAACACCTCATCTTTGTTCTTCAAGAAGTATACCCAAGTCTTCCTGGAGAAGTCATCAATAAATGAGACATAGTAAACATACCCACTTAGAGAACTGGATGACATAGGACAACATACATCTGAGTGGATGATTTCCAGGATATCTTTTGCCTTGCTTTCACTGCTTGGGAAAGCCTTCTTAATATTCTTACCTTTTGCACATCCTTTGCAAACACCTTCATGTTTGGTCTTGATTTCAGGAAGACCCTCTACAGCCTTGCTTGCAATTGGAAGTGCCCTATAGTGCATATGAGCAAGTCTTCTATGCCAAAGTTCACTTGGCTCCATGGATTCATGCACCATGGCATGTTCAGGTTGTCCTTTTAATTTATACAAACCTCCCTCTTGCTCTCCAATCACTACTAGATCATTATGGTCTTTCCCTTTGGCCACATTAGGACTTGGCCATCCACAAATGAAACCCTCATACCTTTTGCATCCAATGCAGAGATGGAGAGTAAGTTCTTCTTGAGCCCAGGTACATAAAGGACTTCTTTCATCTTCAAAGATTTTCCAGAATCTAGGTTGTAGGAGGCTTCACCACTTCCTTTGATTGGGTATTGATAATCATCCCCAAGTTTCACCTTATGGGGTGATTCATGTTCAGATAGATTCACAAAAGATTCCTTAAACCCAGTCATGTGTTTGGAAGCCCCACTATCAATCAACCAATCATTACAACCATGGGAGATAGTACCTGTGATAGCAGAGATTAGAACATACTCTTCTTCACTTGATGAGTCATCATTACTATCATCACTTTCTGCCCTAGCCTTCTTCTTTGGAGGTTCATCATCTTCGACAGCATGAGCATGATACCTTCTTTTGTTACCCTTCTTCTTCTTGCTGGAGTTGTTGTTGTTTTGTTTGTCCCTTTTTTTCTTGGGACATTCTGAAGCAAAGTGACCCTTCTCATTACAAGTGAAACACCTTAGATCTTTTTTGTCTTTGTGAAAATTATGAGAAGATTTCTTCTTGTGATGGGATGGCTCCCTCTTGAGCTTGCCCTTCTTAGTGTGAGCTGTGAGAGCTTGATCTTCATTTCCCATCTTCTCTTCTCTTTCCACAAGCCTTGCTTCTTCTTGAGAACATTCCTCCCATAATTTGCTGAAGGAGATTAACTTCTTTCTGGCATAGATCCCCTGGATAAAAGAGTCCCATGACCTAGGTAGGCCATTCAAAGTAGTCATACCAATTTCACCATTCTCCACCATTTCATCTACAGCTTCAAGTTGTTCCTTGATCTGAGAGACCTTGGAGAAATATGATTGAATGGTTTCTCCATTCGACATCTTGACCCCTTTCAATTGATTCCGCAAGGTCATCTTCCGATTTATGTTCTTTCCTTCAAATAGCTTGGTCAAAGAGTCAAACATAGCCTTGGGTGTCTTTAGAGAAGACACATGGGGTATGAGATGGTCTTTGATAGAATCAGCAATGATTCTCTTTGCCTTGACCAAGTTCTTCTTATGCAATACCTTGGCCTCTTCATTCTCTGGGATAGGGATGTCTTCTTTTATATATGAGTCCAACTCATTCTCTTCCAGGATTAACCCAATCATATACTTCCAATCTCGGAAGTTATCATCCCCTTCAAGCTTATCCTCAAGCTTGGTGTGGTGAGACATCTTAAAGAGTACTTCAAATGGAAATAGAAAAGATTTAGGTCTTACCACTTGAAATGCTGAAAACTGGATCTGGTCCCGGATTAGGGTTTGTCAGAAAAACCCTAAAAATTCAAAATGTGAATTTCAAATTTTTGAAAGGATAGAAAGTTACGCCTTGATGAGCTGATCAACCTGGTGTATTCAGAATTTGAGATCAACAAAGCTTTACCCTTCAGATTTGGCTTTTTATCCTCCCGGGTTCACTTGGGAGAGCCCTGAATTAGGGTTTGAGTTTCCCGGAGATCTACCCAGCCAAAAATCTCGATCCAAAGCTCTAAACTTCGATTTTTGCAAGGAGCTTCCAGCTATGTCTTCAGATTTCAGAAATTCCTATTTTTGTGGAAACCCTAATTTTTAGGGCCAAATCTGAAAATGCTCAGAATTGAATTCTGATTGGACAGATAGATTCGCCTTGATGAGTAGAGTAAATCTACTATACTGCTTTTCCAAAAACTGTGGAGAGAAACTCAAGTTTCTGTCACTGCAAAATGTCTTCTTCTCAGGTTAGCTCTGATACCATGTTAAAATTTGAGCATTAATTCACAATACTATTGGATCTTTACTGAGAGAATAACATATACAGTATATCAATGCATAACAATCACAATAAGCATGACAAGCATCACAAGAATGAAAAGCATGAGAGACAAGAGACACAGAGTTTCCGTGGGGAAAACCTTAAGGTGAAAAACCCCACAACTTCCTCAGAGATAGAGAGAGAAATGGCTCAACCAAAGTACAACCAAAATACACTTGAGATAGTCTCCTAGAGCAGATGATCCTCCTCCTCACTAGTGAACCACTTTCTGAGTGAGAGAAGTGTGTCTTTCTGAATGATCCAAATAGAGATCACCCGATCTCTATTTATACTTAACCTATTTGCCCAGTGACCTTATGGGGCCGAATTGTCTATCTAGATACATCCACAATACAATATATATTTTAGGGCTGACCCCACACATGGTGGTCTAATAACCCATTGGCAAGTACACACACTTGTGACACTTGTCAATCCACATGACGACACTTCCTTATAGAGGAATAACACATCTCTTATAAGGGTACAATAAATATATATGAAATACATAGATGAAATACATTCCGAAGTTACATATACATCAACAAATACCTGACACTTAAACAACATTTGAAAATTAGTTTACGAGTTATGTAATGAATGAAATTGATTCCGATATATATATATATATAATTGAAGATGAATGTCCCGAAATTGGAACGCAATTTTGGATTTTTTTGGTTTGGCTTTTCTAGACTAGAAAAAACAAACATTCTTTTGTCTTTTCGATATACATATATATAATTGAAGATGAAAGTCCCGAAATTGCGACCCTTCGATCTTAAGAACTTTATATGCTTTCTTAGAAGGACAACCTGAAAAAATATAGGATTCTACTTATCATCTTGGTTTTATATACATATTTTTGGCAGTCGCATGCTAGTTGCTTGTAGACATTTCACAAAGTCCAAAATTGTTTGTAATATTATGGGACTTTAATTTTTTATTATGTGTTGAGCATAAGTTCTAGAGTACATGGATGACTTTTATTATGTGTTGAGCGTAAGTTCTAGAGCACATGGATGAATTTTATTTTGTGTTGAGCGTACTAAGCTCTGGAGCATATGGATGACTTTTATTATGTGTTGAGCATTGTTGAGTACATGGATGCCTTTTTATTTTGTGTTGAGTGTAAATTTGTGGAGCACATGGATGACTTTTATTATGTGTTTGGCATAAGCCTTGGAGCACATGGGTTACTTTATAAAGGTTGAGCATAAGCTCCGGAGCATCGGAACGTTGATCATTGTTTCCCTAGGTGCACCTAGTGTGCATCCTAGAACAACGTTGAGCATAATCTCCGGAATGGCACTAGAGTAACTCTCATTTAAAAGTGTTGAGAATAAGCTCTGAATAGCATTAGATTTACTTCACTTAAAAGTGTTGAGCATGAAAAACTCTAAATAGCACAAAAACTCATCACATTAGTAATGTTGAGCCAAAAAATCTAGAGCATTAGTAATCATATTTTTTATTGATTATTTATTTCAAATACTTACCGGTACTTCCACTCAAAGAGAGACCAAACATGCATAGGGATTAGAACAAACGATTAGTTGACAAACTAAATCAACTAGATGATATGATAATTAAAAGAAATTTTATGATTAAATAAACTCAGAGTAAAACATAATATATATTATTAAAAGATAAATAAACTAAAGAATCAAATATATATATTAAAACTAAGAGTTAAATTACAAATATATAAAGATAAATAAGCTAAGACCAATTACAATTGTAAATATGTATATATATTAAAAAAGTAAATAACTCATAGTTCAATTATAGATATATAATTCAAAAGAGAAATAAGTAAGAATGACATATATGTATGTTATATATATTTTATTGATTAAAATATATCTAAGAGTTGAAAGTATATGTTTTAAAATAAAGATAGTAAAGAGTCTCTTATAATTAAAGATGATGAAACTCTCAAGTCAAGTAAACTGAACTAAACTATCTCAAGTTCAAAACCCTAGGTTTCACTCCTCACTAAAATACTTATAAATAGAAGGACTGTACAGGAGATGGTGTTCGGGAAAAAGAAGATTGGAGCTTCGAAATCTTACATCCTGGAGTACAGATTGAGTCCTCAAAGATTTCCCTAGGCCTTCTAGTCTCATTGCATGCTCGATTCAGCTCGGGGGTGATCCGTCAAATGAACTAGGGACGGTTCAGGATCTACGGTTGGGAGGAACGTAGCAGTTCCTAAGTTAGTCGGTCAAATCAAAAGATGACTGATAAGTATTTATTTTATGATTTTTAATTCTGAATAATATATTAGTGATTTCAATCTGCATCTATACGTGCATCTCATGGAAATTCATAGGCAGTATTTGATAGTATCTCTTTTATGATTTTTATTATACCCTGCATCTCATAAGAAATTCGTAGGTAGTATTTCCTTACGATGTTCCATGAAAGAGTCTGTTGTTAATATTTGGACATGATTATTAAATTGTTATTATGCAAAATTTATAAATAGTTCTCTTCTTATCAAATATGCGGTCATTGACATAATTATTAGTCATGACCCATGGGGTTCTTTATTAAATATTAAGCATTATTCTACCATAGAATCTAAGCTTAAAGTGAAACTCACTTTTCAAACCCCCACCACAATCCTTATCATTATAAACAAAAAAATGTATGAAAATATTAATATTCTACAGAAACAGAGTATCAAGAAACAACATAGCTACACGATCTCATAAACAAGTCCATGCCTTAAATGATTTCCAAATCCATATTAATCGGACCTATGTTATTTATAGATTTGCAAAGAACCAAAACTTAAACGCTGGTTTTCCCATCTTAGAAACAAAGCACAGAATCCACGGGTTAGAACTTAACTAAACCTAGTCAAGAAAAAAAGGGAAGAAACACGACTTCTCATCTGAAGGCGAATGGTTCAACGTTACAGCAAACCGAAGGTTTGTGGGTCTCTTTTAAAACCTAAGTTTTCCCCAACCATCAAATATAGTGAAGCCATCCAAAAAGCCATGAACGACGAGAGTCCTTCACCAGAAAACGTAGATGTATAAAATCACCCAACCTAGGGATCGAATTCGTTAAGGATTTGCTACTAGCAGAGCTTCGCGTTTGCTAGAAGCTCACCCTATGCTAGTGAAACGAATCCCTAACAAGCTTGTCTATAAACATAAAATGCCCGACTGGGAGATCAACCAGTAAACCCAAAACCATGAACCAAGGCATTCCCATAAATAGAACATCAAGACAGAGAAACCATTATTTATAGAGAGATTCATAAAAATCAAAACAAAGAATGCATTATCTACACAGAGCTTGATAAAATCAAAACTGAGTGTCCATTCATTACTCAAAGCTTCGAAACAAAGAACCATTGTTTAGAATAGAGCACTACACTTCTTTTCCAAACTAGATATTATCAACTCCATTACATAGAAAAACCCATAAAAACTAAGGAATGCAATATTGATTAAACAAAGCCAACAAGTTTTTTCAAAGCTCGTAGGAAAGAAGTAGTCACCACCAGTTCACGTTTCCATACATTAAGCATTACAAACTTAGAACCCCTCTTTCATGAACAAATAGGACAAGTAGACTTTGAATACTTTAACATATGGCGAAGAGCCTTCCCATAAAGGAAACGAAGGCTCTGTACATTTAGAAAATTCCTAGTAAAAACAAATGCCAAACCCCTTGTCACTCCACTATGGCAAAACGACTTATCATTAACCCAACTAGCACTAGCACAACCCTTTTAGAAACCTAAACCACGGGAGCACGAGGTTACCAGGGCTTCAAGCTTTTCCTAGAACTAGCATATGACTTCATTTACGCCATCCCTTGCACCTGCAATAGACAAGAGTAAAACAAATCATTAGCTTCCATCCTAGAAGAACATTCTTAAGATAGGAAATAACTTCTAATCTATAGATAAATTCTGACCTGATATTTTTGATAGAGGTAACTCCACACCAGTAAATGTTCCTTCCATTAAACTCTGAATACAAATTTTTATGCATCCCAACAATTCTTAGTGCCATACAAACCAGAAACGAAACTCACTCCATGGGGAAGCAAATTCCAACAGGGTTCGAACGAAAATCACACAGGAGAAGCCCAGGGCTTCATAGTCCTCCAACGAGAACATCAACAGAGGAAAAAAATGCATAAAGGAACCCTTGCTACGACAAAGAGTTTCCCAACTTGCGTGGAAACTAGAAGCATGCCATCACATGGAAGCAGTTAATGCATCAACAACTCCTCCCACCTTTTTTCATTCATTAAAGACTAGAGTTTCGCTTGCCATAATTTAGGGTATAAAATATTTAGCATAGGAATTAAAAGTTTAACCCATAGGGTTTAACATACAGAAGTCATAGAGTATACATATAGTTTATTACTTAGGAAATCATATAGATCATGTAAGGTTTACCATATAGGAGAAGTATAGGATGTAGTGAGTTTTTCCATTAGTTAACCACCCGGTCAGTTTTGTACGAGCCCCTTAAGGCCCTTGTAGCTTGTAAAGAATTAAACCTCTCCCCTTTTAGCTTAGGGTTTGCATACCATAACAGGAGTCTAGATTCTCAGACCTGCAAATAGATGTTAATAAAACATGCATTAGCTTTTGAAAACCTAAGTAAGCAAGTCTCTAATGAAGAGTAAGTTTCTGAATCTTAAAACAAGAAATCTCATCATACAACGAAAACCATACAATACTTAAGAACATGTTCACAAATAACCAGTCATGCAATCATCAACCGCATGATTAAAAGAATCATTATAACAATCGGACAAAGAAAACATCCAGAATTAAGCATACCTTAAACCAATGATTTCACTAACTCACTTCTCAGTGATGAAGTTAATTTAAAAGGAATCATTATGACCGATTCAAACATCTAGAAACCCATACATTTTTTTTCTTGAGAGTTTATTTTTAGGGACATTACATTGTTGTTGCAATGAAAGTGGAAAAGTCCATGAAAGGATGGACCATGCCATTCCGTCAGTTTTCCAATCCCTTCCAGTTTTCCAGTTGCAAAACAATTTACATCCAACAGTTCTATAGTACAACATGTCGATACCATTGAATCTTTTATGAAGATTGTATTAAGGCTGCTCAGTGCATCAATTACTCGGTGCACCGATGAAGTTTATGGTTACATAGCAATTCTTCTAGATGGTGATGAAGTCGAGGTTGATGGATCAGATGCCCATCCATCATTCAACCTTTATTAGGTATACACTTGTTACCAGGTCCATTCATATAGTGTATATGTTTATCTTCATAATTCAATATGGAATCCTAGCATTGGACAGGCCGGTAGGGTGTCTAAAGTAAAGTGACCAGATGTAGTATGTACAAGTTTCAATGGATACAAAGATTAATTGTTTGTTGGTTTTTTTTAATTAAGAATCGGTAACTAGTTCGGCTTATAATACCTGACACTTAATGCTATCCAAAATTTCAAACCCACGTCGAAAGGGGTACCAGGGCTTCAAGCTCCGCCCAAAACCAGCGCATGACTTCATTTACGCATCCCCTGCACCTGCAATAGACACGAGTAAAACAAATCATTAGATTCCATCCTAGAAGAACATCCTTAAGATAGGAAATAACTTCTAATCTACACATAAATTCTTCCCTGATATTTTTGACAGAGGTAACTCCACACCAGTAAATGTTCCTTCCATTAAACTTCGAATACAAAGTTTTATGCATCCCAACAATTCTGAGTGCCATTCAAACTAGAAACGAAACTCACTCCATGGGGAAGCGAATTCCAACATGGTTCGAACGAAAATCACACAGGAGAAGCCCAGGGCTTCCTAGTCCTCCAACGAGAACATCAACAGAGGAAACGAATGCATAAAGTAACCCTTGCTACGACAAAGAGGTGCCCAGCTTGCATGGAACCTAGAAGCATGCCATCACATGGCAGCAATTAATGCATCAACAACTCCTCCCACCTTTTTTCATTCATTAAAGACCAGAGTTTCACTTGCCATAAGTTAGGGAAACTGTTTATGATAGGAATTAGAAGTTTAACCCATAGGGTTTAGCATTTAGAAGTCGTAGAGTATACATACGGTTTATTACTTACGAAATCATATAGATCATGTAAGGTTTACCATATAGGAGAAGTATAGGATGTAGTGAGTTTTTCCATTAGTTAACCACCAGGTTAGTTTTGTACCAACCACTTAAGGCCCTTGTATCCTTTAAAGACTTAAACCTCTCCCCTTTTAGCTTAGGGTTTGCATACCAGGAGTCTAGATTCTTAGACATGCAAATAGACTTTAATAAAACATGCATTAGATTTTGAAAAGCTAAGTAAGCAAGGCTCTACTGAAGAGTAAGTTTCTGAATCTTAAAACGAGAAATCTCATCATACAACGAAAACCATACGATAGTTAAGAACATGTTCACAAATAACCAGTCATGCAATCATCAACAACAGGATTAAAAGAATCATTATAGCAATCCGACAAAAAAAACATCCAGAATTAAGCATATCTTAAACCAACGATTTCAGTGACTCACTTCTCAATGCTGAAGTTAAATTAAAAGGAATCATTATGACCAATTCAAACATCTAGAGATCCATACAAGTTTTTTTTGAGAGTGTATTTTTAGGAACATTACATTGTTGGTGCAATGAAAGTGGAAAAGTCCATGAAAGGATGGACCATGCCATTCCGTGAGACTTCCATTCCCTTCCAGTTTTCTAGTTGCAAAACAATTTACATCCAATAGTTATACAATACAACATGTCGATACCATTGAATCTTTTATGAAAATTGTATTAAGGCTGCTCAATGCATCAATTACTCGACGCACCGATGAAGTTTAGGGTTACATCGCAATTCTTCTAGATGGTGATGTAGTCGAGGTTGATGGATCAGATGGCCATCCATCCTTCTACCTTTATAAGGTATACACATGTTACCAAATCCATTCATATAGTGTATATGTTTATCTTCAGAATTCGATATGGAATCCTAGCATTGGACAGGCAGGCCGGTAGGGTGTCTAAAGTAAAGTGACCAGATGCAGTATGTCCAAGTTTCAATGGATACAGAGATTAATTGTTTGTTGTTTTTTTGTAATTAAGAATCGTTAACTGGTTTGGCTTATAAAACCTGACACTTAATGCTATCCAAAATTTCAAACCCACGTCGAAAGGGGTATCAGTATTTAAATATTTAGTTTCGGATATCTATATCTATATATATATATATAAAATTTAAGATGAAAGTCTCGAAATTGTAATGGAATTCTCGACGCTTTTTCTTGAACCTTTGTTTTGTTTTTTCTAAAAAAAAACTTTGATTTTTTTGGTTGTTAGATTTAAATGTTTGGCCGTGTGTGTTTCGGTAGCACAAGCCAATGCACAAGTTACTTGTCCGGTTATACATGGACAATCCGCCCCCAAACTCTAAGATTAATTAGAAGTGTATTTTAACAGTAAAATAGACTATTTGAAGATAAATAAATTAAATTTAGATAAATTTGACCCATAACTTGTACATAATTTTCAAAGGACAAGATTTCTATTCCCCAAACTCATGAAGATTTCTAACTTGCATGCAATCTGCACATTGCAAACGCTTCAAAACTTCAAACATTGTAAATTAAATCTGAGATATTAAATTTAAATAAAAAATTAAATACGAGGTGGTAAAATCATTAGGTAATAAAATCGGGATGAAATATAACAAATGTTTGAGAATTTCTATCCTGTGACGCAATGCTTGTTCATTTCTAGGAACCTTATATTCAGAATCCATCTAATTAACTGTTTCTTGTAAGTCACTACTAAATTTTATAGCAGTGAAAACAAAATTGATTTTTACTTTACAAGGTATGGTTTTTTAAATTTTAAAAATTCAATTTCTATTTAATTAACTATGAATACAAAATTAGTCCATTGGATATAGTTTGGGTGGTTGGGAAGAATGATTATTACCCTTTCCACCTAGGTTCAATTCTTGTAAGCATTTTCTTCTTCTACTCGACTCTTATCCATGCATCCACAAGCTATTTTTTGTCTTTCTTTTTTATAATTGTTTATTTCAATTTTTTTATTTTTTTTTTTATTTTCTTTTTAATTGTTTATTTACAATGACCATCATAAAATCAATCTGGATAGTACATTTATCCCATATTCCTTCAATCTAAGAAAAATATAGATGGTAATCCAACCCAAATTCTAAGATATATAAACCTATCAACATAAATTTTGTAAATTTGAAAAACCAATTTTTTAGCTTTTCTTGATTTAAAAAAAAAATTCCATTTAGTAAATGAAATTCATTTAGATTCTACTTGTCTTTTAATTGAACATTGTAATGTAGAAATTTGAACTCGAATCCCTCCCATATTACGTTAGGGTTTTCATCCCAAGCACTCGTTTGCTGATTGTACTGATCCTTTCAGTTTGACCAAATGGAATAATTTTTTAAGTATACTCGAGAATAACTACTAGGGTACATGGTATAATGAGCAACAATGTCTTTACAATGTAGGTGGTAGCATGGAGGTATTAAGTTAAGCTTTTGACTAATTACGATCTTGATTTTCGTGGTGTTTTACTTTTAATAAAACTTGTTAATTACTATTTTGTTTTTCCTTTTAAATGCATTTATTTTCTTGTCTTTATTCAAAGTCATCTTTCGTCATTATCTAGATATAGACACTTTCTCCATTAGCCGTGCTTATGTGTATCCCTTGGACTTGTCTTTAGTCATTGGTTTATCTTTGTCTTTTTGGTTTTCTCAGTTTCTAAGAAAGGATGTTACCAAAGCTATTCCCTTGGTCTTATTTTTGGTTTTGTCTTCCATCATTGGTTTGTCTTTGTCTTTAGTCATTCAATTATTTTTGTTTGTATTTATATGTTTATTCTTTATAAAACCTTATAAAGGATTGGTGTGTTAGTAAAAGTATTTATTCAAGGTTTTTGAGTTTGGAAAGATTTAATAATATCTCTTGTTTTTTTTCTAAATCATGTTCAAGGCTCTCTGATCCATCCATAGTGTGTAAAATCTCTTAATAATATATATATTCAATTTTAATTGCAAAGACTTTAGAAAGAGTGTTTGTGTAATCGTTTTTAGGTATTGTTCATGGTGATTGAGCTTGATAAGGGACATTTAGGTCCTAAAGCCAACTCCTACTCACATACCTTTTTCTCTAAATACCTATCCACCCAACTTACTCTACTCATAGGCATTCACCTCCTAGAATTTACATCTTCAATCAATGCCACCACCACCTTACCCTGTACCCAACTCCCTGTTTTGGTCCATACTCCTCTTCCCCTCATTCTTGCTACATGTCCACCCCTACCCAATTCTATCTCTGTCTTTGAACCCACCACTTTCCCACCCCACCCTTTCTCACACATTGCACACGTTCTCATTCACCCAGGCCCTCCCACTCACTTTTTCCTCCTCTCTATCCATTCCCCTCTTTATTCCACCCTCTAAACCCATCTTCTCTCCATCATTACCCCTCCTCACCCTCCTAAACCCTTCATTCCTATCGCATGTCCAACTCTATCTTTCCTATCCCACTCCTCCATTCCTATCGCACATCCAAACCTACCCTTTCTAACCCACCCTTATGTTCTTCTTTCAACTCTATCCATTACATCCTTTCATAACATAAATGGACTACTCTTTTTGTCACCTATCATGCATGTACCTATCCTTAACTACCCTTTACTACTCTTCTTCACTTTCATTCCCCCTTTCCCCCTAACCCTCCTCTCACCTTCAACTCTCAGGACTCTCATCACCTATCCACCCCTACACCTTGTTAATCACATCCACCTATAGTCCCTCTCCCTTTCCCTTCCTTACACGCCTTCTCCTCAAACTATCTCTCAACCCCTACACCTCCTCTCTTCTATCATTTCTTCCTCTCCACCCCTACATTACCCTACTCCTCATAATACTTCTTTTAAACATAGCATAGAGTTATCATGGGGTCTATTTTTCATCCATTGTGACAACAACACATACATTTTTAATTTATGCATGTTAATAACACACATGCGTTCTTACCAGGATAAGATAAAAGAAACATATATCCCAAGCTTATTTTATGTTAAATAAAGACTTTTCTACTACAAAATAGTACATCTCTAGAGAAATATTGTTGTTACAATACATTTTTTTATGATTGGGTCTTCAAGTTTTGTGAATTTCTTGTTACATTTGATCTTTGTGAAGATGGGAAACACAATAAATCCAACAAAAAAATTTGATAGGAAGGAGATTCCCCTTAAAAAATCAATGAACTAAGAGAAAAGACAAAGTTGGGTATCACAAACCATAGGCATCCATTAGTGGGAACCTCAATTATTTGCACAATAGATGCCTTGGTTGTCTCTACTTCATTGCCATAGGTAAAGTGTATGTGGCCAATGGAGAGCACTGGTATTTATTCTAACATAAGGACATCCTCCAGCCAATATTCCATCAACAAATGGTGTTTTGGTTGAAGAAGACATGGAAATGTTGCAAGATGCTAAGTGTACAGAGGGAGAAATTAGAGAGATGAAGTTTGTTCAACCTTCTAGGGAAGAGTCTCTTATGGTGCAAGCTCATAATTAACAACTATATGTTCATCATATTGACCACCAACATGCCCAATGTACTATAAATCATAACCATTAGGTGAATGAAGTTATCATATATCTTAGTGAATTTCCACTATGTCATGGTCATGGGTTACAAACTTGGGATCGGATGCACAGTATAAATGGTTTGATGAACAACGAAATGTCTTTATTGAGATTAGGAAGGCTATTGCAGAAGCTCCTGCACTTATGTCTCTTGACTTCAGTAAGGATTTTATTTTATATACCTTTGCTACTGATTTTTCCTATGCTGTTGTTCTTACACAGAAGCACCTAGATGATATTGAAATTCCCATATCTTTTATGAGTTCAACAATCAAGGGCGCATAGTTAAATTACTCCCAAATAGACAAACAAGCCTATGCAATTTATAAATCAGTTAAACATTTTAGATCGTACTTGTTGAATTCTAGAACTAAAGTAATTGTTCCTTATGCAACTATCAGAAATGTTCTGATACAAAAGGAATTGGGGGAGAAAAGAGCTCACTGGATGACAGCTCTGCAAGAATACTATTTAGAGATAAGACCAGCAAAAATAGTGAAAGGCCAAGGTTTGTGTTTGTTGACTGCTCAGTCCAATGATCCTGTGAAACAACAAGTCAAGTGGGAGCAAGAAGAAAGCACCTCAGTAGGTTCTGTCAATGTTATCACTACTCAAGCATCTGACTGGTATTTTTTTCTTAATTCATGGGTATGCTCCTGAAACCCTTGACTTTAGAAAATGCATAGCCTTAAGATTAAAAGCTGCACCTTATCAATTTATATATGGTGTTTTATTTAGAAAAAATTATGATGGTGTTTTCCTTAGATGTCTAGAGAGAGCTCAAACTGAGAATATTCTTTTGGAATTTCATGCAGGGCCTACAGGAGGACACTTCTCAGGAGAAACCACTTCCCACAAGATCTTAAGAGTGGGTTACTACTAGCCTACTTTGTTCAGATATGCCTATGCTTACACTAGAATATGTGAACCATGTCAGAAGTGTGCTAGAAAAATGAAGAAACCTGCATTTCCCTTGCAGCCAGTCACAGTTCAATTCTCGTTCTAGCAGTGGGGTCTGGATTTTGTCGGGCCTATTAATCCTCCTTCTTCCCTGCAACACAATTATATTTTGACATCTATAGACTACTTTACCATATGGGTAGAGGCATTCCCTCTTAGACAAGCGAATACGAGCCAAGTAATTTCATTTCTAGAAGTTCAGATAGTCACAAGGTTTGCTGCTCCGGAATTTCTAGTGTTTGAAAATGCTTCATACTTCTCCTCTTTTGAATTAACTCAATATGCCCTTGAAAAAGGGATAAAATTAAAATTTTATGCCCATCATTACCCACAGGGAAATGGATTAGCAGAGTCTTTTAATAAGAATTTAATTAAGATCTTAAAGAAGACAGTGGCTACTCACCACAAGAATTGGCACATTCAGTTTTATAATGCTCTTTGGGCAGACCGTGTCACTCCTAAAGCGACCATTGGAAACTCCCCTTACTACTTAGTTTATGGTAAGGAGGCTGTCTTAATAGCCAACCTCATGATCCCTTCCCTACAACTAGCACAGGTTGTGCAGGAAGATGACTCTCCCCCACTCTAGCACAAAATTGATACATTACTCAAACTAGAAGAGGATAGGGAAAAGTCTAAAAACAAGTTGTATCAACATCAACAACTTGTGAAGAGGTGGTTCGATGAGAAGTCTTCATCTGAAAGGGAGTTCTCTATGGGGGACTTAGTTCTAAAATGGGACAAGCAACATAAGGACAAAAATGATTACACTAAGTTCCAACGCTTATGGCTAGGACCTTTCATTGTTACAGAAAAGATTGGTCCTGGTACTGTTCGGTTACAAACAATGGAAGGTTCTTCAGAAACCTACCCAGTGAATGTCTAGTTGCTCAAGAAGTACTTTGTTTGAGGAGAACATGTTGGTCCACTTGTACATAAAATGTGGTTTGTTTCTTTGCTTTCTGGTTTTGATTGATTTTCTTCTACTTATGATTCTTTTCTTTTAATAAGTCTGCACATTTGACAAAGTTTGTTGATCAGTGTTTCTCTGAGACTAATACAATCTGAATTTTTCAGATAGTATGCCAGCTTCTTTTCCATTCAACCTATGTCAGAAAGATGCTCTTCATGGAATCAAACAATCAATTTTTGCAAGGCCTTGATCGATCTCTTCCCACTATCATCGACATATTTTAATATTGGTCTAATTAATTGAAGTTGAAGAGCAGATTAGAGGTCTTTACTTTGTGCTTCATGAGTAAATGGCATAATATCTTATACCCTGCTTAGACTTAGCTATTCTTGATGCCATTCTGATCACTTTGAATAACAATCTTTTAAAATAAAAGTAGATTACAAGATGCGGGGTCTCATTAAGAGCCAACCCATTATGTTCATATATGTTTAAGTGGAATGACATATCCACATCAAGTCACCAAAATTGGGAGATGAATTTTATCTTTGGATGAAAGATGGAAGATCCTATCATAGGTTGGTCCATTCATGATTTGCAATGCATCAGTGAGTACCACTGTTGTCATGTGGTCACCAAGCCATGGTAGTGTCTTGTAATCTATAAATTAATTAATTGTGTTTTCTTTTAAGATGGTTTGTTGCATATAAGGAAAAGGGGGGTCTTATGACAAGCCATTCCTACTATGATCGTGGATTTGATTTTGGACTAGAATTACCACCTATGGTCACCAAGCCATGGTAATTTCTTTCAGCCTAGAAAACTGAAAGACAAGGAGTCTCCTGACCGAGCTCGCTTGTTCAATTTCCAGATCGGGTTAGTGAATGGAATTGCCAGCATCTGATCATCAAGTCAGGGCAATGGCCTTATATCAGCATAAGTCTTATTTATTTTAAAAAAAAGAAAAAAAAAGAAAGAAGAAAAAGAAATATACATGTACATAAACGCATAATTAATAAAGCTAAGGTGATTCATGTATTTTAATCCAGAATAGCCCTGATTTTATTCCAAAGGTTAATCATATATACGCCTTTCCATGATTGCATTGAGGTAGAGGATTTATGTTTTTGCTCCTAGACTGCCTTATCAGATTAAGTATTATCTTTAATTGGTTTTGGATGGGAATGTATTGATCATACGACTAACTCTATTGTTTCGATTGTGTTTTCATGAGATCATTTTGTAAATTGCAGGTTGAAACATGAGTTGGTTGGAATATATTCCTTATAACTAAGGGTTTCATTTACAGAGATAACTAGTTCTTCCTAGACAATCACCATTTGTTGTAGGTACAACAGATCCCATGTTTTATCCAAAATATGGGAGCCCCAATTTCATATCAAAGAGTAACTTAATCAATTTTGGGGTTGTTTAGCCTATTTATCATTCATTTTTGCTGCCTTTGATTTGATTTAACTAAGTTGGTTACTTTTTCTTCTCAAAATTATGCATTTTAGTGTGTTGCGGAAATAAGTCTTTGGTTTAAAATTTCAATCATCCCACAACCCGCAATTGCGGATTGCATATTGCGGGCACTTTTGTTTGCATTTGAAGTTTTTCCTTCCGCAAGCTGCAACCCGCAAATTGCGGAATTGTGAGATACGAAAAGAGTTTTTTAGGAAATTGTACGTAATGTTTTCGTCCTGCAACCCGCAAACTACGGGATGCGGGATGCAGAAAGACCTTTGTTAATAAAGAGAAGTTTGCACTTCCTGCAGCCCGCAATTGCGGAATGCGGGAAGTACTTTCACCATGCATTATGTTTACATTCCACAACTCACAACCCTCAATTTGTGGATTGCGGATTGCGGAAGGGTGTACATATTTACAAATAACAAGTGCCCGCACTTGGAATCCCGCATCTTTCATCCCGATCGTTTATGTACGATGATCTGACGACCTTGATTGCATCTGGCAAAATGATTTCAGTTTTGTATTTTTTCGTTCTTGCTTCATCATTTCAGGTGTTAATTCTGTTTCTGTCTACGTTATGCTCGATCTAACATGAAGTCCTTGAATCGAATGATTGATTAATGATTAAAACTATGAGATTTGATTGCTAATTGCATGTGTTATTATGTTAGTTTTTCATGATCTTACGCCAAAATTCAACTGATGCATGACTGACTGATATTTCGCTCGCAGAAACGGCAATTACAATCTACACATCATAGATGTGAAATCATACCAGTTAGTTATACTCAATTGATGTCAAATCCTGTGGTTTTATTTTCTATAAGGGTCATTATGAATGATCTATTAGTTTACGATGATATATGCAAACTTTGGGTTGGTATTTTAATATATCTACTAACACTTGCATGCTGTAAGTAAAATGCAAAGAGTTTCTGGCATATTTGTCAAGCATTATGTTGAGAAAGAGCCTTAGCCAATGGAATACTTTGAACTTGTTCCTACACCATTTGAAGCTGATGTTTTTGATGATAGCACAGATAATGAAGAGGAAGATGACAGGATTCAATTCACATATGAACGACTCCCTTTCAACAAGCAGAAGAAGGGTGACAAAGAAGATGTTGATCAAGATAATACAATTGTTCGGGACTTAATCATCAACCTACCATCTATGTGTCCCACAATCCCTCTCAAAGATGATCCATTGGCTAATTTTTCGGTATTTGAAGATATGTTTGGTGCTCGTGAATCTAGGGAAGATTTTATTCGTTCCTTGCCAGCTACCTTCAACGAATCGTGATCTATCTTGCTTCTCCTTAGCTTACGACAAGGATGTACTCAAGAATATGTGGTGCAATCTTTCTAAAAAAACTGCATGATGCCCAGTTTGGGATCCGAATTGGTTTATTATTCCTATGTATAAGGATTGTTAGATGTTTTAGGCCAAGGGGTGGCCTTTTCTTGGCCATTTTAGGATAATTTAGTTTTGATTATCCCTACTTTGTGGCAGATTTGATCCTAAAATTATTACTTTGTAATTATTATTTAAGGGATTTTAGATCTCATAGCAATGGATGGATGGTTAGGGGACATAATCGCCAAAGAGACTGGAGATGCTCTATTGTTGCAGACTATGTAATGTTTTGTAGGCCTTAATACACAATCGGGTTTCTTAAGCTGTCTCTTCTGTTATAATTTGTCAAATGTCTTTGATGGATTGTGATTTTGCTTCAACACATTCACTAATACTGTTTATTATTTGCAATGAGTAACTTACATTGTTTTACAGTTCATAGTTTTCTCAACTTATGATCTTTGTAATTGATGTTTTAAATGAATGCCTTCATCTAAAACATTTGATCTATTTCTGCAAATGCTTCATAGGAAACATTGAATTAATGTTAATTTGTGAATTAACATTCCAGATGTAGGATAAGCTTGTATGTACTTAATTCTTTAAGTTGTTGTTGGTTGAATGTCTTTAACTGATTACATCTTGAGCTACTAAGTCAAGATCCCGTTTTCCATGTCCATTAAATTGGTGAAGGGACTTAGTAATTTTCAGATCAAGCTATCTTGTGCACAAACAAATCACTCCTTTTAGGATAGACTTGACTTAGGTTAGATTTCTTTTCGAAGATAGACTAATTCTTAGGGTTAGGAAAACTCTTGTCTTCCTCAGGGAGGCATATCCTTTCCAGGATCAAACACTCATAAGTGCAAGTGGAATCCTTTGTATCCATGGGTGTTAACCACACCAAACAACTCGAGGATAGGGTAAAACTTGCGTAGGATTATCTAAAGCCTTTGGTTGGGTTTTCATCCCCTGTTGTTTTCCTTGAACCCCATTCAAGCACATACACAACCGAGGCATCGACACCTCACAATCAACAAGTTAACTAGATCGACAAAATAACGGTTCATCAACAGATCTCAGATACATCATATCATTATGATTTCATTCCTACAATACATTGGGCCATAGAATACCACAATAATTTGCATTCAATTACACAACGACACAATAGAGAAACAAAAATGAGACATAACCAAAAATATTCATTCATTAACTCATCTCATATGTTGTGGGATAGAATCCACAGAAACAGTTCAAAACAAATCAACTCGAATTCACATACAAAGATCAAAACTGCCGAAGAAAGACAAATATATCAAAACAAAGATCGAATTTCGGCTTATTTTCCCTTATGAAAAGATAGGATAAGACGCCCTTAGACTTACAATTGTGCTTCTATTTATAGACACACACGGTCATTACAAAATGTTCCATTTCACCCATTTCTAACTAACTTAAACCAAAACTTCCGCTTTTGTCGGCTCTTCATCCTTCTCAACTGGTCCTTTTCCTTTTTCGATGACCATTCCATTGTTGTCGGCTCCGAACTTCATGCACTCTAAGGCCATGCCAATAGGCCCCCAACACAAACTTGTGGCTCATCCTCGAGCCACCTCAGCTGGACATGCTTCCAACTGCTCTGGTACATTCGTATCAATAAATTGATCATCCTTCATTGGGCATAATGTCGACTGCTATAGTTTCAGCACATCCATTTCACAAATTTGATCATCCTTCACTGGAACCTGGTTGCCCCTTCCCTCGGTTGTTTTGCAGTTGAAATGCCCACTTGTCCTTCAACAACTGTAGTTCTCTTAGATATCTTGGTTGATACCTCACTTTTTTCTTCCTAATTGTCCACACATACCCAAGTGTCAGTTTCTCGTGAACACTTGTCGTCCTTGCCCTTCCCGTGCCTGGTGTGACTGTGCTGGAAATGATATGCACCATCATAATTATCTAAGCTTACTTTTCAATCTAACGTCTCTTCTAACTACACCAGGAACAATGTGTCTAATCTATCATTTTGCGCATCTATTTATAGCTTCAGGTTTCCACCTTCCATCCATTTTGTTGTTCTTGGATCATGATTGCTAAATCGTTCATCGAATCCTTCTCTGGTCTTCTTAATGATATGCACTCATTGGTCATTACTGGTATATTCATCCATTCGCACCGTCGTCTGTTGCTGTATTTATCACTTGAGTTGAACCTTGCGTACGTTACCTGATTTGACCCGTTCACACTTCGCCCGATGTCGACAACTTTCCTTGTCGTTGTTCGAACCTTGTCACTATCCCATCAACACACATCTTAATTCCAAGTTCGTCACAGTTACTTCGATAGATTCCCAAACTTAATCTTTTATCGCCACGTGTCCCTCGATGGAATCCTGATCTTAGGGATGTTTGTGTTCCCTTTTTCCTTCTCTACTTGTCGCTTCATTTTATTTTTTTGTTACTTTTTGGATTTTCTTTTTCTGTCACTTCTTTTATCGAAAAGCTTCTTCCTTTTTTTGTGAGGAACCTGCAACAATTAATTGATAAAATGCACAATATATTAGATCACAGAATATTTTTATTGATCGCGGGCCACTTCGAGGGAGAAACCTCCTTTGAGAAAGCTCAATACAAATAACTCCATGGTGCCCTTATTAGCCCCAACACAAACTTATATACCTAGTCTAGGTGCCAATACTATGGATCAATACCATGGAACATATAATACTACGTGACGACTTACAAAGCATATGTGTCTAATACTATGGATCAATACTATGGGCTAATACAAACTATGGATTAACATATAATACTATGGGAAGACTTACAAAGCATATGCGTTCAACAACAATATACTTAAAAAGTAAAGATAAGGGTTGCCATGGGTTCCTAACATCCCCTCCCCCTCAGAAAAAGCTTTGTCCTCAAAGCTTTAAATGTGGAAATTGTTGTTGAATCTGAAGCAGTGGTTCCCATGTAGCATCCTCTAGTTGCATTCTTTGTCACTGAATTAAGACATCTATGATAGAGCGAGAACAAAGCTAACGAGTGCACCTATTGAGGACGGCCTCCAGATCCCAAAGGATGGATCCTTCATTATCCAGTTTCGGTAAAATAGTTTGTCCTTTGATGTCGTTGCCAAGAAATTTCATCAGAAAAGAGACATTAAGTATTGGATGAATGCAGGAAGAAGGAGGAAGTTCCAATTGATAAGAAACAAACCCAATATTCTGAAGAACCTTATAGGGCCCATATAAATTTGGAGCGAGCTTATGACGCCCTTTGAGTTTCAAGGAGGATTGCTAAAGAAAAACCTATCACCTGCTTGAAACGTGCGCTCAGAACGAGTGTTGATCGGTTTGTTGTTGTAGTCGAATTCTTTCCATGTGAATATTGTCCTGCAAAATGCAAAGAATCTGATCGTGGTTTCAAAGAACCGAGTCAATTGCCTGAACTGGTGAACTGCTAAGGGCATAGAGAAGAATAAATGGCGGTGCTTGACCATATATTTCTTCATATGGAGTCATTTTAGATGCAGTATTGTCCCACCGGAGCCCTTCAAGGAAATCCATAGAGATATTTGTTCAAATCCTTGTAGGGATGGGAAAGGGTTCGAGAAATCCTGGAAGGAGTGTCGTGTCACCTTTGTTGAACTTGAAAGTATCACGTAAAGCCACAATCTATTGAATTGTCCTTTTCATTCCCTGCCAAAATAAGTTACACCGTGCTCGCTCATACGTTTTGTAGAACCCAGAGTGCCCTGCCGATGGAGAAGCATGGAGTTCATAGAAGACATAGCCTTGTTGAAAAGATTGCAACCAAATATGAATAGAAATAGTTGAAAGCGAAACTTGGGCATCAAATGTGCGAGAAAGAGCATCTGCCACCAGAGTGTCTTTACCCTTCTTGTAAGTGATCTCGTAGGAATAACCCATGAGTTTGCAAACCCATTTCGGCTATGCTGCAGATGAGACACGTTGTTCCAGGAAAATTTTCAAACTTTGGTGATTGGTCTTGATGCAGAAATAATTCCCTAATAGGTATGAGTTCAAATTCTGTACTGCATGAAAAATAGCCATCATTTCCTTCTCTCAGATGTAGAGGCGGCTAAATTCTTACCGGAAGGGTCGCTGAAAGGCTTCAATCCCACTGGTTCAGCAAGACACCTACATATCTATCCAAAATGTGTTGTAGATCCAAGGGAGTAGTGGAGACCGTCGATGGGTGCATTTGAATGGAATGGAGCTGAGCGATGACACCATGTGAATTCTTCTTAAGGATGTTTTCCAGGTTATGTGAAATGATGATGTCGAGAGACACTGGTTGTAAGCCTGTTAATGTGTGTTTTTTTCCATTGATTGAAAAATGCATCCAAATTTCAACAAAATCCCATAAGATGGGGCCAAGTGTGCATAACCATTGAGCTCCTAAAACCACATCACATCTGCCTAAGGATAAGGAAAACATGTCAGAGCACAGGTTATAATTGATGGACTCTTTAATTGCATTCTGATTACTTAGAAAACAACAAAGAAGTGTACATTAATTGTTAACCCGGGGTTCGTTGAGAACTTGCGAGTTACCATGCACTGTATGTGCAAACCACAATCTCCTCTTACATTGGTTTATCTACTTGAAGTTGTAGTTCACTTACCTTACTTACAAACAATGGTATGAGTAGTTACATTGTCTTGGCAAGGAACTAGACATCTAAACAACAATTGAAACTAAATTGCAATGAAAGTAAATCACATGACATGAAAGTAAACACACGACATGAAAGTAAATGCTAAAATTAAATTCACACTTGAAAATAAATTCTAAAACTACATTCACTCTGCAGAAAAGTAAATCCTAGAACTATGTCACACTTTGCAGGAAAGGTAAATTCTACTACTACGTTCACACTATGAAAGAAAGTAAATTCTAAATCTAAGTTCACAACACACTTGACATAAAGGTAAACTGCAGAAATAAAATCTAAAATCTATCCTTGCCAATTACAAGTTACTATTTATGATCCAATGAAGTAAATATGGTTATTTCATTAAGCTCAATGATTGTAAAATAAACATCTAAATCTCTATCTATGCATTGAAATCAAATTGCATAAATAAACTTCACACTTCATAAAAAATCAAAACTAAGCAATGAAGTACAACTACATCAACATAAAATAAATAAAATCAATTTGCAAAAGAAATGATAAAACTAAGATCTAATTGAATCAAAATGAAAGTATAGCTTTAGTCTATCACCAATTGGACAATTGCTCTAAGAGTCCTCCCATAGAATGGAGAATGAACTCTTATTTATACATGATTTATCCATAACAAATAATAAATGAGGATCCAAAATATACTCAACAAATTCCTAAAATTTTGGATCTCAAAACTAATACAAAACTAATCCAAAATCCTTACTAACTACATGCTATTTAGAATACCTTTGAAGTCAAATTCGAATTTAGGGATAGATGCTATAATAAAATAGTCAAAACTCATCCCAAATGTCTCTTAACAACTTTTGACTTCTTAGGTCCATCATATATTTGATAGAGATCTTCAAATCTTTGTGAATAAGCCAAATATGCACTCATATCCACCTCCATTTACCAACTTTAATTTAACATCATGATTTGAGACATATAAGAATAATAGAAATAATGGATTTATAAGAATCCATTACTCTTGATGAATATCTTTCTCCAATGTTGGCGGTTGAAGGTAAAATTTGAATTATTGACTTTCTGTAATGCTGCAGATAGAGTTTCCGTAATGCTGCAGATACCTGTAAAATTTCTATAATGCTGCAGATAGAGTTTCCATAATGTTGCAGCTACCTGTAGAGTTTCCGTAATGTTGCAGATAGAGTTTCCGTAATGCTGCAGATAGAGTTTCTGTAATGCTACAGATAGAGTTTCCGTAATGCTGCAGATACCTGTAGAATTTCCGTAATGCTGCAGATAGAGTTTCTGTAATGCTGCAGAACTCCCTCAATTATGTTGTAGATGCTTCCAACAATGGATTCAATATTCAAAGCAAATACATAGTACACTAATTCCCTCAATGTTAGTAAAAAATCAAATGAAATACCAAGACATGTAAGGGAAAAATTATTTGAGCATAAAAAACCGGATATGAGCGTAAGAAAGGATTAATACATGAATATGGATAGGAAAAAGGCATTATAAATAAGGTGAAATGGTGGTAAAAATATGCTAAATCCAAGGCCCGTCATCTCCCCCAAACTGAAAATGTTGCATGTCCTCATGCAACCCTGTGTCAACCAAGCTGAATGATGTTCATTTTTAATGCAGGCCTCAAAATTCATTGTCAACAAGCCACCACCAATGTATCTAATCATCAAGAGGTATGAAATTTCAACCTGAACAATCCTCCATGCCAACTTAACATTTTGAATGCAAAAATGCAAGCAAAATATATTTTGTAGCCAATGGACTAGCAATTTGCAGGTTTCACAAAAAATGTGATTTTTCAAAAACTATGAACTGGGTTTTTACCACACTTTGTAGGGGTGTTAGGAATGTCATTATGTTTCTCCCAGACAAAAATTGGAGAAACCCACATCACGATTTTCGAGAAAATGAGAAAATGGCTGTAGGTGACTATGCTTGATTTCTTGAAAAATATCAACTAGGTTTTCACCAAACTTTGCAGGGGTGTAAGGAATGCCATTATGCTTCTCCCAACCAAAAATTGGAGAAACCCACGTCATGGTTTTCGAGAAAATGAGAAAATGGTTGTAGGTGACCATGCTTGATTTCTCGAAAAATGTGCATTGGATTGAGCTGAAATTTGGTGTATTTATTCTTCTTACCATAGTATTTGTCTTCTCCAGGTTTCATGAAAACCCATTTCACCGTTTGGGAGATATCTCCATTTGAATTTCTGCAATGTTTATGCCATAAAATGCTCCATTGTTGCACACACACTTGCCAAGTGAACTGGGTGAAAGCTTGAATTAATAATGCTTTAGATATGAAAATCATGGAAAACCTTGCTCCATCTCTTCTTGAATAGTATGACAACATAATTCTTTAAATATTCCATTACCGAAGCATGTAAATGCCATGAAGTGCACAACATACCTTTCCCATCTCCTCCCACACTGAATGCTTTTTCCGTCCCTGGGAAAAGACATAGTAGGAAAAGTGGAAGAAATAGGCCCAGAAGGGCCCTGCTGAGACCTGTGGAGAAAGCTTCATTCGTTTTTTTTGCACTTTGATGATCCATCGAAGCTACAGGAATGTTGATTTTAATTTTGCCATAAGGCTGCCCTTCATTTTTTTGTTGTGACATACTAGGATTTTTTAGTCTTTTAAAGAGTTCCAAAATTCATCAATGAATGCTGGAAATGATGATGTCCTGTATGTTACTCAAAACTTCTACTATAGAATAAATATTCATTTCTAGAAGCATAGTTTTGGAAACAAAAAATGAGTGTGTGCTACCATTGGTGTTTGGTTTTATCAAGACAACATCCTCTTATGGCAGAGTTAAGGTTTATGACTCTTTTCATTATTACCATTTTTCTGAGTTCTGTGAGTATTTTGATCACAGAAGATCGAGGAGCTATGGAGAACCTCACAAAATCGAATTAATTTGCAAAAACAGTGGAAAAACTTGAAAAAGATGATAAATTTACACACAATGTATGCTCAAATATTTGATTAACTGACTGTCTAACATGTGAAAATGTTAGTAACAGGTTTTTATTACATCCATGAGAAAATCGAGAGCATTAGGTGGCTCAAGCTGAGTGTACAAGTCATCAATGCCAAATTGGCCTCAATCCCCCCTAGGTGGGTCCAACTCAATCCCAATCACCCCAAACAGCCACGAATTCTGCTGTGGAGGTGGCTGAAGCATGCTGGGTCATTAATTAGCTCAAGGAAGGCGTGGGTGAGCAAGTAGAGGAGGTTTGGGGGCCCAAGGGAGCATTAAATGCTCCAAATCTAGCCAAAAATGGGCAAAAATCCACCCTAGCGCCCTTGGTCAACTAAAATTCCCCAAAACAAGGAGAGAGGGCGCACCAGCAATAAATGAGGGTGCACTTGTGGACAAAACAGGAGGCTGGGTGAACTGGTTTGCTTGGAAGTGGGTGTGAACACTCTCAAAAGTGGGTTTTTGACAAACTATAGTCACTTAATCCAAAACATGGTTTAATTAAGCACATGGGCAATTAAAAATTTATGGATTATGGTACTAAGTGTGGTTACTGTTCTAACACCCCCCCTTAACCATAACTTTGTACATCTCATGAAAGATAAGTGGGAGGCCTTGGCAACAAAGGCTCAAGTCACCTCAATACAAACAAAAATTTTATTTGTCCATATGAACCAAGGAAAAGAAGTAAAACCTCATGGGATAAAAAATTCCCTCAAAAATGGACATGGGGCTGAACCTGCAATTAAATTGCAGCAATCACCATCCATCACTCACTCCAAGCAAAGCTCTCAGGTGTGTGAAGGTCTTCTAAGTAAAGCACTTGGTGAAAATATCTGCAGTTTGCTCGGTGGATGGGCAATACTGCAATGAAATCACCCTGTCATGCACCAAGCCCCGAATGTAATGCATGTGGATCTCAATGTGCTTTGTTCTTTGCCTCTGTACTGGATCAGTAGATATCTTTATGGCACTTTGATTATCCACCCAAATATTGGTTGGAGAATCAATAGCAACACCAAACTCCCGAAGAATGCCTTGCAACCAAACACACTGTGTGGCTGCATTCACTGCTGCCCTGTACTCGGCCTCTGCTGATGAAAGAGAAATTGTATGCTGTTTCTTGCTTGACCAGCAAATAGGACCTTCAGCAAACATAAACACAAAACCTGAAGTGGACTTTCTATCGATGGGATCTCCCGCCCAATCGGAATCAGAAAATCCAGCTAGTTGAAGTGAAGAACCAGCTGCATAGTGTACCCCAAAGTTCTTTGTTCCTTGGATATAATGAAGGATCCTTTTGGCTGCCTTCCAATGGATCTCATGTGGCTGCTGCATATACCTTGCTACAGCACTCACAGCATAAGACAAATCAGGTCTTGTATGTGTAAGATACAACAAACTTCCGACTAGCTGCCTGTAGAGAGTACAATCCACCAATGGAGAGTCTTCAAATTCACCTAGTTTTATGCCTGAAAGGAATGGGCACTTGGCTGCCTTACATTCAGCCATTTTAAACTTGAATAACAGGTCTGAAGCATACTTAGGTTGACTCAGCAATATACCTCTCTCAGATTGCTCAATTTCCAAACCCAAAAATTGCCTTAGCAATCCTAGGTCGCTCATGGCAAATTCACTGTGCAAAGAAGCTTTAATTGAGCCAATTTGTTTGGTGCAGCTCCCTGTAATTAAGAGATCATCAACATACAGTACAATGACCTGCAAATTACCATCACAATGATGCAAATAAACATTTGGATCAGACTTGCATCGACAGAAACCAATTGAGAGCAAAAAAGCATCCATTTTGGCATACCAAGCCCTGGGGGCTTGCTTGAGTCCATAGAGTGACTTCTTCAACCTGCATACAAGTGTGGGATCCTCTTGGAATCCTTCAGGCTGCTGCATATATATCTCTTCCTGTAGCTCACCATGCAAGAATGCACTTTTGACATCCATGTGGTGAACTTCCCAACCTTTACTAGCTGCCATGGCTAGAGCTAGTCTAATTGAATCCATCTTTGCAACCGGTGCAAAGGTCTCTGTATAATCCACACCATGGATTTGTGAGTAGCCCTTAGCCACTAACCTAGCCTTATACTTCATATCAGAACCATCAGCAACAGGTTTGGTTCGAAAAATCCACTTACATTGCACAAGTTTCCTCTTGGGAGGAAGAGGCACCAAATCCCATGTTTTGTTCTCTTTGAGAGACTGGAATTCTTCTTGCATTGCTGCTCTCCACCTTGGATCATGATGAGCTTCCTGATATGATGTTGGATCAGATACAATCATCATATAACAGTGATCAGCAAGTTCACTTTCATTTGCAAAGGAAGCATTGATTGTTTGAGATCTAGTCTTCCTAGGCTCTTGGGGATTGCCTGCCAATTCACCTGCATCTTGTATGATTTTCTCATCCCACTTCGGCCTTAATGGTGACTCATGTACAGCAATGTCATCTTCAGCCATGTCATCTTCAGCAATATCAGAAAAATCAGAGGTGGAATCATCACTAATCTCATTAAGGTGTGGAGGAGAGGAGCTTTCCCCCGGTGCAAGCTCAAAATCTGGAATTGGTTCTTCTTCGAATTGCACACTTCTCTCAATGAAAGTTTTAAGTGTGGATGTGTCAAAGAGCTTGTAGCCCTTTGTGTCCTCACCATATCCAACCATGATACATTCCCTACTCTGTGGCTCCAAAGCCTTCCTCTTTTCTGATGGAATTCGAGCCCATGCTCTAGACCCAAAAATCCTGAAATTTGACACATTTGGTTTTTGGCCAAACCATGCCTCATAGGGGGTTTTTCCTTTGACTGATTTGTGAAAGGCTCTGTTCTGAATATGAGCAGCACAATTGATGGCTTCAGCCCATAGCTTAGGGCTTAGATCCCTAGCTTCAATCATGCAAGTAGCCATCTCCTTGAGAGATCTATTTTTCCTCTCTGCCACACCATTCTGCTGAGGTGTGTAGGGGATTGAATGTTGCATTTGGATGCCACATTCCTCACAAAGGTGCTGTATGTTATTATTCACATATTCCTTTCCATTATCAGTCCTAAGGATCTTTATCTTATGACCACTATGGTTCTCCACTAGGGCTTTCCAAATCTTCAGTTTCTCAAACACTTCTGACTTCAATTTAAGGAAGTAAACCCAGCAGAATCGAGAGTAGTCATCTATGAATGTAAGTACATACCTTGATCCACCATATGATGGAGTGGGAAGAGGACCAATGAGGTCTGAATGTACCAATCCAAGTGGTTGAGTGGCTCTCCTTGCCATTCCCTTCTCATAGCTGCGCTCAGGATGCTTTCCAACTACACACCCAATGCATGCACCATTTGATGATCTGATTTCTGGAAGCCCTTCCACCATCTCGTCCTTGTGCAGTGTCTGGAGGTATTTGTAGTTCATGTGGCCAAATCTTTCATGCCACAACTTGGAGGTCTCGTTGGCATGAGAGACAAGAGCATGGTCACTAGAATTTGGAATGAAATTTGAGAATTTGTACATTCTCTCATCATGATCTGCATACCCTACAGCCACAACTTGATTTGAGGAGATTTCTGAGATTTCTACCAAATCTGGAGTAAATGTCACTCTCTTGGCTTCTCCTGTATGGGTCATTTGATAGACTGATAGCAAATTTGCAGCCAATGAAGGTACATAGAGCACATCACTGAAATAGCCATGCTCCATGTCAATCCTACCAATCCCCTTGGTCTGGATTTCTGAATCATCTCCCATTCGAACTGTTGGGCCACCATTCGAATGCATAGAGGAGAAGAGCTCTCTGGATGAAACCATATGTCTGGAAGCTCCTGAATCAATGATGAAGGAAGAGGGATTCGAATTACCTGCTACCAAAGCATGACACTTCTCCTTATTGTCAGGGTTTGAGGTGCTCTCCTTCTTCCTTGCGCCCTCAGGGACTGGGATGTTGTTCTTCTCCAGCAGCTGCGCCATTGAGTCAATGGTTTTCTTCATACATGAGCTCTCTGGATGCCATCCCCTATGACAATAGGTGCATTTGGTCTTTTCCTTTCCCTTATTGTCCTTCTCCTTTGACAGATTCGAACCCCCATCTGCAGACTTGGTCTTGTCAAACTTCCTCTTCTCTTGCTGCTTCGAATTCTTGGCTTTCTGCTTTCCTTTGCTTGCATTTGAAACACCCATTGCCAATGCTTGGTCCTTTGATTTTATGGTGCCCATCTGAACTAGTTTATCCTGCTCCTGAGTGAGGCACTCCATGAAGGTAGCTAGTGATGGCATTTGCCAATTTCGAAGGGTCATTTTGGCTGAGTGAAATGTGCTAACAAATACTGAAAACTCTGGGCCTAGCTTCGAAAGGATGGACAGAATCAGTTGTTCCTCCTTCTTAACAATTCCACATTGTTGCAGTTGAAGCACCAGTGACTTGAATTTCGTGAAGAACTCCTGGATGGTTTCAAAATGCGCTGGGCTCAAGCTAATGAGCTCGTTTTCAAGCTGGTGGCCTCTCAGTTCATCAGTTTTCCCAAAGAGTGATTCTAGCTTCACCCATACTTCATTGGGGGTTGTCAAACTGTCTGTATGAAACAAGAGTTTCCTTGAAATTCTCAGGCATAGCAATCCATAAGCTTCATCAAGTCGATTGTAGTACTTTGCTTTCTCCACAGCAGAATTTGGCTCCACTTCTGTGCCCATGGTTACTCTATAAAGACCCTTAGATCTCAGCTTGATAACCATCTCAGCCTTCCAATCGAAAAAATTGAAGGGTGTGAGCAACATTTGGTTTGCTTCCATGACTACTGCGTTAATGGTGAGAAAACTACTGAAACACCTGCAAAAAACACTCAATTTTTGTCTGGAAATCCTCTCTAGAATGCAGTTCAATGCTCAATATTGACCTGCAACTCACTAAATCCATGATGGATCTGATACCATGTGAGTATTTTGATCACAGAAGATCGAGGAGCTATGGAGAACCTCACAAAATCGAATTAATTTGCAAAAACAGTGGAAAAACTTGAAAAAGATGATAAATTTACACACAATGTATGCTCAAATCTTTGATTAACTGACTGTCTAACATGTGAAAATGTTAGTAACAGGTTTTTATTACATCCATGAGAAAATCGAGAGCATTAGGTGGCTCAAGCTGAGTGTACAAGTCATCAATGCCAAATTGGCCTCAATCCCCCCTAGGTGGGTCCAACTCAATCCCAATCACCCCAAACAGCCACGAATTCTGGTGTGGAGGTGGCTGAAGCATGCTGGGTCATTAATTAGCTCAAGGCAGGCGTGAGTGAGCAAGTAGAGGAGGTTTGGGGGCCCAAGGGAGCATTAAATGCTCCAAATCTAGCCAAAAATGGGCAAAAATCCACCCTAGCGCCCTTGGTCAACTAAAATTCCCCAAAACAAGGAGAGAGGGCGCACCAGCAATAAATGAGGGCGCACTTGTGGACAAAACAGTAGGCTGGGTGAACTGGTTTGCTTGGAAGTGGGTGTGAACACTCTCAAAAGTGGGTTTTTGACCAACTATAGTCACTTAATCCAAAACATGGTTTAATTAAGCACATGGGCAATTAAAAATTTATGGATTATGGTACTAAGTGTGGTTACTGTTCTAACAAGTTCCCTGCCCTTTTCTTCTCTGCAGCAAAAAAAATCCACAAATTTACAGGCTACAACCGATTGGAATGCCTCAAAATATTCATCAAAGAGATTTGCAGATAAAATATTCATCAAAGAATGGTGTGTTCTTGACCTGAAGTGTGCTGCAATTTGGAAGAACTATAATTAAAGAGAGCTCAAAGTCTTAGGGCTGTATGCTGCTACAGGACTATTAAAGAGAGTTCTTGTATGCTACTACAGGACTGTACCAGTCTTTAGGACAGATTTCCTTATGATCTTGTACCCTCTTTAGAGTTTGTAAACATTGTTTTTTTTAGGAGCTAGACACTCCATGATGCTTGCAATGCACTATGTTGTCCCCACGCCCACTATTCATTTGCGAAATTTTTTGGTTATAAAATCCCATAATGAAAACAATTTTTTCAAATATAATGCATATATCATACCTAGGAGTCCCCTTACCAATCAATTTCAATCAGTTCTGTCACAAAGGTAATGATTAGGAACCCAAAGATGATGCATCCATATGACGAGCAGTTCAATGAGTATATATGCATAGACCAAAATGCCTCCAATGAGAAAATGGGGATGGTTCAGATTTATTTCTTAGCATGAGATGGCCAATTTATAGGGTTGAAGCAAACTTGCTTAATCATCCACTGGTTATGACATATAATGTGCTGGAAGTGATAAATTGAAAAGCAATGTTCCATTCATATGGCCTCCTTGTATGCAGATTCAAGATGCTAAAAACTCTGCGGAAAAAACAAATTTGATAGTCACCAAATTTGCAGACCTTTTCCGAAAGAAACTCAGCGTCCTTCATGGCTTTTCATGTTGTTCTTTCATTTGCAATATTCTTTGGAAATATGCCCTAAATACCCTTCAATTGTAGCACCTTTATTTAAAGATATCCTGATGTAGCTCTTTATTAGTACTACTGCAAGAATGATGGTTATAATCTGCCCCCAAAAATTTGAAACATAGTCTCAACAGTGTTGGCTGCCACGAATATGTTGATTTTCTGCTGTCAAGAATGAATGATGCTTTGTTTTCCTGTTCCATCAGCATATTGATATGTAGGAATGGATTCTACTTATTTTTCTGTAGGTTCTTGTGGCTAGCCTATTCCCTTCTTCTTGTAGTGTCCTTGGCTTGTAGATGAGCTTCTCCCCTTTTTCCTACTGTTGGTTCTTGTGTGACAACAATAAGTTTCTTCTTCCAACATTTTATTTGGCTTGTTTATCAGATGTTAATTTCTTCTCATTGCTGGTTCTTGTGTGGCAGCAACAAGACTTCCTATTGTTGGTTCTTGTGTGACAACAAGGGCTTATGTAGCAACATCATTTTATGCTTAGGTGTTAGGAGATGTTGGAGTGGACTTAGCTAGGGGAGTAAAGATGAGATAATGCTTAAATGGAAGGTTTGGGTTGATAAATGATGGTAGAGGATGGAAAAGAATGATGATGAGTAATGTAAGGGTAATGGTGTGGTCATGGTAGGTAATGGTGTGCCCCTTCCCCCAAACTGAAAGCTTTTACTACCCTTAGAAATATAGGAGGAAGTAGTGATAAAGGCTCAAGTGATTTTCCAAATACAAATCTATAGCATTCAATGAACTTGACTAACAATAAAGAAAATAAGCATACCTGTACCTACCTATGAATATCGTGAAATGTCCAGCAGCATCCTGAGAAGCATGAGATCTGATGTGGTCCACAATGGTGTAGAAACTGACAAGAAAGAGCAATGCGGAATCCGGAGCTTGGATTTGGAGCTGAAAAATGTTCTTCTGATGTAGTAGCAAATCTTGGAAAATTGATTGAAAGAGCATGATGGAATACTTTATTTCTCACTTATTACAAACCGTGTACGCCAACAAGCTGGTTTTTAGACAAGATCTATCTAACTGCACCCAGAGGATTTTCACAATTAGAAACTTTTTATTCCTGAGGGATGCCTGCCAGCAAGTTGGTTTTCAAGCATTCCAAGGTCTGATGGCGCCTAAAACAGGTTTTCACCATCAAATTTATTTGGAAATGGGGTAGGGAGGTGAGGGAGCTTGACATTGTAAGTGAGCCAAGCTTCTTTATTGTGTGGGTTAGGGATGGATGGAGCAGAAAGTCATGGGAGAAATGGAATGGTGGGGGATGAAGTCAATCTGATGACAATGGTGATATAGATGATGTTCATGAGAAAAGCTTATCAACCACATAAGGAAATGAAAGAAACTTTAGCAGGCATGCATATCAAAATGGGAAAAATGAAATACATGAGCATACCATGTCGCTAGTGAATGAGCATGATAAATCATTGGTCTTTCGAGAGGAGTCTTTATACAAATCAGGGATGTGGCAATGGGAATGTGGGAATGGCACTTGGCCTTAGGAACATTGGTATTCAGATATATCAATTCTTCATATGTCTCATTCTAGATCCATCTTTCATCTTTGATAAAAAGTCTTCTGGTTGTTGTCTTTCAATGAGATACTGCTGGATCAGGCTTCTAGGAATTTGAGTTTCAAAAGTAGCACATATCATGCTAATGAATCTTCATTGTTGGATTTATGGAGAGAATTCCCATCAGCATTAAATTTGGTCTTCACGAATCATTCATCCATAGATTAACCTTCTTTTAATCTTCCAAGGACCTGCAAAAAATTAGCACTTACCTGCAATAAAATGTGAGCTCATGGAAGAAGAGAGGTGATCAGTCCCTCTTAATCCCAAACATATGCAATATAAATATAACAAATTCTTATAAAACAAATCCAAGAAAGACAAAACAAACAAAAATTCATTTTTTACCTGTTGGAGAGCGGTGGCCAACCTGGACAACCCAATGGTATTTTGCTAATAACTTCTTCGTTTCACAACTGATTTGAGTGATTTTAAAGCCAAATGAAAGTGGATTCAAAGGGATAAATACAGTAGAAACGGGTTTTTAAAATGCATTAATATGGTACTCCAAATCTACTAAAGAACATCCTATAAGATAGACAGGTTGCAATTTCCAGCCTAAACCAACATTCAGTGATTTGAGAATAACTTTTTCGTTTGTTAACGGATTGAATCGATTCAAATTGGAGGTTAAATTAGATTCCCATATGTACCTCCAATAGAAACAAGTTTTTAATTCAATAAGAATTGATGGGTCGAATATGCCAAAGTACAGCCGATGAGACAGAGTTCTGGGAGTGCTGATTTAGGATAGGTAGTCAGTATTTTGGGCATCACTTCCTTGTATGATATCGGATTTGAGTGATTCAAATTGAGTGGTAAACTAAATTCATAGAAGAATATCCCTTAGAAACAGGTTTAAAAAATTCATCCATTTAGGCACCCAAAAATTGACTGTCCCAACCGTGTTCTTGAGTTGTCTACCCTACACCTAGTCAGTATTTTGACCATAACTTTTTCGTTTGATATCCAAATTGAAAATTTTTATTTGCGTTAGAAACTAGATTCCAAGGGCTAATTTGGATAGAAATAGGTTTTAAAAATGTGTCCATATGGTCTCTCAAAACTTGACTGTCATGACTGCGTTTTCAGTAAGCCCAACATGCCAAAATGTCCAAATAGCCAATTTTTCACTAAAATGATGATTTAGATGGAAGTGAATGTTTTTATGGATATAATTTCAATGTAATACATCAAATAACAAATAAAATCAACAATCCATATGTTTTTTGAAAGTTCCGCAGTTGAGCTACGGATCCTCAAAAATTGAAAAATTTGCAAGCTATGAATAAATGATTATATTCAAACTTCAAAAATTGCATTTTAGTGCTAAATGATGTATTTTTACGAATTGAATAACATATTACATACCCCTTTTGAAATTTTTGAGTCTTATGTACTCTTTCTTCAATGGCTTCCCCTCGAATCCTCTTGAATCATTCAATAAAATCTTCATTTGCCAAGCCTCATTCCTCTTTCCAAGCTTTCTGCAAAAGAAAAATTAGTAATATGTGTGGCTCTTACTGCACCACATAATCATCATCTTGAATCTTTGATTTTATTCATGAAAATAGAAGGCATAAACAAATCTACTGCTATTGCATAAATTATTAACATGTTTCAGATTTGCAGAGACTTGCGGCTGGATTTTACATTATAGTAATGCTACAGTGAGGTCGTCTTTGCATCTTACTTGTCTCTACACTTCCATCCTTAAAAAAAAACATATGCATGTATAATAAAAAACAAATAGCTCACTACCAAAAGAAAATTTACTCAAGCAAAAAAAAACAGTGGTTGTGGTAACTCCCCGGCAACAGCGCCAAATGACGGGCTCTTTAATTGCATTCTAATTACTTAGAAAACAACTAAGAAGTGTACATTAATTGTCAACCCGAGGTTTGTTGAGAACTTGCGAGTTACCGTGCACTGTATGTGAAAACCACAATCTCCTCTTACATTGGTTTATCTACTTGAAGTTGTAGTTCAATTACCTTACTTACAAACAATGGTATGAGCAGTTACATTGTCTTGGCAAGGAACTAGCCATCTAAACAACCATTGAAACTAAATTGCAATGAAAGTAAATCACATGACATGAAAGTAAACACACGACATGAAAGTAAATGCTAAAATTAAATTCACACTTGAAAGTAAATTCTAAAACTACATTCACTCTGCAGAAAAATAAATCCTAGAACTACGTCACACTTTGCAGAAAAGGTAAAGTCTAATACTATGTTCACACTATGCAAGAAAGTAAATTCTAAATCTAATTTCACAACACACTTGACATAAAGGTAAATTGTAGAAATAAAATCTAAAATCTATCCTTTCCAATTACAAGCTATTGTTTATGATCCAATGAAGTAAATATGGTCATTGCATTAAGCTCAATGATTGTAAAATAAACATCTAAATCTCTATCTATGCATTGAAATCAAATTGCAGAAATAAACTTCACACTCCATAAGAAATCAAAACTAAGCAATGAAGTACAACTACATCAACATAAAATAAATAAAATCAATGTGCAAAAGAAATGATAAAACTAAGATCTAATTGAATCAAAATGAAAGTATAGCTTTATTCCATCACCAATTGGACTATTGCTCTAAGAGTCCTCCCATAGAGTGGATAATGAACTCTTATTTATACATGATTTCTCCATAACAAATAATAAATGAGGATCCAAAATATCCTCAACAAATTCCTAAAATTTTGGATCTCAAAACTAATTCAAAACTAATCCAAAATCCTTACTAACTACATGCTATTTAGAATACCTTTGAAGTCAAATTCGAATTTAGGGATAGATGCTATAATAAAATAGTCAAAACTCATCCCAAATGTCTCTTAACAACTTTTGACTTCTTAGGTCCATCATATATTTGATAGAGATCTTCAAATCTTTGTGAATAAGCCAAATATGCACTCATATCCACCTCCATTTACCAACTTTAATTTAACATCATGATTTGAGACATATAAGAATAATAGAAATAATGGATTTATAAGAATCCATTACTCCTAATGAATATCTTTCTCCAAAGTTGGTGGTTGAAGGTAAAATTTGAATTATTGACTTTCTGTAATGCTGCAGATAGAGTTTCCGTAATGCTGCAGATACCTGTAAAGTTTCTGTAATGCTGCAAATAGAGTTTCCATAATGTTGCAGCTACCTGTAGAGTTTTCGTAATGCTGCAGATAGAGTTTCTGTAATGCTGCAGATAGAGTTTCCGTAATTCTGCAGATACCTGTAGAATTTTCGTAATGCTACAAATAGAGTTTCTGTAATGCTGTAGAACTCCCTCAAATATGTTGTAGCTGCTTCCAACAATGATTTAAATATTCAAAGCAAATACATAGTACACTAATTTCCTCAATGTTAGTCAAAAATCAAATGAAATACTAAGACATGTAATGGAAAAATTACTTGAGCATAAAAACCCGGATATGAGCGTAAGAAAGGATTAATGCATGAATATGGATAGGAAAAAGGAATTATAAATAAGGTGAAATGGTGGTAAAAATATGCTAAATCCAAAGCTTGTCAATAGTCTTCCATAGAGATACACACATTGCGACACTTCCCCTTGTAAGGTAAGGTCCCCCCATTGGTAATCATGACTTCAAAGTTGGAGCAAGGATGGACAAAACAATAAGCCTGTTTGGCGATCTGAGGGTCAATGAAGTTATGACTGCTACCATAATCAATGAGTATTGTAAGAGGGAGCTTCTTGAAGTAACCCCTGACTCGCATTGTTTGTGGGGTGGTGATTCCATCTAGAGCATGGAGAGATATCTCTAGGTGGTCGTCCGGAGATGGAAGGTCAATAGGTGGCTGCTGAATGTCAACCTGATCATATATGGTATCTGGAGGTTCTTTACCAAGTTCAGAGGCAGGCAAAGAATCCACATCCAAGAGATAGAGTTGTTTCTCAACACATCTATGTCCCCGAGTGAATTTCTGATCACAATTATAACAAATCCCTTTTTCTCTACTTGTCCGCATCTCTTCTTCAGATAAATGCTTGATAGGAGTAAATCGAGGAGCTGGAGTGATGGGAGGTCATTGGGAAACCATATTTTTGAATGGAACAAAAGTGGATTTGGATCACTGTTGGGCTGTGATATTGTCCTCCTCCAACTTAGCCAACCCTAGGAATTCCATAATTGTGTTGGGATAGGACATTTTAACCTCTGAGCAGATTTCATCCCTGAGACCACTGATAAAACAAATCCTATAGAATTCATCAGACAATCCTTTTGTGTGATTGGCCATTCTCTCAAATTATGTCTGATACTCTCTCTCAATGCCAATTTGGAAAATTTTAGTGAGTGCTCTTGTGAAGTCTTCAAAAGCACAAGGACCAAATCATTGCAAATGGAGTTGGAAAAAATATGTCCAGTTTGGCTCATCATGAGCTTTGATGTATTAACAGTACCATTGAAGGGCTTCTTGTTAAAAATAGACAAATGTTGGATTTCGAGATTCAGGAAGTGGAATTTGGGATAGGGTCCTCAAGGATGAAATATGAAGAATATGATTGCAGCGGTGTCAATGAAGTTTCAAGGGAAACATAGTTAAAACAAGGAAGATAAAGGATTTCGGAATGGATCTGAAACAACTGGATCTTAAACGTCTTGGAATGGATCTAAAACAGTTGGATCTGAAACGACTTTCGCCATGGATCTGAAATGTATGGATCTAAAATGGCTTGGAATGGATCTAAAACGAAGGGATCTAAAACTACTTTCGGAATGGATCTGAAACGGCTCTGAATTGATCTGCAACAGCTCTGGACAGATGTAATCTACGATTTATCAACTGGCAATAGATATGGACGTTAGGTATGTTCAGCTTCCTAAAAATTAAGGGGATTCACTCAACCACAAATGTTGTCTAACAGCTTGCGTATTTGCGCAGTACCCCTCACTCCACGGCCTAGGTAAAACTGATAACCACTTTTCCACAAATGACAACTCTTTGTTTACCTCACGGCTGGGAGCTAGTCAATCAGGTAGGGGTCGTTGCCCTCTTCGCTGACAGGTCCTCTCAAAGGGCCAGCTACTTTAGGGTTCTAGTGGTATTCCTCACAATGAGTTTTAGGGCTTATGGCCAAGTACTTCCCACAGTTAAGGGGATAGGAATTATTCCCAAATCCGAACCTGCAATTGATAGGAACAAATACAGATGCAAAATTGTTTTTGACATAAATTCCACCCAACAAGCCCAAGAAAGTGTTATGATACCAGATGTGAGGAACCTGCAACATTAATTAATTAATAAAATGCATGATATATTAGATCACATCATATTTTTATTGATTGCGGACCACTTCGAGGGGGATACCTCCTTTGATCAAGCTCAATACAAATAAATTCACGGTGCTTTCATTGGCCTCAACAAAAACTTATATACTAGGTCTAGGTGCCAATACTATGGATTAATACCATGGAATATATAATACTACGGGATGACTTACAAAGCATATGGGTCCAATACTATGGATCAATACTATCAGCTAATACAAACTATGGATCAACATATAATACTATGGGACGACTTACAAAGCATATGCATCCAACAAAAATATACTAAAAAAGTAAAGAGAAGGGTTGACATGGGTTCCTAACATCACCTCCCCCTTAGAAAAGGCTTTGTCCTCAAAGCTTTAGATGTGGAAATTGTTGTTGAATTTGAAGAAGTGGTTCCCATGTGGCATCCTCTGGTTGCATTTTGTGCCACTGAATTAATACCTCTGTGATAGATCGAGAGCGAAGCTGATGAGTGCGCGTATTAAGGAAGGCCTCTGGCTCCAAAAGGATGGATCCTTCATTATCCAGTTTTGGTAAAATAGTTTGTCCTCTCATGTTGGTGCCAAGAACTTTTGTCAAACGAGATACATGAAGTACTGGATGAATGCAGGAAGAGAGAGGAAGTTCCAATTTATAAGCAATGAACCCAATATTCTAAAGAACCTTGTACAACCCATAGAAATCTAGAGCGAGCTTATGTTTCCCTTTGAGTTTTAGAGAGGATTGCTGGAAAAAAACCATATCACCTACTTGAAAAGTGTGCTCAGAACGGTGTTGATCAGTTTATTGTTGTAGTCGAATTCTTGCCATGTGAGTATTTTCCTTTAAAATGCGGAGAATGTGATCGCGGTTTCAAAGAACTGAGTCTTTCCTGAAATGGTGAACTACTAAGGGTGTAGGGAACAAGAACTGGCAGTGCGTGACCATATTTTGCTTCATATGGAGTCATTTTAGATGCAGTATTGTACCACCGTAGCCCTTCAAGGAAATTCATAGAAATATTTGTCCAAATCCGTGTTGGGATGGGCAAGTTCGAGGAATCTCAAAAGGAGTGTCGTGTCACCCTTGTTGACCTCGAAAGTATCACATACAACCACCATCTATTGAATTGTCCTTTTCTTTCCTTGCCAAAAGAAGTTACATTGTTCCCGCTCATACGTTTTGAGTAACCCATAGTGCTCTGCCGATGGAGAAGCATGGAGTTCATAGAAGACATAGCCTTGTTGAACAGATTGCAACCAAATAGGCATAGAAATAGCTGAAAGAGAAACTTGTGCATCAAGTGTGTCAGAAAAAGCATTCGCCACTAGATTGTCCTTACTCTTCTTGTAAGTGATCTCATAGGCACAACCCATGAGTTTGCGAACCCATTTTAGTTGTATTGGGGAGGAGACCCATTGTTGTAGGAAATTGTTCAGACTCCGGTGAATAGTCTTGATGGAGAAATAATTCCCTAATAGGTATGGTTTCCACTTATTTACTGCACGCAAAATAGCCATCATTTCCTTCTCAGATGTAGAGGCGGATAAATTCTTACTGGAAGGGTCGCTGGAAGGTAGCAATCTCACTAGTTTATCAAATACACCTAATATCTATCTAAAATGTGTTTTAGATCCAAGTGAGTAGTGGAGAGTGTGGATGGGTGCATCTGAATGGAATGGAGCTGAGTGATGACACCATGTGAATTCTTCTTAAGGATATTTTCGAGGCGATGTGAACTGATGATACGGAGAGACCCTGGTTGTAAGCCCGTTAATATGTTTTTTTTCCCATTGATTGAAAACTGCATCCAAAGTTCAGCAAAATCCCATAAGAGAGAGCCAAGTGTACATAGCCATTGAGTGCACAAAACCACATCACATATGCCTAAGGACAAGGAAAACATGTCAGAGTGCAGGTTATAATCTTCCATAGAGATACGCACATTGCGACACTTTTGCTTGCAAGGTAAGGTTCCCCCATTGGCAATCATGACTTCAAAGTTGGAGCAAGGATGGACAAAACAATCAGCTTGTTTGTCGATCCAAGAGTCAATGAAGTTATGAGTGCTACCATAATCAATGAGTATTGTAAGACGGAGCTTCTTGAAGTAACCCCTGACCCGCATTGTTTGTGGGGTGGTGACTTCGGCGAAAGCATGGAGAGATATCTCTGGGTGGTCATCCAGAGATGGAGGGTCGAAAGGCGGCTACTGAATGTCAACCTGATCATCTATGGTATCTGGAGTGTCTTCACCAAGTTCAAAGGCAGGCGGAGAATCCACATTCAAGAGATATAGATGTTTCTCAACACTTCTATGTACCGAAGTGAATTTCTCATCACAATTATAACAAAGCCCTTTTTCTCTACGTGCCTGCATCTCTGATTCAGATAAATGCTTGATAGGAGTTGGTCGAGGAGTTGGTGAGATGGGATGTCGTTGGAAAACCATATTTTTGAATGGAACAAAAATGGAGTTGGAGCACTGTCGGGTTGTGATGTTGTCCTCCGCCAACTTAGCCAACCCTAGGACTTCCATCATTGTGTTGGGATAGGACATTTTAATCTCTGAGTGGATTTCATCCTTAAGATCACTGATAAAACAACTCCTGTAGAATTCTTCAGACAATCCTTTTGTATGATTGGCCAGTTTCTCAAATTCTATCTGACACTCTCTCACAGTGCCTATTTGGAGAAGTTTAGTGAGTAATCCTGTGAAGTCATCAAAAGCACTAGGACCAAATCATTGCAAAAGGAGTTGAAAAAAATCTGTCTAGCTTGGCTCGTCATGAGCTTTGATGTACCAACGGTACCATTGAAGGGATTCCTATTCCAAATGAAAGGATGCAAGTGGAACTTTGTGGACATAAAAAATATTATGAAGACTGAAATATTGTTCTGCATGGTATATCCATCAAGTCGGATCAGTACCATTGAAGCGAGGAAAATCAAGCTTCAATGCACAAAATTTGTTGGAAGAAGAGAATCCAGTGACTGCAAAAGATTATGGTTGTCGTTTATTGTTCATGGCTGAATGCTGAAGATGGAGGTTGAGAAATTTTTCATCTAGGTCTCGGAGTTTGGTTTTGAGGACTGTAATTTCTTCATCCATGATTTGTACTCCTGCGTGAGTGAAAACCATAACCATGAGTTTTTTTTTCTTTTTTTTGAATGGGTAGAAAAATAAAAACAAGAAGCTTCTTTAGTAAAGGAAAATTTGGATTTGGGAAAAATGCTGATGGATAATTGGGATTTGACTACGTTTTGGACACTTTCTAATGGACAAGGAAGCATAAAATGGGGATTTCAGAAGCAAGGTGAAAGAATGAGAAAATTTGTCAGAGAGGGACAAAGAAGCAGAAATAGGAAATGAACACTGTGGCAAAATTTGAGGGCGATTGGGTGAAAATCGAAGAAGTTATGGAAAACCCTAAAAATAGACAACTGTTGGATTTCGGGCTTCGGGAACTTGAGTTTGGGATAGGGTCCTCAATAATGAAATATGAAGAATGGGATTGTAGAGGTGTCAGTGAAGTTTCAAGTGAAACAAAGTTAAAACAAGGAAGATATGGCTAAAAACATAATTTTCTACTTGTTTATTTTTTAGAATGGACCTGAAACAGCTTTCAAAATGGATATGAAACGGCTAGATATGAAACAACTCAGAATGGATCTAAAAGGGTTGGATCTGAAATGGCTTTTGGAATGGAAATGAAACAGATGGATTTGAAACGAATCAGAATGGATCTAAAACAATAGGATCTGAAACGACTTTCAGAATGGATCTAGAACGACTCAAAATTGATCTGCAACAGCTCTGGATAGATGTTATCTGCAATTTATCAGGTGGAAATAGATATGGACCATAGGTATGTTCGGCTTCCTAATGGTTTAGGGGATTCACCTGGCCACGAATGCTGTCTGACGGCTTGCGTATTGGGGCAGTACCCCTCACTCCACGACTCAACTAAAAATGATAACCGCTTTGCCACAAACAACAACTCTTGGTTTACCTCACGGGTGGGAACTAGTCAATTAGGTAGGGTTCGTCGCCCTTTTCGCTGGTAGGTCCATCTACTTCGGGGTTTGTTTGGTACTCCTCACATTGAGTTTTAGGAATTATGGCTAAGTATTTCCCACAGTTAAGAGGATAGGGATTATTCCCGGATCCGAACCTGCAATTGATAGGAACAAATATAGATGCAAATTTTTTTTTGATAGAAATTCCACCCAACGAGGCCAAAAAGGTGCTTCGATACCAGATGTGAGCAACCTGCAACAATTAATTAATAAAATGGACGATATATTAGATCACAAAATATTTTTATTGATCGCAGGCCACTTCGAGGGGGAAACCTCCTTTGAGGAAGCTCAATACAAATAACTTCACGATGCCTTCATTGGCCTCAACACAAACTTATATACTAAGTCTAGGCGCCAATACTATGGACCAATACCATGGAACATATAATATTATCGAACGACTCACAAAGCATATGCGTCCAATAATATGGATAAATACTATGGGATAATACAAACTATGGATCAACATATAACATATAATACTATGGGACGACTTACAAAGCATATGCATCCAACAACAATATACTAACAAAGAAAAGAGAAGGGTTGAGATGGGTTTCTGACATCCCCTCCCTCTTAGAAAACGTTGTTTTCAAAGCTTTAGATATGGAAATTTGTTGCTGAATTTGAAGGAGTGGTTCCCATGTAGCATCCTATGGTTGCATTATGTGCCACTGAATTAAGACCTCGGTGATAGAGCGAGAGTGAAGCTGACGAGTGCAGCTATTGAGGACAGCCTACGGCTCCAAAAGGATGGATCCTTCGTTATCTAGTTTTGGTAAAATAGTTTTCCTTTGATGTTGGTGCCAAGAGATTTCATCAGAATAGAGACTCATGAAGTACTGGATGAATGCAGGAAGAAGAAGTTCCAATTTATAAGCAATGAACCCAATATTCGAAAGAACCTTATCGGGCCCATAGAAATTTGGTGTGATCTTATGACTTCCTTTGATTTTCATGGAGGATTGCTGAAGAAAAACCATATCACTTGCTTGAAAAGTGCGCTCAGAATGGTGTTGATCAGTTTGTTGTTGCAGTCAAATTCTTGCCATGTGAAGATTTTCATGCAAAATGCGAAGAATCTAATCACGCTTTTGAAGAACCAAGTAAATTGCCTGAACTGGTGAACTGCTAAGGGTATAGGGAAGAATAACTGGCGGTTCCTGACCATAGATTGCTTCATATGGATTCATTTTAGATGTAGTATTGTACCACCGAAACCCTTCAAGGAAATCCAGAGAAATATTTGTCCAAATCCGTGTAGGGATGGGAAAGGGTTCGAGCAATCCCGAAAGGAGTGTCGTGTCACCCTTGTTTACCTGGAAAGTATCACATATAACCACCATCTGTTGAATTGTCCTTTTCATTCCCTGCCAAAAGAAGTTACACTGTTCTCACTCATACATTTTGAGAAACCAGAATGCCCTGCCAATGGAGAAGCATGGAGTTCATATAAGATATAGCCTTGTTGAACAGATTGCAATCAAGTAGGCATATAAATAGCTGAAAGCGAAACTTGGGCATCAAATGTGCGAGAAAGAGCATCAGCCACTAGTAACATCCCCATCTCTGGTAAAATTATTATTTACCCAATTTTTTCTATTTACATGACCTAAAACCTAAACTAGATCTGAACAATGCAACCTAGAGTTGAGAAAGGGAATGGTGAACTACAAGGGGGAGAGTTTTTAAGTTGATGAGGCCGAGGGATTCTTCGGTTTCGATTAGCCTTTGAGCACGAGTTAACCATGTTGTGTTTTGATTTTTAGGTTAAATTAATCCATGATGAATTCTTTATTTAATAAGGTAATTCTTGTCATATATGTGATTTTGTTATAGTTTGATATATCGAATAAATAAATAAGGATGGTAAGGTTACACTAAAATACGATTTGAAGCCTGCACACTTTTAATAGGATAGATACCGATTGCAAGAAGCACCTTGGTATAGTGATATAATTATTTTCTTTTTCATAACTTGAAAAGCTTATTAAATGGCTATAGAAGTGTTATTCTTATATTTATATATAGAACGTGCTTAGGTAATGGATACCCTTTTATATATGGTTTTTTATTTATTTTGCAATATGTTGTATGTTTAAAAGGGTACTTTGATTCTATCATATCTTAAGACTGTAATATCTTAGATACAAAATAAGGAATAAATTAGACCTTACTAATGTAATTATGTGGTTACTTGTAAAGGATTTCTAGGTTACGAATGTAGACATAAATAATAGATATCCTTTAATTGCCTAAATAAGTGCAAACTTATAAAGTTACAGGATGCCCTTGTGATATTAATATTCAGCTCATATTAAATATATGAGGAACAAGTGAATGGCTTTGCCATTCGGTTGGGGAGGTTATTGTTGAATCCACGTGGGTGCCCAAGGTAAACCCTTGAGGAGTGGGAGAAATTTATATATGCGCTTGGAGAGTTGAGAGACGAAGTGGGGGGGGGGGAGAAAACGAGAAAGGGGAGCACAAGAGAGAGGAGGGTGGTGGAGGCAAGAACATGCCAACCTCTGTAAGAAGAGAAGCATGGGAAGGTTTTGATATGTAAGGAGACATGTTGCCATGATCGAAGAGCTCTCAAGTTTATATTTACCCTTTTGTGCTAGATCTAACATGCTTCGGAAGATGTAATTTTATATTTTGCATATCCTGAATTGGGGAAGGACTCCTTGTGCATGTATTTTTATGTTGTCGGCATGAATGTTGAGATAGCATGTCTCTGTTTCCGGCGTGAATATTGAGATAACATGCTCGGTATATGTCTTCTATTGTCTACGTGAGTACTGATAATGCCACTACGTGACAGCACAGAACCCTGGGGAAATTTCCATTTCCATTATTTTTTCTTGCTGGACATATTGCTATGCACTTTTTAAATGTGATCTGTATAAATTCCATGCCTGCGTTATGCTGGCTAGAGATAGTCCTCCATGATGGCTTACCAACTTGGTATCTCTGTGGCAGTGGAAACGCTAGAGAGATATGCACTTATTAAATGTGCTCTGTATATATTTTATGCCTATGTTATGCTGCCTCGAGATAGTCCTTCATGACGGCTTGGTAGATCTGTGACAACGGAAACGCTGGAGAGCTATGCAATTTTTAAATATGCTTTGTATATATTTTATGCCTACGTTATGATTCCTAGAGATGGTCCTTCATGATGGTTTGGTAGCTCTGTGACAACACAAACACTAGAGAGATATCCACTTTTTAAATGTGCTTTGTATATATGTTATGCCTGCATTATGTTGCGTGGAGATAGTCCTTCATGATGGCTTGGTAGCTCTGTGACAGAGCAAACGCTGGAGAGCTATGCACTTTTTAAATGTGCTCTATATATATTTTATGCGTGCATTATGATGCCTGGAGATAGTCCTTCGTGATGGCTTGGTAGCTCTGTTTCAGCGCAAACACTGGAGAGCTATGCACTTTTTAAATGTGCTTTGTATATATTTTATGCCTGCGTTATGCTTCCTGGAGATAGTCCTTCGTGGTGGCTTGGTAGCTCTGTGACAACGCGAATGCTGGAGATCTATGTACTTTTTAAATGTGCTCTGTATATATTTGTATGCCTATGTTTATTATTCCTTGAGATATAAATACTATGGTTGGTATTTGTATGCAAAGTTGTGTTTCCACCATTGTATAAGAGACTAGAAGTAATCAATGTGCTTCCATTTGTAGGCATAAAGCACGTATTCTCTATAGACTCACAGAGTTACATTTTACACTTTATGTGCATGGTTGGAAAGAGGCTCGACCTCTTCTCTTAGTCACCTGTGTGAAAAACTTAAACATGGGTATATTACTTGGTTCCCAGTGTTAACTCTGTTTGTTGGGATCTTTCCTGTACGTTTGCTACCACCGGTATATATATATGCTCTGTAAAAACGTTTGTTGCTATGGATATATATATGCTCTATAAAAATGTTATGCTGCTTGTTGTATACAAGATTTTGTTTGCTGCATAGTGGTTTTTTATATATATATTGATACAGTCACAAAGTTCGTTTAATTCCTATGAGTATTGGAATCATATCTCTAAATCGTTGTTGTATGCAATCAGGAATTGTATCTCTAATTCGATGTTGTACGCAATGGAATTGTATTTTGTTTGATGTTGCATGCAAAGGAATTGTATTATGTTTTGATGTTGGATGGATTGGAATCGATAAGATTTGGTTATGTTACAACTGATTGACATGTTATTATATATATTTAATATGTTGTATGCATCGCATGCATTGGAATCATATTCCTTTATAAGGATGTACTGAATGCATTTACATTTGCATGTTGTATGTTGTAAGCTTTGGTTGTGTTACAGTTGATGGATATATTATTATATATATAATATGTGGTATGCACTGATTATATTGGAATCGTATTCCATTATAATGCTGTAATTTGTATCTCCCTATTCTTACTTGTGGATCATCGTGCCCAACTCGGGGTGGCCTTCGTACGGACTAAGTAGAAGCCGTCAGAGAGCCTAAAGTTGGGTGGAGTGTTGCATTTCCCTAAGTAGTTCCCCTTAATAAATATTTATGATTATCAATCAGATAGAATTAGTGGTACTAATGAATGTTACCAGTATGGTGTAAACAGGTAGAAGAAGGCAGGAAGTAAAACCCTCTTTCAATTTTGTCAACTGGTAAGAAATGTATGCTTGGTGAAGCTAAGATGATCCTTGATATATCTGGCATCCTGATGCTAGTAAAGACGAAAAATGATAGGATTACTCAAATATTCTATCTTACTAGTATCCTGGTAATGTAAGAGAAGATAAATCTCTTATGTCTAATGTTTGCACATGTATTGGAAATTATGACTAATATGTGAGCTCATGGTTGTGGGTGCAATAGAAGAATAAATGAGCTTGAATGTGCACTTAAATGTTCTCTTAAATTAATGTTTACATCTTATGCGGATAAAGAGTAAGGCATTATATGAGTTGAAAGAATGAACTAATAGTAAGGATTGTTAAAATTATAATATAGAAAGGTCTCTTGCAATATGAACGCATGAATGTTGACACATATAAAAGAATGTGTGAAAAAATACTCATTAAAGAATCTTGATTGTATTCACTTTGTAAAATATGTAAAGGAGGACAATTAATATAAGTATAAATAAATCCTCTTAAGTTATAATTACACCTTTAGATATAATTTATTGTTGCTATAATGGACAATAACTATGACATGTCATCATATGAGAAGATAAGTGTATATCTTTGTCAACATTGAATCTTTGGTGAGATTAATGGTACATATGCATGCTCATGATGTTTAGTTGATTCTTGTTAAGGTGTGTTAACAGGATGTGACATCTAGATGTGATTCCATCAAGGTGTGACACAAGATGTCTAGATGTTATTCAATTATGGTAAGTGAATTGATATCAGAATGATTAACTAAACACCTTTGCATGAGTTGGGTATACTTGTTTATACTAGAGGATGATTTAAGACATATTAATATTTATTCTTAATTGACAGTTGTCATGTGCAAATTCTATGTCATACTAATGATACTAATGCATCATCTACTCATTGAATGCGATAAGTCAATTCTAGAAGGAATGATACTTACTAAGTATGTTAAATAAAAATAAAAATTTCTCCCCATTTCCTCTAGATTGTGATGAGGATTTTGGGTGAATTACATTGTCCTTACCCTTCTTGTAAGTGATCTCATAGGCATAACCCATGAGTTTGCGAACCCATTCAGTTTTGTTGGGGAGGAGACCTGTTGTTCTAGGAAATTTTTTAGACTCTGGTCATTATTCTTGATGCAAAAATAATTCCCTAATAGGTATGGTTTCCACTTCTGTACTGCACACAAAATAGCCATCATTTCCTTCTCAGATGTAAAGGTGGATAAATTCTTACTTGAGGGGTCACTGGAAGGCAGAAATCCCATTGGTTCAACAAAGACACCTGCATATCTATCCAAAATGTGTTGCAGATCCAAGCAAGTAGTGGAGACCGTGGATGGGTGCATTTGAATGGAATGGAGCTAAGCAATGACACCATGTGAATTATTCTTAAGGATCTTTTCTAGGCGATGAATTGATGATGCGGAGAGACCCTAGTTGTAAGCTCGTTAATGTGTGTTTCTTCCCATTGATTGAAAATTGCATCCAAAGTTCAGCAAAATCCCATAAGATGGGGTTATGTGTGCGTAACCATTAAGTGCCCAAAGCCACATCACATCCGCCTAACGACAAGGAAAACATGTCAAAGAACAGGTTATAATCTTCCATAGAGATACGCACATTGCGACACTTCCCCTTGCAAGGTAAGGTGCTCCCATTGGCAATCATGACTTCAAAATTGGAGCATGGATGGACAAAAAAATCAGCCTGTTTGGCGATCCGAGGGTTAATGAAGTTATGAGTGATACCAGAATCAATGAGTATTGTAAGAGGGACCTTCTTGAGGTAACCCCCGACCTACATTGTTTGTGGGGTGGTGACTTCGGCTAAATCATGGAGAGATATCTCATGGTGGTCATCTGGATATGGAGGGTCAACAAAAGGTTGTTGAATATCGACCTGATCATCTATGGTATCTAGAGCTTCTTCACCAAGTTCATAGGTAGGCGGCGAATCCACATCCAAGAGATAGAGCTATTTCTCAACACATCTATGTCCCCGAGTGAATTTCTCATCACAATTATAATAAATCCCTTTTTCTCTACATTCCCGCATCTATGCTTCAGATAAATGCATGATAGGATTTTTTCGAGGAGCTGGCATGATGTGAGGTCATTGGGAAACCATATTTCTAAATGGAACAAAAGTGGAGTTGGAGCGCTGTTGGGATGTGATCTTATCCTCCACCAACTTTTCCAACCCTAGGAATTCCATCATTGGGTTGGGACAACACATTTTAACCTCTAAGCAGATTTCATCCTTGAGACCACTGATAAAACAACTCCTATAGAATTCATCAGAGAATCCTTCTGTGTGATTGGCCAGTTTATCAAATTCTGTCTGATACTCTCTGACTGTGCCAATTTGGTGAAGTTTAGTGAGTGCTCCTTTGAAGTCTGTAAAAGCACTAGGACCAAGTCGTTGCAAAAGGAGTTGACAAAAATATGTACAGTTTGGCTCGTCATGAGCTTTGACGTACCAATGGTACCATTGAAGGGATTCCTATTCCAAATGAAAGGATGCAAGTAGAACTTTGTGGACATCAAAAGTATTATGCAGACTGAAATATTGTTCTTCACAGTATATACATCAAGTCGGATTAATACCATTGAAGCGAGGAAAATCAAGCTTCGGCCCACGAAAATTGATGGAAGAAGAGAAACTAGTGATTGCAAAAGATTCTGGTTGTCATTTATTGTTCATGGTTCAATGCTAAAGATGGAGGGTGAGAAACTTTTCATCAAGATCTTTGAGTTTGGTTTTGAGGGCTGCAAGTTCTTCATCCATGATTTGTGCTCCTGCGCGGGTGACAACCATAACCAGGAGTTCTTTTTGTGTGAATGGGTAGAAAAACAAAAACGGAAGCTTCTTTAGCAAAGGAAAATTTGGATTTGGGAAAAAATCTGATGGGTAATTGGGGTTTGATCATGTTTTGGACAATTTGTGATGGACATGGAAGAAAAAGATGGGGATTTCAGAAGCAAGGTGAAAGAATGAGAAAAATTTTCATAGAGGGACAAAGAAGCAGAAATAGGAAATGAACACTGTGGAAAAATTTGAAGGCGATTGGGTGAAAATCGAAGAAGCTATGGCAAACCCTAAAAATAGACAAATGTTGGATTTCAGGCTTTGGAAAGTGGAATTTGGGATAGGGTCCTCAGGAATGAAATATGAAGAATGGGATTGCAGAGGTGTCAGTGAAGTTTCAATGGAAACGAAGTTAAAACAAGGAAGATATGCTGAAAAAACATAATTTTATACTCTTTCTGGAATGGATATGAAACAGCTTTCGAAATGCATCTTAAACGAATGGATCTAAAACGGCTAGATTTGAAAGGAATTTCGGAGTGGATCCGAAACGACTGGATCTGAAACAGCTCAGAATGGATCTAAAACAATGGGATCTAAAATGACTTTCGGAATGGATCTGGAATGGCTCAGAATTGGTCTATGACAGCTCTGGATAGATGTAATCTGCGATTTATGAGCTAGCAATAGATATGGACCCCAGGTATGTTCAACTTCTTAATGGTTCAGGGGATTCACTCAGCCACCAATGTTGTTTGACGGCTTGCGTATTGGGGTAGTACCCCTCACTCCACGGCTCAGGTAAAACTGATAACCGCTTTGCCACAAACAACAACTCTTTGTTTACCTCACAGGTGGGAACTAGTCAATCAAGTAGGGGTAGTTTCCCTTTTTGTTGGCTAGTCCTCTCAATAGGACAACGACTTCGGAGTTCCTTTGGTACTCCTCAAAATGAGTTTTTGAGATTATGCTCAAGTACTTACCACAGTTAAGTAGATAGGGATTATTCCTGGATCCAAACCTGCAATTGATAGGAACAAATACAGATGCAAATTTTTTTTGACAGAAATTCCACCCAACGAGCCCAAGAATGTCATATGATACCAAATGTGAAAAACCCGCAACAATTAATTGATAAAATTCATGATATATTAGATCACATAATATTTTTATTGATCATGGGCCACTTTGAGGGGGCAACCTCCTTTGAGAAAGCTCAATACAAATAACTTCACGGTGCCTTCATTGGACTCAACACAAACTTATATACTAAGTCTAGGCGCCAATACTATGGATCAATACCATGGAACATATAATACTATAGGACGACTCACAAAGCATATGCATCCAATACTATGGATCAATACTATGGGATAATACAAACTATGGATCAACATATAATACTACGGAATGACTTACAAAGCATATGCATCCAACAACATTATACTAACAAAGTAAAGAGAAGGGTTGACATGGGTTACTAACATCCCCTCCCCCTTAGAAAAAGCTTTGTCCTCAAATATTTAGATGTGGAAATTGTTGCTGAATTTTAAGGAGGGGTTCCCATGTAGCATCCTCTGGTTGCATTCTGTGCCATTGAATTAATAACTCTCTGATAGAGCGAGATCAAAACTGACGACTACGCCTATTGAGGATCGCCTCTGGCTCCAAAAGGATGGATCCTTCATTATCCAGTTTTGGTAAAATAGTTTTTCCTCTGATGTTGGTGCCAAGAACTTTCATCAGATAAGAGACATGAAGTACTGGATGAAAGCAGGAAGAAGGAGGAAGTTCCAATTTATAAACAACGAACCCAATATTTGGAAGAACCTTATAGGGCCCGTAGAAATTTGGATTGATCTTATGACACCCTTTGAGTTTCAGGGAGGATTGTTGAAGAAAAACCATATCATCTGCTTATAAAGTGCGCTCAGAATGGTTCTAATGGGTTTCTTGTTGCAGTCGAATTCATGCCATGTGAAGATTGTCCTGCAAAATGCGAAGAATATGATTGCGTTTTCGATGAACCAAGTCAATTGCCTGAACTGGTGAACTGCTGAGGGTGTATGGAAGAATAACTAGTGGTGATTGACCATATATTGCTTCATACAGATTCAGTTTACATGCAGTATTGTACCACCAGAGCCTTTCAAGGAAATCCATAGAAATATTTGTCCAAATCGGTGTAGGGATGGGAAAGGGTTCGAGCCATCTCGGAAGGAGTATTGTGTCACCCTTGTTGACCTGGAAAGTATCACATACAACCACCAACTGTTGAATTGTCCTTTTCGTTCCCTGCCAAAATAAGTTACATTGTTCCCGCTCATACATTTTGAGGAACCTAGAGTGCCCTACCGATGGAGAAGCATGGAGTTCATAAAAGACATAGCCTTGTTGAATAGATTGCAACCAAATATGCATAGAAATAGCTGAAAGAGAAACTTGGGCATCAAATGTGCACGAAAGAGCATCCGCCACTAGATTGTCCTTACCCTTCTTGTAAGTGATCTCATAGCCATAACCCATGATTTTGTGAACCCATTTCAGTTGTGATGGGGAGGAGACCTGTTTTTCAAGGAAATTTTTCAGACTCTGGTGATTAGTCTTGAAGCAGAAATAATTCCCTAATAGGTATGGTTTCCAATTCTGTACTGCACGCAAAATAGCCGTCATTTCCTTCTCAGATGTAGAGGTGGCTAAATTCTTACCGGAAGGGTCACTGGAAGGAGACAATCCCATTGGCTCAACAAAGACACCTGCATATCTATCCAAAATTTGTTATAGATCCAAGGGTGTAGTGGAGACCATGGATGAGTGCATCTGAATGGAATGGACTTGAGCGATGACAGCATGCGAATTATTCTTAAGGATCTTTTCCAGGCGATGTGAACTGAGGATGCGGAGAGACCCTGGTTGTAATCTCATTAATGTGTGTTTTTTCCCATTGATTGAAAACTACATCCAAAGTTTAGCAAAATCCCATAATATGGGGCCAAGTGTGCGTAACAATTGAGCTCCCCAAACCACATCACATCTTCCTAAGGACAAGGAAAACATGTCAGACGTTAGGTTATAATATTCCATAAAGATACGCACATTGCGACACTTCCCCTTGCAAGGTAAGTTTCCCCCATTGGCAATCATGACTTCAATGTTGGAGCAAGAACGAACAAAAAAATCATCCTGTTTGGCGATCTGAGGGTCAATGAAATTATGAGTTCTACCAGAATCAATGAGTATTGTAAGAGGGAGCTTCTTGAAGAAACACCTGACTGGCATTGTTTGTGGGGTAGCGACACTAGCTAAAGCATGGAGATATATCTTTGGGTGGTAGTCCAGAAATGGAGGATCAATAGGCAGCTACTGAATTTCGACCTGATCATCTATGGTATCTGGAGCTTCTTCACTAAGTTCAGAGGCAGGCAGAGAATCCACATCCAAGAGATAGAGCTGTTGCTCAACACATCTATGTCCCTGAGTGAATTTATCATCGCAATTATAACAAATCCCTTTTTATCTACGTGCCTGCATCTATGCTTCAAATAAATGCTTGATAGGAGTTGGTCGAGGAGCTAGCGTGATGCGAGGTCATTGGGAAACCATATTTTTAAATGGAACAAAAGCTGAGTTGGAGCGCTCTTGGGCTGTGATCTTTCCCTCTGCCAACTTAGCCAACCCTAGGACTTCTATATTGTGTTGGGACATGACATTTTAACCTATGAGCCAATTTCATCCTTGAGACCACTGATAAAACAACTCATGTAGAATTCATCAGACAATCTTTCCATGTGATTGGCCAATTTCTCAAATTCTGTCTGATACTCTCTGACTGTGCCAATTTGGCGAAGTTTAGTGACTGCTCCTGTGAAGTCATCAAAAGCACTAGGACCAAATCGTTACAAAAGGAGTTGACAAAAATATGCCTAGTTTGGCTCATCATGAGCTTTGATGTACCAACAATACCATTGAAGGGATTCTTGTTCCAAATGAAAGGATGCAAGTGGAACTTTGTGGATGTCAAAAGTATTATGCAGACTAAAATATTGTTCTTGCCGGTATATCCATCAAGTTGGATTAGTACCATTGAAGCAAGGAAAATCAAGCTTCGGCCCACGAAAATTGCTAGAAGAAGAGAACCCAGTGGCTGCAAAAGATTCTGGCTGTCGTTTATTGTTCATGGTTGAATGCTGAAGATGCAGGGTGAGAAATTTTTCATCTCAATCTTTGAGTTTGGTTTTGAGGGCTGCAAGTTCTTCATCCATGATTTGTGCTCCTGTGTGGGTCACAACCATAACCAGGAGTTTTTTTTTGTGAATGGGTAGAAAAATAAAAACAAAAGCTTCTTTAGTAAAAGAAAATTTGGATTTGGGAAAAAATTTGATGGGTAATTGGGGTTTGACTAGGTTTTGGACAATTTATGATGGACAGGGAAGAAAAAAATGGGAATTTTAGAAGCAAGGTGAAAGAATGAGAAAATTTGTCAAAGAGGAACAAAGAAGCAGAAATAGAAAATGAACACTGTGGAAAACTTTGAAGGCGATTGGGTGAAAATCAAAGAAGTTATGACAAACCCTAAAAATATACAAATGTTGGATTTTGGGATTCAGGAAGTGGAATTTGGGATAGGGTCCTTAGGAATGAAATATGAAGAATGGGATTGCAGAGGTGTTAGCAAAGTTTCAAGGGAAACAGAGTTAAAACAAGGGAGATATGGAGAAAAACATAACTTTAGACTTGTTTTTTAGAATGGATCTGAAATGACTTTTAGAATGGATCTGAAACGGCTCGGAATGGATCTAAAACGGCTGGAAATGAAACGGATTTCGGAATGGATCTGAAACGACTGGATCTGAAATGACTCGGAATGGATATAAAATGACGGGATCTAAAATGGCTTTCGGAATGGATCTAAAACAGCTCAGAATTGATCTACAACATCTCTGGACAGATGTAATCTGCGATTTATCAGCTCGCAATAGGTATCGACCCCAGGTATCTTCGGCTTCCTAACGGTTCAAGGGATTCACTTAGCCACCAATGTTTTATGATGGCTTGCGTATTGGGGAAGTACCCCTCAGTCCACGGCTCAGGTAAAACTGATAACCGCTTTGCCACAAACGACGGCTCTTGGTTTACCGCACGGGTGGGAACTAGTCAATCAAGTAGGGATCATTTCTTTTCGCTGGAAGGTCCTCTCAATGGGCCAACTACTTCAGGTTTCTTGTGTTACTCCTCACAATGAGTTTTAGGGATTATTCCCAAGTACTTCCCACAGTTAAGCGGATAGGGATTATTCCCGAATCCGAACTTGTAATTGATAGCAACAAATATAGATGCGAAATTGTTTTTGACAAAAATTCCACCCAACGAGCCCAAGAAAGTGCTATGACACCAGATGCGAGCAACCTGCAACAATTAATTGATAAAATCCATGATTTATTAGATTACAAAATATTTTTATTGATAGCAGGCCACTTCCAGTGGAAAACCTCCTTCAAGCAAGCTTAATACAAATAACTTCACGATGCCTTCATTGGCCTCAACACTAACTTATATACTAAGTCTAGGCACCAATACTATGGATCAATACTATGGAACATATAATACTATGGGATGACTTACAAAGCATATGCATCCAATACTATGGATCAATACTATGGGCTAATACAAACTATGGATCGACATATAATACTGCGAGATGAATTACAAAGCATATCTGTCCAACAACAATATACTAACAAATTAAACAGAAGGGTTGACATGGGTTCCTAACATTTTTTTTCGGTTTCGCTAATTTCTTCAATGGTTCTACATGATGCTATTCTGATAGGGATTTAGCCGACTTCCATTCACCATATTTGGAAAAAGCGTCCCATCTAGCTTTTGCAACTGAACTGCGCCTCTGCTGTGATGAAATTGATGATATATGGTCCCAACCAATGCATTTGAAGGTTTGCAGTTTGCTTCCCAAATTTACTGTCATATAAGAGAACCATGTCTCCATGCTGAAAGTGTTTGGCCTTCACATGGTGATCATGCCATGCCTTTTGTCAATGCTTTTCTACCTACTGATGAAATCCTGCGATAAAGCGATCTTCTTCGAGATGTAGATGTTGGTCACCCTATATGTCAATTAATTAAAGTTAACACACAGGATGGTCAATATAAATTGTCAAACCCAGGGAAGTCTTTTATTTCAAAGGAAATAAGCACAATCTATGCATAAACAGATCAAGCAGCTGATTTACTAAATGTAGATAATAACCCTACCTATCTGCTCAGCCAACTCATTCCATAAAGAAAACTAATCTAATTCTTACATCTAAGAATCCAAAGTGCAACAATCTTCCTACAGAAATCAACCCAGCAGTTTAATGATCTAATAATGAAATTGAACTAGATTACTTTTGCAAGAAATTAAATCCTATAATTATCAAACTACAGCATTCAATATTTACCAAAATGATCTATCCAGTGGCTACTGTAACTCTACCATTATCTGTCTAGTCTAGGAATGCAATTGAAGATACAACAGCAACTAGAATTGAAATACAAGCTTGAACTCTAAACTGATAATTACTGGAAGTCCTAGAAAGCATAAATGACTGAAAGATATTGGAACTGAGCTTGGCTGTCACAGCTAATTAAAACACACATGCAATTAAATAAATTATCCTACACAGTCAACTGTCACACCAATCTTCTACAGTTATTCAAGATGCAATTTATGAACTACCAAAAGGAAAGCTAATTCTATGTTGTAGCTACCATTAACATCTGCAATAATTCCACACCACACAACAGAAGTAAAGCTAAACTACTCTACCTAGTTAAACCGGCTATCTCTGTGAGAAGGCGGGCCCTGGCCTTCTAACAGAGACGTCGAGAATCACAACAATTTAAGAAATAGAAATGAAGAACTCTACAATCATATTAATGATGGAAAATAGTCAGTCTCAGTGCTCTGTTACAACTTACACAAAGTGGTAATTGTCCAACCCCAGGCTACGAGAGCCTTTTGGAATTTTTACTAGGAAAATATAGTTTCAAATCCACTATAATCGTGCAGCAATGAATATCTATGATCTTCATGCTGCGGAGTTACAGCTAAAATGATACAGCCGTATTAAACAAGGTTGTTAATCATGAAGGATGTTGTTGCTCTAATAATTAATGGATCAATAGACTTAGCAACTAGGATGCAACCTGTTTGTCGCATCTAGGCTCTGTTTCAATGGAATCTGTTATAGTGAGGATCTGTTATAGCTCACGTGGAGGATGTGCTACTCCTTGGAGTATGAGGAGCTGGTGCTTTGAAGAGTAACAACTAGTGCCACGTGGCTGATACACCTGCGCTTTAGATTTTGACTAAATGCACTCACAAATGTTAGCATAAACCAAGGGTCAGGATTCATAACCATAACAGTATCAAGCATAATTAATTGAAACAATAATGATTTATACCTTGTCAGGATTGCTGAATGATTTGGAAAAGGCATGCATATGGTTTACGAAAGTAAAGTAAAATTTGGCAAAATGATGAAATAGGTATGGTTAAAAAGGGGCATTTCCAGGGCCCAACATCTCCCCCCAACTATCCATTTGCATGTCCTCATGCAACAGGTGATTAGTTCGATTCTGAGGCTGGCCCCTGTTCTTATTATGCCAGTTGAGGAAATAAAATCTCTAATCATCATTGGGAATGCTGGTTCTTGTGTAACATCATCCTCCTGCCCTTAGTAGCTTCAATCTGAATTATACTTTCAACAAACTTTTAAGGTGGCTGGTTCTTGTGTGACAACGTCCTTTTCCTGATGATTTTAGTCTACAAATGACTTCTCTGATTGCCTTGCTTCTGCAGATCCCTGAATTGCTAGGTCTACCATTGTAACTTTAAGCCCTGATAGATTAAAAATATCTCCACATTCTAGACATATTATCTCTTGTTGTACTCCAATTCTCCAAATAGACAATAAATTCCTCAATTGATCTGCAACTTCCGCCCTTGCATCCACATACTTCTTTTCCTATTCCCTACATGTCTCCTTCCATTTATCTAGTTTTGCCCGAATCTCTTGCACCTCCTCCTTTAGCAACTCATTTTCAAATAGAAGATTATCTAATTGAGGTTCTTCTACAGCAGGTTCTTGTGTGTCAGCAAGTGGTTGAGGTTTAAAAATAGGAGTCCCATTATCTACCTTGACCAGATGACCTGCTTCTGCTGTAGTCACAATTTTGATTTTCCTCTTCTTCACTGAGCGAGATGACTGGCCCATGCTTATCAGCCATCCCTTTCTCCAAGGCAAGGAGAATCCTATTGCCTTATAAATAGAGACAACTCCCTCCTTCTGATTTAAAGTCCTTATGAGTGTGGGAGAAGATTCTACGTTCGGGACTGCTTGTTCATTTTCTAATACTGCCTTCGGTTGAGGGTTTTCATTTTCCATTTCAGTTTCAGCTACCCCCATTTTATCCTCCTCTGTAACTTTCTCCTTGGGTATTCCATCTTCCCTCCCCCCAACTAAATTTGAGGAACTCCAGTCCTCATGCAATATTTCTAAAGACATTTCAAGAGGGAGGTTTGTCCAGTCCAGAAATTGATCCCATGTCAAATTATGCTGTGCAAGGGCTCGTACGATAAGAAATTTAATGAGCCCATGATTTGTGAGAGATGCTAAGGGGTGCTGAGCACCTTTAACATAGTAAGCCATGCGTTGCAAAGATTGAAAAAGAAAGTATGGCATGTTTAGCAGTCGGTTGTGTCGTAAATGTGATAGAAGTAAAAATTCATTGATATAAACAACACCATACCTCCCTTCGCAAGTAATATATTTCTTCAAAAATATTGCAACTTGGTCCCACGGATGTGGAAGAGATTCCAAGGTTGTTCCCCTATGCAATGGTCAAACACTTTCTCTAGCTGCAAGAAAGTCTTCAACTGCGGTTAGATGATAGCGTTTTCGACTAAACCAGCGTCGCCCAACTCTAGAAAGTCCTGTGGCTTCCACCAGAATTACCTCTGAAACATCTACCCTTATTCCTCGAACCTCTGAATGAGTGTTCGTCAAATTTTGAGTAAATTCAAGGGTTGTTTCCTCATGAAAACCACTCAGGCATTGAAAATAAGTTGTCCATCCTGCTTCTTGAAAAATGATAAAGACATCTCTGTTTCTATACAAGGATTCTATTATTAGAGGTTCATACCTTACAGGAATACCCATATCACTAGACTTCTGCAAGAAGTTGTAACAAATGTGCCAGTCACAGCTCCAACTATTGAACTGTCTGCATGCAGGCACAGTCGATGGATAGTCAAGAGTTGAATTGAGCCGTGTTGGAAAGGTGGCAGCGTTAGTTCGAAGTAATATTTATGGCTGGTTTGTTGCACAAATCGGATAGAAGGATAGTCATGATCATGAGTATGGGTAGTGGCCTTAAACACGATTCTCGCCGGGATAAATGGAAGGGAGGAATGACAAACATAACCATTATTATTTACAATGTCAATAGATGCCTAATCATGTTTATAGTTAGAATCTGTACCTTCACGTTATGCATCCGGACGTGAGTTAATCATCATGGTGTGCCAACCATCATAGCCCCCTTTTGTCATCTCCATCATTAAAAATAAGCATAAATGCACACGTGCTGAAGTGATGTGGCCACGCCACGCGAGCTGACAGCTACTCAAGACACCCAAAATTTTCCTTCGTGGCGAACCATGGTTGGATCTTGTGGAGCGAGTAACAAAACTGATGCCTAATTGAATCATTATTGGCATCATCCATTGGAGAGCAGACAAACTGGAGGAGTCAGAGCTGCTGTATTTGGCGAATTGATAAAAAATAGCGGAGTCGCAGCTATACGGAAGGAGCATAAATGAAGTGGAAAGAACGAAGTCACAGCTACTAGATTTAGCAAAATAACCAAGGATAGTAGAGTCACAGCTGCTAGGTTTAGTGGAATGGATGAAGGTAGCAGAGTTGCAGCTGCTAGAAATGGGTGAAAATCAAACGGAAATAGTGGAGTCGCAGCTTCCAAACTTAGAAAGGTGAGCGGAAATAGTGGAGTCGCAGCTGTGTCAGAATGAAGTAAAAAGCAATTTTTTAGCTGACTGCTGAAAGATAACGAATCATCCATCTTTTTTTTTAAAAGAGATTTATTAGATCAGGAACCAATGTGGGCTGTCTGCAATCGTCTGGCCTAGTCACGATTGATGTTCTTCCAATTAGTTCTTGCACATAGTTCTTCAAAACAAACTAATCAAGTGCAAAAAAAAATGAAAATAGATAAAATACAGAATGAAAGAAAAACCAATTATTTATGTACAAAATATGTATGGAAATTGCAGCTTTTAGGAATTCACAGGGTTTAAGAAAGATCCCTGCCCTGGCATTAACTGATACTCTGGATCACCTGCAACCTGCAAAACAAAAGCTTCCATTGAGATCGGCTTGTGATACAGTCACAACTAATGACCATTTGCGAATAATGGTACTTTCTTTTCATCAATGGTGATCAACCGGACTATTCCATTATCAAATACCTGATCTATCTGATAGGGTCCTAACCAACGGGTGCGCAATTTTCCCTTAAAGTCCCTCTTAAACCGTGAATCATACAACAGGGCCCAGTCCCCCTCTTGGAAGACTTTCTTCTTTATAAATCGATCATGCCACTTAGAGCGTTGTTGTTGGATTAAAACTATATGATGTACTACAGTGGTACGTTTCTCATCCAATTCATTGAGCTGATTCAGTCGGTTCCTCTGTGCCTCTGATAAATCCAGGTTTGCTTCCACAGCTGTTTTCAATGTTATGATTTCAAATTCAATTGGAAAAACAACGTTCTTACCATACACTAACTCATATGGGGAAAAAACAGTGGTGTTACGCCATGTAGTACGATAGGCCCACAGTGCCTCTGGAAGCCTTTCAGCCCAAGCTTTACGATGACTCTTCATTGTTTTTGTCAGAATAGCCTCGATAACTTTGTTTGTGCTCTCCATTTGGCCATTGGCCTATGGATGATATGGTGAGGTTATCCTGTGCTGAATATGAAATTTTTGTAATAGTGATTCTAGCTTGTGAGACACAAATTGTGGTCCACCGTCTGTAATGATTTCCTTAGGTACTCCGAACCGAGTAAAAATCTCTTCATACAGGAAATCAATCAGAGCCTAATCATTGGCCTTAACTAGGGCTACAGCTTCTACCCATTTGGTCATGTAATCTGTGCAAACCAAGATGTAAACTTTTTGCTTTGAGGGAGGGTTGATAGGCCCTACAAAATCTAGAGCCCACTTATCAAACGGTTCAACCACAAGCTGTGGCTGCAAGGCATCTCATCTAATATGTTGGGTTGACCCATCCTTTGGCAGCTATCACATGCCTAAACATACTTCTTCGCATCTTTGAACAATGTAGGCCATAAATAGCCCATTCTCAAAACTTTATGACCTGTCCTTTTATCAGCAAAATGTCCCCCACAGGGCTCATCATGGAAAGCTTTAAGAATGCTAAAGATTTCATCTTCTCTAACACATCTTCTGATTTCTAAATCAAGCCCTGTGTAGAAAATATGGTCAGCAATCCAGCAATAACTAGCAATCTGTTGTATGATATTCCTTTTTTCTCTCTTTGACAGATGTGCTGGGAGCTTACCTGCAGCCAAAATGTTAGCAATATCTGCATACCATGGGGAATGAGCTGATACTACAAACAAATGTTTGTCAGGGAAGGAATATTCGACTGGTAAATTGTCATCACTATTAGTAAGTCGAGATAAAAAAATCTGCAACGACATTTTCCTTTCTTGGTCTATCAATAATTGTGATATCAAATTCCTGTAACATTAACAACCATCTAGTAACTCTAGCATTCATGATTGGTTTATTCATTAAATACTTGAAAGCATAATGATCGGTGTGCACAAAAGTAGAATATCCAGTAATATAATGTCTAAATTTGTTGATGGAATAAATGATGGCAATAAATTCTTTTTCTGTGACAGTATAATTTAGTTCAATGGGAGACAAATTTTTACTAATATAGTAAATGGCATAAGGAGCATTACCTTCCGGCTATCCCAAAACTGCTCCAATAGCAGTATCTGAAGCATCTGAAGAAATGTGGAAAGGCAGAGCCCAATTGGGCCCTCGTAAGATGGGTGATGTAGACAGCCTTCTCTTTAGCTCAGTAAATGTTGTTTGGCATGCATCATTCCAGACAAACTGTGCATCCTTCATCAACAAGGTGAACAAAGGAGAAGCTAGTTTGGAAAAAAATTCTATTAACCTTCTGTAATAGCCAGCATGCCCCAGGAAGCTATGTACATCCTTCTGTGTTCCAGGAGTTGGTATATTTTCAATTACCTTGATTTTGGATGGATCTACCTGGATACCATCAGAAGAGATGGAGTGCCCCAGCACTATTCCTTTGCTCATCATCATGTGGCACTTTTTAGTGCTTAAAGAGCTTGCTTTGTTCACAGCATTGCAAGACCTTTTCTAAATTTTTCAGTGCTTCTTCATAACTATCACCATATGGGGTAAAGTCATCCATAAAAAATTTCCATGCAATCATTCACCATTTCTGAAAAGATTCCAATCACTGCTCTCTGAAATGTAGTTGGTGCGTTGCACAACCCAAAAGGAAGTACTCGGTAGGCAAAAGTTCCCCGGGGGCAGGTGAAAGTAGTTTTGTCCTAATCTTTTGGAGCAATCTGTATCTAGTTATAGCCACTAAAGCCATCCAGAAAGGATAAATACTTTTTCCCAGACAAGGTATCAAGGACCTGATCGATGAAAGGTAAGGGGAAATGGTCCTTTTGCGTTTCTTTGTTCAGTTCTCTGTAATCCACACAGACCCTCCATTTCCCATTCTTCTTTGGCACAATCACAAGTGTAGAAACCCACTCACTGTCTGAAATTGGGTATACGAATCCTGCTCCCAAAATTTTTTGGATTTCTTCTTTCACTATGTCTCTTAGGTTCGGGTTCATCCTTCATTGTGGTTGACATACAGGTCTGGAGTCGCTCTTAATATAAATATGATGGGTGCACAAATGAGAAGGAATTCCTTTCATGTTTGTGTACTCCCAAGCGAAATCTCCCGTACGCTGTTTCAGCAGAGTGACTAGCTGTTCCAGCTTGTTAGGTGCCGGATTAGGATTGATTTTCAATGTTTTTCCTAGCCCAATTTCTACTGGAACACTCTTCGAATTCTTAAGTACTGGAATTATACTGTCATCACCGATTAGAGTTTCTTCTGTAAGCTTTTCTTGTTCTGCTGCAGCTAGAGTACTGTCCAAGATCTGATAGACATTTTGATTGTCTGATGTGGGCTCCCTGATGAAACTATTAATGGCATCATCCTCTGTTTCATATTTAAACGTTAAGGCTCTCCCTATGGTTAGTAATGGCTGCACACCCTCTTCCTCCTCCAAATCTTCCCATAATGGAGTCTCAGCTTCTGTGGTTGGTCGAGCTGGAGGGTACAGGGTTAGGCTCTTGATCTCAGTTCCATCTGAAATGGTCATAGATCTTGACTGACAGCTCATACAGGCATCTGCTGTGGCCAGCCATGGTCTTCCCAGGATCAGTGGGTGTCCCACCAACTGGGATTTTGGTTGTAACACCAAGAAATCCGCAGGGTATTCCCATGACTCAACTGAGATCACGAGGTCATCTAGGATCCCTTCAGGCTTGATCGTTGATCTATCAACAAGTTCCAAAACGGTAGGGATTGGTCGAAGATTAGTGAGTCCCAATTTCTTCACATTTTCTATGGTCATAACGTTAATAGCTGTGCCTAAATCCACCAAGACATTTGGAATTTGTGTGTTCCCTATGTGAACTGTAACAGTTGGGTTCCCAGGGTCATCATATTTTGCCAAAGGAGCCTTCCCAATTATTAATTCTGAAAGATTTCCCAATATGTGGATAGTGGGGGGATCCCTGGGCCTTCTTCCTGGTTTCTTGACACATAAATCTTTAACAATCTTGGCATAAATGGGCACATCATGAAGGGCCTGTAATAGTGGAATTTTAACATACAAATTCTTCAGTTCTCCCACAAGATCAAATCGGGGTTGTTCCACTGTTTTCTACAAGGCCAATCATTCAAGGTGTGGTGGTTCTTTATTCAACTGTGTAGGTTGTGACACATTGTGTGTTACTTTCTGAGTTTCAGCTACTATTTTAGTAGGAGTATCAGCATCCTCAATGATGGGGCTTGCTGAATTAACCATGTTCTCATAGTGCTGATTTACTCCAGTTTCAATCACTGGGGATGAAACATCCTCAGTGATAATAGGTTCCACCAGCCTCCTTGATCGTAATTGTATATCATTGCAAGGAATCCGAGTAATGGAATACGCAGGCATGTTGGCAGTCTCAAATTGGTGGACTGCTTTATTGTTTGGGTTCGGGTTAGGTTGTGCAGGTAGCTGTGGTCAAAGTGGTGCATTCAAAGGTGCGGAATTGTTTTGGAAAGGGAGTTGTGGTTGCTTATAATCTTAAGCAAATCCTTGCCAATCTCAGCATGACTAGATCTTTGTAAATTGTACTGCAATCTTTCTACAAAGTCTTCCAAACTTTCTTCATCCTTCTGAACCATTCTAAACAACTCCTCTTTTCTATCCCTAGTTCTGCAATATTCTTGGTACTTAGAAAGGAAGGTGTTTTTCATTTGGTCCCAAGTAGTAATGGTCTCACGACCCAGACTCATGAACCAGCACAGAGCATTTCCCTTAAAGGTGGCTGGGAATAACTTCAACTTCTGAGCACTAGAGGTGTAATCATAGCTGCGACAGAGGATATCAAATTCAAAAAGAAACTCATCAGGATCCTCAAAGGACTTACCATGAAAATTCGGGAGAACTGATGGTGATATATTCTTCATAGGAGCTCCTCCAGGTATCTGGAGGATACGGAATTCTAATGTAGCCACAGTATTACTAGGCCGATTATTTTCTTCTTCTTCCTCCCGGTTATTCCCCTATTCGTTCTCGCCCTCCTGTTCTCTACTAGCCATGGTTCTAGTCCAAAATTCAACAGCTTCCTTTATGCGTTCTTCCTCTGCTTTAGCTTCCTCCTCTCTTCTCTTCTCTTCTTTTCGCCTTCTCTCTTCCTCTGCTATTCAGCGAATCTCCAACCACACCTCTTTGGTAACTCTAGTTCCATCAATATGATAGATCTCCTCTCTATCTGGTGCACCTACAATGCTTCCGTTATCTTCAGGAGGTTTACTTTCTGCAACAAGAGTTGAAGGTCCCATTGTATTCTCCACTGTGGATGCTGAATGTTCAAGATTGGGAGGAACAAAATTTCCCCTGCCTGTAGAGTTCCGTGGTGGTCTAGTGGAAGGATCAGCTCTAGAAATTATCTCATCAATGTATGTGTGTCGTCCCTAACCTGTATTACAACCTCGACCTCTTCCTCCTGCAATGTTAGTATTCAAAGGGGGTTCTCGATTTGTTTTTCTTGTATTCATGCATGCTGTAAATAATTGAACTAAAATAAAATAAAATAAAACCAACTACTAACTCTGTCTATCTATTACCATCCCCGACAATGGGGCCAAAATGTTGGTCACCCTATATGTCAATTAATTAAAGTTAACACACATGATGGTCGATATAAATTGTCAAACCTAGGGAAGTCTTTTATTTCAAAGGCACTAAGCACAATCTATGCATAAACAGATCAAGCAGCTGATTTACTAAATGTAGATAATAACCCTACCTATTTTCTCAGCCAACTCATTCCATAAAGAAAACTAATCTAATTCATACATCTAAGAATCCAAAGTGCAACAATCTTCCTACCGAAATCAACCCAGCAGTTTAATGATCTAATAATGAAATTGAACTAGATTAATTTTGCAAGAAGTTAAATCCTATAATTATCAAACCACAACATTCAGTATTTACCAAAATGATCTATCCAGTGGCTACTGTAGCTCTACCATTATCTGTCTAATCTAGGAATGCAACTGAAGATACAACAACAACCAGAATTGAAATACAAGCTTGAACTCTAAACTGATAATTACTGGAAGTCCTAGAAAGCATAAATGACTGAAGGATATTGGAATTGAGCTTGGTTGTCATAGTTGATTAAAAAACACATGCAATTAAATAAATTATCCTACAGAGTCGATTGTCACACCAATCTGCTACAGTTATTCAAGATGCAATTTATGAACTACCAAAAGGAAAGCTAATTCTCTATTGCAGCTACCAATAACATCTGCAATAATTCCACACCACACAACAAAAGTAGAGCTAAACTACTCTACCTACTTAAATCGGCTATCTCTGTGAGAAGGCGGGCCCTGGCGTTCTAAGAGAGACGCCGAGAATCACAACAATTTAAGACACAGAAATGAAGAAATCTGCTCTCATATTAATGATGGAAAATTGTCAGTCTCAGTGCTCTGTTATAGCTTACACAAAGTGGTAATTGTCCAACCCCAGGCTACGAGAGCCTTTTGGAATTTATACTAGGAAAATACAGTTTCAGATCCACTATAATCGTACAGCAATGAATATCTATGATCTTCATGCTGCAGAGTTATAGCTAATTGATACAGCCGTATTAAACAAGGTTGTTAATCATGAAGGATGATGTTGCTCTAATAATTAATGGATCAACAAACTCAGCAACTGGAATGCAACCTATCTGTCGCATCTAGGCTATGTTTCAGTGGAATCTATTACAGTGAGGCTCTATTACAGCTCGCGTGGAGGATGTGTTGTTCCTTCGAGTATGAGGAGTTGGTGCTTTGAAGAGTAACAGCTGGCGCCACGTGGCTGATACACCTGCGCTTTAGATTTTGACTAAATGCACTAAAAAATGTTAGCATAAACCAAGGGTCAAGATTCGTAACCATAACAGTATTAGGCATAATTAAATGAAACAATAATGATTTATACCTTGTCAGGATTGCTGAATGATTTTGAAAAGGCATGCATATGGTTTACGAAAGTAAAGTAAAATTTGGCAAAATGATGAAATAGGTATGGTTAAAAAAGGGCATTTCCAAGGCCCAACAGTAGCAACTGTGTTATCCTTTCATCAAGAGATCTGTCATCACTCATTCATGTTGCTGCTACTATGCACAGAATTGGCACAATATAATCCATTGGAATCACTGCTTCTTGTCTGTATACTAACTTGAACGGTGTCTGTCCGGTCATTCTTTTGCATGTCATCCTATAGGCCCATAATATCCCAAGGATATTCAAATTCCATTCATCGCGGTTCGTATTACATACCTTTGTAAGCGCATTCTCTTGTATTTTGTTGAATGCTTCGACCGCTCCATTCACTTGAGGGTTATATGGAGTACTCCTCCTATGTTATATATGGAATTCCTCTGTCATAGCTCTGATCGTTTGATTGACAAAGTGAGTACCTTGGTCGCTCATCAATATTTTTGGGCACCCAAATCTAGTTACTACATTGTCAAAGAGGAACCTTGATGTCATCGCAGCTGTGCAATTCCTTACTGGTGCTGCTTCGGACCATCTGGTCAAATAGTCAGCCATAGTAATGATATATCTTGCGCCTATTCTTTTTCCTGGTGGATTAATGGGTCCTACGAAATCTACTACCCACTTTTCAAATGGTTGTAATTTCAACTGAGGTACTAGTGGCATCTCGTCTCTTTTGACAGTTTTCCCATTCTTTGACACACATTGCAACTTTTGCTATAATTGGTTGCATCGTCGTGTACCATTGGCCACCATACTCCTGCTCTGAGTATATTCTTTGTATTTGCACATCCTCCATAATGACCTCCTGCGACCGCTTCATGGGCTTCTGTGAATACTCTTTCTTGTTCATGCAGAACAACACATTACCGAAGTATTTCGTCTGGCCCCATTTTGTATAGTTGTCTTGCAATCAGTTGGGAATCCATAGCCCTGACAAGTAACTACTTCTTTTGGCTAGTAGTGAACTCCTCAGGTGCCTTTCCTGTCGCTAAGAACTAAACAATTTGCCCGTAATGGTCATCAACCATCCCAACCCTGAATAACTAATAATCGGGCAAGCCTTCATCAATATTCATTGGTTCTTCTCCTGATTCTATTCACGAGAGATGACGGGGTCCTGCATTTAGTCGCCAAGGCTTCACAATTATCTTGAAATCAAATTCCTAAAAAAGTAGTAGCCATCACAAAATATTCCCCCCAAACACAGGCTTATTGACTAGGTATTTTAGTGCAGAATGATCGGTAAATATTTTGAAATGTCCTCCTAATAGATAATGTCGAAATTTTTGTAAGGCATATACCATCGCCAAGCCTTATTTTTCTGTTGTCGTATAGTTCTTCTCTGTAGTAGACAACTTCCTATTTGTGAATGCAATTGGGTGATCAATTGATCCTTATCCCGGATGAGATAGAATCACCCCCAATGTAACTAATGAGGAATCTACATGTACATGAAACTCTTTCTTCCAGTCAGGAAATATTAGTATTGGTGCCGCAACCATTTTATGCTTTAGTATGTTGATACTTTTTTGGCATTGGTTGTTCCATTTGAATTTTGCATCATTCTTCAATAATTTCTCCATGGGTGTAGTGATTGTTGTATATCCTCTTATAAATTTTCTATAGTATCCAATGTGACTCAAAGTAGCCCTTAATTGTTTCACTGTCATTGGTGCTAGTAGAAAAATGATCACAATTTTCACTGGGTCAACCAACATTCCTTCCTTGCACACAATGTGTCCCAATAGAATTCCAAATGGTGCGCAGAAAATGCATTTCTTCAAGTTTAGCGAAATATGATGCCGTCGACATCTTTCTAGCATCATCATGAGGCTTGCGACATGATCTTTCACTAATATGTACACAATCAAGTCCTCCATATAAATTTTTAGGAACTTATGGCGGAAATCCTTAAATGCAACGACGACTAATCTGGAAAAAATCACAAGGGCATTCTTAAGACCGAAAGGCATCACTGCATATTGAAAACAACCCTATTTTGTTATGAAGGTGGTCTTCTATCGATCTTCCTTCACAATATTAATATGATGGTATCCTGAGAATCCATCTGTGAATGAGAAGACTTCCTGTCCTCCGACACCCTCAAGCACTTCATCTTTAAATGGAGTGGGGAACGGATCGTGAAGGCATGCGGCGTTCAATTTCTTGAGGTCGACACAAATCCAAATCTAGTCAGTTTTCTTATCTTAGACGACCATTGGGCTGATCCATTCTGATTCTTTGACAGGTTCAATAATCCCAGCATCCAACATTTGCTCTATTTTGGCCTTTACCTGTTCTTTGTATCTTAGGTTGAATTTGTATGGTCATTGCTTTACTGGCTTAACATCAGGTTTCAACAGGATCTTTATCTCACCCAAGTCTCCTGAAATTCCTTTCATTTCTGTGAACTTTGTCTGGAACAGGTCTTGAAATTCATGCACTAAATTGGTGACCTTTCCAATTATCAAGTCATCCCAATAGTATCCAATACTTGCAAACTTTGGGATCTCTTCTGAGCTGATATTTAGCTTCTTTATTTTCAACGACTACTTAAATTTATCAAATGGCACTTATGGTGCTTCGATGTCACAGGTCCCTTCTGATTTTGGAACATAAACTGCTCTAGGATCCTCCTCATCATCCGGTCCTCCTGACACATTGTAACACTCCATCATCCTTTGAGGTGTTCATGTCCATTGTGGTCCCATTGGTCTCTCAGTCGGTACTATCTCCTATACCTTTCCGCGTATGTCCTTCAATGCACTATGGATAAAAGGGTTTTCATTTGCTAAATTGAAAGTATGACTAAAGATGATAAACAACTCTTCCCATGTTGTCGTCCCTTGTTGTAATTCATAAACATATGGATAAACGCATGGATCCATTCCTATTCTGGTCTCATATCCCATGCAATTTGGCATTTTCCTAGATGATCCCTAGGATCACTCCTTAAATCATATTTTCTCCCTTTGTAACAGTCATTCTCACTGAACTTGACTTCCATCAACTATCAAAAAAGTGGCCAGTTCACTATAGATGACTTATGTGATGCCCACCATCTTGCAAGAGTATATTTTATTGCATCTTCCAACGCTAGCAGTTGATGTGGTTCTGATACTCTTTTTTCAAAATCATTGATGAAGTTTGCCAAGTTAGGGAATCCTTCATATGTCAGAAAGTCACAGATTTTTGTTGCTACCCATCTCGGTGACTTAGTAATTCATGCGCACCTTCTGAATGATACCTCATGCAGTCAGTTCTACCAATATTCTAGTGGTTTGTCAAAATATGATGTTGTTGAACTAATGTGTTACCATCCCAATTCTCCGTCGTCAGTGGGGTTAACATAATATTTTGAGACATTATAAACATTGTCCCATCCTTCTATGAATTTGTCTCTCACAAGTTTGACATACCTTTTCCATTCATGTGGATCCAATGGAGAGACAACCCTCATATCGTTGTTCTTGAAGGACATTGTCCTTTTCTTAAAGTTAATAACTTCCAGGTTCTCAATCGCCCAGTCAATTCCTAGTAGTGCGGAGTATGGGATAATATTTTCGACTATCTCTATAATATCAAAATCTGCGTATTTTTTTAGCCCTTCCACTTCGACAGGCACACGAGACAGTCGCCCAATCGGTGTAAACTTTATTTGGTTTTCCAGTCGAAGTTGCACTTGAGACCATACCATCTATGGCTTCCCCATCATTTCCCAAGTCTGATTGGTTACAATATTCACATCTGATCCTAAGTCCAAGATAATGGAATCTATGTCGTATGCACCTATTTGATCATTCATCCTCATTTATCTGTCGGTTTTCTTCTTGTGAAAGCGATTAATTGTTCTCTCTTGTTGCCCTAGTTCTTGTCGATGCAATAGGCTAGCAATCTTGGCTAGCGCATATTGATATTTTTCTAATGTTGGACAACTTTCTAAAAATTTCCTTAGAGTGCTTACCTTTTCTGGTGACTTCTATGAATTTGTATTATAAAAAATCGGTGGCATTTCAAATATGGGCTCGCGATGGACTATGGGTGGGATTATAGCACTACTCTTGATCAACTCGTCTTGTACTTCCATAAATACTTCTTTTTTTTATTCGACATCAAATCGCACTCGCCTTCTACAAGCAGGCCAGATGTTTAGCATCGACCTATCTTCTCCCGTCGCAGCACCTCCTCTGGTCACCACTGCGACATTCACCGGTTGAATTCTTACTTCGGTTGTTATCATATTTATGTTTGGATTAGGATTATGATTTGGGTTCTTGTTCAGGTTCGGTTGTGGTTGTGGTTGTGGCGGGCTCTTAGTATGTCGTTTCTCAATTAGCTGTGGATAGTCTTCAACTATGTTGCAATAGGTACAAAGTGGTGCTGGAAGTGGACAATCCCTTCGATAATGTCCGATCACTCCACAATTGTAACAAGTAACTGGTCCCCGTCCTCGACTAGGAATTCCTCCGTGACTGAAACCTCCATTATGACAACCACAGAATCCTCCTCTATATCCTCCTGGTTGCTAATTGAATTGTTGTTGGTTATATGGTGGTTGATTAAACGATTGTGGGTTGTACTGTGGTTGCGGCTAATTATATTGTGCTTGATTGTACTGCTGCTATTGTTGATTGTACTGTGGTTATGGTTGTTTATACTGCAGTTGTGGTAGAGGTCTCTCTTCTTGTCTCTTCTCTTCTCCCTTCATAAAATGCATGCCCCCAGTTCTTTCCTGTAACAAATCATAAGCTCTACAGTCCTTTTCCTCATGCCCAACCGATCGAAAAAAATTGTAGAAAATATTCGTCGGCTTTGAGACAATCTTTTTTAAGTATACACACTCTTTTGTTCAATACCCCCTTGTTTGACATACCCGACACCAAGGCATCCCCCCTTAAATGAGCGGATTCGGTGCACTAGACAATAAATACTAGTAGAACTCGGGGCATTGATATTTGTGGTGACCTTCAGTCTTGCATCTATTGCACCATATATCTTTGCAGACTTCTTTCCCCTTCTTCGTATTGTACAGTTGGATAGTTAATTTTTCTAGTTGCGACTGGATTTGGCTCATGCCAATCGCAGCCTCGCCAATCGGTGATGCTTACAATTTCAGTGTGATCTCCAGGGCCTCTGCTTGGGATATGACCTTTTATTGCATTAATGGTACCCTTATGTGAGGCACTAATCCTGCGATGAACCATTCTTTATGTTGGATATCACTTGTCCCAAAAATGACCTTAGCCATCAGAGTTTTGAATCTATCATTGAACTTCCATACGGATTCATTCGGGAATTACGTTATTTCCTTTAGGTATGTAATATACTGTGAAGATGACTTTAGTTTCTTAAATTCATCAATCAGTCTAGCCCTAATTTCTTCTAGGGTCTTTAGTGGATTTCCTGTAGGTACTTGTACAAATTTCATATACCAATCTAGCGCACGACCCCTAAAGGTCGTCGCCAATTGCCCTTTCTTAATATCGTCTTCTTGTACTTATTTAATGGTCCATACTGCTTCGCACAAAAACCAATATTGTTCGTGATCCTCAGTCCAATTACCCTAAAATAGAGGCATCTTTACATCGTCTCCTATCATCCTTGGTATCCTACCAGTATTAGTCGATTTGGTACTGTTACTACTGTCTGACACGTAGGGAAGCCCTGCGAAGACCTAGTATTTCTTCCTACAAAGTTAGGCACAGTGCATGGGGTTCTGGGTAAGTTGTAGCTTTGGGTTTTTCCTTCCTCGGGTTCAGGGGTAGCCTGGTCACTCCCTTCATTGATGTAGGGTTTCTTTCTCCCATGTAGTCCCGTTTCGCAGTTCTCTGTTCCAGTCGCACCAGGAGACGCTCTCTTTATCTCAGTCCTCCTCTTCTTTTCCGTCCAGAACCTTACCCCACTTCGCACGTGACCACCACTTTCCTCGGATTCTCTCACAATGTCGTCGTAGCTCATATCCACATACCCCACATCATTTTATTAAACCCGCATCTACGTGGTACCCATAGCCTCCACACACTAGAGCTTTACTCGTCAGAATTCATTTTCAAGATTCCCTTCCCACAGATAAGCATCTTAATCCACAAAGGTAGCAATGACATATACCTCCCTCATGGCCCCTTGAATAATTTCCTCTCTACGTTGCTATAATATTTGATTGTGTTGAAAATGGACTCAGTGATGTATCCTACCAAGATACTTTCTACCCAAAATTCGATAGTTATTAATGCCTTATTATCGAACCTTTTAGCTTATGGACCAATTTTTGGGTTCAATGATCGAGTTCGCCTCCCTGGAAATTTTTCTTCTGGAAATTCAACTGTGCCAACCACTCATGTAGCAAGATCGGAAATTTACAGAAGAATACTTCGTGGATATCAGAGTAAATGTACTTTTGCAACCATTTGCTTGTTGACCACCCATGATTCTAATTTTATTCTTCTACGAATTATCGTGTCTTCTTATCAAACTAGTCCTGGATTTTTGGTTTCGTCGGATGCCACAGCATGTCCTCCTCTTCTCTCACTATGGTCCTGACAACGAAACCATTTGTTGACACACATCTGTCAACATGGGTTCACTTCGCACCGTTTTCAACAAATTTCGACACAAACTCCCATAGATATCGGCCCAGAAAGGTTTTACCCTTTCCAGTAACACCTGTGAAGCAAGTGAAGTCTCACCCGAGATATCTAAGGGGGCTGCAGGAACCAAGCTTCCCCAGGTTTAAGAAGACATGCATCACTTCACACTTAGTCGCTACAAAAACCAAAGATTCTCATCTGCATCATACTAACATTCAAACATATTTACTTCATGAAGTCAACACAATCCTTATTCAAATCAACCAACATTGCCTCGCAATCGACAAGTTAACTAGATCAACAAAATAGCGGTTCATCAAGAGATCTCAGATACATCATATCATTATGATTTCATTCCTACAATACATTGAGCCATAGAATACCACAATAATTCACATTCAATTACATGACAACACAACAGAGAAATAGAAATATTGAGACATATCCAAACATCCCCATTCACTAACTCATCTCATCTGTTGTGGGATAGACTTCACAGAAATAGTTAAAACGACTCAACTTGAATCTGCATACACAGATTAAAACATCCGAAGACAGAAAGAGATATCGAAACAAATATCGAATTGCGGCTTATCTTCCCTTATGACAAGATAGGATAAGATGCCCTTAGGATTAAAATTGTGCTTCTATTTATAGACACACACAATCGTTACAAAATGGTCCATTTGACCCATTGCTCACTAACTTAACCCAAAACTTCTACTTTTGTCGGCTCTTCGTCCTTCGTAACCGGTCCTTTTCCTTTGTCGATGACCCTTCTGTCACTGTCGGCTCCGCACTTCATGCGCTCTAAGCCCGTGACAACAATGTTTTGTTTTGAAAATCCATTTTGACTAAACTATTTACTTGTCCTTCAGTCTTGGTACCACATCCCAAACATCATTCTTTATGATGGATTGGTATTCTTCAGTCATAGCATCCAACCATTCCTTCTTCTTTGCTACATCTTCGAAACATGTAGGTTCTTCTTCAACAAGGTTACACATCAAGGCTACATGAATGGAATATGGCCTTGGTATTTTTCTTTCTCTACTAGTACCTTCTAGGACACCATATCTTACTGCATCTTGTATTATTTCTCATACCTAATCTGGTCTTCTCTTCCATGGATTTACCTCATGAGGTGTCCCCTCAAGTATATGAGGCTATGTAATAGGTTCTTCTTCAATATTCATATCTGGTACATTATTATTTTACGTAACTCTAGGAGCTTCATGCTCCCATTCATCCTCATGATTCTTTTTAGACTTGCATAAAGCTGCATCTTCATCAAATGAAACATCCTTGCTAAGTTCAATCTAGCGGTATCCTGTGATGTAGATATGGTAAGCCTTTGATTGCTCACTGTAACCCACAAATATTCAATTCTTTATTGAAGGTTCCAACTTTGATCTCTTCTCTTTTGGAATGTGAATAAATACTGGACATCCAAATATCTTTAGATGACTGACTTTAGGCTTCACACCAGTAAACATCTCTTTTGGCTTCTTGTTTCCAAGAGCACTGTGAGAGATTCTATTCTGTACATAGAATGCACTTGTATATACTTCAGGCCATAGATGCATGGGTAGATCTTGATCATTGATACTGGTCTTTACTGCTTCCATGATAGTTCTATTCTCTATTTTAGCTACACAATTTTGTTGTGGATTATAGGGAATAGTAAGCTCCCTCTTAATCCCTGCTTGTTTATAGAATTATTTGAAATCAAATGAAGTGTATTCCCCTCCGTTATCTGTCCTTAGTATCTTGATCTTATTCTCAAAGAGGTTTTCTACAAGAGCCTTAAACTTTTTACACTTTTCAAATACTTCATTTTTATTCTTTAGAAAATAAATCCATGTTTTGCGGGAATAGTCATCAATAAAGGAAGCATAGTAAACATACATGCTTAATGAAGTGGTTGACATAGGTCCACAAATGTCGGAATGAACAATGTCTGATATTCTTTCAGCTTTGCTATCACTGCTTGGAAATGGGTTCTTCATACTTTTTCCTTGTGCACATCCTTTGCACACCCCTTCATGATCAACTTGGATTTCTGGTAATCCAATCACCGCCTTACTTACTATTGGTAAATATTTGTAGTGTAGATGAGATAATCTTCTATGCCATAACTAATAGGGGCTCATGGTACTAGTCATCAGTGTTGAATATGCATGACCCTTGAGCTTATACAATCCTCCTTCTTCAACCCCCATAACAATTGCATCATTGATTGTCTTCCCCTTTGGCCACATAAGAACTTCACCATCTACAAATGCAATTCTAAGACCTTTCTCATCTAATGCTGAAATAGAAAGAAGGTTCTTTTTCAAACCTGGAACATATAGTACTTCCTTCATGTGTATGGACTTTCCAGAGTCTAATTTGTAAGTATCCTCTCCCATTCCTTTGATAGGATATTGTTAGTCATCTCCAAGCTTTACTTTGTGTGGAGAATCTTTCTACATGAGATGTGAGAGAGAGTCATTGCATCCTGTCATATGTCTTGAGGCTCCAATATCCACTAGCCAAGTGTCACTTCCATGAGATACTGAGCCAATGAGGTATGAGATTAGAACATATTCTTCACTGGAATCTTCGTTATTAATTTTGTCTTCATGTTCACTATCTTCGGCTGCAGGAGCATGAAATATTTTCTTCTACTTCTTGTATTGTCCATATTTGAATGGAAAATTTATTGTAATGTGTCCTATCTTGTGACAAGTGAATCATTCAAAGGAGGAGAAATCTCTCTTGACCCTCTTGTTCCTTTGAGATCTTTGAGGTCTTTTGGGAGAGTGGTCACGAGTAAATATATCATTCTTTCTTTTCCTTCCTCCTTTGGCATGAGTTGCCAAAGCTTAATGTTCATTGTTATTTAGTTTCTCCTCTCTTACAACTATTCGTTCTTCTTCTTGCACACATTCTTCCCATAGTTGTTTGAACATGATCAATCTTTTCCTAGCGCATATTCCACGAACAAAAGGTTCCCAATCTCTAGGAAGAGAATTCCGAGTGGTCATCACAAATTCATCTTCTTCTACCATGTATCCAATCGCTTCTAATTGTTCCTTGATATGAGATAATCTAGAGAAGTATGAATGCATGGTATCAGAATTCTTGGTCTTCACACCCTTGAGTTGATTTCTCAGGGTCATCTTCCTATTAATATTCTTTCCTTCAAACAGATTGGTCAAAGCATCAAACATTTCCTTTGGATTCTTCTTTGAGGATACTTGAGGAATCAAGTGATCTTTGATAGAATCAGCTATGATCCTCTTAGCCTTAATCAAATTCTTCTTGTGTCTTGCTTTGGCCTCATCTCCTTTTGGTTCTGCAACTTCTTCTTTTACAAATCCTTCTATGTCATGTTCTTCAAGAATGAGCATGAGTCTATATTTCCATGCCCTGACTTTCTCATCTCCTTCAAGCTTCTCATCAAGCTTGGTAGTGCTTGTCATTGTGTCAATATGAGAACCTCAAATGGAAATAGAATGGATATAATACTTACCAGAAAATTTGTCCTTCTGAAAACTGCTTCTACCTTGACCTAGCGTGGACCTAGCTGAGTTTTCCATAGAAACCCTAATTTTCCAACTCGATATCTTGGAAAACTAATTGGATGTAAAGATGTGCCTCCTCAAGGCAAGTTGAGCAATGTACTCTTTCTCCCAAATCTGTGAGTAGATATTCCAAAATATTGACGCCCTAGTTCTCCAAGGTGTAGTGGTGGACCCACAAATGAAAATTCATGGAATTCAAATCTGCTTCAACAGAAAGATGTGCGCTAGTGAGGTGAGTTAGATGCACCCTCTTTTCCAGTTGATCTATGGAGAGAGCTCTCAGAAATAAGAACCCGTAGTTTCTGCAGTTGCGAAGGCTATACAATGTTTTCTTTCAGGACTGCTCTAATACCATGTTAGTTTTTACTTTTTTTAGCATAATAACATTAAAAAATACATTCACTAAAAGAAAGACAAGCATAACAAACACAAATAACACAAAATTTCTCTCAAGGAAACCTCAATGGAGAAAACCTCAGCAAAAATTCTTCAATATAGAATTCACCAAGTACAAGATAAAACCCCAAGACAAAACAACTTCTCTACTTCACTTGTGTGAACTTCTCTCTCTCCTATGCGAACCTGAGTGAGTGAGTTGAGTTATACAAATGAGCATCTCAGCCTCCTATTTATACTTAACAAGTGACTTGACCTTTTTACTAATTAGGTCGGCCTGAATCACCTAAATAGGCCGACCTATACATTTTACATTAAAATATTATTTTCTAGTTATTTCCATGATGACCTAACAATTAGGGTTTACATTGACTCTTTCAATGACTCTTACATTATCAATTACATCATTGACATCACTCGAAGGAGGAATACAATAATACTATAGACAAGTATATCTAGAATATCTTCCGCAGTTACATTTCTTTAACATGAACCATGTTGCAAGTTGTTGTGGATCCCATAAGGGAATAAAAAAGCAATAAATTCCAAAATGCATAGTTGCTATAGCAACAAACATGTTGCTACAAAGGTGGGCAAGTGTTAAAATTGGTTTCATAATTTTGGCATAATGGGGGCCCACATATGAAGTTGGTTGAAGACGAAGTTGGACAATGGTGAGTTGGCATCAATGGACACATGCCCATCATAAATCAACCCCAAAGTCATTTGTTTATTCCTAAAAAACTTGAAATCGTTGTAGATGTATTTTCACTAGAATCATTTGATCAAGTAGTTGGAGGTGAAATTTTGAAAACCATCTCCATGTTCCCGCAAAAGTTCATCATGAAAATTTTCCATTTTGGTTCCCTAAAAGGAAAAAATACAATTGGGTTTGTTGGTTAGAAAATGGATGGGAATTTCTTGTATTCTGAGAGGAATTTTTTTTTACATATCTCTCAAGAAAAAGAAACAAATTGGGAGAGGAATGTGAATGATTATGAAGGCTTCGAAAATAAAAGAAATGGTCTTTAAAGGACTGATAATTGCAAACACAAAGAAAATGGAGGGTGTTTGTAGAAGAAATGAACACCGTCCATGTGATGGTGTAACGTACCCTCCCGCAGACCCAGTTCGAGGAAGAGAACATGCTAGCAATCTATGGGGCTTTTCATAAAACTAAGCCCATTCATTAGATTCATACCATCAAAAACATTTGTGTGCAGATGCAAACAAATCAAACATGCACAACAAAATTGAACTATCCACACATATTACTCATGCATACCGCATATCAACAGTCATCAAATTAATGCATTGCAGAAGTAAAACATATGGACAAAGAAATACTTATCTTCATTGTGCAATTGTCCCAAACAACTAGTTATGTCGCTGCAACGTTCCATACAACCATATGCCAGTTGTGTTCATCAATCTCTCAACACAACTGCCACCCCCCGAGCTGGGCATGATTCTTACAAGGAAAGGGGGACATTCAAGCTCATGCACATCCCAATAATCATTGAATCTAATCCAAGCCAGACCACAACTGGGTTTATCAAGCTAAGACTGAACCCTGGGTGCTTGCACTCAAGCTCAAGCCAAAACAATGGTTTTGACCAACAAGATGGCCATGGGTTTTCCCAAATCGTTTCCATTCAAAAACGAATTGTGGTATGGGGAAAAACAATCATAGGGAGGAAAAACGAATTCTCTCCCAACTAACTAACCATTCAACAGCCAAACGGTCTCTATGAAACCCCAATTCCATTCCATTCCTTCCCCACTAGTATACAACACAAAAACGACCTTCTCCCAGCTGAGGATTAAGGAAAACACATAAAAACATGGCTGAAAAATGCCCAGGTAGCTCCAAATTCGTGATGGAGGAAAACTGCTTGATGGATAATGGCTTGGGGAGAAATTCATGGCTTTTTTCTTGTCCAAGAAGCAAAAACGCAATTTCCCATGAAGGGTGACTTGCCCATACCCCAATTTGGATAGCCATACCTCCCATTCCCCAAGGCATTAACTACCTCAACCAACTCTTGGGAGAAATCAATGATTGGGTACAAAAGTCAACATGGGTAGTTGAGGGTTTGATGAGTTCTCTCATTGCACTTGGCTTGACTTGATTGGCTCCAAGGGTTTGAATGTTTTCCCTCCCAATTCCTTGTAAAATCATACTCTCATCTCTTGTTGCATTGCATAGCTAGTTGTGGGTATTTTATTAAAATGCATATTTACATGATATTCACAATTCCACCGTGCCTGGCTAGCACGTGAACCATATGCATCAATAAATCGATGGTGGGACCTTGGCCTTGAGCTCCTCACCATGATTTTACAACAATATTACATCATTTACATTTTAATACCATGGGGTCAAACTGGAGACATTACAAATGGACAAGAGTGCTAAATGAACAAGAGGTAGAAGTTTTTCTATATTAGAAAGAACTAAACCTTCATTAAAAACACATTATCTAAAAAAAACAAGATATTTCAAGTGAATCCATCCACTACTATTGAAAAAGCTACAAAAAGAAGACCACTATAAAGATGAAAGGATGAATGCCTATACAGAGAGTTCTATCCATGTTTGAAACACATAAATCTAAATACAAATACCATTGCTAGCAACATAAGGGAAAATATTGAATCTACCCGAGACATAGGATTGTTCCATAGATGGGAGGCGAATACTCGAATATTATAATCTTATTCTCATCTAAGAAATCATAAACTAAGTAGCATCGACGATCGATTTTCAAATTGAATGGATGAAAACTTAGCATTACTTGTCCATAGCCGAGAGGACACTTGTGGACAGCTGTAAACCGTTCACAGAAATAAGAAAAACAAGTAAGGACACTCGGGAATGAATGTAATCTTTGAATTCATAAAGGGTTAAAATAACCATTATTTGTTAGTTTTCCCGAGATTACTTTATAAACTAAACTTTACAATATTAAGTTTCTTCACTAAATTATAGTTTACATGTTTTATTAATTTAATTCATAATTAAATGCCTAATAGAATTTTATAATTAGATTAATTTCACTTTTTTATTGCAATCTAGTGGGAAATGCCATAACCATTTTACTAATCAATCAATTACAGAGAAACAAGTAAATTTATGCAATATCTCTACATACGTGTGAGGCTTTAGAAAATTCTAGATTATTGGAAGGTAATGTAGATCGCTCGTCAATGACTTTATTTCGGTTGTGTCGTGGATTCTTATGAAACATTCAAAACGTGGCAAAGAACCCCCCAAACTAATACATTTATTCATTTGAGCGCGTAAATGTCCACGGTTCACAGCTTCGGAAAAACCGAAGGTTTCTTCAAATTTTTTTCCTCGTTTGAACTGTCCACTTGCTACAATAACTTAAATCATGCTTGAGTTTACTCAATAACCCAGGAAACATAATCGATTTGTTGGAGATTATCTCCGACAGATTTTGTTCAATGCCTAATTTTCCGAGTAACCTACATAAGATTTTGTCCATTCTTCAGGGCTATAGCACTTTCAAATAATCAGAATACACCTCAATTACTGTCAATTCTGTCTCCAAATGCTACTGCACAAAAGCCAAGCCAAAGCAGCTGATTTCATAACCACGCTCCAAGGGATGCCGTGCTTCCCCTTTCTCACCAACCCTTTGGCAAATGGCCACAGATTCATCACCACCCAAACACTGCAAAAGTACTCTGCAAATAGCTTGTCTCTAAATGTATCATATCTGCCTGCCACAAAAATTACAGATCCAGAAACAATGGCTGCCAAGTTTATAAATAGCACTGTGGTTGGTGGAATGAATAAAGAAGATGAATCAAATGTGAAGTCATCCCCACGGCCAAAATCATCCTCTTCACCAGATCCCTTGGAGGTCACCACGAAAACTGTGTCAGAGACTCCCAGTAACTTCATCAAAACGTCGAACGTGGCAAATAAAAATGGAGATAAGCACTGGATTAGCCACATCCTTTGGTCACTAAAAGATTCTCTAATAGAACCACCAATGCGAAGAAATTCCCACAACCGAAAGCCATATCTTGAAACGAACAGTGCAACTGCAATTGCGAAGGCAGGCTTCGAAATCTGCAATATAAAGAAGTCATGAACCTCAGTATAATGGAAATTGACAAAACATGAACTCATATATTGCATGGATGCTTAGATAGTTGAAGTCACCGGTCTTACCCCTGGCAAGAATGATTTGCCACTTAACAGAGAGAAAGCTGGCAATATTGCATAGCACAGCGTTGCCAATGACATGATTCCCCAGAGACAGAAATAAGCATATATCATCCTCTGGCGTATCATGATGTTTCTGTGTATACCCAGCAAGGGGCATAACCTGCTTACGAATATTTCAAGAAACCCAATACTCCATCTCTTCATCTGCACAAGAAAGTCTGGAACATTTTCTGGTGTAGTTCCCATGAAGGCCGGCTGCTCAGGCATGCAGAGTACAGAATGCCAACCCAGGCAATGGATTTTTAACCCAGTCATAACATCCTCAACTTTGGATCCATACATCCATCCCACCTGCAAAAGAAAAGTACAAAAATCAGTTATTTTTCTACTGCAATTTTTTTATTCAATATTTGTGCAAGGTATGCAATTTGTTTATTCAATATTTGTGCAAGGGATGGAATTCCTTGTGATTATCATGTACATTCTACAAAACTGGGGTTGATGCTGGGTTAGGGTGGTTATAAAACTTTTATTTATATTGAATATGCAGGGTACATTAAGTATACTATTAAGTATACTATCATGTATATTTTACAAAATTGGGGTTTACAAAATTGGGGTTGATGCTGGGTATCATCTCGCAAGTGTCTGGCTGATTTGCATTTATGCAAGATGGATCGCCATGCATGTTGGTAGTTGGCAGTGTAAATATCGATGTAACATCTAGCTTCCCTAAGAAGCCAATCCTAATGTTTCTAGATGTCGAGAGAGAGTTCACATTGTATATAAATATTTTTATTTTGATTAATGAAAGATAGAGTAGTTTTGGGCAGTTTGCCCCTCTCCCATGGTATCCTCTGGTTGTCTAGTTTTCTGTGTTTTTTTTTTTGTTTTGGTATTTTTCCCCCTCTGTACGTTACGCTTTCCTTCAATTGGTATCAGAGCCTAGTGTCTGGGCTTGAATCCCTCACAGGAGTTCCCAGGATCATGAGAAAAGTAAGAGTATCCTACGAGGCTCAGGCATAGGAATAGGAGTTTAGGAATAGAGTAGAGGGATGTGTGAGTTGTTGTAAGGCTGTATGTGATAGATAGAGGCATGTTTGCTTGCTAAAGCTACTCACTATGAAGAGGGAGCTATTGTGTTGGAAGAGGGTCGAATTAGCAGTCGCTGTGTGAAAGGGAGCCCAAAGTGGAAAGTTTCCATCCCGTGTAGAAGTCGCAAGAGAACCGTGTGTGTGTTGAGATGCCCTTGGTGAAGTCGAGCTGAGGAGAGGAGTCAGTGTTTGCTTCCAGTACAACCTGCAAGCATATGGGTGAAGTCGCGGCCAACTAATGAGAAGAGTTTCCGGTAGAAAGAGCTATTGTCTGTCATGTGAAGAGTAAGGAGTTGTGTAAGGATTGAGAAATTGTCGCCGCTACCCAACAGAGGAGTAGCGATCTATTCGCTATGTATTGAAGCCATAGTTGTTGTCTCCATGAGAGGGGAAGCAAGTCGCCCATAGTAAAGGAACTGGGCTGCCTAAGTTGAAGGGGCGCAAACCCGCATTGGTCAAGAATATGCCAGCTTGAGGAGAATATGCTAGCCCATATCTGTAGTTGATTAAGTTGTGGGGAGGACTAGAGGAGGATCCGCAAATCTGTAGAAGAAGCTATTGTTCAGACCTGGAAAAACGTTGAAGAAAAGTGTGATCCACGGATCCGCTGAAGAAGACGTTGTTGACTGGAGGAGCCACCCTCGCATGAGCGGAGTGGCCCATTGTCATTACTGAAGCCGACCATGTGTCAAAGAGAGAAGATTCCATCCGTTTGATGAGGTCGAAGAAAGAGACGTCGACACCATCTTTCTACATCATGAGCTTCCAGAAGGGGTCATGAAGGCCAGAAGAGGAGAATGTAATGTGTTGGGAGACTGTTCATGCTGCTGGTTTATTTGTACCCTGTACCGATGATAGTTGGGAGATTGAAGAGATTAACCCTCTTCCTTGTTCTCTCAGCCTCGTCCGCTTGTTCTTGTGTGAGTTCTTTCCCATCGCTAAAGGAAATTAAAGGGGGCGTGTAGTGTTTCCATGAGCCTCAATAGTAGCCTCCATTGATTGAAGCTTATTTCCGTTGGTTGAGGTATCTTAGTCCGGGGGACAGAAGCAATTTGTTGGAATTTCGTTGGTAGCTGCGCATGGGTAAAGCACAGAGTAGGCTGTGTTATGAATGTGAGAACCGTCTCTTAGACATCCCCACGCATGTGTAAGAGGAGCTTGAAATCTTGTTTGGTTGGGAACCTTTTTGCAAGGGCTCTGTGAAAGAAGAAACCCCCACCGCAGTTGAGAAGGAGAATCCACTGCAGTTCTGAAAGGTGTGATACTGTTGTATTGAAAGAGCCCTAAGGGCTTGAAGTTATAGGAGACAAGCTATTGGGGAGACTATCTGCAATTGAATTTTATTGGTTCCTCTGCCATCGGTTGTGCAGTTTGAGACAAGCTACAACCTCGGTGATGTGCATAAGCACAATATTCCTACTGGTAAAGTACCTTCTCTCTAGGTTATATAAACTTCAACCTGCACTGTTAATTTAAAGAAGGAAGGCCTGAGGTGAGGTCTCTCGAAGAAAAGAGGAGCAATTTGTCCAGCCTTGGCGAAAGTGAAAACAAATTCCTTGGCCCTAAGTTGTAGTGTGTTATAGATAATGGTCTCCCATGTTTTCAATGGTCGAGCAAAGTGGAGCAGAGTGCTCCCATCGTTAAGTAATTAAGCAACCTCGTAAATCCCGCTTACTCTTGCAGATGAAAATTGTGAAGGCTGAAGCCTGGAATTGAAATTTGAGTTGAGCAGAAGCTTAGAAGTATTTTCACTATAGTTATGTTTGATGACGCAAATAGTGCATTCATATGCCTGACACCTGTTAATGGTTGATGCTCCCAGGGTGTAGTGGTTGAGAAGATTCAAAGAAAATAAGCTTGAATGAAATTGAAATTGGGGGTTTACAGAAGGAAGCCCATGTGTTTATGCATTGGCAAATTTTAGCCTTGTAGAAAAAAAATTGTCATAGCCTGTGTTTAAAGAAATTGAGTTCAGCATAGCAGAATCTTGGTGCATTTTCAGCAGAACCTAAGACAAAGATGGGGAAGAGCATAAGACTCAAATTGTCTAAGGAAAAGAATTTCAAGTTTTGCATTGCAGATTTGTATGCTATAGCAAGGATGAAAACATAATAAGTTTGTCATAATTTTCTTCCAATTCTAGTTTTCTCAGGTAAGAATTATGAATTTTGGTCTATTAAAATGAAAACTATGTTTGGTGCTAAAGGTGTATTGAATTGTGTTGAAAATGAATGTAATGAACCTTCTGATGACGCAAGTGATGCCTCTGCATTATATCTCATTCAGAAATCCATGGAAGATAGTGTTTAGCCAATTGTTGTTGATGCAACTAGTGCTAAAGAAGCATGGGAATGCTTGAGAAGAGAATTCGATGTAAGGAGGAGCAACATAAATCAACAACAAGCTGAGGCATACTATTTAAGAATCAATAGAAAATTCTGCAGTAGTAGTTGAAGTAAGTCAATCCATTGGTGAATCCCACTATGTTGATATACCTGTGGACGAAAGTACTAAATCTGAAGTTGATAATGAGCAGCAGCTCATGCAAGATCTGCCCGAGAAATCTAAAGTTACAGATTGTGGAAATGATGCAATATGTGAATCAAAGATTGAAATGGGATTGAAAAATGTGCCAGAAAGCACAGATGTTGATGCAACTGTCATGGACAGTGCTAAAAATTGTGATAAGGTTAATGAACTACTTGCTGAAGTAGAAGAGAAGATTGAAGATGCAAAGAATGAAGATGAAGAAAAAGAGGACAACAATGAATAAAAGTTTTTGATTGAAAATGAAAGCATCCCTATAGATTCTAGAACATTAGTTAAAACAGAATTTGAAGTTGATGAGAAAGTTGTTCCTAAACATGAGATTGAGTTCAACGAAACTCATAAAGACGTGAAAGCATTGGTTAACTTTCATACTAGTGTACAATGTGTTGAAGCACATACAATAGAAGAAACGTTTGCAGAAATTTTGGGAATTGAAGAAGAAATTGAAATTGAAAGAGTGCCAATCTATGATGAAGAAATTTTGAGTGAAGTGGAGCTGACTGAAATTGAGAAAGAAATGAATTTAATTTTTAGTATGATGAATGGTGAAGAAATTTCATTTTCAGCTGAATGTAATGCAGAGGACAATGTCATAAATGATGTTGAAATAGATTGAAGAAATTTCATAACTGAAAATTGCAAAATCAGTAGAAACAGATGAAAATCTCTATACAAGTGATGATGAAGTACTTTAGAAATGATTAATAAAATGCTGAAAATTTGTATGAAATTGAAATTAGTAGAAAGAAGGTTGAATTGAGAAGTGGATAATATTAATGAAGATGAAATGAATTTAACTGCAATGATTTTAACTGAAGGAAGTGAAGCTAAAATGGATGCTTATGATGATGAGAATGGAAGCACTGATGTCGTAAATAATGAAGAAAATGCAAATATTGAGCATATGGAAATTGAAAATACCAATATTGAGCAGACGAAAATTCAAGAACAGTTTATGAAGGAAAATTTTAAGAAATGGAATCCTGAAGAGATTATGCATTACTATCTGTTGATTTCATGGCAACAGCCTATTAAATGTAAGATGAATATAAGTTACAACTTAAAGCCATTGAAGACTTTGATGATGTTGATGGAAGAATGAAGCCAAAGGATGTTGAAGATAGCAGATTTGAAGAATCAAATAAAACAATGAAGTTGGAAAAGAAAGTAAAAATGAAGAAGGGAAAGCACAACTTGTTCAAGGTTTGGAGGTGACGAAAATGAAAAAGGTGTTAATAGGTTTAAATTTTCAAATATATGTTTTTTTTAACAGTTTTGGATGTGTGTAAGCCTAGCCAAGACTAAAGACCGGTAGGCAAGTCTGTCATATTTCAAATCTGATGTATGTTGTAGCATAGCTTGAATGAATTTGGTTGTGGCTATTGAAATTAAGGGGGAGTGTTGGAGATTAATTCCAACAACCACGTCATAACCTTGGAAACCACCCGTATCATCCCGGAAGTGTCCGGCTGATTTGCATTTATGCAAGATGGATCGCCATCCCTGTTGGTAGTTGGCAGTGTAAATATCGATGTAACATCTAGCTTCCCTAAGAAGCCAATCCTAATGTTTCTAGATGTCTCGAGAGAGTTCACATTGTATATAAATCTTTTCTTTTGGTTAATGAAAGATAGAGCAGTTCTGGGCAGTTTGCCCCTCTCTCGCGCAGTTTGCCCCTCTCTCGCGGTGTCCTCTGGTTGTCTATTTTTGTGTGTAATTTTTATTTGTTTTGGTATTTTGCTGTCTAGTGCACCCTCCTTCATAAAAAAAAGAAAAGATTTGACTGGGATTTTATGGACTTTTTCAAAAAAAATTTATAGAAAATATGTTAATAAATCAAATACTTTTAATTCTAATTTCGATATTTTTAAAACTTAAAGTTGTAATTTTAACCATTTAGTTCTTGATTTTTATTACACCTATAAGGGTTTAGCTCATGCATGGATAAAGGTACTCACAAACAACCCATTTAACTAAAGAAGGTAATAGTTAGCAAAAAGTATAGACAAGGGGTGATTACAACTAAGTATCCAGAAAAAACATGGAGACCAAATAACACATAACTTGTTCATAACAATTAATTTGTGACCTATAAATGTTCACACACCAAAAATTAAGTAGCTATGCTAGTTAAACAATATTATGATAAAAAAAGAAAAACTTTCAGAAAAGCTTTCACTGAAATATTAGGAACTTCTTCAAACCTCAAAATTTGGAAATTATGTTAACAGGTAATTCTTCAAACATCTAATTCTTTTTTATGGAAAATATGTGAACAGTTCAGTGCGCTTGGTGATCTTTCGGCTCTTTTCCACCTTCAGTTTTTTATTTTTTCCTCACTCCTCGGTTTCTTGTATCCGAAACTTCCAAATTTCAAATCCGAAACTTCCAAATTTCAAATTTGGTTTCTCATAGCGTGTTTCTAGATTCTGATAACATAAGTTAAATCAAGCAAGGTAGACGTCCTACCTCTTTACCCCACAGAGTGTTGGTTTCATGGCAGCAGCTAGCAACGTTCAAGGCCTCATCTCTGGCCAATGAAGGAGAAGAACGGATACTGTATTGGTTGTCTCTCATAATTGTCTGAGCAGATGCTGCAAGGGCAGAAGATGGCCCAAATATACTTGAAAGAGCCTCCAAAGACCACGAAGATGTTTTTAAATCGTGAAACACTGTCCAAAAACCATAATGAACATATATTACCAGGAGAATAGGTTTCATTTCAATTTCAAGACTGATTGGAGCATAAAGAGGTCCATTAAAGACTTGGATTTTCTGATATTAATACACACAATGGCTCGGCTAGATAGTAATGAAACAAAAGACTCACTGAAGCAACTGACATACGCAACCAGTCAAAGAATTCTTACCTGTTGCATGGTTATGAAATTCTGTTACATCTTTGTTGTTATATTGGTCCGGAGCTGGTGGTACTCCATATAACGCTTTCCTTCGATGGAAGCAGCCTGTTCCACAATAGAAGGGTCCTTGGAGTGCATTCTCTCCTCTTAATATTGTCTGTACACAGAATACCCATTTATAGTATACTATCTTGATAGCAATCATATGATAGATTCATTTTAAGTTTAGATATATCAAATGTTGAGAGATTAAATCTGTTAAAAACAGATTTACGATTAACCAGGGATATTATTTCTAGAAACATTTAAGGACATATAAAGTTGTGCATGAACTGCCACAGTGATACTTACGCTGTGTATTTTCGACTGGTTTTCCAGGGAGTCATCCCTGTTGCTTCTATAGAATGACTGCGGAAATTGTACAAAGCCGCACTCTCTTTCAAACTTACAATCGAGAAAAAAACACATAGCGTGTTGAATGGCCTTGGAATTGCTCACAAACATATCGCAGTCCAGATTGAGTATGAAAGGTGAGTTTGTCATCACTCCGGACACTCGTGCCTGAAAGAGAATTGAATGTCGTTATCAGTATAGCTTTGAAGATACTGCACTCGGAAAGAAAGAGAGATTTACACTATTTTTTCATCCCTCTTTATTTCTTTACTTCACAGAAAGGTCACTGCGGTTTTTTTACCCCTTTCTGTACTTCATAGAAAGAAAAAATTACCATAACATTCATTGCACCAGCTTTGTAATGGTGATCCATTTTGGGGCGTTTTTCTCTAGCAACATACACTACATGAGGTAGAATATCTCGTTCAGCTCCATTGTTTTCATAGAGAACCTGTATATAAATATGACTTCCATGAAAATGAGGAGATAACTGTAAAATTAAATTCTTTTGTACCTTTAGAAAAAAATTCTATTTTACCATAGCAGCTGTGGAGTGTAAATTTCATCACCTTGACCACACTCGAGTGGTTGCGACCGTCTGAACTTCTATGAGCGAAACCATCAGCACCATCCTGACATATGGAGTCTAATGGGACTTCCCGTGTCTCAACTGCTTTCTTAATCCTCCTCTTCAAACCCTCATATTCATCCTTAAAAAGCATTGAAAATTAATGTTATAAGACTTCATAATTTATAAATAGACAAATTAACTATGTATCCCTGACATAATGAACATCACATAATACCTTCATCTTCTGCCATTCTCGGAGAAAATTCGGATCCGATTTCTTGCTATGTTCGGAATTTTGTTTGGAGAAATACATAAATGGCGCCCTTGTCTCTATATCGAACTTCTTGCAGAACGGTACCCATCTTTTGGCAAATCCTAGAGTTTCTACCAAAGAGTAGAAAGTGATGGGAGAAGCGCCGTCGTCTGAGATATAGCATGCGATTTTTTGGACTGGATAATCGATTGCAAGTACTGAAAGAACTGTGTTGGCAGTGATTATTGCAGGCTCCTTGACAGGATCTGCTGTGGTGATAATTATATCAACGGGAGGAAGCTTTGAAACAGATTCTCCATTATATCTGGAACATAAAAGAAAAAACACCTGTAAACAATCCATATCACAGGATATAGCAAAAGAAAAACCGAAACTGTCCACAATTATGCTATTCACCTGTGTGCAAGTCTCTCTGGGTATGTTTTATAGTCAACGAATAGCCATCTAATGTTGCAATCAAGAATCCATTGGATAGCAAACCATATCTCGCAGGCAAAGGCTACAATCCAAACTCTATAAGATTTATCAAGGGGATTTAATAGACGATAGCCCAAGAATGATAGAATAAGCACAAAGTGAAGGCAAGCATAGGCTCTATATAGTTTGGGCTTCTCTACAATTTTGTCATACAGAGGAGGAGAATTAATGGCATTCATTTGGTTCTCCATTCTCAGAACTAGACTTTTATCTACAGAGACCAGCCAATTTAAGCATGGAAATTGAGAGGGTAGATTTGTGCATCGCCATTGTCACCGATTGACTTATGTAGGAATTGTCCCTTATATGCACTTGCACCAGTAGAATGTTTCTAGAAAACAGTGGCTCTGGGAGATTATTATCTGTTTCCGTCTCTTTCTGAATCTCACATAATGACAAACTTGAATGGGTGGCAAAGAGCCAAGTGAATTATTTAGGAAGGGCACCGAGAGCCACGCTTTGTTACAAGGACTACCTGAAAAAATATAGGATTCTACTTATCGTTTTGGTTTAATATACATATTTTAACTGTATTAGGTCTACACATGTTACCATATAGTGTATATGTTTATCTTCATAACGAGATATGGAATCGTAGCATTGGATAGGCCGGTAGGGTGTCTAAAGTAAAGCGACCAGATGCGGGCTGCCCAAGTTTATTATAAAAAAGTTTTTTTTTTTTTTTTTGGTTATTTTAGATTTAAATGTTTGGGTATGGTTGTTATTATATATCTATTCACTTATTTTAATAATTATTTTAAAATTTGTAATTGTGATGGTTGAAAATGAAAGTTTCTTAGAATAAAAAAAGGTTTTATTTTGGCTTTTCTAAATTGAAAAAAGAGATCCATTTAATTATATATATATATATATAATATTAATTGAAGATGAAAGTCCACGAATTGTAAAGCAATTCTCGATGTGGCAACAAGTATGGTTTGTTTCACTTACTTGCAAAATAAAGAACATCAAAGCAAACACTTTGTGAACAATGTGTGCATGTGTTAAAGCAAACACTTTGTGAACAATGTGTGCATGTGTTAAAGAAATAAAAAAGAAAGTTAGAAAAAAAACACTTAACAACAAAAGGAGACTCCCAAGGAGAATGAGGTGTGGGAGCTATGTAGTGCACTTACTCTCTTTATTTAAATTACTTACTATGATTAGAAGAAATACTACTTGGTCCTTTTAAACTTGGATTCAAGGGTTTACATTGTACTAGAAGTTGAAGATATGAAGAAAGGGGGCTCTAGAGTTCTTGATGGCTTGTTTTGAGTGAAATTTTGCTAGAGTGCTTCTCCATTCATTCATTAAATTGATCATTTTTTTTTGTCTTTAGATTATACAAAAAATGATTTTTTTAGCTTTTTTCAATTTAGATGTTTTCTGTGGTTATTATACAAGTATTTTTAAAAATGTAGTTGTGATAGTTGAAGATGAAAGTCTAGCCCATTTTTTGAGTTTTTCTAGATTTAAAAAAAACAACCTTTTTTTTACTTTTCTAAAAAAAGAGATCTATTTAATAAATGAAATTGATTTAGATTCTTCTTGTTTTTTAATTGAACATTGTAGTGTAGAAATTTGAACTCGAATCCTTACCAAGGGTTTTCTTCCCATGGATACATGATATATTGAGAAACAAGGTCTTTAAAACCCAATGGTGGCGACTGCCACAACCAACCTCCCCATCCACCCCACCTACAATCAACAGCAACAAGGTCTTTACAATGTAAATGGTACCATGGAGGTATTAATTTAAGTTTTTAACTAATTATGATGTTGATTTTTGTGGTCTTTTACTTTTAATAAAACTTGTTAATTACTATTTTGTTTTTCATTTTAAATGCACTTATTTCCTTAGCTTTATTCAAAGTTACCTTTTGTCATTATAGGTTTAGACACTTTCTCCATTATGTAATCTGCAAGAGATCTAGCAGCTGTAGCAACTCACAATCGACTATCAAGAATGTTGCAAATAAGAAGAGAAGGACACACTCAATGATCACTCATAAACATAGTAGAATAGAACAATATCTCAATATCATACAATGAATAAGAATGTAAGTGAATGAGTACAATATAACATTAAGGTGCATAATATAGGATTTGAATAGGCCAAGTAGGGTGCATTGGAATTCCTAACTCAGAGTTTGGCTTGGATAATAGTGGAGTCATCATCCAGTCAATGTATCAGTCATCAATGGTAACAGTCAATAAAGTGTGACTAACTGAGTCTAACTGAGTGTGGTAGGTGTAACTGGCACATGTAGGCACTAACTGAATGAAATAGGCTCAGAGGAGGGCACATGAGGAGCTAACTGGAGTCAGAATGGGTAGTCTAGTCTCACTGGAGGTCCATCGAAGTGATACAGTCAGTTGAGGAGTCAATCTATCCTTAAATCAAGGAAAGATCTAAAGATAACTCGACTAACTGAAGTGCAACTGAGTGGTAGGTGTGCAAAGGTTCCTAACTGGATGTGGTACGTGAGAAAGGCACACTTGTCATGCAGAAGACTAGAGAAGGGCGCCTTTGGTAGGTGGGAGACCACCTGGGGGCTGTAGATAGGTTGTGGAGAGCTAGAACCAAGCTCTAGGAGCTGGGAGGTCCACCATGATGATGACTGGATGCATGTAGAATGCATGCATGCATGCAAAACTGAAAAATGATGGGGAAAATATTCCAACACCCCCCTGCAAGCTATACTATGAGAAAATAACTAAAGAGTAGGGCCCTGGTGACTAAGACCAAAGGTCACCCTATAAAACATCAAGATAGGGACCTGGTTACTGAGACCAAAGGTCACCCCATACAATCAATCTAAAATAATACTAAGTGAGGAAAGAGAGAAAACCTAGTGGGAAGAAAGCCCTCCCTCAAAATAGACTGAAGGTGTTAAAGTAGCATATCATGACTTACCCCTGAAGGAGGCAAGTGTCCTTCTTTCTCGAAGAAGGATCAATCAATCTGCAATAGATCAGAAATGTGAGAAGGATGAACCCTTCCATGCTGAAAGTCTGATCTGGTTCTTCTATGATCATGTGGATCACTAACCAAATCACTGACAGATCGAAATGTAGTAGATTCCCATCTAGGAATAAGAGGAATATCATGTGAGAGATCTTGAGGTTCTTGTGGATCTGGATCTCCCATTCACTGATCTTCATCATCAGTTGCTAGATCCTCAGGTTCTTGTGGATCTGGATTTACTATTATTCTATCATAATCATCCCTAGTTGCTAGACCTTCAGGTTCTTGTGGATATGGGTCTAGCATTCCATCTTCAGATTCTAAATCTGGAATATCATGAGAAGCAAGTGAAACTGACTTATGCTCACCATGTGCAAACTCTGAAACTGACTACTCATGAGCAAGTAAAACTGACTCATGCTCATCATCTCTTGAAGAAGTAGTATGATCAAAACTGTTGATGTCATGAAACTGCTCTAGAATATGTGAGTAGTCCTCATTGGAACCATCATAACTATAATCAATAGAAGAACAAGAACTAGATGATGATGGATCTTCATTTAGATTAAAGGAGGAGGTCCATTCTGTAACATGAATTGTTTCATGCATTTGTACTTCTTCAAGAGTCATCTTTTTCTCAATTTCTGTTGGTGTATGAATACCCTTTGAGAGAGGTATGAAGTGAGAAAACTCATAGAGTTTGGACTTATGATTTGCAACTCCTTTGGCAATAATTTCCCTTGAAACCATGTGTTGTACCTCGACTTCATATGGAGTAAAGATCAGTCTTTTAGGCTCTCCAGTATGAGTCATCTGATACACTAAAAGGACATTGGGTGCAAGAGAAGGAACATAAAGCACATCAGCAAAGTGACCATGATCAAGATCGATTCTCCCAATCCCTTGAGAGGGAACTAGTGAATCATTCCCCAAGCTGACGGAGGGCCAATAAAGCTTTTGAGACTAGAGAAAAGTTCCTTGGAGGAAGCCATATGACAAGATGCTCCTGAATCTATGATAAGAGAAAAACTAGTTGATGCAAATGCTATGAGAACATTACATCTTTATTTTCCTTAGGATATGGGAGATTTATAATCTTTCTTCCTTGCACATGCTAGTACAGGAAGGTTGTTCTCTTCAAGTAATTTTTCCATCAGATATATAGTCTTTCGCATGCAAGCACTCTCAAGATGAGGCCTTCTATGACAGCATGTGCACTCTGCCTTTCCCTTTTTAGAATGTTTGGCCTTCTTAGAGTATGAAACTCTATATGAATAGTGTGTAGGCCTTGTATCACCAAGAATCTCTAGCTTTCCTATATCATTCTCTCTCTCTGCAACTGCAAGGGCTGAATCCAATTTGGGTTTGATCATTCCCATCGAAATCAACTTCTCTTCCTCTTAGGTAAGAGATTGTTTGAAATCATCAAAGGAGGGAAACTTCCATCTTGGAATGGACAACCTAGCTGACTAGAAAGTAGAGACAAAAACTGAGAAGTTTGCCCCCAACTTTGAGAGAATGGCAAGTATAAGCTGCTTATCTTCCTTCACTATCTCATATCTTTTCAACTGTGATATCAAGCTTTTGAACTTGGTGAGAAACGCATTGATAGATTCGAAGCTACTAGGACTCAAACATATGAGCTCATTTTCTAATTTGTATGCTTCCATATAATACTTTGGACCAAAAAGAGATCCAAGCTTGTCCCACACCTCTTTCGGAAATGTAAGATCGATGACATGAAAGTGTAGATCATCAGAAATTGAGAGAAGGAGGAGACCAATTGCTTCAACAAGCCGATCCAAGTACTTAGACTTTTCAACTGCACTGGTTGGTTCTACCATCATTCCGTTGAGTATTCGGGTGAAGCTCTTTGATCTCATGAAGAGAGTCATTTTGTATTTCCACTCAATATAGTTGGAAGATGTAAGCTTTAGATCCATCTGAATAGAGAAAGTCGAATAGTTAAAGAAGATTCTGAACGGGTGAATAAACCTACAAAACAATAAAAGATGTGATGATGGAGAATGATACACTTCGAATGAACACTACCTTAAGGACACTTGGCACATGGACTAAGTCCTTCACACATGGATAGACCTGACTGGATTTCTCCAATGAATTCAAGTAATAGCACTGGGATTTGCTGTGGAAACTTAGAGGCTTCTGGTGCACAAGTGAAAGATAGTTGCTCAAATAAATGTTGCAACTGCTACAATGGCTGCAATTCGAATAGCTGCTTCCTGCTCTGATACCATGTAAGAATCTGCAAGAGATCTAGCAGCTGTAGAAACTCACAATCAACTATCAAGAATGTTGCAAAGAAGAATAGAAGGAGACACTCAATGATCACTCATAAACACAGTAGAATAGAACAGTATCTCAGTATCATACAATGAATAAGAATGTAAGTGAATGAGTACAATAGAACAGTAAGGTGCATAATATAAGATTCAAATAGACCAAGTAGGGCATTCAAATTCCTAACTCAGAGTCTGGCTTGGATAATAGTGGAGTCATCATCCAGTCAATGTATCAGTCATCAATGGTAACAGTGAGTAAAGTGTGGCCAACTGAGTCTAACTGAGTGTGGTAGGTGCAACTGGCACATGTAGGCACTAACTGAATGAAGGAGGCTCAGTGGAGGGCGCATGAGGAGCTAACTAGAGTCAAAATGGGCAGTCTAGTATCACTAGAGGTCCATCGGATTGATACAGTCAGTTGAGGAGTCAATCTAGCCTTAAATCAAGGAAATATCTAAAGATAACTCAACTAACTGAAGTGCAACTGAGTGGTAGGTGAGCAAAGGCGCCTAACTAGCTATGGTAGGTGAGAAAGGCGCACTTGTCATGTAGAAGACTGGAGAAGGGTGCCTTTGGTAGGTGGGAGACCCCTAGGGGCTGTAGACAGGCTATGGAGAGGTAGAACCAAGCTCTAGGAGTTGGTACATCCACCATGATGATGACTGGATGCATGCATGCATGCAAAACTGAAAAATGATGGGGAGAATATTCCAACACATTAGTGGTGCTTATGTTTATCCCTTGGACTTGTCTTTAGTCATTTGTTTAGCTTTTATCTTTTGGGTTATCTTGGTCTCTATGAAAGGATGTTAATATAGCTATTGGGATGTTAGCATATTTATTAACACTTTTTTTTTTGGCTAGGGGAATCGGCAATGGAGGTTGGGATGGTACTCGCGTGACACGGGGTCCAGGGGTCCAATCTCGCTACCACTCTAACCCTAGTTGCAACCATAAGGCCCGATTTATGGCGCACAATGCAAGTTGGGGGCAATCGAACACATGACCTTCTATTCACAACCAATTTCACAACTTCCGCAGAACCACTTGAGCTACCCCCCACGGGAAACTATAGTTATTAACACTTATTTCTTTGGCCTTATTTCTTTTATTTTATTGTCTTTGTTTTTCATCATTGATTTGTCTTTTTTTTTAATCATTCAATTATTTTTGTTTCTATTTATATGTTTATCTTTCATAAAACCTTACAAAAGATTGATGTGTTGGTACAAGTACTCATTCAAGGTTTTTGAGTTTGGAAAGATTCAATAATATATCTAAGGCACTTTTTTTCCTTCCTAAACCATGTTCAAGGCCCTATGACACATCCTCAATGTGCAAAATATCTTAATGGAATCCACATCCAACCTTAATTCTAAAGAGTCTTGAAAGAGTGTTTGCACTGTGGTTTGTAGGTGTTGTTCATGGTGATTGAGCTTGAGAAGTGGCATTTAGGTCCTAAGGCCAACCCCTCCTCACCTACCTTTTTCTCTAAATACCCATCCACCCATCTCACTCTACTCCTAGGCCATCATCTCCTAGAATTTACATCTTCAATCCATGTTACCCCCACCCCACCCCATACCCCACTCCCCCTTTTGGTGCATACTCCTCTTCACCCCAAAAATTTATTCAGATCTTCTTCCCCTAATTCTTGGTACATCTCCACCCCTAACCATTGTCATCTCTTTATTTGAACCCACCACTTTCCCACCCCACCCTTTCTCAAACATTGCACACGTTCTCATTGACCCACGCCCTCCCATTCACTTTTTCCTCCTTTCTATCCATTCCCCTCTTTATTCCATCCTCTAAACCCATCTTCTCTCCATCATTACCCCTCCTCACCCTCCTAAACCCTTCATTCATATCACATGTCCAACCCTATCACACATCCAACCAAACCCTTTCTAAACCACCCCTATGTTCTTCTTTCAATTGTATCCCCTACATCCTTTCATAACATAAATAAATTGGCATCCTCTATTTGTCACCTATCATGCTTGTACCTATCCTTAGCTACCCTTTACTACCCTTATTTACTTGCATTTACTTGCATTCCTCCTTTCCCCCTAACCCTCCTCTCACCTTCATCTCTCAGGATTCTCATCACCTATCCACCCCTATACCTTGTTAATCATATCCACCTATAGACCCCCTCTCTTTCCCTTTATTGGATGTCTTATCCTCAAACTAGCTCTCCACCCCTACACCTCCTTTCTTCTCTCATTTGTTCCTCTCCACCCACACCTTACTCTACTCATAATATTTCTTTTAAACATAGCATAGAGTTATCATGGGTTCTATTTTTCATCCATTGTGACAACAACACATACATATTAATAATGCACATACATTTTTAATGTGTTCACTTTAATAAAACACATGTGTTCTTGATGGTATAAGACAAAAGAAACATATATCCCAAGCTTATTTTATGTTAATTAAAGGCTTGTCTACTACAACATAGTACATCTCTTGAGAAATATTGTTGTTCCAATACATTTCTTAATTTTTTTATGATTGGGTCTTCACGTTTTGTGAATTTCTTGTTGCATTTGATCCCTGTGAGGATGGGAAACATAATAAATCCAAAAAAAACATTGATAGGAAGGAGAACCACCCTAAAAAAATCAATGAACTAAGAGAGAAGACAGAGTTGGGTATCGCAAAACTAGGCATCCATCAGTGGGAGCCTTAATTCTTTGCACAGTGTATGCCTTGACCGTCTCTACTTCATTTCCATAGGTAAAGTATATGTGTCCAATGGAGAGCACTGGTATTCCAACATCAAGACAACCTCCAACCGATATTCCATCAACAAATGGTGTTTTGGTTGAAGAAGACATGGAAATGTTGAAAAATGCTAAGTATACATAGGGAGAAATTAGAGAGATGAATTTTGTTCAACCTTCTAGTGAAGAGGCTCTTATGGTGCAAGATCATAATGAAAAAGTAGATGTTCATCATACTGACCACCAACATGCCCGATGGTCTATAAATCTTGACCATTAGGTGAATGAAGTGATCATATATCTCGGTGAATTTCCACAATGATTTGGTCATGGGTTACAAACTTATGTTCTTCCTTCCTTAACTCATCTATCTAGTGCATGACAATGAACTCCTAGACATGTTAATGTGCATGAAAGTGCTTTAGAGACCCTTGGAGGTATGTTACCTAAATTAAGTATTAATTAGCAGTGTAGAAAAATATTAAGACTATTTTGAATTGAAAGTGATGCATCTAAATGTCAGTTATTTATGTCCTTGTTAAAATCACAGAATTTAGCCATTGTTAGTAAAATTTTTGGCATAAGGATAGTTAAAAGTTTAGATACCACAAATCATGTTGTTAGAAATATTTAGGCTACTTTCAATGCAATTGGAAATAAATGTTGAATTTTAATCTATTTCCAGATCTTGACAATTATTTCACAATGATTTCAAGCATTCATTTCATCCCACAGCTTTCATTGCACACTGAAATTTTCAACTTAAGTTGCAGTGGAAACAAATGATCATAGAAATTACAACCATGCACAATAGACATAAATATTTTTATCATAGGAAACCCAAAAGGGAGAAAACCCATCCAACTTTTCTTAAAAGAAAGCAATCGAATTCAAGTAGAATACCATTTATGAAGATGAAGAGAAACCCTAGAACATAAGAGGTTTGTCTTTCTTCGTAGGAAACCCTAGCAAAGATAGCGAATCTATAGAAAATAAGAAACCCGAAAATTACTTCTTGTGATCTTCACTATCCCTCCTTGAAAAATGTGCACCAATGTAGTAGAGAAGATGTTGGATGATGAGTGTGAAAATGAAATGTTGGAGCACTTTATTTATATTCTTCATTTCACTTGACTTTTCACTAGTTGGGCCGGATTGTCTTCTTGATGGGGCCGACTTGCTATTTTGATCTTCATCTTTTATTTTATCTTTAGGGCCAACTTGCTTTTTGTCTTGAATCTTTTCTTGGGACTTCTTCAATGATTGAATTGACTTCTTATTTATTTCTTCATCATAGAAATGTTATCCTTTTTGATGTTCATCTCCTCAAATGCACGTTTATTCATGCGTAGAGATATAATGTTGATTTGACCCCACTATAAGAAGTCTCAGACAATACCTAAATCCTATGTCAAATTCAAAATTATATTAGTCTTTGTATATTCCACAAGGAGATTAAATACCATATCAAATAAACAAGTGAACTCACTCTAATATAGAATAGATCACTCTATCACTCTATCATAGAGAACTTCCTCATAGAGTATGCAATGTACCTGTAGCCTTATTCATTCTTAGTCAGCACACATGACTAATCAAGGCTAAGCACCTTCAACCTTATTAACTATTAGTCATCACATATGACTAATCAAGGCCATTCTCCACCATGGTATCTTCACTCAGTGAAACCATTCCATGGCACCTTCGTTCATGGGATATTAAAGAATACCCCTAATTTCAGTAGATATTAATAAATACCTACCAAAATCATTTTGTTGAATCCCCCTCCCAATACATATTTCCAATCAAAAAGACCCTACTTTTACAATGTATTCCCTATTTTTACTAGAAACACCTTTTTATTCCCCCCAATACCTATAAAATGCCCATCCCCTACTCCTCATGCCCCCAACACCTAGAATATATTGACCTTAATTTTCACAATTTAAAACCCCCCTTTATGAATGCATGTGATAAGATATTGGTCAGCAAGGTGAACGACCCATGTTCTCTACTAGCCATTGGTCAACACACATGACCCCTCTCGGAGAATGTCTGCATAATGTTTTCCTGATGATGCAACATGGGGAAACATCAACACTCCCTCTTAGAGAGGTAGACATTCTGCATCATGCCAAGCATCACACTTGGTGAGAATATTTGTAGGATACATTTTGCATCACTACTAAGCATCACACTTGGTTAGAATGTATATGGGAGACATTTTGCATCACTTCCAAGCATCACACTTAGTGAGAATGTCTGTAATCCATCTTAGATATGTATTTCATCTGCATCTTGAATCTTTCACTCCTAGCCAAATCATATGTTTATCTAGATAAATACTATTCTAGGGCCATTCACCTCACATGAATGTATATTTTTTTCATTAATCAAATAACCTGACCAATATGATAAAATGTCATCCTAATACTGCTCAGTTGTGGACCATCATCGTGTCTGGGCCATTCAACTCATATGAATACATGCCTGCTCATATGTAGAATCATCACAGTGTCTGGTCCATTCACCACTAAACATATGACTCAGTATGTGAAGGTGAATGCCTTCCCAATGTTTCTCAAACATCAAGACTCCCTCTCACCAAGGGATACATTCTCCATCACACCAAGCTTTTCCCTAAAGTATACAAACTTTTCCTTGGATAGAGGCTTGGTGAGAATGTTACTTATCTACTCATCTATCGATATGTACTAGAGCTTCACTGCTCCCTTATGCAGTGATGTATGGGATGAAGTGATATTAATCTCAATATGCTTCGACCTGTCATAAAATACTAGAATTTTCGAAAGCGTGACATAGCTTTGATTGTCACAACATATCAATGTCATCTCTAGCTCCTAATCAAATAGTCCTGCAAGAATATTTCGAAGCCACATTGCTTCACGACTTGTGAAATTGGATGAAAAATACTCTACTTCTATTATATTGAGTGTGAGAAAAATCTACTTCCTACTAAATGAAGATATCATGGATAATCCCAAGCTGAAGCAACACCCCAAGGTGTTATTTCTGTCCACTGCACTCCTCGCCCAATTAGAATCTACATAACTATGCAACCTTACTTAACCACCTAAGACATATCTCAAACTATATCCAATTGTCCACATACGTACCTCAACACATGCTTTTCTACAACCCAATGTACATGCCTTGGCACCCAATGTACATGCCTTGGCTCAACCATGAACTGGCTTAGGGTGTTCACTGTAAAGAAAATATATAGCTTGGTGTTAACCGGGTATATCAAGGATCCAATTAGTTTCCTATTCATAGTGGGATCCATCAAATATGAATTTCAATCGGAATCACTTAGATTCTTTAGATTTGTAATCATAGGTGTAGCCATGCATTTTTAGTCCATCATCTTGACTATATCAAGATCTCAACTATGTACTTACATTGACTGAGGAATATCTCTCATGATCTCATCTACACCTCCAATCCCAATAAATAATGCATCAAGACAAGATCCTTCATCTCAATTTCTGAATCCAACTTGTTCTTGGTGAGGGAGGTACTCCTAGCTGGGGAACCTCCTCCATCATCAACAAATTGTGCTACAACTATTTTTTCTGTGTGGGAGCACCTTCCTCCCTCCACAATTGAGTATCTTTCTCCCTTTGCATATGGATACTCTGATCCCTATGCAATTGAGTATCCTACACTCTTTGCATATGGACACTCCTCTTACTCTACATCTAAGTATCCTACATTGAATTGAATTGCCTCCTTCTTCACATTTTATCCTTGTGTATCCATCTATGCCATCTCCCACTAAGTGGGACTATTGAGCCTCCTACTCCATCAAGAACACTGAATACCATCCACGACTCTCTCTAAGGCTGAAAAATGTGCCATCCCTGATGCTAATCTAGTTTGCATGATTCATCTTATAGATCCACTTGGAATTCATTACTGACTTCCCATTTGGTCTCGAAACTATATTCCTGAAAGTACCACTAGGAGCTGCATGCCTCTCTGCATCCCAACATGCCTCCAAATACAACTCACTGGATCTCAGACTCGTGACTCTCGCTGTGTACTCACCACCACAAGAGATATAACTCACTCATGACTTATGGAAGATATGACTCACTTCTGTCACTCATAAGAGATTTGAGTCACTCTTTTCCATTCAAGAGATATGAATCACCTTGAATTGCAGAAGGTATGACTCACTTCTTCCATTCACAAGAGATATGACTTACTCTTCTCCATTCAAGAAATATGACTCACTCTTGAATTACAGAAGATATGACTCACTTCTGTCATTCACAAGAGATATGAGTAACTATTGTACATTTCAGAGATATGACTCACTTGTACATTGAAGAGATATGACTCACTCTTGAGAGCATAAATTGTCGGAATGGATGCTTTTTCCCATAAGAACATGGGTAAATTTTAGTCATAGATGATCGCTTTGACAACCTTCATAATGAACCCGTCCTACAATACGTGACAAAATTTGTCCACAAGATTTAAATCGTACAAGTTAAACGGTTATGTTATTCATCATGAAAATATCAATTCAATTTAAGTAAATAAAACTCCATTAAAGAGATTTTGAGGTTAAATATGGGCCTTGTAAGAGATATATTAAAAAACTATGAGAAATATTAAAAATTTATGAGTTGGAGATTTTATGGGGTATGTATATTTGACAACTTACCGCCTACATTACTTTGTATGCACAATCTAAATAACCATGGTTGAGTTACATTTCAAAATTGATTATAAATAAATTAATAAAAAAACTACATTGACTAAGATTCAACTGTAAATTCCCAAAATTACATTTTCTTTTAGCATTTATATACATTGAACTTGTAAATGCAATTAAATAATAAAAAATACACTATAATAAAAAGACACTTATTATGGGCTATTTTTTAATTTCTATAATTTTTTGTATTTAGTGCTTGTCTCATAAATATAATGAAATGATTACACATAAACATTATTGTAACTTAAATATTGTTTTCTTACATTTTCAATACTATATTAAATTTTATCCTAAAAATACAAGGTTATCATCTGCATTATATGTATATATATAACCTTGTACTTCTAGGATATATATATATATATATATCCTAGAAGTACAAGGTTATATATATAATGAGTGCTTGCACACAAACACACATATATAAAGGCTTATTGCAATATTAAATAAAATGAAATAAATATAATATTTGCAATTAAAGACATGAAAATGCACAAATATAATAGTTATGTGTATTGATTCTTTCAAAAAATGTGAAAAATAAAATAATATTATTTTACGGAAAAGTGTGAAAGGACCTTCTTTTCCTTCAAAATAAAAATAATATTATTGTATTATGAGTACTTTAGTTGAAAATGACAATAATATTATTTTATTAAAAGTGTGAAATGACCTTTGTTATACCTAAAATCTCCTCATCATCAGATTCGGTGTATATATCCTTGAAGTTACCCTAATTAAGTGATTGCCCTGGAAGGATTTGTACTCATGTGTACTAGGTTTTGAGAGGTCGTCGCAGGCTGCACTCAAGCAACCTGCGACGTCGCAGCTTGCCCCATTACAAGGTGCGACGAAGTTAGTTGGATGGAAAAAATAGATTCTTCGAGTCCCTTCTCGAAGTCTGTTGAGTTGGGACCCTATCCTTGACCTTTTGGGGGAGCTGGCATTCGGTTCGTAACACCTTGGAAAGATCCCTTAAACCTCTCCTATCATATCTCAACCTATCCTATCGATATCCTATCCATTTAGTCCTATTTAAATAAAGCTCACTCCCATTCCAAGGGGAGGAAGTCTATGGTATCTACATGATGGTGAAATCATCCTTGGGAGACCTCTAATCACCTATTGGGAGACTCATACTTCCTTGGGAGGATATGGAAAATGGCTTGGATGGAGAAGGGCTACAGCATTAAGCCTTGGTTGTAGTTCTATATCTCTACTATGTATTTCCCTCTATTTACAGTAATACAAATGCTTTCCACCAATATTGTTAATGTGTGATGATATTGGGTAGTTTAACTGCTTAACTGTTTACTTAGATTTCTTATTGTATAGATGCTCTTTACTCGTTTCGTGTTGTTTGTGTCTTGACAGGTCTTGCAACTTAGATCTGACGACCATTGGACGTGGAATAATATTCAGAAAAGAGGATTGCGAAGTAAAAGGCAAGACATATAGCACTTGATCCTTAAGTAGATCTAGGAAATCCATTTGTAGTTTGTTCTATTTGTTCTAGACTCGCATTGAGCTAGGGAGATCTGGCTCGCGTCCGCTCGAGTAGATTGTCCGTCAACAAATCTGGCGACCATACTTCGGAATGAACATAGTTTTAGTTTCCAATTTGAATTCCATTTTCAGTTGATTTCTTTTTTCGGCCATCTAAATTGCCTCCTAAGTCTCTTTCACCATCAGATCTTTACTTTGAAGAGTCTGATGACCTTCCTTTGAGTTTCTACTCCTCATTTTCAGACCATTTCATTACTCATTGTATGGAGAATTGGTTCATTTTTTAACTTAGATCTTGCCTGCCACACCTGGTCAGTGTACTCAGAGCGACACTATGTCTTTTTGATCTCTGTTCTTTGTTTGTTGGCTTCTCGTCACAACCATTCCATTGTGTATTGTCCCTTGTTAGGAATTTTATTAAAATTGCAATTTTCCACTTTTTTTCCCTTGTTCGACCTTTGACTAGTTTTGATCTCTAGGTCCCAAATTTGCCCCAAATGATCCCAAATCTTCTGAGAAGGTGTATGAATGATATTAGAACATAAATATGTGTTTCAGGGATGCCTTTGGACCTTTAAAATACTTCTTCAAATCCTCTTTCAATTCTGATCAATGTAGGTAACTTTACTAGTGATTTTCCTTTGACTAGTATTGGTCTCTAGGTCTCAAATTGACTCCAAATGCCTTCAAATATTCAAGGAAGGTGTATGAATGATATTAGAACTTGAATATGTTGTTTATGGATGACATATGGCCACCAAAATACCTCTGCAAACTCTCTTAATATTCTGGACCAATTATGCAATTTTACTAGTAATTTGGGGTTCAAATCCCCCTGGGGTAAACAATGAAAATGGCTTCCCAAATGCCTCCAAACCCACTCAAATTTATGAACAGAGGTATGTAATGTGTTAAGTATGTTATTAAATTCTCATATGCACCATTAATGGATTATTACAACTGTTCTCACCCTCTCCCATTCAACTGCAAAAATCCCCAATTCGACCCTTGGGGAAATGGCACTATTTCACCTCCCAATACAACTAAACTGAGTAAAAATGCTTCAAATGCTCAAGTACAGTACATGAAACTTGTAGAGGACATCCATGGCAGTATATTGATCACAAATATATCAGATAATCATCCATTCATTTGAAATCATCATCAATACATTGGCTCACAACAAGGTAGTGGGGAAATGGCATTGTTCTTCCATTAAAAATGAGATTTATACATTTCTACTTGGAATTTCGACCTGAAAATTTTTGGAGATGAAGAAAAGAGTATTTAATTCATATTACAAAATAAATGGGGCATTAAAAGCTTCCCCAAAGAGTACAATAGCTCACCAAAAACGCCCTCCCTCAAGGATCAAGAATATGCCATCAAAACTGGAAATGGTTGAAGGAGTGAGCTGCAATAGAAGAAACCATGAGCTGCCCTGTAGCTTACACCTGCAAATAAAGACTCCATTAAAGCTCCAAATGAAAGGTCTGAATGGCCTTTCCAATTACCAACTTGGATGGGAATCTTTCACCCTCGAAATTGGCTAAGGCAAGAAACTAGTCATCCACTAGCTCTCCCTCTTCACAAATGCAATTGCAAATTCTACAAATGATCAAAAGCTGCTTTCATTCTTTGTTATTGAAATTTATAAACTTCTAATGTCCTCCATGGGTCGAATGCCTTCCAAGAGACTCATGCCAACTCAAGTTGGGAAGTGATTCCAAAGAACGCCACTTGTACAACAATTCCTAGTCTCCCACTTCCACCAAATCACATGTGGAAGCATCTTAGCTTCCCTAACACCCTTGAGCGCCCTCTTGGAGTCTATTTTTAGCCCTGACATTTCATATATGTCATATGTCAGCCTTCAGGTCTGATTTGTGTCATAGGTGTCATAACATCTTCATCATTGTTGTCATAGAGCTAGGGAATCTAGCCCAAGTGTCTCACTAGCTCCAAATTGCCTCTTCCTCTTCCATGGGAGTTACTCTTCCTCTATATTTCGACCTTGAATGAGTCATGCAATGAATAATACCTTTTGTACTCCCCCAAGTATGTTACCATTCACCTTGAATTCGAATTGGTGAGAGAATGATGCCACGTGTAGTGGGGAAATCTAGCCATATGTGGGTCCCACTTCCTCCACGTGTCTTCATGATGAAATGCCACTTTGATTTTAACTTGTATATATTTATTTAGCTCCTTTATTAAATATTTATGCCATTCTAATGTTCAAACATAATTTATTATCCCTATTATTCCAAATCCCAAAGCTTCCACCCCAAACCTAGGAAACTAGTAATTTTCCTCCTTGGCAATTATTTGACCTTTAGCATCAATTTGACAAACTCTAATGAATAGTTCCAATGTGATTAGGCCATTATGACCCAATACCAAATTTGGGACAGGACAAATCCTCCCTTCCCAATATTGCTTGTCCTCAAGCAATTTTAAATGTGGGTGTTGAAGAACCTGCTTTCTGTATAATTCTTTGAAGTTGCCATTGAATTGCCCAACCTTGAGTCTTTGAGTTTCCATGAAGATTTTAGAGAGGAACCACCATGCTTGCTGCTGCACTACTATGATTAAAATCACTTTATTAAGTGGGGAATCCATCTCCCATACTGCTTGCTTCCGCAAAAAATATGAAACACATGAGATAAAAATTATTCCAGGGTCCCATTGCTTGTATTGCACCCCAACAATGAAGAGTGTTCTCCAACCCATACCATCAGATAAGATGATTCTTGGATCCCATTTTCTTGTATGCATTCTTCCAAACATCATGAGTACAAAATATATATCATCAAAGTACATAACTACATAATGAAAATGTACATCAAGGAGGTGCTTCATCAAAGAATCATGAAAGTGCTTGTACCTCCAAGCAAGTAGACCACGATTTTCCAAGTGCATACAATCTTCAAGTGACCAATCAAATCTGCTCAAATGACATAGGTGAGGATCCCATGTCCTATAGTGCTGCTCCAAAAGAACGTGATATGCATCAAAATATTCAGCCATGCATTCTTTCATCCAAGAAGTGAATGAAGAATCTCCACTAAAATCTGAACCAAATAATGAGCGGGAAAAACAAGGAGACTTCAAAGGACTCAAAGAAGTCTCATCCATACATCCATGAGGATATGTATCATCATAAGGTAAAGCAATATGCTGCTGCAATTCTAAATAATGAGGTGCTCTATTCATGTCATCATCAAAAGGAGAGGTAGGAGTTTCATACCCCTCATGTGGCACCACTAGAAAAAAACCTTTCACCCAATTTTCATCCCAAAGTGATGTGGTTGGAAAAGAAGAGTGGGGTGAGGAATTACGAACCAACTTTAATTCTTTACAACTCTTACCCATTGAAATATTTATTTCATCTTCTCCATAATTGCTTGGTCCAACTATTGTGAGATCATGTACCTCTTCCAAGGCTTTGCAACTCTCTCCATGAGGCAACTCATAATCCCTTTGAACAAGGACAAGTTCTTTTCCTTCTTCTTGTTTTAGTGTAGCATCTTCAAGCACCTGCATATCAACATGTACCTCATGTTCCACCATTACATTAGGTTCCTCTTTTGTGGCATAAACTATTTCATCCTTTTCCTTGAAAAGAGAACCATTGCTCATTATTTTTTCCGAGTTGCTTCCAATTTCACTAAGCAACAATTTGAACTCTTGAAATTATTGCCTCCACTTGTCTTCAAAGGAAGGTTCCAATAATTTTCTAAACTCCTCTTTCTCCTCTGAGGTTCCTTTCTCATCCTTACTCATGGTGACCAATGAATGCACTTCTTCTCCTATTTCTTCCCTTTCACCAAAGTACATCCAGTTTCAGTTTCTAAGGGTGGTGGCTTATTTCTTTGACTCCTGTTCTTCATTAATGTTCTACCACATTAGGTGCCAATACCATGCTCTGATACCACTGTAATGTCCCTTGTTAGGAATTTTATTAAAATTGCAATTTTCCACTTTTTTTCCCTTGTTCGACCTTTGACTAGTTTTGATCTCTAGGTCCCAAATTTGCCCCAAATGATCCCAAATATTCTGAGAAGGTGTATGAATGATATTAGAACATAAATATGTGTTTCAGGGATGCCTTTGGACCTTTAAAATACTTCTGCAAATCCTCTTTCAATTCTGATCAATGTAGGTAACTTTACTAGTGATTTTCCTTTGACTAGTATTGGTCTCTAGGTCTCAAATTGACTCCAAATGCCTTCAAATATTCAAGGAAGGTGTATGAATGATATTAGAACTTGAATATGTTGTTTATGGATGACATATGGCCACCAAAATACCTCTGCAAACTCTCTTAATATTCTGGACCAATTATGCAATTTTACTAGTAATTTGGGGTTCAAATCCCCCTGGGGTAAACAATGAAAATGGCTTCCCAAATGCCTCCAAACCCACTCAAATTTATGAACAGAGGTATGTAATGTGTTAAGTATGTTATTAAAGTCTCATATGCACCATTAATAGATTATTACAACTGTTCTCACCCTCTCCCATTCAACTGCAAAAATCCCCAATTCGACCCTTGGGGAAATGGCACTATTTCACCTCCCAATACAACTAAACTGAGTAAAAATGCTTCAAATGATCAAGTACAGTACATGAAACTTGTAGAGGACATCCATGGCAGTATATTGATCACAAATATATCAGATAATAATCCATTCATTCGAAATCATCATCAATACATTGGCTCACAACAAGGTAGTGGGGAAATGGCATTGTTCTTCCATTAAAAATGAGATTTATACATTTCTACTTGGAATTTCGACCTGAAAATTTTTGGATATGAATAAAAGAGTATTTAATTCATATTACAAAAGAAATGGGGCATTAAAAGCTTCCCCAAAGAGTACAATAGCTCACCAAAAACGCCCTCCCTCAAGGATCAAGAATATGCCATCAAAACTGGAAATGGTTGAAGGAGTGAGCTGCAATAGAAGAAACCATGAGCTTACCTGTAGCTTACACCTGCAAATAAAGACTCCATTAAAGCTCCAAATGAAAGGTCTGAATGGCCTTTCCAATTACCAACTTGGATGGGAATCTTTCACCCTCGAAATTGGCTAAGGCAAGAAACTAGTCATCCACTAGCTCTCCCTCTTCACAAATGCAATTGCAAATTCTACAAATGATCAAAAGCTGCTTTCATTCTTTGTTATTGAAATTTATAAACTTCTAATGTCCTCCATGGGTCGAATTCCTTCCAAGAGACTCATGCCAACTCAAGTTGGGAAGAGATTCCAAAGAACGCCACTTGTACAACAATTCCTAGTCTCCCACTTCCACCAAATCACATGTGGAAGCATCTTAGCTGCCCTAACACCCTTGAGCGCCCTATTGGAGTATATTTTTAGCCCTGACATGTCATATATGTCATATGGCAGCCTTCAGGTCTGATTTGTGTCATAGGTGTCATAGCATCTTCATCATTGTTGTCATAGAGCTACGGAATCTAGCCCAAGTGTCTCACTAGCTCCAAATTGCCTCTTCCTCTTCCATGGGAGTTACTCTTCCTCTATATTTCGACCTTGAATGAGTCATGCAATGAATAATACCTTTTGGAATCCCCCAAGTATGTTACCATTCACCTTGAATTCGAATTGGTGAGAGAATGATTCCACGTGTAGTGGGGAAATCTAGCCATATGTGGGTCCCACTTCCTCCATGTGTCTTCATGATGAAATGCCACTTTGATTTTCACTTGTATATATTTATTTAGCTCCTTTATTAAATATTTATGCCATTCTAATGTTCAAACATAATTTATTATCCCCATTATTCCAAATCCCAAAGCTTCCACCCCAAACCTAGGAAACTAGTAATTTTCCTCCTTGGCAATTATTTGACCTTTAGCATCAATTTGACAAACTCTAATGAATAGGGCCAATGTGATTAGGCCATTGTGACCCAATACCAAATTTGGGACATGACACATTGGTATACTGCTACATCGTCACACTTCTTGCATTGGTGAACTGCAACGTCACACTATGCACAAGCACAAAGCGCGCCGATCTGCCAAAAGTACCTTACAGGCACCCCTTTTCCATTTCTGATTTGAGTTTTGGTTTGTGTGCAGACTCCTCTGCACTGTACCTTCCAGGAAGAGACCCTTTTTGTCTAGCTGTGTTTTTTTTTGGCTTGTTCGTATTGGTTTTTGGGTCTTTTCAGATTTGAATTCATGTTTGGCCCTTTGGGTCAAAACTAGTGTTTTGCTTGCATTTTTAAGCGAAATTGGTTCTATTTTTGCAAAAAAATTCCCCCTCATGGCCATGAATCGTGCATCCTTTAGTCTTCTTGACCCATCTCAAGGTTTTGAGATCATTTTTGGTTTGGCGTGACTAGTTTGTTTTAAATATTTGAAGAGTGTGGGATATCCACGTCTTTTTTAGCCTCTCTTTCTTGGGTTGTACATCTTGTTTCCTTTGCATGTTGATCTATCTAATGGCTGCTGGAAAAGATTGATTCTTTGTCTCCACTTTAGTTCAAAGAAGAGCTTGATTTTGTCACTCTTGCTATATTCATGAAATTGGAAAACATAAGTATTCTTCTTGCTTTAATTTGATCATTTGATATTCTTGGTCTTATCATCATAAGAAGAAGAAAGGCTTGTTTCAGTTTTGTGTACATTTGAGTTAGGCATGATTATTAAGTGTTTTTCTTTGTCTTGCATTTGATTGGAAACGTTAGTGGAATCCTTCTTCCCATAGCTTAGATGTGTCTTTTTCAAGTGTAAAAAGATAGGAAATGAGTTATAATTATTGCATTTGGTAGATCTTGAGCCTTTCTTGAGTGTCTTTGAGCTGTTTGGGTGCCTGCCCTTTTTCTTTGGGATTTTCTGAATGATTAGAAGTGTTGTAGATATTCTCTTACTTTCTGTATATAAATATGAAAAGCATTTAGTTATCAAATTCCATTTTTGGTACATGCATTTGAAAATTGAAAGTGCTTCTTTATTTTGTCTTATACGATGTTAAGATTAGTTGCATCTTTCATTTTCTTTGTGCTTTTTAGATGATTATCGCAGAAAGTTAGAGTTATTGCACTTTAGGAAGGAATTCTTCTTTTCGCTACTACTTAAGTACTTTTGGTTTGAAAGAAAGAAAAATCTCTCCTTACCTTAAGTAGTTTTCATTGAAAAGGAAAGGAAAATGTGCATTATCATGTAGTTGAGGATTGGCTTATGTTTACAATTATGTACTCACCTCATGCATCAACCTAACCGTACAAGATAAAATTAACGCTAGATTAGGTTAAAATCATTTAGTATCTATGTGTAAGTTAGAGATGTGTTCCGACGTCTTTACGCGTGGCTGCTGTCATTATTTGCTAGCACTGTATTCCGGGGGTGTTGTAGTCTTCCACGTACTTATCGGTATATCGAGCTCCTTCACGTACCCACCAAGTACCATAATCCATACTTGGCATATATCGAAGGGTGTATCATGTACTCGGTAGTATATCGGAAGTTCTCTTGCCGAACGGTTGTGCATTAGACAGCAACACTATGGATTTGAGCTCCCACGTACCTTGCGTATATCAGGAGACACCACTAGGATTCCTGAAACCAACTAGGTTAACCATTTGGCCGTATTGGCAAAGCAATACACCGAGAACAACACTCGGGGAGATTAGAATGCACGTACTGTCTAGGTAATCGGGTATGCAGGCAAGGGTACACTCCCAATCCTCCATGTCACGTCATATTGTTGGACCCTGCAGTATATAGCGATTTGCGATGCCTTGATAATCCCATGAGGATCCTGACTTTTCATTCAATCCTATTCACATAGCTTGCTTGTTTCTTTTAGAATTGAGTAGTGTTTGACTTGTGTGGTACTTTAGAGTCTCTTAGGGAGGTCAGATATGGAAGATTCTTCCGGGACTACCAACCAAAGCGCCCCTTTCCAAGGTGTGCCATTTGTTATTCCCCCTTGTGGAACTGTTGGTCCTCCCTTTATGGCTACATTGAGTCTTCCTGGATTGACGATAGGATTACCAGTATGGTTATTCTCCAATCTAGTTACACGAAGTGCACCAAGTGTGTCGGACCTAGGTCCTTCACCACATGAGCATCAATCTCATGGTGACCCTTCTCCTTCTTCGTCGAAAGTTGAATTAGCTTCCGTCTCTTCCTCTTCTCCTACTGAAAACTCTGGTGTTAGTAAGAAGGAGCTTGAGAAGAAGAAGAGAGGGAAGACTAAGAAGAATAACACTAAGCAAAAGGTCACAACCCCAACCATTGATCATCATGTTGGGGGCACCGATACACCTGTTTTGAATTCGCGTAAACCAAAATTCCCTTGCAAACTTTGTAAAGGGTCCCATTTTCTTAAGAGTTGCCCTGGTATCTCCAAGGTCTTATAAATATGGTTGTATTTTGAACAACCCTTGTCATTAGTCTCCAGACATCATACTAATGATACCCCATCAACTAGTGACGTTGTAATTAAGGTTCGAAAGGGTAGAGTTGCAGACCCTTGCTGGTTATGCAAGGGAATGCACCGTACTTACCTTTGTCCTCTTATGGATGAAGCTTCACAATTGTTGGAAGACATGGACACATCCCATCAACACCTTCCAACGAAGTATTGTAGATTGTCCCCTGATCCTTAACTGGTTGTGTTGTTGCAGCAACACCCCTCCCCAAAATTTTGTACATATTGGGGCCCCTCCTTTCATTTTTGCAGAAAGTTTGCCTAAAAGGCCATCCCAGCCGTCAGCTGTGTTTTCGACATAAAATCTTGTTTCCCAACTGAACATCCTGCCATCAATCCTTCCATTTTTTCCCAAAAGGGACAAAAGGGAACTTAGGATTTTTCCCAACGTTTTGGGATCTCTCGGGCTGCCTCCCGAAACTGCATGAGCCAAACTCCAACCTTTCCGAAAGAAGAACTTGGTTTTTCTTTGTCAAAATCGTAGACCGTGAGAAAGAAGTACGGAAACCTTTGGTTTTTCTTCCCGAAACGGCGGGAGAACGTGGGAAAGACACCCGAAAGACTTAGAATTTTTCGAAAGCTGCGGAAGCCATTGGGAAATGACTCCCGAAACGGCGAAACCCTTCACTCAAGCCTTCTGCAACCGCGGAAAGGTTCTGGTTTTCCTCCCGAAATGGCAGGACTCATTCGCCTTAGACTCCCGAAGAGGACTTGGAATTTTTGGTTGAAAATCTGCGGAAACTTTCGTGTTACCCTCCCGAGAACGGCGGAGGCCATTCACAAAAGCTCCCCGAAATAGCGCGGAGAGATTCACGAGCTTCTTCCGAAACTATGAAAATGACTTAGATTCTTTTTTGAAAAGGGTGCGGAACGCCCCAGGGAAACCATGCGGAATCATTCAGCCTATGTCCCCGACACCGTGGAAGCTTTCGGGATACCCTTCCGAAACGGCGGAGGCCAATCTCATAAACCGCCCGTCTAAGCCTTCTGAAGTAAAAAGACTTGGAAAATTTTTGATCGTTTGCTTCTACAGAACAGTTCAAGTTCTCTTCCCGAAACGACTCTGCTCCCGAAACGGCGGAGCCCTTCACTCAAGCCTTCCGCAACCGCGGAAAGGTTCTGGTTTTCCTCCCGAAATGGTGGGACTCATTTGCCTTACTCTCCCGAAAGAAAACTTAGAACATTTTTTACCGTTCGCGGAGAGATTGGAGTTTTCATTCCGAAACGGCGGGAACAGTTCGTGAAACCCTTCCGAAACTCGGAAAAGAACTTAGAAGCTTTCATTGAAAATTTGCGGAAAACCCTCCGAAACAGCGGAAGAACTTGGGAAATACGCTCGAAAATGTCAGATTGGTTTGTTAAAATCGCGGAAGGTTTTGATGAAATCCTTCCGAAACGGCGGAAACATTCAGCGAAGCGGCCCGAAACGGCGGAAGCCATTCACAAAAGCTTTCCGAAAATACCGGGAGCATTTGCCATATCATCCCGAAACCCCGCAAAACTTAGAAACTTTTTGATGGGAGGAAGCCCTTCACAAATAGTTCCCGAAACATTGGAAGCCTTGGCGTTATACGTCCGCAACGCGGGTCTCTTTCGCGGAAGGTTTCAAGTTTCCCTTCACAAATAGCTCCCGAAACGGCGGAAGGCTTGGAGTTTCCCTTCCGCAACGCGTCCCGAAATAGCGAAAACTTCCCCTCCATCCTTCCGCAACGGCAGTTGTGACTCGTAAGGCGGTCCCGCGAATGAAGGTCGCACAAAAATCGAGATCTTTTGACATGACCGCTACGGGCGACGAATTTAAGCCGCGTTTTAATCGTGCCACCCACCAAATTGAATGCTCGCACGTTCCGATTCGGTTTAAATAGGCGGTGGGGGTACGAGCCAACGCATTGTTAATTTTCCAATCTGGACGATTTGTTAGACGCTGCGCGAACCGCTCCAGCTCGGATTGCTCAACCACGCTCACGGCCACCTCAGTCAGCATTTTCGTCGGTGCCAGGTAGGATCTCAACTGTAAATCTGTCCCCCTACGCGTCGTTTTTGCTATTGGGTTAGCTTTCTTTTGAAATGATGGGCATTGGTGGGGTTTTGACAAGCAAAACGCCCGTCACGGGCGATTTTTCACGTCAAATACGGTCGAATCGGGTTCTTCTCGTCTATAAAGTAGAAACTGGATGAAATTGGTGGGTAGACGGTTAAACGTGTTCCATTTTTTGTTCTCCCGGTCCGCGTGCCTCGTCATCTAGGGAAAATGCCGAAGCCCCATGGACGTCCCATGTCCCCGACCGAAAGATTGAGCCATAAAACCCCGGGCCTCTTCGAAAACTTCGGTTCTAACGTAACCTCGGCCCATTTTTAGTCTTAGGACCGGCGCCATGGCCCCTATTCAAGCCCCGTGAACATTCAAGTTGCGCGAGCCGAAACCCGAGACTATGGCCACCCGAGCCGTGTCGTCAGTAGGTCTCCGGCGCCACTGCTCTCGCTCAAGCTAATACTTTCCATGGAACACTCCGGCAAGTGCCGCAAATGACATTAGCATTCGAATGCCCTCGCCGAGTCGTAAGTGCGAAAGGGGTTTCCCTTTCGTCACAAAGTCTGTTCCCCGAGCTTACCCGCCATTGGCCTTTCAAACCGTAGCGTAGACGAAAGATATCCTGTCCCCAGAGCTAAACCGAAAGCACGTTGCTTCCGTGACACACCTATTCTCTCAGGAACGCCCCAAAGCTTGCCCCTTCAAAAGATTCAAATGTTTAAATTTGTATTGCATAATTGAAATGATGAATTGTGCCTCCTAAGTACACAACTTCACATTACTCTTTGTCTCATTCATGAATCAAAACAATGATGCTCTCTGTTAAAATCTCACAGTATGTTGCTCAAAATCATGATGACGTGTATATGGGTGCTATCAGGGATAAGTGAAGATGCCAAAAACCGGTAAGAAGAAGGCGAAGATGACAGAAAAGAAACCTGCCCCTCTTAAAACTGAAACTTCACTCCAAGACACTAGGTGCACCACTGGTGTCCCTCCATAAATCAGATGGGGTGACATCTACAGAATGATCCGGGACCAAGAAATCCCAGATATGTTGCTAGAGGAAGCACCAATCTATCTCAATATCAGAGCCTCAGGCATAACTAGAGCCGCTACCCCGCCCTGAGCTGTTCCCCTGTGCTGAAGTGATCGGATGGATACTCCAACATGCCGATGCTGAAGGAAGAGTGATAAATGATAGCGGGAAAGTGGCTATTGCCTCATTTCAACCCACATATCTTGCGGTAGCCTACAGATTTCCCCGTGTCCAACAAGCTCTGAATGATGAATGGTTAAGCCAGATGAACAACATCGAGATGGCCAAGAAGCTACTGGTGGCAGGGAAGCATTTGAGAAAGAAAGGAAATGATGAATATGACGTACAGAACCTGAGAGCCCCTTACAGATTGATCGCTTTAATGCTGTGCAGAATCTTCGACATGCCCGATGGTACGGTGTACAAAATCCAGTGGATCCCTATCATACATTACGTGGCATTCAATGGAACTGTGTTTGACTGGGCCACTATCCTGTCAGATAGTCTGGCCTCGATGATAGTTGCTGCTAAGCTAGGAATAGCCGAGAAGAAGGCTGAATTCTTCATGTCTTCATATCTGATAGATTGTATTTTGGCCAAGATAGAGTTCCCCAAATTGGGTTGTACATGGGATAGGGCCACCGCCCCGGTTTATATCGCATTCAAGATGTTGTGGGCTCAAAATTACAAGCCCAGCTACAAACTAATCTGTGAGGGGTTCATCATGCCCCTATACGAGAAAATGTTCAAAGAAGAACCTAACTGCCTGTCAGAAAATGCTTTGGAAGTCCTTGAGGATTATGGGGACTTTTACTTTTCGGAGCAAGGTACCTACCTAAGAATGTTTGGAGGGACTAAGCGCCCATACATCTTGCCGCAGTATGCCACAGACTATGTGGTTCTCAAAGAAGCAGTAAGACAACTCTTCTTGGATGGGATTGGAGTAATGCTCCACAAGCAACATAAGGCTTCCTTTCCCCCCCCTACCTTTCTGCATAGGTGCTTACAAGTTTTCAGGGGTTTCCTCTGCCGACGAATTTGTTCAAGAGTTGAAGGCCTTCCACTTCGGTGAGGTTATCTTCCACAGGAACGACAGAAAGGGTAAAGTGGCCGAGCATTGCAAGGATATCTATGCCCACTTCGAGTACTCCCACTACCCTGATGCCGAGGAAGAAGCATTCAGAGGCATCAGCAACATGACTGAGCTACGGATCTATCGCCAAGGTACTGGAACAAGCTCTAGCTCAACCAAGGCCCAGAAGACCAGCCATCAAAAGTTGAAAGAAGCTGAAGATGCCCGAGCTCAGGAAGAGCGCGGATTAAGAGAAGAGGCGAGGTTACAGCGGGAAGCCGAGGAAGCAAGAAAGCATCAAGAAGCTGAAAATGAAAGACTGCGGAAAGAGGCTGAGGAAGCCCAAAAGAAGAAAGAAGCTGAAGCTGAGCAGGCTGAGGCAGAAAAGAAGGCAGAAGAAGAATTGAAGACAAGGGAAGATGCCAAGGCAGGTGGATCCGGTATATAGGACATGGAAATAGACACCTCTCAAGCAGGTGGCTCTGGTGCCCAAAATGAAGGAGGAAACCCTGCTCAGGAAGTCCGGACCCCACCAGCAGAAGAAGATATAGACATCATAAACCGACCAATTGTCCCGTACACTCCATCGGGAAAGCGTACGGTGTCCAAATGGAATGAGTTTGTCTATGACAAGAAAAGAAAAGCGATGGTCCTCAAATCAGAAGAGAGGATCAAAAGTCCCTTCCATGAGGACATCGTTACCCACCGGGAGGTCACTATAATGCAGAATACGGACCAAGATCCCTTTGCCATGGCGACCGCAGCTGTAGCAACAGCAAAAGCATCCCTGGCCAACGTAGGCGTGATGGTAAGAGATAGTGAATTGACAAGGAAGAGAGCTCGTACGCTACAACAAACTGTGGCTAATGAGCAAGCCCAAAGAGATCTGGCAGTGAACAAGTATAATTGCTTGTACGCTGAACATAAGGAGCTGTCAAACAAGTACAGCCAGCTGGAGGAGGAAAAGGACCAGCTAACACTCCAAATGATGATTGTAGAAGCAGAGAAGAACGGAATGGAAGAAAAGGCTTCTCAGCTAGAAGCAGACAAGCAAACATTAGCTGAGCGGTTAGAGCAGGCTGAGAGCAAAACGGTAGACATGTCTCCTTTCCACGAGTTGTCCTGCAGCATTCTGAAGAAAATAAATGACACGCAGGAGCTGATCACTGACAAGGTTTGCAAGCTCAAGGCCATGATAGTCAGATTAAAAGAAATTAATGCGGAGGCCCACAGGCTCAAAGCTAAGAATACCCGTGTCAAGGCAAACGTCATAAGTCAGATGGCATGGAGAGAAGGGAAAGGGGGTTTCCCCCCGCATCTTCCTTTTAAAGCTGTGGACGATTTTAATGAAGATATAGCCTTGCTAGAGTTTGGCAGGAACTGTGCCAATAAGCTGATAACCAGTGTGCAGAGAACAACAGATAGAATTAACAGCCTATACCAAAAGCTCAAAGGAGTCCATGACAACTACACATTGAGTTTCCCTCAGACCCTAGAAGACTTCCCGGAAAAGGAGCAGCGGTTGTCTCAGCTAAAGGAAGAGCTAGGAATCCAGATGGAGTATGTGAAAAGGATTGATGTCCTGGCTATGGATGATCTCCAGCATTATATTGGTTCATCATCACTTCACAACCATCTGCTGAAGGAAGTACATCAAGCTGCAGTAGCAGAAGTTCAAAGCATTAAAACAGAGCTCGGGAAGAATGTGACTTCTCAGAAAATCTTGTTTCCTGCTGCAGCAAACGTAATCATAAGGGACACAGGTGTCTGGTACAACTACATAGCAGAGGAGGACAGGAAAGCTGCAGCAGCAATAGGAGCATCAGTAGATCCAGGATCCTCTCTCGCAGCAGCCTCTCTCCCAGCAGCCTCTTCCCCAGCAATGGCATAAAGTCTGTCCAGTTCAATTCCCCCTTCCCAAGTAGAAGAAGCATCAGCAGGGGATTCGAGGGCCTCTTCCCAGGCAGCATCAGTAACAATTAACTTGTGCGACCCTCTGCCAGCAGAAGCTCACGCACAGGAATGAAGTGAACTGAATTCAGTTGAGCAACTCTCTTCAGCCAAACACGTGCCCAACAGGGAAAGCTTTGGTGTTAGCCAATTCTCTGCTATATATATTTTGAATATGTAAGGCGTAAGCCATGGGACAGCTGTCCCTATTTCTGTCAGAACAATTTTGTAAAATAAGTAATCATTTTGGTAATCGTTTTTAGAGGAAATTCCTGTAAATGATAGGTGGAGGGTGCTAGGTGTCAGCCCAAAGGGAAGATTTGTAGCTATAAATAGAATCTAGGAAAGATGAGACAGGAATTTTGGCAGGGAATGAAATTTTAGAAAACGATATGAGCTATCTTGTATCGGGTCTGTAAATTGAATTTTCTAATAGAAGCCACAGGAGATGGACGTTTTGCCTGGGATGTTGGACGGCTGTATGTTGGACTATTCTAATGACTGTTGTTCTGTAATGTGAGATCATTCTTATCATCTGAACTATTTCTTTGTATTAATGATTTTACTCCTGCATGCGTTTTTTCTCTAATTTTGTGAACAATGAATGCGTTCCACATTAAGTCAGGAGCTACCTGCTGATATATTTAACATTGCTGTAGATTTCTCTTCTAGATCGAATGGCTAACTGTTCTTTCTTCAGGATAACTCATGTGGCTCATTGTTCATGCCTTTAAATTGCTCCTTGCAGGGATCTTTAAGTTCAATTTCAGTTTGTCACATTTAGATCTGTTTCTTTATTCTTGTTACGTAGATTAAATAATTTTTTTGCCTTCTCTGTTTTATGAGCAATAGATGCGTTCCATGTTAAATGAGAAGCTATCTTCTCAAGATCTTTATCTTGTTGTAGCTTCAATTGTGAGAAATAGCAGCTACCTGTTCTTTATTTACATATTTGTTACAGCTGATTGCTCATCCCTTAAGCGTGTTCCCTGCAATGATAGATAGATTTGTTTAGATTCCTAGTCGTAGATCTGTTTTAGTTGCATCTAGATCGTATAATTTAGGCACTTGCATCTCATTTAAAATATATAAAACCCAAAAGAAAGGTGGATCGGGCCATAACCGGTAGAATTGGATCTAAACTCCACACCCACGGTTGCCGGAACCGCTAACCGGACGGATTCCCTACACCAAACGGGAGATAGTCTAATTGGGACCATCTCTTGGGGAGAATCCCTTTCTGATTGATGCTATGATATCCGAGGCATCAACAGTTTTTGGCGCTAGAAGGAGGGCCTGAAGTGCATGGCTGATAGAGGAAAATATTTCGCGGTCATAGATAACACTGAAAACCCGCTTAAAGAAAGCTTTTCAAACATCCCAGATCTTGGATTAACAGACCAAGAACGCCTCGTTTCTGACCCTGAGCCTCAAGAAGCTTTATACGCTGTTCCTTTTACAGAAATAGAGGATTTGAGAAGACATACCAGATCCTACGTTAGACAGCTAGGTGGTTTAAACGCTGTCAACTTCCTCCCTAAGAAAATTACACCCAGAAAGGAGCCACAATACACCCGTGATTCAATCCTCGTGCAGAGTTTTGAAGAACTGGTAAATCTCAATTTGGAAGAAATCTCCAGCACTCTTAACAAGACAGACCAAGAAAATCTTGAAGAAATTACCACTCCCAAAAGTACTCCACGAGTTTCACCCTACAATTCTCCACCAGGGTCTCCGCATCCAAACCCAAATATGGCTGTACCTGCTTGGAGAGCAAGGGGAGCGCTGAACTTAGCTGGACCATTCCATAATCTCCCTAAAAACCCAGAGAAGGTCTTGCCTAAGTACGATCCAGGGAAAGCCATTTCGGCGGAAGATCACCTCAAGAGTTTTTACTTAGCCCTGAACCTTTTGAATGTACAACATGAAGACGTAGTCAGTAGGTTGTTTCCGTACACATTCGAGCCAAAGGTATCATCCTGGTACTTTAGCCTTCAACCCAGCTCAATCTCTAGTTGGGATGAATTCGAAAAGTGTTTCCTTAAGAAATACGGAAACCAAAAGACTGTGGCCACGCTTATGAAAGAACTCTTATCCATGAGAATGGAGAAGAAAGAAAAGGTTCAAGACTTTAATCAAAGATTCACAACGCTGTTAAATAACTTTAGTGAAGCTAACAAACCCGCAGAGGAGTCTCTGATTGAATACTACACAACAGCTCTTGAAGGTCCAATCGCAATGTTCGTAAAACGATCCAAGAAAACGACCCTGATAGAGAATTTTGAGGAAGCTAGAAAGGTAGAGGAAGAGGCTGATAGCATTGCTAAACATGCCTTAGATGTAGAACCAAAACCAGCAGCTAGCAAGAAACCTTTGCTCCTCACGAGAGGCAAAGAAGAGACATCTACGGACATGGAAAATGTAGTTAAGATGATGCATAAATTATCTAACAAAATCGTAGATCTCGAGAAAGACAAGGCTGCTAGTACATCTAGGAAACCTTTCAAGCCATTCTATAAAAGAAGGGAAGACGAGGAACAGTCTCATCCACCAATCAATACTACCCCTGTTTTAAACTTGAATGAGATTGGGATGGAAAATTTCTGCACCTTTCACCAAGAACCGCACTCGGAGAAGAGCTGCCCGCAATGGATCAATTCCATGAGCTTGGTCATGAACCAAATGTTAGACTCTCAGATCCCAGACCAGGATATTTCTCCAGAGGAATCGAGCCCTGAGATTGAGGAACCAACCCCAGACACTACGATGGTGCTATGGGATTGGTTACCTATGACTGAATTAGCAAAAGAGGATCCCATAAATAGTTCTCCCTCTACCATAAATGTTGCCACTCGCAGCAAGGGCCCAATCGCGGATCCTGTCCCAGTCACCTTTCCCCATAAGCCTAAAATTTCAAAAGATCCGCCTAGGAGGCATATACCAATCATCCCACCACAGCCCAAAGTAAACCAAACAACTTCCAAACAGCTAAGCACTGACAACACAGTTCAGCCACCTAAGGTCACCATGAACAAAACAGATCAGCCAACTCGAATTGGGAACGAATCCGATATAGGGTATGATATTATTGAAGATATCAAGAAGGTCAAAGAAAACGTATCAATATTTGAAATGTGTAGCTTGCCCCATCAACGAGACAAACTGCTGCATGTTTTACAACCAAAACCCAGCACTACATTAATGGATTCGCAAGACAATCCCGAAATTAATGAGGCCAGCATCGGTGGGAAATCCAAATCTCAAACATTGCCGTTCCTATTGACTTTTGAAATTTTTAATCACAATGTTCACAACTGTTTGGTAGACTTTGGAGCTTCTTCAAACGTTATGCCACTGTCAATTTGTAGGAAAATTAATGGGCAGCCCGTACCATCTCCAGCTCAAATCATCCAATTAGACAGGACTGCTGTCAAGGTTATTGGGGAGATGAAAGATGTTCTAATTAGGCTGTCAGTCGATCCTAGAGTCTCTCAATTCATTGACATAATGGTGGTCGATATTCCTGAAGCCTATGGGCTGATTTTGAGTAGGGATTGGTCTACTAAGTTGAGTGGCTACTTTGCTACCGATTGGTCTCATCTATGGCTGCCTTATCAGAACAGACAGAATCAGATTAAAGTTCTTAGGGAACCTCATATGAAACAAAACGTAACCCAGCTAGAAGAAAAAAATGAGGCTGTAACTTTCTCTTCCTCGGTCCTGGGAAATTACTTCTTAGAAATGGATCCGGGTAACTATCAATCTGAAACCTTTTGCCATGAATCAGATAAACAGTCTGATCTCCTTCATTTCTCCCGGACTGATGATGTTGATTGTAACATAGTCAATTTAGTTGCTAACATAGACCACAAAGAAACTAACTTAGCTGAATCTAAAGATACCTTTTGGACATTATGCTTTGATGGTTCTAAAACTCTGGAAGGATCCGGAGCCGGTTGTGTCCTAATGGATCCGAAAAGAAACAAGTATTTTTTGTCTTGTAGATTAGAATTCGATTGTACTAATAATACCGCTGAATATGAAGCTCTGGTACATGGTTTAAAGAAGGCCATTAGCTTAAATGTTAAGTACCTGAAGGTTTTTGGTGACTCCGAGATAGTTGTCAGATACGTAAGGGACACCATTCATTGTCTCTCACCTCACTTGAAAGGATATCAGGCTGAGGTATGGGATTTAATCATGCATTTTGACGCTTTCAATATAAAATCAATTCCTAGATCGCAAAATTCTGCTACTGATTTATTAGCAACATCTGCTTCTAGATTGGTGCCGTTGAATAATAAATGCTCGATTGAATTGATTTTCAGGCCTTCCATTCCCGATAACATCACGAACTTCAGAGTCTTCGATGATGATGAACAAATTATCAGCTTCCTGACAAACGAAGATAGCTTCCAAGGAGCTGCAATAGATGAGGAAGAACACGATGCTGATTTGATGAAGAAAGATGACGAGAAAGGAAATTTCATGCCAAAGGGGGTAAGGTCCCTCGAAATGCTTTTCGATCTTCAAAATAAGTTCAAAAGACCAGCTAATACCAAAACTAACAGCTCATCAATGCAACATGAGTTGGTTAATTTGGGTACCGAGGCAGAACCAAAATTTGTCAACCTTGGCAAATGTTGTTCACCAGGAGAAAGAGACAGGTTCATTAAATTGTTTAAACAGTACAAGGATGTTTTTGCATGGACCTATGAAGATCTGAAAACATATGACGTCTGCATCATTCAGCATGTTATACCAATGAAAGCAGGTGTCAAGCCATTTCAGCAGCAGTTAAGAAGGATGCATCCCACTCTTGAACCGCTGATCCAAAAGGAATTAAAGAAGCTCCTGGACGCCAAGATAATTTTCAAGGTTCGGCATTCTGAATGGGTTGCAAACTTGGTTCCCGTAAGAAAGAAGTCGGGAGAGATTAGGCTATGTGTAGACTTTAGAAATTTAAACAAAGCCTCGGATAAAGACAACTACCCCGTACCTTCAATGGAGCAAATCCTACAAATGGTGTCAGGATCCGAATTGTTTTCTCTCCTCGATGGTTTCTCGGGCTATAATCAAGTATTAGTAGCCGAAGAAGATCGTCTCAAGACCACTTTCAGAACTAAGTGGGGAACTTTCGCTTACAGAAGAATGCCATTTGGTCTGATAAATGCAGGAGCTACATTCCAAAGGGCGATGGATATTGCCTTCCGAGGATTGGGTGGGCAATGTGTTGTTGTTTACTTAGATGATGTGACAGTCTTTTCGAAGAAGAGGGAAGATCATGTTGTTCATCTGAGGCATATCTTTGATCGTTGCCGGAAGTATGGTATTTCTTTAAATCCCAAGAAGAGCGTGTTTGCTGTACCCGAAGGTAAGCTCTTGGGTCATATCATCTCCAAAAGGGGAGTGTCAATCGACCAGGAAAGAGTCCAAGCCATTAATAAGATTCCAATGCCTCACAACAAAAAATCTATGCAGTCTTTCATGGGCACCATCAATTTTGTCCGCAGATTTGTTCCGGATTTTGCACAAATTGTTAAGCCATTGCAACAGATGGTTAAACAAAGCATACAATTCAAGTGGACAGATTTGGAGAAGGATGCGTTTAGAGATATCAAAGCAGCTGTAGCTAAGGCTCCTTCCTTAAGAAGCCCAGATTTCGATAAGGATTTCATCTTGTATACCTTTTCCTCGGATGACTCTCTCGCAGCTGTACTCACACAAAAGGCGGAGTTGGGGGACGAATGCCCAATTTCGTTTATGAGCACTGGTCTGCAGGGGGCCGAGCTGAACTATCCCGTGGTGGACAAGCATGCCTATGCGGTCTTCAAAGCAGTCAAGCAGTTTAGGCCCTACATTTTGAAGAACAGGACTAAAGTCATAGTTCCCCATCTGGCTGTTAGATCCCTTTTCGTTCAAAAGGAATTGGGAGAGAGGAGAGGGAACTGGGTCACATCTCTGCAAGAGTATGATTTGGAATTTAAACCGGCTACAATCATCAAAGGACAAGGTCTGTGCAAGTTACTGGCGGGAGACTCAACTGATGAAGAACAGCATTGGAAGAATGAAGCTGAGCTCAATTCGGTTGAAGTATGCCATATCTTCACAACTCCCCAGTAATGGTATAGGGATCTGGTGCATTATTTACAGCAGGGATATCTACCCGAGCACTGGAACTCTAAACAAAGAAGGGCACTCCGCTTGAAATCAGCACCCTATCAAATTATTGATGAGATTCTTTTCAGAAAGAATTATGATGGAGTCCTTCTTAGATGTTTGGAAAAGGAAGATGCAAACAAAGTTGTCAAAGAATTGCATGATGGCCCCGTAGGTGGTCATTATTCGGGAGAAACAACAGCACACAAGATACTGAGAGCTGGGTATTACTGGCCCACTCTGTTTCGAGATGCCTACACATACGCACGAAACTGTGATGTATGTCAGCGAAGCGCTGGGAAGTTACCTAAGGCCGCAAGCCCATTGCAGCCGGTCATCATCTCTGAGCCTTTTGAGCAATGGGGCATAGATGTTATCGGAGAAATAAATCCAAATTCTTCATTGCAACATCGATACATCCTGACGGCTACCGATTACTTCACCAGGTGGACGGAGGCCATCCCGTTGCGCAAGATCAATGCAGACGCAGTCATCAGCTTCTTAAAAGAGAACATCATAACCAGGTTTGGGGTTCCAATTTCCCTTGTTTTTGATAATGCTACCTATTTTTCGTCTTGCAAGATAAATGAATTTGTTTATGAATGGGGAATTAAGTTGCATTATTCATCCAATTACTACCCTCGGGGAAACGGATTAGCTGAATCCTCAAACAAGAATCTGATTCGAATCCTTAAGAAAACTGTGATAGAAAACCAGAGAAGTTGGCATGTGGCTCTCCCAAACGCCTTATGGGCAGATAGGGTAACCCCGAAGAATGCTTTAGGTGTCTCCCCTTTCACTCTTGTCTATGGCAAGGAAGCCATACTTCCCCCAAACATCTTACCGCCATCCTTGCAATTGTCCCAAGCCTCTCGGGGTTCTGGTAGCCAAGCCTTACAATCCAGGATCAACACCCTGCTTCAACTGGAAGAAGCCCGACACAAAGCTAATGATCGATTCCATCAACACCAAGACATAGTTAAGAGATGGTTTGATAAGAAGAAATCCGGCAAGAGGGATTTTGAAGTCGGGGATTTAGTCCTGAAATGGGACCATAATCATGAAGGCAAAGGAATGCATACGAAATTTCAACATCTATGGGTAGGCCCGTACCAAATTTCTGCAAAATTAGGCCCATCCACTTATAAATTGACAAATCTCGAGGGAGAAGAAGTAGCCCTTCCTCTCAATGGCCTCGCTCTGAAACAATACTTCGCATAGTCTCCTCGAGACTTCCTGTACATAAATAAAGTTTTCTTTTTGCTTTCGCCTTTAGCTGCTTTATTTTTCGGCCATGTTGTTTCTCTCTTTGTTACTTGAACTTTTACGACAAGTTTTGATTTCTGAATGCCCTTTTCGTTGAGTTTCCCATTGAAGATAGCTCTCTCAAAGAAAACTTGCAACCCATGAGTCTGGAACTCTGCTCAGTAAATCCGATCTATTGTGCTCTCGCTGAAATGTTCAGAAGGGGGGAAGCCTATCCTGCTAGTCACACTAATCCTGTTTAATAGCAGAGACCTATGACCATCTTCACTACTATCGTTGGGCTCCACCCACTCTCACACTTTAAAGGCATCTCGAGAAGGTTACCTAAGTTGGACCCATGGAAAGTGGCACCTCTCGAGGACATAGGGTATTGAAATGACTCCATGCTGCAGATTTAACAGCCAAAATGGATTACATTCAAGAGTCTGTTTTCTAGGAATTCTCGCCTCAATTAAAGCATGGATGAGACAAAAGAAAAAGACATGTAAAATCAAGAAGGTTGCCCAAAAGGCCCAGCGCAAAATGGGCTCCTCTCCGTCCGTGAAGTTTGATCAAATCAATAAAATTTCTAACTCACACAAAAGGACATTATGGATCGAGGAGCCTAAATCAAAGATCATGTCCAAAAGAAAATATCCCTGGAAGGCTCAAACAGCCAAGCTGTCCAAAGTACAAGCATCCCAAAGGATGCTAGCAGCATGGGAATGAGGAACAAGAGCAATAATGTCCATGAGAAAGTGTTGCAAATCCTGTGGAGTCCGGCAGTAGTGGCCATTCGAGAGATGACCCTCCTAAAATGAATCTCATATGCTGGCCCTCTGAGAGTGGTGAAGATGTCTCGGTCAAAGCTCCCCTTTCCCCAATGGCTAGCAGGTAAAGTGCCTCCTTCCCCCCGCGTGAGTCTAAAATGCTCAGCTGAGTAGTGCACCCAAGATGGATGTTTTAATGAGGTTTCGGACCATGAAGAGGAATTTTTTCTTTTTTTTTTTTAGAGATCTGTGTTCGCCAGCGACTCGCCATTGTTGTTGCAGCAACACCCCTCCCCAAAATTTTGTACATATTGGGGCCCCTCCTTTCATTTTTGCAGAAAGTTTGCCTAAAAGGCCATCCCAGCCGTCAGCTGTGTTTTCAACATAAAATCTTGTTTCCCAACTGAACATCCTGCCATCAATCCTTCCATTTTTTCCCCAAAGGGCCAAAAGGGAACTTAGGATTTTTCCCAACGTTTTGGGATCTCTCGGGCTGCCTCCCGAAACTGCGTGAGCCAAACTCCAACCTTTCCGAAAGAAGAACTTGGTTTTTCTTTGTCAAAATCGTAGACCGTGAGAAAGAAGTACGGAAACCTTTGGTTTTTCTTCCTGAAACGGCGGGAGAACGTGGGAAAGACGCCCGAAAGACTTAGAATTTTTCGAAAGCTGCGGAAGCCATTGGGCAATGACTCCCGAAACGGCGGAACCCTTCGCTCAAGCCTTCCGAAACCACGGAAAGGTTCTGGTTTTCCTCCCGAAATGGCGGGACTCATTCGCCTTAGACTCCCGAAGAGGACTTGGAATTTTTGGTTGAAAATCTACGGAAACTTTCGGGTTACCCTCCCGAGAACGGCGGAGGCCATTCACAAAAGCTCCCCGAAATAGCGCGGAGAGATTCACGAGCTTCTTCCGAAACTGTGAAAATGACTTAGATTCTTTTTTGAAAAGGGTGCGGAACGCCCCACGGAAACCATGCGGAATCATTCAGCCTATGTCCCCGACACCGCGGACGCTTTCGGGCTACCCTTCCGAAACGGCGGAGGCCAATCTCATAAACCGCCCGTCTAAGCCTTCCGAAGTAAAAAGACTTGGAAAATTTTCGATCGTTTGCTTCTGCGGAACAGTTCAAGTTCTCTTCCCGAAACGACTCTGCTCCCGAAACGGCGGAGCCCTTCACTCAAGCCTTCCGCAACCGCGGAAAGGTTCTGGTTTTCCTCTCGAAATGGCGGGACTCATTCGCCTTAGTCTACCGAAAGAAAACTTAGAACATTTTTTACCGTTCGTGGAGAGATTGGAGTTTTCATTCCGAAACGGCGGGAACAGTTCGTGAAACCCTTCCGAAACTCGGAAAAGAACATAGAAGCTTTCATTGAAAATTTGCGGAAAACCCTCCGAAACAGCGGAAGAACTTGGGAAAGACGCCCGAAAAAGTCGGATTGGTTTGTTAAAATCGCGGAAGGTTTTGATGAAATCCTTCCGAAACGGCGGAAACATTCAGCGAAGCGGCCCGAAACGGCGGAAGCCATTCACAAAAGCTTTCCGAAAATACCGGGAGCATTCACCATATCGTCCCAAAACCCCGCAAAACGTAGAAACTTTTTGATGGGAGGAAGCCCTTCGCAAATAGTTCCCGAAACATCGGAAGCCTTGGCGTTATACGTCCGCAACGCGGGTCTCTTTCGCGGAAGGTTTCGAGTTTCCCTTCGCAAATAGCTCCCGAAACGGCGGAAGGCTTGGGGTTTCCCTTCCGCAACGCGTCCCGAAATAGTGAAAACTTCCCCTCCATCCTTCCGCAACGGCGGTTGTGACTCGTAAGGCGGTCCCGCGAATGACGGTCGCACGAAAATCGAGATCTTTTGACATGACCGCTACGGGCGACGAATTTAAGCCGCATTTTAATCGCGCCACCCACCAAATTGAATGCTCGCACGTGCCGATTCGGTTTAAATAGGCGGTGGGGGTACGAGCCAACGCATTGTTAATTTTCCAATCTGGACGATTTGTTGGACGCCGCGCGAACCGCTCCAGCTCGGATTGCTCAACCACGCTCACGGCCACCTCAGTCAGCATTTTCGTCGGTGCCAGGTAGGATCTCAACTGTAAATCTGTCCCCCTACGCATCGTTTTTGCTATTGGGTTAGCTTTCTTTTGAAATGATGGGCATTGGTGGGGTTTTGACAAGCAAAACGCCCGTCACGGGCGATTTTGCACGTCAAATACGGTCGAATCGGGTTCTTCTCGTCTATAAAGTAGAAACTGGATGAAATTGGTGGGTAGACGGTTAAACGTGTTCCATTTTTTGTTCTCCCGGTCCGCGTGCCTCGTCATCTAGGGAAAATGCCGAATCCCCATGGACGTCGCATGTCCCCGACCGAAAGATTGAGCCATAAAACCCCGGGCCTCTTTGAAAACTTCGGTTCTAACGTAACCTCGGCCCATTTTTAGTCTTAGGACCGGCGCCATGGCCCCTATTCAAGCCCCGTGAACATTCAAGTTGCGCGAGCCGAAACCTGAGACTATGGCCACCCGAGCCGTGTCGTCATTAGGTCTCCGGAGCCACTGCCCTCGCTCAAGCTAATACTTCCCATGGAACACTCCGGCAAGTGCCGCAAATGACATTAGCATTCGAATGCCCTCGCCGAGTCGTAAGTGCGAAAGGGGTTTCCCTTTCGTCACAAAGTCTGTTCCCCGAGCTTACCCGCCATTGGCCTTTCAAACCGCAGCGTAGACGAAAGATATCCTGTCCCCAGAGCTAAACCGAAAGCACGTTGCTTCCGCGACACACCTATTCTCTCAGGAACACCCCAAAGCTTCCCCCTTTAAAAGATTAAAAATGTTTAAATTTGTATTGCATAATTGAAATGATGAATTGTGCCTCCTAAGTACACAACTTCACATTACTCTTTGTCTCATTCATGAATCAAAACAATGATTCTCTCTGTTAAAATCTCACAGTATGTTGCTCAAAATCATGATGACATGTATATGGGTGCTATCAGGGATAAGTCAAGATGCCGAAAACCGGTAAGAAGAAGGCGAAGATGACAGAAAAGAAACCTGCCCCTCTTAAAACTGAAACTTCACTCCAAGACACTAGGTGCACCACGGGTGTCCCTCCAGAAATCAGATGGGGTGACATCTACAGAATGATCCGGGACCAAGAAATCCCAGATATGTTGCTAGAGGAAGCACCAATCTATCTCAATATCAGAGCCTCAGGCATAACTAGAGCCGCTACCCGCCCTGAGCTGTTCCGCTGTGCTGAAGTGATCGGATGGATACTCCAACATGCCGATGCTGAAGGAAGAGTGATAAATGATAGCGGGAAAGTGGCTATCGCCTCATTTCAACCCGCATATCTTGCGGCAGCCTACAGATTTCCCCGTGTCCAACAAGCTCTGACTGATGAATGGTTAAGCCAGATGAACAACATCGAGATGGCCAAGAAGCTACTGGTGGCAGGGAAGCATTTGAGAAAGAAAGGAAATGATGAATATGACGTACAGAACCTGAGAGCCCCTTACAGATTGATCGCTTTAATGCTGTACAGAATCTTCGGCATGCCCGATGGTACGGTGTACAAAATCCAGTGGATCCCTATCATACATTACGTGGCATTCAATGGAACTGTGTTTGACTGGGCCACTATCCTGTCAGATAGTCTGGCCTCGATGATAGTTGCCGCTAAGCCAGGACTAGCCGAGAAGAAGGCTGAATTCTTCATGTCTTCATATCTGATAGATTGTATTTTGGCCAATATAGAGTTCCCCAAATTGGGTTGTACATGGGATAGGGCCACCGCCTCGGTTTATATCGCATTCAAGATGTTGTGGGCTCAAAATTACAAGCCCAGCTACAAACTAATCTGTGAGGGGTTCATCATGCCCCTATATGAGAAAATGTTCAGAGAAGAACCTAACTGCCTGTCAGAAAATGCTTTGGAAGTCCTTGAAGATTATGGGGACTTTTACTTTTCGGAGCAAGGTACCTACCTAAGAATGTTTGGAGGGACTAAGCCCCCATACATCTTGCCGCAGTATGCCACAGACTATGTGGTTCTCAAAGAAGCAGTAAGACAACTCTTCTTGGATGGGATTGGAGCAATGCTCCACAAGCAACATAAGGCTTCCTTTCCCCCCCTACCTTTCTGCATAGGTGCTTACAAGTTTTCAGGGGTTGCCTCTGCTGACGAATTTGTTCAAGAGGTGAAGGCCTTCCACTTCGGTGAGGTTATCTTCCACAGGAACGACAGAAAGGGTAAAGTGGCTGAGCATTGCAAGGATATCTATGCCCACTTCGAGTACTCCCACTACCCTGATGCCGAGGAAGAAGCATTCAGAGGCATCAGCAACATGACTGAGCTACGGATCTGTCGCCAAGGTACTGGAACAAGCTCTAGCTCAACCAAGGCCCAGAAGACCAGCCAGCAAAAGGAGAAAGAAGCTGAAGATGCCCGAGCTCAGGAAGAGCTCGGATTAAGAGAAGAGGCGAGGTTACAGTGGGAATCCGAGGAAGCAAGAAAGCAGCAAGAAGCTGAAAATGAAAGACTGCAGAAAGAGGCTGAGGAAGCCCAAAAGCAGAAAGAAGCTGAAGCTGAGCAGGCTGAGGCAGAAAAGAAGGCAGAAGAAGAATTGAAGACAAGGGAAGATGCCAAGGCAGGTGGATCCGGTATACAGGACATGGAAATAGACACCTCTCAAGCAGGTGGCTCTGGTGCCCAAAATGAAGGAGGAAACCCTGCTCAGGAAGTCCGGACCCCACCAGCAGAAGAAGATATAGACATCATAAACTGACCAATTGTCTCGTACACTCCATCGGGAAAGCGTACGGTGTCCAAATGGAATGAGTTTGTCTATGACAAGAAAAGAAAAGTGATGGTCCTCAAATCAGAAGAGAGGATCAAAAGTCCCTTCCATGAGGACATCGTTACCCACCGGGAGGTCACTATAATGCAAAATACGGATCAAGATCCCTTTGCCATGGCGACCACAGCTGTAGCAACAGCAAAAGAATCCCTGGCCAACGTAGGCGTGATGGTAAGAGATAGTGAATTGACAAGGAAGAGAGCTCGTACGCTACAACAAACTGTGGCTAATGAGCAATCCCAAAGAGATCTGGCAGTGAACAAGTATAATTGCTTGTATGCTGAACATAAGGAGCTGTCAAACAAGTACAGCCAGCTGGAGGAGGAAAAGGACCAGCTAACACTCCAAATGATGATTGTAGAAGCGGAGAAGAACGGAATGGAAGAAAAGGCTTCTCAGCTAGAAGCAGACAAGCAAACATTAGCTGAGCGGTTAGAGCCGGCTGAGAGCAAAACGGTAGACATGTCTCCTTTCCACGAGTTGTCCTGCAGCATTCTGAAGCAAATAAACGACACGCAGGAGCTGATCACTGACGAGGTTTGCAATCTCAAGGCCATGATAGTCAGATTAAAAGAAATTAATGCGGAGGCCCACAGGCTCAAAGCTAAGAATACCCGTGTGAAGGCAAACGTCATAAGTCAGATGGCATGGAGAGAAGGGAAAGGGGGTTTCCCCCCGCATCTTCCTTTTAAAGCTGTGGACGATTTTAATGAAGATATAGCCTTGCTAGAGTTTGGCAGGAACTGTGCCAATAAGCTAATAACCAGTGTGCAGAGAACAACAGATAGAATTAACAGCCTATACCAAAATCTCAAAGGAGTCCATGACAACTGCACATTGAGTTTCCCTCAGACCCTAGAAGACTTCCCGGAAAAGGAGCAGCGGTTGTCTCAGCTAAAGGAAGAGCTAGGCATCCAGATGGAGTATGTGAAAAGGATTGATGTCCTGGCTATGGATGATCTCCAACATTATATTGGTTCATCATCACTTCACAACCATCTACTGAAGGAAGTACATCAAGCTGCAGTAGCAGAAGTTCAAAGCATTAAAACAGAGCTCGGGAAGAATGTGACTTCTCAGAAAATCTTGTTTCCTGCTGCAGCAAACGTAATCATAAGGGACACAGGTGTCTGGTACAGCTACATAGCAGAGGAGGAAAGGAAAGCTGCAGCAGCAGCAGGAGCATCAGTAGATCCAGGATCCTCTCTCCCAGCAGCCTCTCTCCCAGCAGCCTCTTCCCCAGCAATGGCAGAAAGTCTGGCCAGTTCAATTCCCCCTTCCCAAGTAGAAGCAGCATCAGTAGGGGATTCGAGGGCCTCTTCCCAGGCAGCATCAGTAACAATTAACTTGGGCGACCCTCTGCCAGCAGAAGCTCACGCAAAGGAATGAAGTGAACTGAATTCAGTTGAGCAACTCTCTTCAGCCAAACACGTGCCCAGCAGGGAAAGCTTTGGTGTTAGCCAATTCTCTGCTATATATATTTTGAATATGTAAGGCGTAAGCCATGGGATAGCTGTCCCTATTTCTGTCAGAACAATTTTGTAAAAGAAGTAATCATTTTGGTAATCGTTTTTAGAGGAAATTCCTGTAAATGACAGGTGGAGGGTGCTAGGTGTCATCCCAAAGGGCAGATTTGTAGCTATAAATAGAATCTAGGAAAGATGAGACAGGAATTTTGGCAGGGAATGAAATTTTAGAAAACGATATGAGCTATCTTGTATCGGGTCTGTAAATTGAATTTTCTAATAGAAGCCACAGGAGATGGACGTTTTGCCTGGGATGTTGGACGGCTGTATGTTGGACTATTCTAATGACTACTGTTCTGTAATGTGAGATCATTCTTATCATCTGAACTATTTCTTTGTATTAATGATTTTACTCCTGCATGCGTTTTTTCTCTAATTTTGTGAACAATGAATGCGTTCCACATTAAGTCAGGAGCTACCTGCTGATATATTTAACATTGCTGTAGATTTCTCTTCTAGATCGAATGGCTAACTGTTCTTTCTTCAGGATAACTCATGTGGCTCATTGTTCATGCCTTTAAATTGCTCCTTGCAGGGATCTTTAAGTTCAATTTCAGTTTGTCACATTTAGATCTGTTTCTTTATTCTTGTTACGTAGATTAAATAATTTTTTTGCCTTCTCTGTTTTATGAGCAATAGATGCGTTCCATGTTAAATGAGAAGCTATCTTCTCAAGATCTTTATCTTGTTGTAGCTTCAATTGTGAGAAATAGCAGCTACCTGTTCTTTATTTACATATTTGTTACAGCTGATTGCTCATCCCTTAAGCGTGTTCCCTGCAATGATAGATAGATTTGTTTAGATTCCTAGTCGTAGATCTATTTTAGTTGCATCTAGATCGTATAATTTAGGCACTTGCATCTCATTTAAAATATATACAACCCAAAAGAAAGGTGGATCGGGCCATAACCGGTAGAATTGGATCTAAACTCCACACCCACAGTTGCCGGAACAGCTAACCGGACGGATTCCCTACACCAAATGGGAGATAGTCTAATTGGGACCATCTCTCGAGGAGAATCCCTTTCTGATTGATGCTACGATATCCGAGGCATCAACAGGTTGATAGGGCGTTCAATCCGACCCCACCCTCGGTTGACCCCACTCTTTTATCAGAGAGTGAAAATGAAGCGGTCGATTCAACAACATCGTCGATCGACCCCATTCCTCCCTTGGGGGATGATACCCAAGCGGTTAATCAAGTCTTATTCTCGGTTGATCCCACTCCTCTAGTTGAGGGTGAAATAGAAGCTACTGATGTTTTTCTGGTCAGTTTAGATTGTTCTAGGCGAGGGGAAACCATGTCCATTTCCACAGGACCCCCTCCAAGTACTGAGGTTATTTCATTTGATTGGAATAGTCTAATAGAATCTTGTTGATGTATATGTAACTTCAGAATGTATTTCACATATATGTATATTGTATTCCTATAGAGATGTTATTATTCCTCTATACGGAAGTGGTTGTATTCCTATAGAGATGTTATTATTCCTCTATATGGAAGTGTCGTCATTTATATTGTAAGTGTCGTAACTTATACTTGATGGGTTATTAGACCACCTTGTTGGGGTCGGCCCTGTATAAGTCATGTGGGTCAAAGGGTTATTAGACCACCCTATTGGGGGTCATCCATGTGGGTCAAAGGGTTATTAGACCACCCTAGTGGGGGTCGGCCCAATCAGCATTATGTTAAGTGGTTAAGTTGAGGATGACCTAGTTGAGTAAAGGTCAAGTCAAGTTAGTGTATAAATAGAGAGTGTGTCTCTCTCATTTTACACATTCTATTCTCTCACTCACACTTGGGAGAGTGGTGAACTTGTGGAGGAGGAGGCTCTGCTGCTAGGAGAATACTATCTCTTATATTCTGGTTGTATCATTGCTCTATCTATCTTTGAGGAAGTTATTGGGGTTTTTCACCTTTATGGTTTTCCCCAAGTAAACTCTGTGTCTCTTGTGTGCTTGCATTATTGTGTCCATGATTGATATGCTGTAAATTTGCTGTACATGTTGTTCTCTCAGTTAAGATCCTAGATCAGATTGAAGTAAATTCTGAAAATTTAACATGGTATCAGAGCTAGCCTGAAAGAAGGCATGATATGGCATGTATGACACTTGTTGCAATTATGATGCTAGGGCTTGATATAGCAAAAACCCGTCATCGTAGCACTTTCACTATAAATCCATTTTGGAGAAGTTTTCAGATCTGCAACTTTTACAGGTCGACGATCAGATCCCCATGTACCTTGTGGCCAAATGACAACCTCTAATTCGTTGTACTTTGTGATTTATGATCTGTACAATATAGGGTTTCTGCCTCTTCCAGATCTGAGTCAAAATCAGGTGACCTTGGGAAAAAGGTCATAACTTGGGCTAGGAACCTCCAAATGAAATTTCATAAAAGGTGACAGGTATTACACAGACTGTACTAACTCAAGAAAATTTTTTAGAGGCCGAAGTTGAACCAGTGACACATGGAACGCCGTACAAGTTTGCTCTCCTGTATTATCCCATAAATAGGTCATGTTGCAACACTGGGCATAAATATCTCTCAGAGAATCAAATGGAGGTCAGACCTATTGGGGTGGAAAGATAACAGGTCAGGATATCTCACAAAACATTTTTAGAGGCCGAAGTTGAACCAGTGACACGTGGCACGTTGTACAAGTTCGCTCTCCTGTATTATCCCATAAACAGGTCATGTTGCGACACTTGGCATAACTCTCTCTCAGAGAATCCAATTGAGGTCAGACCTATCGGGATGGAAAGACAACAGGTTTGACTATCTCAATAAAATTGTTCAGACCCTATGGATAGAAAAGTTCGGAGTTACACCAGAAACAATCAGGTACATATTTCTGTCAAATCAGAATTGTTTTTTAGCACCTTCATTCATGGCTTCCGTAATTTAGGGCTTCGGAGAAAGTTGGAATTTTTGTAATCGGAGACCATGGCTGAATGATACTCACCAAAATAAATATTTAGAGACCAAGATCAGAATTCTTGGTTGGGAAGAAGGCCGGGCTTAATCATACCCTAGTTCGGGACTTTGATCATAAAAGTGGAAAATTAGGGCTTCTGCAAAAATGGGAATTTTTGAAATCTGTGACCATGGCTGGAAACTCCTCATAAAAATAGAAGCTTAGATCTTTGGATCAAACCTTTTGATTGGGCAGAAGAGTGGGATTCATCAAACCCTATTTCGAGGTCACATCCAGTGAATCTGAAAGTTTCAAAGGAAAAATTAAGGAGTGAAACTGTGCAGTTTTCAAATTCTGAATATACCAACTTGATCAGCTCATCAAGGCACATATTTCTATCCTTTCAGAAGTTTGAAATTCAAAGTTTGAATTTTTGGGGTTTCTCTGACAAACCCTATTACAGCTCCAGATCCAGTTCCTGCAAATCAAGTGGATTGGGTTAATCCTAGAAGAGGATGGATTGGTCACCTGCATATGTGAAGAAGTTCCTATCTCAGAGGGAAATGAGGCTAAGGCCTTTCATAAGAAGATTACAAGCAATCTTGACAGGTATGGCTTACAGGTATGTTTCATGGTTAAGTTTATCATATGTTTGTCTTCATATCATTACAGTACAATCTTGATTAATTACTAGACTTGTCGTATCACCTTAATAGAAGATATTCATTGATTAAGGTTTTGACACTTATGAATGTACTAATGCATTGTGATGTTGTATGAGGTTTATGTTGTTCGCTAACATAAAAGGTACACCAAGAAAGACAAATCATGTTCTACTTCAAGAAAATATGATCATGGTGACATGAAGACAAAGATTCATCCATTGTCATGGATCACGTATAAGATCTACTTTCGAGATATGTATAACTTGGTCCTACAATGGTTAACCTATGAGACATGCAGGTTACTAGCACAAGTCACTGAAGAGAACCAGAAGACATTATGAGGGTATGTTAGACATAACTAGCTAGCATGCTAATCCAGGTATTGTTTTCCTATATCAAGCTAGAATCCTACCTTGTGTTAGGATCTTATATTGTTGTGTTGTTGATAATGATTATTCATGAAGTCATAGGTTTGAATAGTCATGGCTGTATGCATATTAAGTTTCTTACCATAATTGATGATATGACTAACCAGAAGAATCATGAAGGTATAGGTTTGAGTAATCACGGGTTTATGCATTGATGATTTAACTAATCAGAAGAGTCCTATGATCAAATAAGAATATGCATGAGTAAAAGAAGACTTCCCTGAAACCTTGAATACTAATGTTTATTATCTGTGAATGATCATAACTATACATATTCAAGATTATTGTGTTTTGATAGTATTAAGATTATACTAATAAATCTGTGATTATGTATGAGACTTCAAGGATAACACAATGATGATACTAATAAGCATGCATAGTGATTAAGGATGGATGTAAGTTCAAGGATAGGTAATCCAGGAAGCAAAGATCAAGAGGGAGCACTCTCCAGTTGTTCCTACAAGAAAGCAAAGGAGCACACTTCAGTAGTTTCTGCAAGGATGCAGATATTCATAGGGAGTTGACCATCTTTCTTCATTCCACAACAGAAAGGTGTAGAAGAAGCTACTTCAGCAGCTCCTGCAAGAAAGCAAAGACTCGGAGGGAGTCCACCCAACAAATAAACAAAGATAAGTATTTTAATTACCACTTCTTACATATTTGTTTGTTTAAATAAAATTGTTCAATGATAAATATGCTTATGTTCCTAGACTTAGGATATGTATTTTGCATATTTGCATTAATGAACAAGATACTACTAATATGCATATGATGGGTAAGTGGCCTATGGCACTGTACAACATTCCATTGCTACTTATCTAGAATGAAACCTCTTTGCTGACATGTTGGGAGTTGTGCAAACTCTTAACAATGTTCTGGTAGAGACTGGAAGGCATCTAGAAAGTTGTGGGACATGGATAAATGTTGTATTGAAGCATTGGCTAAGATAATTGCATGACTGTATGACATCTTTCTTTATGTGTAAGAATTTGTCTAAAAATTATGAGATGTTTCTAATCATGCAATTTAACTTGTTTTGTAGAAAAGACCATATACCTTCACCTACAAAATAAGGACTACAACATTTGTTCAAGCAACAAAATTATCTATTGAAGATATTGAAGTTCCCAGGATATGGGAAGAATGCCACGATCCGTCGATCATGAAGAATGATGTTTGGGATGCGGTCCCAAGAGCTGAAGGGAAGTCTGCTGTGACTTCCAAATGGAACTATCAGATCAAGCATGCTACAGATGGCAGCATAGAGAAATATAAAAGTGATGAAATATAAGATACACTAGATGGATTTCAAGACAGCCTTCTTGAATGGTGTAGTCATATATGTGTGCACAACTTGGTAGGATAGACAGCTTTCTATCCAGTTTGGGCTTTACCAAGAGTGAAGCAGATTCCAACCTTTACTACAAGTTTGAGGAAGGGAATCCTGTGCTTCTACTCATGTATGTGGATGACCTGTTTGTAACAGGAGATGACAGATTGATTGTCGACACACAGCGGAATCTTGCTGCCGAGTTCGAGATGGAGAACTCAGGGATGATGTACTATTTGTTTTTTGGCATGGAGGTGTGGCAAAGTGCAGATGGAATCTTCCTTGGACAAGGGAAGTATGCAGTAGAGATCTTGAAGAGGTTTGGGATGATGGATTGCAATGCCATGGCCACACCTATGGCATCGAACTTGAAGCTTCTTTGTGATGCTTCATCTGAGCCAGTTGATGTCTCTATGTATTGTCAGAGGATTGGGTCCTTGATGTACCTGACGAACACGAGTCTAGATATTTGCTTTGCGGTGAACACATTGAGCAAGTTCCTGATGGATCCGAGGAGTTTTCACCTAGTTGTTGTAAAGCATGTTTTGAGGTACCTGAAGGGCACAGTGGATTATGGGCTCAAGTATGAAGCGAATCAAAAGTTTAACCTACAGGGTTATGTTGATTCAGATTGGGCTGGCAGTGCTTTAGATAGGAAGAGCACATCTGGATGTTGCTTTAGTATGGGATTAGGTGTGATCTCTTGGTTTAGCAGGAAGTAGTCCTACGTAGCACTGAGTATAGCTCAGGCAGAGTATGTTGCATCCTGTTCAGCTAGTTGTGAGGCAATATGGCTTCGGAAGCTACTGTCTGAGTTATTTGATCTCCCGTTGGATGCTACTGGTATCTTTTGTGATAACTAGAGTTGTGTGAAGCTATCCGAGAACCCAGTGTTTCATGACAGGTTGAAACACATAGAGATCAAATATCACTATATCAGGGATATGGTGCAGAGAGGAGATATGAAGCTCCTGTACATTGCGACAGATGAGCAGATTGCAGATGTGCTAACAAAGCCACTAGCCAGGGTGAAGTTCGAGTACTTCAGGGAGAGGCTTGGTGTTCTTCAGATTGATGAATCTTCGAGGAAAAAGTGATGGACACATTTGCAGAAGCCATTCCAAGCATGTTGGAAGGAGGATCCTTCACATGGCTATGGATGTAAGTGCTGGATGATGAGCATTAGGACAATGCTCCAGTTACTGCTCTGTGTATGCATCATGTTGGATGCTGGATATGATCAGTTGGATCATTTATATGTATATGTATGTATGCATCATGTTGGATGCTGGATATGATCAATTGGATCATTTATATCTATGTACGCATCATGTTGGATTTTGGATATGATCAGTTGGATCATTCATATGTATGTACGCATCATGTTGGATGCTTGGACCATGTATTTGTATATGTATCAGGTGGATACATTGTATGATCAGGTGGATCATGTATGGTGATATGTATCATGTATTTGTATTTGTATCAGGTGGATACACTGTATGATCAGGTGGATCATGTATGATGATATGTATTAGGTAGATACTTGGTATGCATCAGGTAGATGTATTGTATGATCAGGATGATCATGGATGACGAGCTTTGAGATGTTTCTCCAGATGACATGCAGTAGGATGTTGCAGTGATGATGATAATGTGTACATTAGGATGATGTATGGTGAGTATCAGGTTGATACCCTGTGGCCGTGGAACTGGTTGTGCATATAAGCATGTAATTTGTGCCCTGGGAGATTTGCAGATAGTCTTTCGAGGTTTTTCCTATGGCATGTAATTTGTACCCTAGGATATCTGGCAAATGCTCTTTCAAGGTTTTGCTTGGGAGGACATATAATATGTGCCCTGGGAGATCTGTAGATAGTCTTTCAAGATTTTGCCAACGGCATGTAATTTGTGCCCTGGGATATCTGGCAGATGCTCTTTTGAGGTTTTGTCCTATGGCATGTAATTTGTGCACTGGGAGATCTGATAGGTTGAGCCATGTGCTTGTAATCAGTCCTGGGATGCTCTTTCGAGGTTTTTCCATGAGCACATGTAATTTGTGCCCTGGGAGATCCGATAGGTTGAGCCTTGTGCTCGTAATCAGTCCTTGGATGCTCTTTCGAGGTTTTGTGGTGACCACATGTAATTTGTGCCCTGGGAGATCCGATAGGTTGAGCCTTGTGCTCGTAATCAGTCCTAGGATTCTCTTTCGAGGTTTTGTGGTGGGGTCACATGTAATAAGTCTTGGAGATCTGGACAGGATGAAAAAGTCCTCAGATGCTCTTTAGGGTTCTTGCTAGTCAAGAGACTGTTTTAAGGTTTTGTGATGCATGTAATAAGTCCTGAGATTTCCACAGTATGGCCAGTGATGACGAAGACCTGCAGGTGGTGGGCCTACATCCATTATGAAAAAGGACTGGATTTGTAGAACTTCCTATGACGAGTAGATTCATAGATTGATTGAGATAGCAACAATAGTGACGATGATCCAGATAAGATGACTTGTGCTAGAAGACCTATGTCAAGAAATACCTTCCTAGTTAAGAGGGAGTGTTGATGTATATGTAACTTTGGAATGTATTTCACATATATATATATTGTATTCCTATAGAGATGTTATTATTGCTCTATACGGAAGTGGTTGTATTCCTATAGAGATGTTATTATTCCTCTATACGGAAGTGTCATCATTTATATTGTAAGTGTCATAACTTATACTTGATGGGTTATTAGACCACCTTGTTGGGGTCGGCCCTGTATAAGTCATGTGGGTCAAAGGGTTATTAGACCACCCTATTGGGGGTCGGCCATGTGGGTCAAAGGGTTATTAGACCACCCTAGTGGGGGTCGGCCGAGTCAACATTATGTTAAGTGCTTAAGTTGAGGATGACCTAGTTGAGTAAAGGTCAAGTCAAGTTAGTGTATAAATAGAGAGTGTGTCTCTCTCATTTTACACATTCTATTCTCTCACTCACACTGTAGAGATTGGTGCACTTGTGGAGGAGGAGGCTCTACTGTTAGGAGAAGACTATCTCTTGTATTCTGGTTGTATCATTGCTCTATCTATCTTTGAGGAAGTTATTGGGGTTTTTCACCTTTATGGTTTTCCCCAAGTAAACTCTGTATCTCTTCTGTGCTTGCATTATTGTGTCCATGATTGATATGCTATAGATTTGCTGTACATGTTGTTCTCTCAGTTAAGATCCTAGATCAGATTGAAGTAAATTCTGAAAATTTAACAAATCTCGTCTTCCTTCGAGTGTTCCTTTCAAATATCTGTAGGAGTTTCAGATAAAGAAATTTTTCGTACGATAATTGATGAGGGAGCTTCTGTTAGTATTTTATCCTCAACTACTTGGAAAGCTATAGGTTCTCCTCAGCTTGTGCCAGTCACTGACCAGATACTAGCTTTCAATAGAAGGCCTACCGAACCTTTAGGAATTCTCCCACAGTTACCTGTCAGGTTGAGAGGTAAAACTGTTTATATCGATGTCATGGTTGTCCAAGGTCCCTTAGATTTCAATCTACTCCTTAGACATGATTATGTCTATGCTATGAGAGCCATAGTGTCCACACTCTTTCGAGTGATGTATTTTCCCTATGATGGGAGGATTGTGACCATTGATTAGCTTTCCTTCGTGACACCCACTCATCATATGACTCCTAGTCATCAGACTTCCCTAAATGTTATGTATGTTTTAGTGGTTTCTTCCCCCTGAGGATGGGGGGTACGAGCACAGTTTATGTTATGTTTCAAGTTCATTAAGAAATGAAACCAACCACCCTAGCATGGTTTCCCTTTGGTTTCAATCTTGCATAAAAATGAAATCAATCCATTAGAGCACAGTTTTATTCTATTTCAAGCTCGTTAAAAAATGAGATAGACCCCTCTAAGCATAGTTTACCTTTGGTTTCAAGCTTGCATAAAAATAAAACCATCCACTCGAGCATAGTTGTATTCCATTTCAAGCTTGTTAAAAAATAAGAGGGCCCCCCTCAAGCATAGTTATTGTCTATTTCAAGCTTGTGTAAAAGTGAAATAGATCTCCTTCCCATCAGTTTGAGTCTCTCACTAGAGTTAGAACTTGAACCTTCATTTCATCTGATCCTCATTTTCCCCCCTTGGTGAACAATTTCATATTAGTATCCAGGTTGGTAGTTGGGTTAGTAAGCAACATTTTCAGACAAAATGAAGCTTGGGGGGCATGCCACATGTTGTACTGTCAGTAATCATGTTGAGGGAACACTACCATGTTGAGCCACTAGAAATCATGCTGGGGGCATTTACCAACCTTTTGGCATCATGTTGGGAAGGAACTCATCAATGGGCCTTCTGCTATGAGCATAGTTCCCTTTCTATGTCAAGCTCGTTAAAAAATGAAATAGGTTCCCGCGAGCAGAGTTTTAATCTTGTGTAAATCTCGTTAAAAAATGAAACATATCCTTTTGCTTTGAGTTGAGTCTCCTCGTAGACTTAGTACCTGAACCTTCTTTTCACCCGCCTATGAATTAGGCGAACTAAATGAAGCTTGGGGGCATATCTTCAACCTCTGGAAGTTACATTGAAGTCAACTCGATCGCATCTCCACATTATGTTGGATCTAAGTCACTTACCCCCAGTGATCATGCTGGGGGCACACACCAACCTCTGGATGCCATGTTGGGAAGAAGTTCACCATTGGGAACATTTTCGAGCATACTTTCCTTTTTATGTTTTGAGCTTATTAAACCATGAAAATTATCCCGAGCATAGTTCATTTTCTGTTACAATCTCGTTAAAAAATGAAGCAGACATCATGAGCATTCTTCCAACCTATCTTCTAGCTCGTTAAAAATAGTAAGATGGCATTTGAGCTTACTTTTCACTTTTTTCGTGCTCTGGTTGAAACATGAAAAGTGGTTTGAGCTTGGTTTTTACTTTTTCATGCTTTGGTTCAAATATGAAAAAGATTCCGAGTGCTTTTGATACCATTGTCATGCTCATTAAAAAATTGAGTAAAAAGGTGTGTGTAATGACTATAGGTTTATCACTTTATTCAGCCTCGCTAGACTATTTAAGGAAAAGGAACTGTGCCGAGTTTACTTTTTCCTTTGTCGTACTCAATCATCAATGATGACAAAGTTGTTCATGGAGTCCTTTTTAAGCTCTTTTCAGGGTCTCGAAATATGAAAAGATTTCCAAGCGAACTTGTCGCATTCATGCTTGTAAAAGAATTTGAATGGTCTCCCTCCTAGTGATAGTTTATTCCCTTTTCAGACCAGGGGGCACTAGTTACAAAAAAGGTATACTCCAACCAATCATGATTGGAAGATTCTTCTCTCGCATTGTTTTACCCTTTTTCGAGCAATGAGGCTAACTTTACAAAAAAGGACCGTTGGAGTCTTCTTTAGTTCTTTTCAGACTCTCTAAACATGAAATGACGACCGAGTTTACCTTCTATGGACTTGTTAAATTCTTACATTGAAGGGCCCGCCATGGGATAAACCCCTCCTATCCCAGGTTCAAAAAATATTTGGGATTGGACTCATCTATGAGATGAGCTATACCGAGCATCTGGTTACCCTCATCAAGCTCGCAAAAAACACATGAGGCACTCATCATTCATGATGGGGAAAAAGGAAAGCTTTTGTGTTACACACTTTGTTAGTGGCATTACATAGTCGTTCTTGAACATGGCACTCATCTACATTTGCATACAAGTACTTGGACCATCTGTTTGTCCTCGAGTTCTGCTTACTTCCTGAGTCTTATTACTCCTTTGAGTCATTCAAAGAAAGCTTCTTTCATCAGTTGCATTGGAAATTTGTGTCATACTCATCATGTCAATACTTCCAAGTCATGCCATGCCCATGTTCAAGAATACATTTGTCATTTGCAGTCAGTATACCCATCACCATGTCGGTCTACTCTGAGTCGGTCTTGCATATTACTGTACCATCCGATCTACTCTACACATCTTTTGTCGTGTTTCATGTCAATTGATGGGGGATTCATCATGGCCCTCCTTCGACAGATTCATCCTTGTCGACTTCAACTCATCATACGAGGACTGAATCTAAAAACCAATCAAGTACCTTTCGCCCTGCATGCCTCAATGGCATGTTACGTCGCTTTCAACATGAGTTTACATTATTGACTCTTGATTGAAAGATTTCATCTTGCGTTCGACTTCAACTCATTTATTCATGCTTGATGATATGTATTGTGATACCTTGGGAATCATTGACATCAATGGTGATCTCCCTAGCGCTTGTTAACGGTTTACATCAATGACCGGTAATCAAGTGGTTTCTACCATGTTCGACATCAAGACATTTTTAATCACATGGATAGATTCGTATCATTGTGGGTTTAGCTTGAAGACCCTGGGGAGTCATGTTTTACCTAGGCTGCGATGGAGTTTGTATTAATTCATATTGCACGGATCCAAATTTGTATTGGTCATGGATGTGTTATAATCTCATCATGGATCTACGCTTGTGTCTCGTAGCCATGATTGTGTTCAGTCAGTCATTACTACTGTGGATCTGCATTGTATTGGTTGGCACCCATGTTGTACGTCATATGTGATTGTCAGTTCAGAGTCAGTTGTACTACAGTAGTTCCTTTCACCCGACAAGTCCATTGCCATTCCTTCTATCAAAGCATTTCATCTATCCAATCTTTAAATAGCTTCATGCTTTGAGGGGCATTCTGTTACACCTAAAATTTCCTCATCATCAGATTTAGTGTATACATCCCTGAAGTTACCCTGATTAACTGATTTCCCTGGAAGGATTTATACTCATTTGTACTAGGTTTTGAGAGGTAATCATAGGATGCACTCAAGCAACCTGCGACGAAGTCAGTTGGATGGAAAAAATAACTTCTTTGAGTCCCTTCTCGAAGCCTGTTGACTTGGGACCCTATTCTTGACCTCTTGGGGGAGCTGGCATTCGGTTCCTAACACCTTGGAAAGATCCCTTAAACCTCTCCTATCATATCTCAACCTATCCTATCCATATCCTATCCACTTAGTCCTATTTAAATGAAGTTCACTCCCATTCCAAGGGGAGGAAGTCTATGGTATCTACATGCTGGTGAAATCATCATTGGGAGACCTCTAATCACCTATTGGGAGACTCATACTTCCTTGGGAGGATATGGCAAATGGCTTGGATGGAGAAGGGCTGCAGCATTAATCCTTGGTTGTAGTTCTATATCTACTATGTATTTCCCTCTATTTACAGTAATACAAATGCTTTCCACTAATATTGTTAATGTGTGATGATATTGAGTAGTTTACCTGGTTAACAGTTTACTTAGATCTCTTATTGTATAGATGCTCTTTACTCATTTCATGTTGTTTGTGTCTTGACAGGTCTTGCAACTTAGATCTGGCGACCGTTGGACGTGGAAGTAAAAGGTAAGATATCTAGCACTTGATCCTTAAGTAGATCTAGGAAATCCATTTGTAGTTTGTTCTATTTGTTCTAGACTCACATTGAGCTAGGGAGATTAGGATCGCGTCCGCTCGAGTGGATTGTCTGTCAACAACCTTCATTATGAGTATTTTACTTTATGACTTCAAAGCAATGCAATAGTTAACTATGATTTTTCATCCGCAATTCAAAATGTCACAAATAAGCATGCAATGCTGCCTCAACCATGGGGGACGCTATCATACTCTAAAATGTGATTGGTTGATTTTTAAAGTAGATTTTCTTTGTTTTGAGGCCCACTTTTTACTTCAAAATTTCTCTAATGACTGCTTAAAGAAATAAGTACTTATCTTGCTATCCCTCTTGATCCCTATGTCCTTGCAAAAATCATTGATGTCCTTGGAGGTATACTCTCCTCCATTGTATGAATTTAAAAAGTTTGAAATTCTTCCCATCAATTTCTCCGTCTGAGCCGTGAACTCCTGGAACCTGCTGAAGACTTCATCCTTGGACTTCATGAAGTAGATACATGTCTTTAGGGAGAATCATTATCGATGTGCATAAATCTAAGTGGACTAGATCCAAGATCCCCTTGGACCTACTATCATTGCTAAAAAATAATCCCTTGACATTCTTTCCTAGTGTACAACCACTACAAACATCCTCATGTTATACCTAGAGCTATGGAAGACTTGTAACCATACTCCTTAATGTTTTCTCTTTAGGAATGTTCCTGCAACCACCTCTCATTATGAATTGTGCCCTGGTTTGCAACTATCAATCTTCATATATTCCCTGGAGATGTAACAATACAATCCTCATATTTTTCCTTAGATCTGCATAAGAAAATGTTTGATTTTACTCGGTTTTCTTGCTCGCTTGAACTCTTAGAGATATTTATTTTGTAATCTCCAAGCTTGCAATTTTGGATCTGCTTTTTTAGACCTGTTTTTTCAGACCTTCCTTTTTGGCCCTACATTTTGAGACCTTCTTTTTTGGTCCTACTTCTTCATACATGCTTTTTTTACCCTACTTTTTTGGACCTTCCTTTTCGAACTGCTTTTTTGAACTTCCTTTTTCGACATTTTTGTGCTACGATTGTCTTCAACACTACTATGACACCATGTTGAATTTTAATCTATTTCCAGATCTTGACAATTACTTCACAATGATTTCAAGCATTCATTTCATCCCATAGTTTTCATTGAATAATTTGTTACATCGTAATTTTCCACCTTGTGAGCATAAGCACTCTTTGGCCTATAGGATTCATTTTACTGACTCAGATCCACTTTATATCCTTCAGACACACTATTTTCCCTATTTTTTCCTCTGTACACTAGTTGCATCACTACAGTGGGCGTACCATCCAGTTGCATCACTATAGCCCATGGGTAGCATGTAAAATTGTAAAAATCACTAGTTAATTACTTTTTACTCCCAAAAAGCAGTCATAGGGTGACCTTTGGCCCTCCATTTGCCCTAAAATGCCTCGATGTGTCCTTTCACTTACTTTTGGGAGGACTATATATTGAGCACATATGGCTTATGGACAAGAGGAGAAAGAAGAGCAAGAGAACTCTAGTGGATTTTTGCCCTATCTTGAGTCTACACTCATTGATACTTGTAATTGTGAACCCTTTATGTTCACCTTTCAAACTCCTATCATAGTTTGAGTTTGCCATTCCATGGAGGATTGAATTGGTGGAGGCACAAGTGGATTGACCTAGATCTTGGTTCAGATTGGTTGCCGGCAAGAGGTCATATCTCATTGTACTTCTTGTTATTTATTAATAGAAATACTCATATTCTCGTTCATTAACGTTGTGAATGTTGTTTATATCACATTGGGTTGCATTTACTTATAATATCATGGACCATTTCTATTCATGATGTTAATTCCATTTATATATTATGTGTGCTTGTTGTATACTGGTTGTCAAGACTAATTTGCAGGTTCAAGTGCACAGATTGAAAGCTCCAACGGGGATCTACATCAAATGTTTGGATCGAGGTTGGTTATATTCCTCATTATCTTAGCATAGTCATTTATATAGCATAATATTGAGAATTGAGTTAATTTCTGGTATTCAACTGTCTGTTGTGGTTTACCCCAAGCCGTAGGAAGTTTTCTCCAACACAGAAATGGCGACTCCACTGGGGAAAATATCCATTTTTGGGGATTTTTCAGCATTAGTCCTTATTTAGAGTTGTTGTTTGTCAAATCTCTGTGTCACTGATTGGCCGTTGAGATACACTATATAAAACTGGTTTTTTCTGAGCCACTGGACTCTTTCTTTGCCCATTTGCTTTTCCCTACCCGCGGGTGAGTTTAGCTCTGCCCGTGTCTACCCGCCTCTGTTTACACTACTGCTCGCGGGTACCCGCAGGTATTCCTTCGACAATAGCGTACAGCTTCGAATTTGGTTGTTTCATGACCTTTGGTTGTTGCTGGGTTGGTTTTGGATGATCCTGAGTCTTTATTGGCCTGATTCTTGACTGTTCCATGCCTTGTTTGTGACTAGAACTCTTCTCTTCTCTTGGTTGAGCCTTGTTGGTTTTTTACCCATCCTTGGATTTAGCGTTGTTGGTTTTTTCCTATCGAGCTCATTCCTTTGGCCGAGTCTTACTATTTGGGATCTGTTGGGTTGTCTTAGTGATCTCCTCTGCATTTCAGTAACTAAATAGTAGGATTTTACGTGCATTTTTCATTTCATTCTATTGAAAAATACAAAAAAAAAAGTTATGCATTTTCCTTTTGCTTATAAGTGAAAATACAATTTTTTTTTTTTACTTTTATGTACTGAATTTTGCATTGAGTTCTTGCTGCTTTCATTTAGGTTCTTCTTGTGCATTGAAAATATAAAAGAGTTTCATTTTTATTTCGAAACCGTTGGATTGATTTTGCATGTTAGTGGCATTGTTTTATTGGATAGATGAGTCTAGAGTTTGACGATATTGCATACTATTGAGTCATATACATCACTAGTTTCACGACCATATCCTTTGAGTAACCACAACCATTAAAATTAATGCTTAATCTTAAAATTGATTAGACCAATTTTATTCATAGGGTACACCAACTAGCATAGGTTTAGAGTCTTGGAATAGATCATCGTGAGTAAACAATCCAAGACTACTAGATGAAACATTATGTGTCTGACCAGGGAGTAGTGAAATCCATGGTATACATCGGTGTTCTCAGGAAGCTTTACTCGGACTAGAGTTAAGCAAGAGGTCATGGGAGGTTGGTTGCGGAGATATCCCTCCAATACCAGCTGAACGTGGGAGATATTTCAAGGGCTTGTTCGTATCTGGGGACTCTTGGGGGATTTGACCCTCTTGAAGTTTCGGGCTTAGCTACCCTGCCCATACGACGAATCCCACCTATGATTATCCCCCTGAGCATTGGTTATACTGTGGTGACCATAGTTTCCTTACCTAGGTATCGCATAGGGTACTTGCATTGGTTGTACTATTGGTGTCTTGAGTCAGATAGGGGTTGGACAACACAGTCGTTTGTTGCCGAGGGTTACATCCCTTTGCACGCAGTGAAGCCTGGGTGCCTCTATAACTGATTATGTTACCTCCAGCTACAGTTTGGGAGCCTCAAGCCTCTCCTAGGAGAGACATACCGGCTCTAGTGTCGAGAGCTCATTTATCCACTCTGTTTGTCTTCTCTTGGCTATAGTTTCTCTAGGTGCATACTTTTTATTTACTTTTTTTATTATCGATAGTTGGCCATTAGGAGACGTCATGATTTTATATTCTCTACGGAGACATCGTGGTGTAGATTCCTACTCTTCGTCGATCCAGTCGATTGGTTGGTTTAAAACCGGCCGCGCTTTCACTCCGTGTTGCTAGGGGACACCGGCGATCTCCCTGCGAGTCATTGGATTCTTACGAGACATACGTCCTAGACATCATGACTGCTGCACACTCTGACATGGGAGAAATATCTACAACTCCATAGTGTAGAGTCGAGAACACTTCAAACACTTCTACTCCTCGTGAGGCGTGGGTGGGTGATCCACCTGAGACCCAACCTAGTTTGTTTGGTCCGTATCCACTCGAGACTCAACCTAGTTTGTTTGGTCTGTATCCACCCGAGACTTGACCTAGTTTGTTTGGTCTGGATCTACCCGAGGACGACCCGGTTGATCCTTCATATCGACATAATTATTTATATGGGATGCCAGATTTACATGACAACATAGGTCCTACGATCAACCCTACCGCATTCTCATATGGTATGCCTAAATACAACACAGTTGATCCTTCCACTAATTTTGGTAGTCCTGCTGGCACTAGTCATGGTGTTAGAAACACTGCACCCATTGGGGGAAAAACCCTCACTGGGGGCACCACGTTGTCCACTCGCACACATAGTATGGGTACCGGTCATATTCCTCATGGGGGCAGCTGTGAAGTGGTATGTTGAGTTTCCTAGGAACACTTATAGGGGATTCAATGAGATTGCTTTGCTTTTCTTGGATCATTTCCAGTTGCCGGTTCATTACGATATTGGTACTGAAATTTTTTCTACCTTCCGTGAGAATAAGGCCACACATATTTCTGACCACGTTCAAGAGTGGCGTTGACGGAAGTGATTAGCGAAATCCAACATTCCTCCAGAGTTTCTGTCAGAATGGTTCCTCAAGTCTCTACTCCCATATATTTCTAAGGATGTTTCGATGTTCGGTATTATGACTGAGGAATAAGCCATCTTAAAAGTCCAGCAGTTAGATTTACTATACTCTCAGTCTGGAATTTTGTATGACATTATTCCTGACGCACCGCGAACACAACATGAGCCCAAGTCAGTTCCTGGACAGCATGCCGATGGCATTGTGGGATCCACAAGCACTCGCCCTATAGATTTGGTGGCTAATCAAATGCAAAATTTGTCACTAAACTAGTCTACTTCCGGATAGGTTCACACCTTGTCCACTTCCACCCCATCGTCTAATGTACACATTGTGCAAACGACAAACCCATCGGGTATCTAGCAACTCGGTGGTAAGAAAAAGGGGAGAAGTAATCGTAAGGGTGGAAACATTGGGAAAACTAATAGCAATCTCAATACCCCTTGTAAGGAGAATACCAACCCTCCTCGGGAAGGCGGAAATGCGGGTGAGGACTGTAAACCTAGGCGTAAGGTGAAATTTCCTTGTAAGATTTGTGGGGAAGATCATCGTACTCACTTGTGTCCTTGAATCGAAGAAGCATCGAAGCATTTGGCACAGAGCCCAGTTGTGTTGAAGGATCCCCTTCCTCATCATCAAAACATGGCTTCGCATGCTCCCACCACTGGTTATGGACCTAATTAGACTGCAACGTCTTCTTCCAGTACTAGTGGTTATAATTGCGTGAATATGGTTCAATCGAAGGTTAGTGTTGCTACTCATCAATGCAATTATGGTGCACCACAACCTAATATGCGGAGTGAGCCTCCCCCTCCTCCTGATAATTCCTTGCATATTGAGAATTCCTCTGTTATGCTGAGGATACCGAAAGGTGTTCTTAAGCGCTCTACGCATAATCCCAATGCCCGAGCTGCCCAAAACTACACCATTGTAGAAGATTTGGGCCAAACTCCGTGTGCCATGTCGTCTCTTGAAGTTTTACAGGCGTGTCCTACTCGAAGGCATGCCCTTTTGAGTGCGTTAGGAGTTCAGGATGGGGCAAGTCCTAGTGTTATCAAGTTCGACACTATCGATGTTCAACCTCGCTTACCTTACCACGTGGATTTTCAAATCCATGTGGAGTTCCTTAGGAATTTCGTCAAAAGAATGGTGGTTGACAAAGGTGCTTCCACGTCAGTGATGTCGTTAGCTTGTTGGAAAGCTCTTGGATCTCCTCCTCTACTCACATCTAGGACCATGCTCACTGCATTTGATGGTCGGTCATTTAAGCCGCATGGGATTATCCCTTCCCTTGTTGTCCGCTTGGGGGGTAAGCCTGTGCCTATTGAAGTCAAAGTGGTTGATGTGCCCATCGACTACAACCTTTTACTGGGTCAGAATTGGATGTACGCTATGAAAGTTGTCGCGTCTACTGTATTCAGAGTTATTTTCTTTCCACACGAAGGCAAGATTGTGACAATCGTTCAGCTGGATTTTGTTAATCCTCCTCCTGAAGCATCCACGGGATCAGTAGTCCCACAAGTTACAGATTCTTAGCCGGCAACTGGGAACATGGGTTTTGGTATGTACCCTTCATTGATGGGATCTTGTTATTTCCCCGCACCCGTGAATTTTATTGGAACCATTTCCGACAATGCGTCTCCTCCTTTGCATAATGTACCGTTCTGGACTTCATATTTTGATGATCCATGGAATTTACCGTCCACGAGTTCTATGTTTGGAGACATTGCACACGTCAAGATGTCTATGCCACTGTCTGCTGTTGAGCTTGCTTACCAGGATATTTAACAAGCCACCGTAGAACTGGATCTCCCCTCTTCTCGGACAGTTGAGGAGGATCCCGTTATGCTTCCAGTTTGGGCAGTCGACTCATCTTGTTCGAACGATTTCCTTGATGGTACTTTACCATGAATGAATCTATTATCGAGGACATGTGTGGTAGTGAGAGACCTTAGGAGGATATGCATCATTGCTCTTATTTCCTTCTCAACCTCGATCTCGTAGAGAAGAAGAGTTTAGGATGACTCTTGTAGAGATGGTTGGTCACCCTGTGGCTCTTTTGGGTTCACATGAGATTTATGTGCAGGGGAACATGGCTAATATTTCCCTAACTCAACCCATCAGCATCTCTCGCACTCTCGGAAAGATTGAGAACATTTACATCAATGATGATTGCTCTCCTGAAGAGGTTGCCATTTACACCGAATTGTTTACTGAACTTCGGGAGTCTTTCACTTGGTCATACGAGGAGATGCCAGGAATAGACCCTAGTATTGTCAAGCACGAGATTAGAACGTATCCTCATGCTAAACTGGTTCGACAATGTCTTCGAGCTATTAACCCTAGGAAGGAAGCCGCTATCAAGGCAGAGGTGGAGAAACTGCTCAAAGCTGGTTTTATCTACCTCATTCCCCTTACCGAATGGGTGTCAAACCCTGTTCTTGTGGATAAGAAGTAGGGAACAATCCGTGTATGCACTTATTTTAGAGACCTGGATCGTGCATGTTCGAAAGACAACTTCCCCATGCCATTCATTGATCAAATCTTGGATGCCTGTGCGGGAAGTGAGATTTTTTCATTCATGGACAACTTTTCGGGGTATAATCAGATTCAAATCAAACTTGAGGACCAACATAAGACTGCTTTCATTTGTCCTTGGGGTACATTTGCTTATTGGAAAATTCCCTTCGGCCTTAAAAACACTGGAGCTATGTTTCAGCATGCCATGACCTATGCCTTTCACGACCTTAAAAGTATAATGGAGATTTTCTTGGATAATCTTGCCGGCCATTCTCGTAAGAGAATGGACCACCCCACGCACCTTCGTTGGATTCTCAAAACGCTACAAGATCCGATTGAATCCTAATAAATACATCTTTGCAGCAAAGTCTGGTCGCCTTCTAGGATTTATAGTTTCGAAAGAGGGTATTAGAGTCGATCCTCTTAAAGTTGAGGCAATACTTTGGTTGCCTCCTTTGCGCAACTTATTTCGACTTCAGAGCCTCCAAGGGAGAGCTAATTTTCTACGTCGTTTTGTAGTCAATTATGCTAATCTTGCCAAATGTTTCATGCGCTTGTTGAAGAAAGACACACCATTTATCTAGGATGAGCGAGCCCAACAGTCTTTCGAAGCCCTTAAGAAAGCTTTGGTATCAACCCCTATGCTTAGTCCACCCAACTTTGCTTGAGATTTTATACTTTATGTAGTTGTGTCTCAAGATACGATTGGCATGGTCTTAGTTCAGTTTGATGATGCACTCGTCGAGCATGTCATCTATTACCTCAGTCGAAATCTAGTAGATGCTGAACTAATATATACTCACGTGGAAAAGCTAGCACTTGCGACTATCCATGCAGTCCAATGATTACGACACTATATTTTTCTTAGAACAACCACTGTTGTAGTGCACATCAATCCTTTTCAGTTTGTGCTATCATGATGCCTTATAGGGGGGAAGTACAATAAATGGATTTTGATCCTTCAGGAGTTCGATCTCGATTTCTCTTCGCCGAAGTCGATGAAATCGTTGGTGTTTGCTGAGCTTATGTCGGACCTTCTGAGACTTGATGAGGATGTCATCCATGAAGATTCCTTTGTGGATGAACACTTGTTTCTTATCTCGTCAGAGGACTCTTGGTATGGGGATGTCATTGTATATCTCCAAACTTTGAAGTTTCCTTCCCATTATTCACGAGATGAGCGACGGCGTGTGAAACATCATGCTAAATATTATACTATCAACGTTGATACGTTGTATCACCAAGGAAAGGATTCTATTCTCCGTCATTGATTGACTCACAAAGAAGCGGAGCATGTGCTTAATGATTTCCATGCTGGGGCGTGTGGTGGTCACTTATCTGGGATTTATACAGCTCAACGTACGAGATGGTTACTTTTGGCCTTCAATCTTTAAAGATTGTATTAATGCTGTGAATAGATATCACCCTTGCCAGGTCTTTTCTCGGAATATACACTCGCATCCAGTGCCCATTCATCCGGTCGTCACCGTCGGTCCGTTCACCAAGTGGGGGGTGGATTTCATGGATTGCAAACTAGATTCGGCTGGGGGGCATCACCATATCATAGTGTTGATGTATAGGTAAATTCAGAATGTATTTCATAAATATGTATATTGTATTCCTCTAGAGATGTTATTATTCCTCTATACGGAAGTGGTTGTATTCCTATAGAGATGTTATTATTCCTCTATACGGAAGTGTCGTCATTTATATTGTAAGTGTCGTAACTTATACTTGATGGGTTATTAGACCACCTTGTTGGGGTCGACCCTGTATAAGTCATGTGGTCGAAGGGTTATTAGACCACCCTAGTGAGGGTCGGCCATGTGGGCCAAAGGGTTATTAGACCACCCTATTGGGTGTCGGCCCAGTCAGCATTGTGTTATGTGGTTAAGTTGAGGCCGACCTAGTAAAGGTTATTATGCAAGTCAAGTCTAGTATAAATAGAGATCGGGAGATATCTATTTGATCATTCTATTCTCTCACTCACACCTGGGAGAGTGGCGCACTTGTGGAGGAGGAGGCTCTGCTGCTAGGAGAAGACTATCTCTTGTATTCTGGTTGTATCTTTTCTCTATCTATCTCTGAGGAAGTTATTGGGTTTTTTCACCTTTATGGTTTTCCCCAAGTAAAATCTGTGTCTCTTGTGTGCTTGCATTATTGTGTCCATGATTGATATGCTGTACATGTTGTTCTCTCAGTTAATATCCTAGATCAGATTGAATTAAATTCTGAAAATTTAACATGGTATCAGAGCCAGCCTGAAAGAAGGCATGATATGGCATGTATGACACTTGTTGCACTTACGATGCTAGGGCTTGATATAGTAAAAGCTAGTCATCGTAGAACTTTCGCTATAAATATGTTTTGGAGAAGTTTTCGGGTCTGAAACTTTTAAAGGTTGAAGATCAGATCCCCATGTACCTTTTTGCCAAAGGAAAACCTCTAATTCGTTGTACTTTGTGATTTATGATCTGTACAATATAGGGTTTCTGCCTCTTCTAGATCGGAGTAAAAAAAAGGTGACCTTGGAAGAAAGGCAATAACTTGGGATAGGAAGCTCCAAATGAAATTTCGTAAAAAGTGACAGGTATTACACAAACTTTACTATCGCAAGAAACGTTTTCAGAGGCTGAAGTTGAACCAATGACATGTGGCAGGCCGTACAAGTTTGCTCTCCTGTTTTATCCCTTAAACATGTCACGTTACGACACTTGGCATAACTCTCTCTCAGAGAATACAATTGAGGTTAGACCTATCGAGAGGGAAAGATGACAGGTCAGGCTATCTCAAGAAATTGTTTCAGACCCTTTGGATCGAAAAGTTCGGAGTTACACCAGAAACAATTAGGTACATATTTCTGTCAAAACAGAATTATTTTTGAGCACCTTCATTCATGGCTTCCAGAATTTAGGGTTTTGGATAAAGTTGGAATTTTTGTAATCGGAGACCACAGCTGAATGCTACTCATCAAAATCGAAATTGAGAGACCAAGATCGGAATTTTTGGTTGGGCAGAAGGCTGGGCTTGATCAGACCCTAGTTCGGGACTTTGAATGGAAAAGTGGAAAATTAGGGCTCCTGTAAAAATGGGAATTTTTGAAATCTGTGACCATGGCTGGAAGCTCCTCAGAAAAATAGAAGCTTAGAGCTTTGTATCAAACATTTTAATTGGGCATAAGAGTGGGCTTCATCGAACCCGAGTTCAGGGTCACGTCCAGTGAATCTGGAAGTTTTAAAGGCAAAATTGAGGAGTGAAACTTTGCAGTTTTCAAATTCTGAATATACCAGCTTGATCAACTCATCAAGGCGCATATTTGTATCCTTTCAGAAGTTTGAAATTCAAAGGTTGAATTTTTTGGGTTTCTCTAACAAACCCTAATCTAGCTCCAGGTCCAGTTCTTGCAAATGAAGTAGATTGTGTTAATCCTAGAAGAAGATGGATTGGTCACCTACATAAGTGAAGAAGTTCCTATTTCAAACGGAGATGAGGCTAAGGCCTTACATAAGAAGATTACAAGCGATCTCGACAGGTATGACTCATCGAGGTATGTTTCGATATTTGTTCATGATTAAGTTTATGGTATCTTTGTTTTCATGTTATTACGGTTAGTACAATCTTGATTTTAGATTTGTCGTATCACCTTAACAAAATTATGAATGCATGATAGAAGATATTCATTGGTTAGGGTGTTGACACTTATGATTGTACTAATGCATTATGGTGTTGTATGAGGTTTATGTTGTCTGCTAACATGAAAGGTACACCAAGAAAGACAAATCATGTTCTAGTTCAAGAACATATGATCATGATGACATGAAGACAAAGATTCATCCATTGTCATGGATCACTTAGAAAATCTACTTACAAGGTATGTATAACTTGGTTCTACAATGGATAACTTATGAGACATGCACGTTACTTGTACAAGTCATTGAAGAGAACCAAAAGACATTATGCGGGTATGTTAGACATAACTAGCTAGCATGCTAATCCAGGTATGTTTTTTTCTATATCAAGCTACAATCCTACCTTGTGTTAGGATCTTATACTGTTGTGTTGTTGATAATGATTATTCATGAAGTCATAGGTTTGAATAGTCATGGTTTTGTGCATATTATGTTTCTTACCATAATTGATGATATAACTAACTAGAAGAATCATGAAGGTATAGGTTTGAGTAATCACGGGTTTATGCATTGATTATTTAACTAATCAGAAGAGTCCTATGATCAAATAAGAATATGCAATAGTAAAAGAAGACTTCCCTGAAACCTTGAATACTAATGTTTATTATTTGTGAATGATCATGACTATACATGTTTAAGATTATTGTGTTTTGATAGTATTAAGATTATACTAATAAATGTGTGATTATGTATGAGACCTCAAGGATAACACAATGATGATACTAATAAGCATGCATAGTGATTAAGTATGGATATGAGTTCAAGGACAGGTAATCCAGGAAGCAAAGATCAAGAGGGAGCACACTCCAGTTGTTCCTGCAAGAAAGCAAAGGAGCACACTTCAGTAGTTTCTGCAAGGATGCAAATATTCAAAGGGAGTTTACCACTTCTCACAATCCACATCATAATCGAGTTGCAAACATTCAGAGGGAGTCCACCCAGCAACCGAACAAAGATAAGTATTTGAATTGTCATTTCTTACATAACGTTATTCAATGATGTATATGCTTATGTTCCTAGAATTAGGTTGTGTATTATGCATATTAGAATAGTTGCATTGATGAAAAGTATACTACTAATATACATGGGTAAGTGGCCTATGGCACTGTACAACATTCCATTGCTACTTATCTAGAATGAAACCTCTTTGCTGACATGTTAGGAGTTGTGCACACTCTTAACAATGTTCTAGTAGAGATTGGAAGGCATCTAGAAAGTTATGGAATATGTGTTAAATTTTCAGAATTTACTTTAATCTGATCTAGGATCTTAACTGAGAGAACAACATGTACAACAAATCTATAGCATATCATTCATGGACACAATAATGCAAGCACAGAAGAGACACAGAGTTTACTTGGGGAAAACCATAAAGGTGAAAAACCCCAATAACTTCCTCAGAGATAGATAGAGAAATGATACAACCAGAATACAAGAGATAGTCTTCTCCTAGCAGCAGAGCCTCCTCCTCCACAAGTGCGCCACTCTGCACAGTGTGAGTGAGAGAATAGAATGTGTAAAATGAGAGAGACACACTCTCTATTTATACACTAACTTGACTTGACCTTTACTCAACTAGGTCGGCCTCAACTTAACCACTTAACATAATGCTGACTGGGCCGACCCCCACTAGGGTGGTCTAATAACCCTTTGACCCACATGGCTGACCCCCAATAGGGTGGTCTAATAACCCTTTGACCCACATGACTTATACAGGGCCGACCTCAACAAGGTGGTATAATAACCCATCAAGTATAAGTTACGACACTTACAATATAAATGACGACACTTCCGTATAGAGGAATAATAACATCTCTATAGGAATACAATATACATATATGTGAAATACATTCCGAAGTTACATATACATCAACACTCCCTCTTAACTAGGAAGGTATTTCTCGACACAGGTCTTCTAGCACAAGTCATCTTCTCTGGATCATCGTCACTGGATAATCGTCATCGAGTCATCATCATCATCATCACTGCTACCGCTATCTCAATCAATCTCTGAATCTACTTGTCATAGGAAGTTCTACAGACCCAGTCCTTTTTCATATTGGATGTAGGCCCACCACCTGCAGGTCTTCATCATCTGTACAGAGACATGAAGTACTGGATGAATGCAGGAAGAAGGAGGAAGTTCCAATTTATAAGCAACGAACCCAATATTTGGAAGAACCTTATAGGGCCCGTAGAAATTTGGATTGATCTTATGACTCCCTGTGAGTTTCAGGGAGGATTGTTGAAGAAAAACCATATCACCTGCTTATAAATTGCGCTCAGAATGGTTCTGATGGGTTTCTTGTTGTATTCGAATTCTTGCCATGTGAAGATTGTCCTACAAAATGCGAAGAATATGATTGTGTTTTCGATGAACCAAGTCAATTGCTTGAACTGGTGAACTGCTGAGGGTGTATGGAAGAATAACTAGTGGTTCTTGACCATATATTGCTTCATACAGATTTAGTTTACATGCAGTATTGTACCACCAGATCCTTTCAAGGAAATCCATAGAAATATTTGTCCAAATCGGTGTAGGGATGGGAAAGGGTTCGAGCCATCCTGGAAGGAGTATTGTGTCACCCTTGTTGACCTGGCAAGTATCACATACAACCACCAACTGTTGAATTGTCCTTTTCGTTCCCTGCCAAAATAAGTTACATTGTTCCCGCTCATACATTTTGAGGAACCTAGAGTGCCCTACCGATGGAGAAGCATGGAGTTCATAAAAGACATAGCCTTGTTGAACAGATTGCAACCAAATATGCATAGAAATAGCTAAAAGAGAAACTTGGGCATCAAATGTGCACGAAAGAGCATCCGCCGCTAGATTGTCCTTACCCTTCTTGTAAGTGATCTCATAGCCATAACCCATGATTTTGTGAACCCATTTCAGTTGTGATGGGGAGGAGACCCGTTGTTCAAGGAAATTTTTCAGACTCTGGTGATTAGTCTTGATGCAGAAATAATTCCCTAATAGGTATGGTTTCCAATTCTGTACTGCACACAAAATAGCCATCATTTCCTTCTCAGATGTAGAGGTGGCTAAATTCTTACCGGAAGGGTCACTGGAAGGAGACAATCCCATTGGCTCAACAAAGACACCTGCATATCTATCCAAAATCTGTTATAGATCCAAGGGTGTAGTGGAGACCATGGATGAGTGCATTTGAATGGAATGGACTTGAGCGATGACAGCATGCGAATTATTCTTAAGGATCTTTTCCAGGCGATGTGAACTGAGGATGCGGAGAGACCCTGGTTGTAATATCATTAATGTGTGTTTTTTCCCATTGATTGAAAAATGCATCCAAAGTTTAGCAAAATCCCATAATATGGGGCCAAGTGTGCGTAACAATTGAGCTCCCAAAACCACATCACATCTTCCTAAGGACAAGGAAAACATGTCAGACCTTAGGTTATAATATTCCATAAAGATGTGCACATTGCGACAATTCCCCTTGCAAGGTAAGTTTCCCCCATTGGCAATCATGAATTCAATGTTGGAGCAAGGACGAACAAAAAAATCATCCTGTTTGGCGATCTGAGGGTCAATGAAGTTATGAGTTCTACCAGAATCAATGAGTATTGTAAGAGGGAGCTTCTTGAAGTAACACATGACTGGCATTGTTTGTGGGGTGGTGACTCTGTCTAAAGCATGGAGAGATATCTTTGGGTGGTAGTCCAGAAATGGAGGATCAATAGGCAGCTACTAAATTCCGACTTGATCATCTATGGTATCTAGAGCTTCTTCACCAAGTTCAGAGGCAGGCAGAGAATCCACATCCAAGAGATAGAGTTGTTGCTCAACACATCTACGTCCCTGAGTGAATTTATCATCGCAATTATAACAAATCCCTTTTTCTCTACGTGCCTGCATCTATGCTTCAAATAAATGCTTGATAGGAGTTGGTCGAGGAGCTAGCGTGATGCGAGGTCATTGGGAAAGCATATTTTTGAATGGAACAAAAGTGGAGTTGGAGCGCTCTTGGGCTGTGATATTTCCCTCTGCCAACTTAGCCAACCCTAGGACTTCTATATTGTGTTGGGACATGACATTTTAACCTATGAGACAATTTCATCCTTGAGACCACTGATAAAACAACTCATGTAGAATTCATCAGACAATCTTTTCGTGTGATTGTCCAATTTCCCAAATTCTGTCTGATACTCTCTGACTGTGCCAATTTGGCGAAGTTTAGTGACTGCTCCTGTGAAGTCATCAAAAGCACTAGGACCAAATCATTACAAAAGGAGTTGACAAAAATATGTCTAGTTTGGCTCATCATGAGCTTTGATGTACCAACAATACCATTGAAGGGATTCCTGTTCCAAATGAAAGGATGCAAGTGGAACTTTGTGGATGTCAAAAGTATTATGCAGACTAAAATATTGTTCTTGCTGGTATATCCATCAAGTTGGATTAGTACCATTGAAGCAAGGAAAATCAAGCTTCGGCCCATGAAAATTGCTGGAAGAAGAGAACCCAGTGGCTGCAAAAGATTCTGGCTGTCGTTTATTGTTCATGGTTGAATGCTGAAGATGCAGGGTGAGAAATTTTTCATCTCAATCTTTGAGTTTGGTTTTGAGGGTTGCAAGTTCTTCATCCATGATTTGTGCTCCTGTGTGGGTCACAACCATAACCAGGAGTTTTTTTTTTGTGAATGGGTAGAAAAATAAAAACAAAAGCTTCTTTAGTAAAGGAAAATTTGGATTTGGGAAAAAATTTGATGGGTAATTGGGGTTTGAATAGGTTTTGGACAATTTCTGATGGACAGGGAAGAAAAAAATGGGAATTTTAGAAGCAAGGTGAAAGAATGAGAAAATTTGTCAAAGAGGAACAAACAAGCAGAAATAGAAAATGAACACTGTGGAAAACTTTGAAGGCGATTGGGTGAAAATCAAAGAAGTTATGACAAACCCTAAAAATATACAAATGTTGGATTTTGGGATTCAGGAAGTGGAATTTGGGATAGGGTCCTCAGGAATGAAATATGAAAAATGGGATTGCAGAGGTGTTGGCGAAGTTTCAAGGGAAACAGAGTTAAAACAAGGGAGATATGGAGAAAAAACATAATTTTAGACTTGTTTTTTAGAATGGATCTGAAATGACTTTTAGAATGGATCTGAAACGGCTCGGAATGGATCTAAAACGGCTGGAAATGAAACGGATTTCAGAATGGATCTGAAACGGCTGGATCTTAAATGACTCAGAATGGATATAAAATGACGGGATCTAAAATGGCTTTCGGAATGGATCTAAAACAGCTCAGAATTGATCTGCAACATCTCTGGACAGATGTAATCTGCGATTTATCAGCTTGCAATAGATATCGACCCCAGGTATATTCGGCTTCCTAACGGTTCAAGGGATTCACTTAGCCACCAATGTTTTATGATGGCTTGCGTATTGGGGAAGTACCCCTTAGTCCACGACTCAGGTAAAACTGATAACCGCTTTGCCACAAATGACGGCTCTTGGTTTACCGCACGGGTGGGAACTAGTCAATCAAGTAGGGTTCATTTCTTTTCGCTGGAAGGTCCTCTCAATGGGCCAACTACTTCGAGTTTCTTGTGTTACTCCTCACAATGAGTTTTAGGGCTTATTCCCAAGTACTTCCCACAGTTAAGCGGATAGGGATTATTCCCGGATCCGAACCTGCAATTGATAGCAACAAATATAGATGCGAAATTGTTTTTGACAAAAATTCCACCCAACGAGCCCAAGAAAGTGCTATGACACCAGATGTGAGCAACCTGCAACAATTAATTGATAAAATCCACGATTTATTAGATTACAAAATATTTTTATTGATAGTGGGCCACTTCCAGGGGAAAACCTCCTTTAAGCAAGCTCAATACAAATAACTTCACAATGCCTTCATTGGCCTCAACACTAACTTATATACTAAGTCTAGGCACCAATACTATGGATCAATACTATGGAACATATAATACTATAGGATGACTTACAAAGCATATGCATCCAATACTATGGATCAATACTATGGGCTAATACAAACTATGGTTCGACATATAATACTGCGAGATGAATTACAAAGCATATCTGTCCAACAACAATATACTAACAAATTAAAGAGAAGGGTTGACATGGGTTCCTAACATTTTTTTTCGGTTTCGCTAATTTCTTCAATGGTTCTGCATGATGCTATCCCTATAGGGCTTTATCCAACTTCCATTCACCATATTTGGAAAAAGCGTCCCATCTAGCTTTTGCAACTGAACTGCGCCTCTGCTGTGATGATATTGATGATATATGGTCCCAACCAATGCATTTGAAGGTTTGCAGTTTGCTTCGCAAATTTACTGTCATATAAGAGAACCATGTCTCCATGCTGAAAGTGTTTGGCCTTCACATGGTGATCATGTCATGCCTTTTGTCAATGCTTTTCTACCTGCTGATGAAATCCTGCGATAAAGCGATCTTATTCGAGATGTAGATGTTGGTCACCCTATATGTCAATTAATTAAACTTAACACACAGGATGGTCAATATAAATTGTCAAACCTAGGGAAGTCTTTTATTTCAAAGGAAATAAGCACAATCTATGCATAAATAGATCAAGCAGCTGATTTATTAAATGTAGATAATAAACCTACCTGTCTGCTCAGCCAACTCATTCCATAAAGAAAACTAATCTAATTCATACATCTAAGAATCCAAAGTGCAACAATCTTCCTACAGAAATCAACCCAGCAGTTTAATGATCTAATAATGAAATTGAACTAGATTACTTTTGCAAGAAATTAAATCCATAATTATCAAACTACAGCATTCAATATTTACCAAAATGATCTATCCAGTGGCTACTGTAACTCTACCATTATCTGTCTAGTCTAGGAATGCAATTGAAGATACAACAGCAACTAGAATTGAAATACAAGCTTGAACTCTAAACTGATAATTACTGGAAGTCCTAGAAAGCATAAATGACTGAAAGATATTGGAACTGAGCTTGGCTGTCACAGCTAATTAAAACACACATGCAATTAAATAAATTATCCTACACAGTCAACTGTCACACCAATCTGCTACAGTTATTCAAGATGCAATTTATGAACTACCAAAAGGAAAGCTAATTCTATGTTGTAGCTACCAATAACATCTGCAATAATTCCACACCACACAACAGAAGTAAAGCTAAACTACTCTACCTACTTAAACCGGCTATCTCTGTGTGAAGGCGAGCCCTGGCCTTCTAACAGAGATGCCGAGAATCACAACAATTTAAGAAATAGAAATGAAGAACTCTACTCTCATATTAATGATGGAAAATAGTCAGTCTTAGTGCTCTGTTATAGCTTACACAAAGTGGTAATTGTCCAACCCTAGGCTACGAGAGCCTTTGGAATTTATACCAGGAAAATATAGTTTCAAATCCACTATAATCGTGCAGCAATGAATATCTATGATCTTCATCCTGCGGAGTTACAGCTAAAATGATACAGCCGTATTAAACAAGGTTGTTAATCATGAAGGATGTTGTTGCTCTAATAATTAATGGATCAATATACTTAGCAACTGGGATGCAACCTGTTTGTCGCATCTAGGCTCTGTTTCAGTGGAATCTATTATAGTGAGGATCTGTTATAGCTCGCGTGGAGGATGTGCTGCTCCTTGGAGTATGAGGAGCTGGTGCTTTGAAGAGTAACAACTGGTGCCACGTGGCTGATACACCTGCGCTTTAGATTTTGACTAAATGCACTCACAAATGTTAGCATAAACCAAGGGTCAGGATTCATAACCATAACAGTATTAGGCATAATTAATTGAAACAATAATGATTTATACCTTGTCAGGATTGCTGAATGATTTGGAAAAGGCATGCATATGGTTTACGAAAGTAAAGTAAAATTTGGCAAAATGATGAAATAGGTATGGTTAAAAAGGGGCATTTCCAGGGCCCAACATCTCCCCCCAACTATCCATTTGCATGTCCTCATGCAACAGGTGATTAGTTCGATTCTGAGGCTGGCCCCTGTTATTATTATGCCAGTTGAGGAAATAAAATCTGTAATCATCATTGGGAATGCTGGTTCTTGTGTAACAGCATCCTCCTGCCCTTAGCAACTTCAATCTGAATTATACTTTCAACAAACTTTTAAGGTGGCTGGTTCTTGTGTGACAACGTCCTTTTCTTGATGATTTTAGTCTGCAAATGACTTCTCTGATTGCCTTGCTTCTGCAGATCCCTGAATTGCTAGTTCTACCATTGTAACTTTAAGCCCTGATAGATTAAAAATATCTCCACATTCTGGACATATTATCTCTTGTTGTACTCCAATTCTCCAAATAGACAGTAAATTCCTCAATTGATCTGCAACCTCCACCCTTGCATCCACATACTTCTTTGCCTATTCCCTGTATGTCACCTTCCATTTATCTAGTTTTTCCTGAATCTCTTGCACCTCCTCCTTTAGCAACTCATTTTCAAATAGAAGATTATCTAATTGAGGTTCTTCTACAGCAGGTTCTTGTGTGTCAGCAAGTGGTTGAGGTTTAAAAATAGGAGTCCCATTATCTACCCTGACCAGATGGCCTGCTTCTGCTGTAGTCACAATTTCGATTTTCCTCTTCTTCACTGAGCGAGATGACTGGCCCATGCTTATCAGCCATCCCTTTCTCCGAGGCAAGGAGAATCCTATTGCCTTATAAATAGAGACAACTCCCTTCTTCTGATTTAAAGTCCTTATGAGTGTGGGAGAAGATTCTACGTTCGGGACTGCTTGTTCATTTTCTGATACTGCCTTCGGTTGAGGGTTTTCATTTTCCATTTCAGTTTCAGCTACCCCAATTTCATCCTCCTCTGTAACTTTCTCCTCGGGTATTCCATCTTCCCTCCCCCCATCTAAATTTGAGGAACTCCAGTCCTCATGCAATGTTTCTAAAGACATTTCACGAGGGAGGTTTGGCCGGTCTAGAAATTGATCCCATGTCAAATTATGCTGTGCAAGGGCTCGTAAGATAAGCAATTTAATGAGCCCATGATTTGTGAGAGATGCTAAGGGGTGCTGAGCACCTTTAACATAGTAAGCCATGCGTTGCAAAGATTGAAAAAGAAAGTATGGCATGTTTAGCAGTCGGCTGTGTCGTAAATGTGATAGAAGTAAAAATTCATTGGTATAAACAACACTATACCTCCCCTCGCAAGTAATATATTTCTTCAAAAATATTGCAACTTGGTCCCACGGATGTGGAAGAGATTCCAAGGATGTTCCCCTATGCAATGGTCAAACACTTTCTCTAGCTGCAAGAAAGTCTTCAACTGCGGTTAGATGATAGCGTTTTCGACTAAAACAGCATCGCCCAACTCTAGAAAGTCCTGTGGCTTCCACCAGAATTACCTCTGAAACATCTACCCTTATTCCTCGAACCTCTGAATGAGTGTTCGTCAAATTTTGAGAAAATTCAAGGGTTGTTTCCTCATGAAAACCACTCAGGCATTGAAAATAAGTTGTCCATCCTGCTTCTTGAAAAATGATAAAGACATCTCTGTTTCTATACAAGGATTCTATTATTAGAGGTTCATACCTTACAGGAATACCCATATCACTAGACTTCTGCAAGAAGTTCTAACAAATGTGCCAGTCACAGCTCCAACTATTGAACTGTCTGCATGCGGGCACAGTCGATGGATAGTCAAGAGTTTAATTGAGCCGTGTTGGAAAGGTGGCAGCGTTAGTTCAAAGTAATATTTATGGCTGGTTTGTCGCACAAATCGGATAGAATGATAGTCATGATCAGGAGTATGGGTAGTGGCCTTAAACACGATTCTCGCCGGGATAAATGGCAGGGAGGAATGACAAACATAACCATTATTATTTACAACGTCAATAGATGCCTAATCATGTTTATAGTTAGAATATGTACCTTCACGTTATGCATCCGGCCATGAGTTAATCATCATGGTGCACCAACCATCATAGCCCCCTTTTGTCAACTCCATCATTAAAAATAAGCATAAATGCACATGTGATGAAGTGATGTGGCCACGCCACGCGAGCTGACAGCTACTCAAGACACCCAAAATTTTCCTTCGTGGCGAACCATGGTTGGATCTTGTGGAGCGAGTAACAAAACTGATGCCTAATTGAATCATCATTGGCATCATCCATTGGAGAGAAGACAAACTGGAGGAGTCAGAGCTGCTGTATTTGGCGAATTGATAAAAAATAGCGGAGTCGTAGCTATACGAAAGGAGCAAAAATGAAGTGGAAAGAACGAAGTCACAGCTACTAGATTTAGCAAAATAACCAAGGATAGCAGAGTCACAACTGCTAGGTTTAGTGGAATGGATGAAGGTAGCAGAGTCGCAGCTGTTGGAAAGGGGTGAAAATGAAACGGAAATAGTGGAGTCGCAGCTGCCAAACTTAGAAAGGTGAGCGGAAATAGTGGAGTCACAGCTGCCAAACTTAGAAAGGTGAGCGGAAATAGTGGAGTCGCAGCTGTGTCAGAATGAAGTAAAAAGCAAATTTTCAGCTGACTGCTGAAAGATAACGAATCATCCATCTTTTTTTTTTAAAGAGATTTATTAGATCAGGAACCAATGTGGGGTGTCTGCAATCGTCTGGCCTAGTCATGATTGATGTTCTTCCAATTAGTTCTTGCACATAGTTCTTCAAAACAAACTAATCAAGTGCAAAAAAAAATGAAAATAGATAAAATACAGAATGAAAGAAAAAACAATTATTTATGTTCAAAATATGTATGGAAATTGCAACTTTTAGGAATTCACAGGGTTTGAGAAAGATCCCTACCCTGGAATTAACTGATACTCTGGATCACCTGCAACCTGCAAGACAAAAGCTTCCCTTGAGATCGGCTTGTGATATAGTCACAACTAATGACCATTTGCGAATAATGGTACTTTGTTTTCATCAATGGTGATCAACCGGACTGTTCCATTATCAAATACCTGATCTATTTGATAGGGTCCTAACCAACGGGTGCGCAATTTTCCCTTAAAGTCCCTCTTAAACCGTGAATCATACAATAGGGCCCAGTCCCCCTCTTGGAAGACTTTCTTCTTTATAAATCGATCATGCCACTTAGAGCGTTGTTGTTGGATTAAAGCTATATGATGTACTACAGTGGTGCATTTCTCATCCAATTCATTGAGCTGATTCAGTCGGTTCCTCCGTGCCTCTGATAAATCCAAGTTTGCTTCCACAGCTGTTTTGAATGTTATGATTTCAAATTCAATTGGAAAAACAACGTTCTTACCATACACTAACTCATATGGGGAAAAACCAGTGGTGTTACGCCACGTAGTACGATAGGCCCATAGTGCCTCTGGAAGCCTTTCAGCTCAATCTTTACGATGACTCTTCACTATTTTTGTCAGAATAGCCTCGATAACTTTGTTTGTGCTCTCCACTTGGCCATTGGCATGTGGATGATATGGTGAGGCTATCCTGTGCTGAATATGAAATTTTTGTAATAGTGATTCTAGCTTGTCAGACACAAATTGTGGTCCACCGTCTGTAATGATTTCCTTAGGTACTCCGAACCGAGTAAAAATCTCTTCATACAGGAAATCAATCAGAGCCTAATCATTGGCCTTAACTAGGGCTACAGCTTCTACCCATTTGGTCATGTAATCTGCGCAAACCAAGACATAAACATTTTGCTTTGAGGGAGGGTTGATAGGCCCTACAAAATCTAGAGCCCACTTATCAAATGGTTCAACCACAAGCTGTGGCTGCAAAGGCATCTCATCTAATATGTTGGGTTGGCCCATCCTTTGGCAGCTATCACATGCCTAAACATACTTCTTCGCATCTCTGAACAATGTAGGCCATAAATAGCCCATTCTCAAAACTTTATGACCTGTCCTTTTATCAGCAAAATGTCCCCCACAGGGCTCATCATGGAAAGCTTTAAGAATGCTAAAGATTTCATCTTCTCTAACACAGCTTCTGATTTCTAAATCAAGCCCTGTGTAGAAAATATGGCCATCAATCCAGCAATACCTAGCAATCGGTTGTATGATCTTCCTTTTTTCTCTCTTTGACATAAGTGCTGGGAGCTTACCTGCAGCCAAAATGTTAGCAATATCTGCATACCATGGGGAATGAGCTAATACTACAAACAAATGTTTGTCAGGGAAGGAATATTCGACTAGTAAATTGTCATCACTGTTCGTAAGTCGAGATAAAAAATCTGCAACGACATTTTCCTTTCTTGGTCTATCAATAATTGTGATATCAAATTCCTGTAACAGTAACAACCATCTAGTAACTCTAGCATTCATGATTGGTTTATTCATTAAATACTTGATAGCAGAATGATCGATGTGCACAAAAGTAGAATATCCAGTAATATAATGTCTAAATTTGTTGATGGAATAAATGATGGCAATAAATTCTTTTTCTGTGACAGTATAATTTAGTTCAGCGGGAGACAAATTTTTACTAATATAGTAAATGGCATAAGGAGCATTACCTTCCGGTTGTCCCAAAACTGCTCCAATAGCAGTATCTGAAGCATCTGAAGAAATGTGGAAAGGCAGAGCCCAATTGGGCCCTCGTAAGATGGGTGATGTAGACAGCCTTCTCTTTAGCTCAGTAAACGTTGTTTGGCATGCATCATTCCAGACAAACTGTGCATCCTTCATCAACAAGGTGAACAAAGGAGAAGCTAGTTTGGAAAAATTTTCTATTAACCTTCTGTAATAGCCAGCATGCCCCAGGAAGCTATGTACATCCTTCTGTGTTCCAGGAGTTGGTATATTTTCAATTACCTTGATTTTGGATGGATCTACCTGGATACCATTAGAAGAGATGAAGTGCCCCAGCACTATCTCTTTGCTCATCATCATGTGGCACTTTTTAGTGCTTAAAGAGAGCTTGCTTTGTTCACAGCATTGCAAGACCTTTTCTAAATTTTTCAGTGCTTCTTCATAACTATCACCATATGGGGTAAAGTCATCCATAAAAAATTTCCATGCAATCATTCACCATTTCTGAAAATATTCCAATCACTACTCTCTGAAATGTAGTTGGTGCATTGCACAACCCAAAAGGAAGTACTCGGTAGGCAAAAGTTCCCCAGGGGCAGGTGAAAGTAGTTTTGTCCTAATCTTTTGGAGCAATCTGTATCTAGTTATAGCCACTAAAGCCATCCAGAAAGGATAAATACTTTTTCCCAGACAAGGTATCAAGGACCTGATCGATGAAAGGTAAGGGGAAATGGTCGTTCTACGTTGCTTTGTTTAGTTCTCTTTAGTCCACACAGACCCTCCATTTCCCATTCTTCTTTGGCACAATCAGAAGTTTAGAAACCCACTCACTGTCTGAAATTGGGTATACGAATCCTGCTTCCAAATTTTTTTGGATTTCTTCTTTCACTATGTCTCTTAGGTTCGGGTTCATCCTTCATTGTGGTTGACATACAGGCCTGGAGTCGCTCTTAATATAAATATGATGGGTGCACAAATGAGAAGGAATTCCTTTCATGTTTGTGTACTCCCAAGCGAAATCTCCCCTACGCTGTTTCAGCAGAGTGACTAGTTGTTCCAGCTTGTTAGGTGCCAGATTAGGATTGATTTTCAATGTTTTTCCTAGCCCAATTTCTACTGGAACACTCTTCGAATTCTTAAGTACTGGAATTATACTGTCATCACCGATTAGAGTTTCTTCTGTAAGCTTTTCTTGTTCTGCTACAGCTAGAGTACTGTTCAAGATCTGATAGACATTTTGATTGACTGATGTGGGCTCCCTGATGAAACTATTAATGACATCATCCTCTATTTCATCTTTAAACGTTAAGGCTCTCCCTATGGTTAGTAATGGCTGCACACCCTCTTCCTCCTCCAAATCTTCCCATAATGGAGTCTCAGCTTCTGTGCTTGGTCGAGCTGGAGGGTACAGGGTTAGGCTCTTGATCTCAGTTCCATCTGAAATGGTCATAGATCCTGACTGACAGCTCATATAGGCATCTGCTGTGGCTAGCCATGGTCTTCCCAGGATCAGTGGGTGTCCCACCAACTGGGATTTCGGTTGTAACACCAAGAAATCCGCAGGGTATTCCCATGACTCAACTGAGATCACGAGGTCATCTAGGATCCCTTCAGGCTTGATCGTTGATCTATAAACAAGTTCCAAAACGGTAGGGGTTGGTCGAAGATTAGTGAGTCCCAATTTCTTCACATTTTCTATGGTCATAACGTTAATAGCTGCGCCTAAATCCACCAAGACATTTGGAATTTGTGTGTTCCCTATGTGAACTATAACAGTCGGGTTCCCAGGGTCATCGTATTTTTCCAAAGGAGCCTTCCCAATTATTAATTCTGAAAGCTTTCCCAATACGTCGACAGTGGGGGGATCCCTGGGCCTTCTTCCTGGTTTCTTGACACATAAATCTTTAACAATATTGGCATAAATGGGCACATCATGAAGGGCCTGTAATAGTGGAATTTTAACATACAAATTCTTCAGTTCTCCCACAAGATCAAATCGGGGCTGTTCCACTATTTTCTGCAGGGCCAATCATTCAAGGTATGGTGGTTCTTTATTCAACTATGTAGGTTGTGACACATCGTGTGTTACTTTCTGAGTTTCAGCTACTATTTTAGTAGGAGTATCAGCATCCTCAATGATGGGGCTTGCTGAATTAACCATGTTCTCATAGTGCTGATTTACTCCAGTTTCAATCACTAGGGATGAAACATCCTCAGTGATAATAGGTTCCACCACCCTCCCTGATCGTAATTATATATCATTACAAGGAATCCGAGTAATGGAATACACAGGCATGTTGGCAGTCTCAAATTGGTGGACTGCTTTATGTTTGGGTTCGGGTTAGGTTGTGCAGGTAGCTGTGGTCAAAGTGGTGCATTCAAAGGTGCAGAATTGTTTTGGAAAGGGAGTTGTGGTTGCTGATATTGTTGGTGCTAATACTATTGATGAGGGTACTGTTGATACTGAGTCTGGTGATGGGGAAAGTTATTTCCTTGGAAAGAATTTTTTCAGTTGGAATTCCAAGGGGCATGGTTTGACTGTTGTGACGATGGTGTCCATGCGTTAGGATTTTGCATTAGATTCTGAGATGGCTACCACTGGTTGTGAGAATAATGTGAAGGGAATTGTGTATTCATATTATGCATATTGTTCATTCCATTCATATTATTCAGAAAAAATGTTGGGTCTGGATTCATACCTTGATTTCGAGGCTGCCATGGTTTATTCTGTGCCATGAAGTATGCTGGCTCCACATCTGGAATAGATTCCTGTAGGAATGCTTTGAACTTAGGTAAGGAAGGACATTCCTTAGTATCATGCTTAAGTTCACATATCCTACATACCTCTGCCTTGTCCAATAGGCATTCCTTTAGTGGGTTCTTTTTCCTACATCTAGGACAGAATACACCAAGTGTAAGATCTTCTACCACTTGCTTCTGCTTTGCTCTCATGAAATCTAATTCTGAGAAAATAAAGGTCATCATGTCTGTTTTAAAATTCTCCAGTAAGTTTCCTATTTATGCTCGAGTGGCTCCTCCACTAGCTGACTTCTGAGTCCTAGTGAAGACATCCTGGTCTCGGTCTTTGTCTCATTTGCTGGTTCTAGAGGATCTCCTGGAGTACCTTCGACATAATTCAACAATATTTTCAAAAGGTGTTAAGATTTAATATTCTAAGACAGAAAATAGCAGCATTACATTCCATTTCACAATAACAGCATATACTGGATCACTGAAGAAACAACAAGCACAGCATAAACACAAGAGACACAAATTTATCCAGGGAAACCCTCATGGGGTAGAAAACCCAGCAAAGCTTCCTCAATATAGATGACCAACAATATACAAAGATGAAACCCTAAGACATGATCTCCTCCTCCACAATAGCAGACCTCTCCTCCACAAGTGCGCTATCCTCAAGTGAGTGTGTATGTGTGTCAAATGAGGAATACACCTCCTCTATTTATACACTACTCCAACTTGTCTTTTACACAAGACATGTAGGCTCGTATTTAACCATTGGGTTAAATACCCCATTACAACTGACTGGGCCGACCCCTCTAGGGTGGTCTAATAACCCTTTGACCCACATAACACATACTGGGCCGACCCCCACTAGGGAAGTCTAATATCCCAAGTTACCACATTCCGACGGAGGAATGAACATCTCTGGATATACAATAAGATCTTCATGGAGGAATGAAACATCTCCGGAATAATAAAGTACAAATATAATATTCTTAGAAGTTACAATATTCAACACTCCCCCTTAACGAGAAGGATATTATAACAACATCTGTAGGAGCAAGGAGTCATTGACTACATCATACATGATACATCTATAAATCATTGGAAGCTTTCTCAACATCATCAATAACTCAACCAGTTACTAGAACATCAACATCTTCAGTACTGATCCTTTATCTTCTGCAGCACTCAAATAGCTACAGCAACATCAATATCTGAATCCTCACGATCGTCAGCATCGTCATCACACGATCATCAGCATCATCATCACGCGATCAACATTGTCGTCTAGATCAACACGATCAGCATCGTCACATCATCTCGATCTACAGCATCTGGTTCATCTCGATCTACAGCATCTGGATCATCTCGATCTACAACATCTGGATCATCTCAATCTACAATATCTGGATCATCTCGATCTACAGCATCTGGATCATCATGATCTACAGCATCTGGATCATCTTGATCTACAATATCTGGATCATCTTGATCTACAGCATCTGGATCATCACGATCTACAGCATCTGGATCATCTCGATCTACAGCATCTGGATCATCACGATCTACAGCATCTGGATCATCTTGATCTACAGCATCTGGATCATCACGATCTACAGCATCTGGATCATCTCGATCTGCAGCATCTGGATCAACACGATCTACAACATCATAGCAGCATACCCTGCAATACACATGATCCAATTACGGGATGATCAATCCCTCTCACTTTAAGACACCTATCATGTCTATGGACGATGCAATCCAGACTTATTTACAGGATGATCAATCCTGATCCTTTTAAGACAAATCCATGTCTAAGGATGATGCAGTCCTTGATCCGTTTAAGACAAATCCATGTCTAGGGACGATGCAGTCCTTGATCCGTTTAAGACAAATCCATGTCTAGGGATGATGCAATCCCGACCACTGTGCCAGTCCTTTTTCATACTGGATGTGACCTAGATCAGATCTAGGATTTACCGTCACAGGGCCAGTCCTCTTTCATACTGGATGTGTCACATCTACAGAGCCAGCCTTGTTTCATGCTGGATGTATCACATCTACAGAGCCAACCCTGTATCATGCTAGATGTATCACATCTACAGAGCCAGCCCTGTTTCATGCTGGATGTATCACATCTACAGAGCCAGCCCTATTTCATGCTGGATGTATCACATCTACAGAGCCAGCCCTGTTTCATGCTGGATGTATCACATCTACAGAGCCAGCCCTGTTTCATGCTGGATGTATCACATCTACAGAGCTAGCCTTGTTTCATGCTGGATGTATCACATCTACAGAGCCAGCCCTGTTTCATGCTGGATGTATCACATCTACAGAGCCAGCCCTGTTTCATGCTGGATGTAACCTAGAACAATTCTAGGATTTTGTCACGTACATTTTGAACCGAGGTCCAGGGACGATCCAGTCCGATCATGTACCTTTTGAACCGAGGTCCAGGGACGATCCAGTCCTATCATGTACCTTTTGAACCGAGGTCCAGGGACGATCCAGTCCTATCATGTACCTTTTGAACCGAAGTCCAGGGATGATCTAGTCCTATCATGTACCTTTTGAACCGAAGTCCAGGGACGATCTAGTCCTATCATGTACCTTTTGAACTGAAGTCCAGGGACGATCCAGTCCTATCATGTACCTTTTGAACCGAAGTCCAGGGACGATCTAGTCCCATCATGTCATGCATTTATCGGAGACCTCATGTTTATGGCTCAATTCAAAGGACCATAGTCCGAGGACGATCCAATCCCCTTACCTGTTCATTCAGGATTTTGTTCTTGGAGACATCTTGTCTACGGATCACTTTAGGACTGAAGTCCAGGGATGATTCAATCCCCAAATGTCCACCAAGGACTTCATTCTTGGAGACATTATGTCTACGGCTCTCTTGAGGATGATGCAATCCTATCATGTCCACCAAGGACTTCATTCTCGAAGACATATGTCTACAGCTCTCTTTAGGACTGAAGTCCAGGGATGATCCAATCCCCTCATGTCCACTAAGGAGTTCATTCTCGAAGACATACGTCTACGGCTCTCTTTAGGACTGAAGTCCAGGGATGATCCAATCCCCTCATGTCCACCAAGGACTTCATTCTCGAAGACATACGTCTACGGCTCTCTTTAGGACTGAAGTCCAGGGATGATCCAATCCCCTCATGTCCACCAAGGACTTCATTCTTGAAGACATACGTCTACGGCTCTCTTTAGGACTGAAGTCCAGGGATGATACAATCCCCACATGTCCACTCAGGACTTCATTATTGGAGACCCAGTCTAAGGACCATCCACCAACCTCTCTATTGGCATTACCAATATAGGTATCCACATCATCGACCTCACTGTCGATGCGGGAAATCTCATCATAAGTGATGACATCACACCCCCTTTCGAGGAGGGTCCTTCTGAACTATATTAAGTTTGTCTTGGAAAACTTTACTTGAGGTAGAGGTTTGGTTAGTACATCGGCAACTTGTTGAATTAAGGTAGAGGTTTGGTTAGTACATCGGTAACCTGTTACAAATTCGAACTTTATAGTTCCTTTCTGCACCATATCTTGGAACACTAGATTCTCTTCCATCTTGATACAACTCTGTTTGTCACATAGTATCACAGTTGGGTCTATCTCTAAGTCAAACAATCCTGTAGCCATACTGCTTCACAACTAGCAGAGCAAGCAGCCATATATTCCGCTTGTGCTAAGAGCCATACTGCACTGCTTGCTGCTAAACCACAAGATCATGGCTGATCCCAGACAATAACATCCTCTCGATGTGCTCTACCTGTCTGATACACTTTCTGCTCAATCAATATCTGTGTAGCCATCTGAAGTCATGATCTCCAAAATAGCATAGATCAAAGTCTATTGTATCCTTTAGGTACCTAGTCACATGCTTTGCAACTAATAGGTGAACACATCTAGTTTCCACTAGATACTGACTCAAGGTATTCACAGCAAAGCATATATCTGACCTAGTATTTATTAGATACATCAATGACCCAATAATATGTCTGTACAGAGTTATATACACTAACTCTGATGAGTCATTCGCTAACAACCTTAAGTTGGAATCCATGAGAGTGGCCATTCCAACATATCAAGTCCTTTTAATATTTCTTGGCATACTTTCCCTGGTTGAGAAAGATTCCTTACGAGCCTTGCCATACTTCTAAACCTAGGAAGTAATGCATCATTCTGAGATCTTTCATTTTCATTTCTGTTATGCAGCCATCTATCTGTGCCATCTCTCGTTAGATGGGTTTACTGATATGAACTTCAACATCATTTGAACTCTGAGGTGAGTTCCTTCTTGTATCCATGTCATCTGTGCATAGAATCCATATTCAACCTTGTAGCAAAGGTTGAGATCCACATCACCCATGATGATCATTAAGCTCATCAATTGATTATCGATCCTAGGTACCCATATAGAGCTCGATTCACACTTCTTCATTAAGAGAATGGTCTTATCTATCTACTCGGAGCAATCATCTTGTCATGATTCTCTTCCTCTTTCTAAGAGAATCTTCTAGCCATGAGCCTTCTATATTTTGTTTGATTTGTAAATCTTCTTGTTGAACATCTATCACTTGTTCGGTGTTCATCATTCTTCATGATCTTTCCTACATATCAAAATTAAGTACATGATTAGTAATACTTCATAATCATGAAATCATGTTGACATGATATCCTATTATGCATACAGATATCATTTACATAGTTATGCAACTATCTTGACCAATACTTTGGCACAACACTTTTCCATATCCTGTATGCATACAATGGCTATCTAGATGCCTTCCATCTCTACCAGAACATACTATCGAGAGTGTGCACAGCTCTCAGCATGTCAGCAAAGAGGTTTCATTCTAGACAAGCAATAATGGAATGTTTGTCCAACTTACCAATCATATGCATATTAGTAGTATACTGTTTCAATGCTCTATGAATGTTTACACTCAGCATGATATATTATGTGAAGACAAATATGCATACAAGCTATTACAGACAATATCATTTACTATTTCAAATAACAACTCAAATACTTATCTTTTATGTTTGTGTGGTTGCCTCCCGCTTGATCTTCTGAATGTCTTTTGAACTTCTATTCATTCTGTACCATTGTGCATGCTCAAGTGTCATCCTCATGATCTCATACACAAACATACATTCATTAGTATATTCTCAATGTTATCAAAACATTATAGTTCTAAATAATCTTGAAAATGTATAGTCATGATTATAGATAATATTCAAGGTTTCAGGGAAGTCTTCTTTTACTCATGCATATTCTTGATTGATCTAGTTAGTTAAATCATCAACCAAGATAAGAGACATAATATAAACCCTTGATTACTAACTTTATGAATAAGCATAACCAATCATACCAAGTATACTTATATAAGGGATCCTAACACAAGGTAAGATTCTAACTTGACATAGGAAAACATACCTAGATTAGTATACCTGCTTAGTTATGTACAACATACCTAAAAAATATCTTCAATGATTTAGAGATCCTGAGCTAGAACCTGCATGTCTCATAGGTTAAGCATAATATATCAAAGTCATACATACCTCGTAAGTAGAACAAATATTATGGATGAGTCTTTTTCTTCATGTTGTCATGGTCATGGAACTTGATTTGTCTTTCGTGATGTACATGAATCTTTGTTAGCAGACAACATCAACCTCACACAACACCATAATGCATTAGTACAATCATATATCCCTAATCAATGAATGTCTTCGATCATTCACATGCATTCATACTGTTAATAGGGTGATAAGACAATTCTAACATTAATCAAGATTGTACTAATAAATAATATGAAGACAAACACATCATGAACTTAATTAAGAATCAGATTTCAAGACATACCTGAACCTCCTTAAGTCATACCTGTCGAGACTTCTTGTAGTCTTCTTATGTAAGGCCTTAGCCTCAACTCCCCCTGAGACTTGATCTGGAGCTTGATTAGGGTTTGCTAGAGAAACCCTAAAAATTCAATCTTTGACTTTCACACTTCTGAATGGAAGAAAAAATGTGTCTTGCTAGCATACTTCAATTTTGAAATCTCCAAAATTTGACCCCTCAAAATTGCCTTCGAAACTTCTGGATCTTCTAGACAGGAACCCGAACTAGGGTTTGGTGAAGCCCACCCTTCTGTCCAATCAAAAGGTTCGATCCAAGGCTCCAAACTCTTATTTTTCTGAGGAGCTTCCAGCCGTGGTTACAGACTTCAAAAATTCCAACTTTTCACTGAGGCCCTAATTTTCCATCTTTCCGATCAAAATCCCGAACTGGGGTTTGATCAAGCCCGGTCTTCTACCCAACCAAAAAATTCGATATTGGTCTCTAAATTTCGATTTTCCTGAGTAGCATTCAGCCGTGGATTCTGATTCCAAAAATTCTAACTTTCTCCGAAACCCTAAATTTCGGAAGCCATGAATGAAGGTGCTTAAAAAATAATTCTGTTTTGACAGAAATATGTACCTGATTGTTTCTGCTGTAACTCTGAAATTTTTGCTCCACAGGGTCTGAAAACTTTTTCTGTAGTAGCCTGACCTGTCATCTTTCCATCCCAACAGGTCTGACCTCAATTGGATTCTCTGAGAGAGAGTTATGTCAAATGTCGCAACGTGGCCTGTTTTGGGATAATACAGGAGAGAAATATTGTACGGAGTTCCACGTGTCACTGTTTGAACTTCAGCCTCTGAAAATTTTTCTTGAGATAGCTCGCCCTATTATATTTCCATCATGACAGGTATGACCTCAATTGGACTCTCTGAGAGAGATTTATTCCAAGTGTCGCAACGTGACCTGTTTATGGGATAAAATAGGAGAGAGAATTTGTATGGCGTGCCACGTGTCATTGGTTTACCTTCGGCCTCTGAAAACGTTTCCTGAGATAGTAAAGTCTGTGTACTACCTGTCACTTTTTACTAAATTTCATTTGGAGCTTCCTAGCCCAAGTTATGACCTTTTTTCCAAGGTCACCTGATTTTGACTGAGATCTGGAAGAGGCAGAAACCCTAACTTGTACTGATCATAACTTACAAAGTACAACGAATCTGAGGGTGCCCTTTGGACACAAGATATCTGGAGATGTTATCTACGACCTGTAAAGGTTTCAGATTCTGAACCTTCGCATAAATGGATTTATAGTGAAAGTTCCACGATGACTGGTTTTTGCTATATAAAACCCTAACCTTCAAATTGTCGCAAGAGGAACAAGTGTCGTAAGTGCCATTCCTTGCCTTCCTTCAGGTTAGATCTGATACCATGTTAAGATTTAATATGCTAAGACATAAAATAGTAGCATTACATTCCATTTCACAATAACAGCATATACAGGATCACTGAAGAAACAACAAGCACAGCATAAACACAAGAGACACAAATTTATCCAGGGAAACCCTCATGGGGTAGAAAACCCAGCAAAGCTTCCTCAATATAGATGACCAGCAATATACAAAGATGAAACCCTGAGACATGATCTCCTCCTCCACAATAGCATACCTCTCCTCCACAAGTGCGCTATCCTCAAGTGAGTGTGTATGTGTGTCAAATGAGGAATACACCTCCTCTATTTATACACTACTCCAACTTGTCTTTTACACAAGACATGTAGGCTCATATTTAACCATTGGGTTAAATACCCCATTAAAACTGACTGGGCCGACCCCTCTAGGGTGGTCTAATAACCCTTTGACCCACATAACACATACAGGGCCGACCCCCACTAGGGAAGTCTAATATCCCAAGTTACCACATTTCGATGGAGGAATAAACATCTCCGGATATACAATAAGATCTTCACGGAGGAATGAAACATCTCCGGAATAATAAAGTACAAATATAATATTCTTAGAAGTTACAATATTCAACAAAAGGTTCTTTTGAGATATCCCCTTTTCCAAGCAGATTTAACATGTCAAGGCAATCTTATCTAATTCCCCTTAGTAAGATAATCTTGAGCACATCCTTGCCAATCTCAGCATGACTAGATCTTTGTAAATTGTACTGCAATCTTTCTACAAAGTCTTCCAAACTTTCTTCATCCTTCTGAACCATTCTAAACAACTCCTCTTTTCTATCCCTAGTTCTGCAATATTCTTGGTACTTAGAAAGGAAGGTGTTTTTCATTTGGTCCCAAGTAGTAATGGTCTCACGACCCAGACTCGTGAACCAGCGCAGAGCATTTCCCTTGAAGGTGGCTGGGAATAACTTCAACTTCTGAGCACTAGAGGTGTAATCATAGCTGCGACAGAGGATATCAAATTCAAAAAGAAACTCATCGGGATCCTCAAAGGACTTACCATGAAAATTCGGGAGAACTGATGGTGAGATATTCTTCATAGGAGCTCCTCCAGGAATCTGGAGGATAGGGAATTCTAATGTAGCCACAGTATTACTAGGCTGATTATTTTCTCCTTCTTCCTCCTGGTTATTACCCTATTCGTTCTCGCCCTCCTGTTCTATACTAGCCATGGTTCTAGTCCAAAATTCAACAACTTCCTTTATGTGTTCTTCCTGTGCTTTAGCTTCCTCCTCTCTTCTCTTCTCTTCTTTTCGCCTTATCTCTTCCTCTGCTATTCAACGAGTGTCCAACCACACCTCTTTGGTAACTCTAATTCCGTCAATATGATAGATCTCCTCTCTATCTGGTGCACCTACAATGCTTCCGTTATCTTCAGGAGGTTTACTTTCTGCAACAGGAGTTGAAGGTCCCATTGTATTCTCCACTGTGGATGCTGAATGTTCAAGATTGGGAGGAACAAAATTTCCCCTGCCTGTAGAGTTCCGCGGTGGTCTAGTGGAAGAATCAGCTCTAGCAATTATCTCATCAATGTATGTGTGTCTTCCCTAACCTGTATTACAACCTCGACCTCTTCCTCCTGCAATGTTAGTATTCAAAGGGGGTTCTTGATTTGTTTTTCTTGTATTCATGCATGCTGTAAATAATTGAACTAAAATAAAATAAAATAAAACCAACTACTAACTCTGTCTATCTATTACCATCCCCAACAATGGGGCCAAAATGTTGGTCACCCTATATGTCAATTAATTAAATTTAACACACATGATGGTCGATATAAATTGTCAAACCCAGGGAAGTCTTTTATTTCAAAGGCAATAAGCACAATCTATGCATAAACAGATCAAGCAGCTGATTTACTAATTGTAGATAATAACCCTACCTATTTGCTCAGCCAACTCATTCCATAAAGAAAACTAATCTAATTCATACATCTAAGAATCCAAAGTGCAACAATCTTCCTACCGAAATCAACCCAGTAGTTTAATGATCTAATAATGAAATTGAACTAGATTAATTTTGCAAGAAGTTAAATCCTATAATTATCAAACTACAACATTCAGTATTTACCAAAATGATCTATCCAGTGGCTACTGTAGCTCTACCATTATCTGTCTAATCTAGGAATGCAACTGAAGATACAACAACAACCAAAATTGAAATACAAGCTTGAACTCTAAACTGATAATTACTAGAAGTCCTAGAAAGCATAAATTACTGAAGGATATTGGAATTGAGCTTGGTTGTCATAGTTGATTAAAAAACACATGCAATTAAATAAATTATCTTACAGAGTCGATTGTCGCACCAATCTGCTACAGTTATTCAAGATGCAATTTATGAACTACCAAAAGGAAAGATAATTCTCTGTTGCAGCTGCCAATAACATCTACAATAATTCCACACCACACAACAAAAGTAAAGCTAAAATACTCTACCTATTTAAATCAGCTATCTCTGTGAGAAGGCGGGCCTTGGCCTTCTAACAAAGACGCCGAGAATCACAACAATTTAAGACACATAAATGAAGAAATCTGCTCTCATATTAATGATGGAAAATTGTCAGTCTCAGTGCTCTGTTACAGCTTACACAAAGTGGTAATTGTCCAACCCCAGGCTACGAGAGCCTTTTGGAATTTATATTAGGAAAATACAGTTTCAGATCCACTATAATCATACAGCAATGAATATCTATGATCTTCATGCTGCAGAGTTATAGCTAATTGATAGAGCCGTATTAAACAAGGTTGTTAATCATGAAGGATGATGTTGCTCTAATAATTAATGGATCAACAAACTCAGCAACTGGAATGCAACCTATCTGTCGCATCTAGGCTCTGTTTCAGTGGAACCTATTACAGTGAGGCTCTATTACAGCTTGCGTGGAGGATGTGTTGTTCCTTTGAGTATGAGGAGCTAGTGCTTTGAAGAGTAATAGCTGGCGCCACGTGGCTGATACACCCGTGCTTTAGATTTTGACTAAATGCACTCAAAAAAGTTAGCATAAACCAAGGGTCAAGATTCGTAACCATAACAGTATTAGGCATAATTAAATGAAACAATAATGATTTATACCTTGTCAGGATTGCTGAATGATTTTGAAAAGGCATGCATATGGTTTACGAAAGTAAAGTAAAATTTGGCAAAATGATGAAATAGGTATGGTTAAAAAAGGGCATTTCCAAGGCCCAACAGTAGCAACTGTGTTATCCTTTCGTCAAGAGATCTGTCATCACTCATTCATGTTGCTGCTACTATGCACAGACTTGGCACAATATAATCCATTGGAATCACTGCTTCTTGTCTGTATACTAACTTGAACGGTGTCTGTCCGGTCATTCTTTTGCATGTCATCCTATAGGCCCATAATATCCCAGGGATATTCAAATTCCATTCATCGCGGTTCGTATTACATACCTTTGTAAGCGCATTCTCTTGTATTTTGTTGAATGCTTCGACCGCTCCATTCACTTGAGGGTTATATGGAGTACTCCTCCTATGTTATATATGGAATTCCTCTGTCATAGCTCTGATCGTTTGATTGACAAAGTGAGTACCTTGGTCGCTCATCAATATTTTTGGGCACCCAAATCTAGTTACTACATTGTCAAAGAGGAACCTTGATGTCATCGCAGCTGTGCAATTCCTTACTGGTGCTGCTTCGGACCATCTGGTCAAATAGTCAGTCACAGTAATGATATATCTTGCGCCTATTCTTTTTCCTGGTGGATTCATGGGTCCTACGAAATCTACTACCCACTTTTCAAATGGTTGTAATTTCAACTGAGGTACTAGTGGCATCTCGTCTCTTTTGACAGTTTTCCCGTTCTTTGACACACATTGCAACTTTTGCTATAATTGGTTGCATCGTCGTGTACCATTGGCCACCATACTCCTGCTCTAATTATATTCTTTGTATTTGCACATCCTCCATAATGACCTCCTGCGACCCCTTCATGGGCTTTTGTGAATACTCTTTCTTGTTCATGCAGAACGACACATTACCGAAGTATTTCGTCTGGCCCCATTTTGTATAGTTGTCTTGCAATCAGTTGGAAATCCATAGCCCTGACAAGTAACTACTTCTTTTGGCTAGTAGTGAACTCCTCAGGTGCCTTTTCTGTCGCTAAGAACTAAACAATTTGCTCGTAATGGTCACCAACCATCCCAACCCTGAATAACTAACAATCGGGCAAGCCTTCATCAATATTCATTGGTTCTTCTCCTGATTCTATTCACGAGAGATGACGGGGTCCTGCATTTAGTCGCCGAGGCTTCACAATTATCTCGAAATCAAATTCCTAAAAAAGTAGTAGCCATCACAAAATATTCCCCCCAAACACAGGCTTATTGACTAGGTATTTTAGTGCAGAATGATCGGTAAATATTTTGAAATGTCCTCCTAATAGATAATGTCGAAATTTCTACAAGGCATATACCATCGCCAAGCCTTCTTTTTCTGTTGTCGTATAGTTCTTCTCTGTAGTAGACAACTTCCTATTTGCGAAGGCAATTGGGTGATCAATTGATCCTTATCCCGGATGAGATAGAATCACCCCCAATGTAACTAATGAGGAATCTACATGTACATGAAACTCTTTCTTCCAGTCAGGAAATACTAGTATTGGTGCCGCAACCATTTTATGCTTTAGTATGTTGATACTTTTTTGGCATTGGTTGTTCCATTTGAATTTTGCATCATTCTTCAATAATTTCTCCATGGGTGTAGTGATTGTTGTATATCCTCTTATAAATTTTCTATAGTATCCAGTGTGGCTCAAAGTAGCCCTTAATTGTTTCACTGCCATTGGTGCTAGTAAAAAAATGATCACAATTTTCGCTGGGTCAACCAACATTCCTTCCTTGCACACAATGTGTCCCAATAGAATTCCAAATGGTGCGCAGAAAATGCATTTCTTCAAGTTTAGCGAAATATGATGCCGTCGACATCTTTCTAGCATCATCATGAAGCTTGCGACATGATCTTTTACTAATATGTACACAATCAAGTCCTCCATATAAATTGTTAGGAACTTATGGCTGAAATCCTTAAATGCAACGACGACTAATCTGGAAAAAATCACAAGGGCATTCTTAAGACCGAAAGGCATCACTGCATATTGAAAACAACCCTATTCTGTTATGAAGGTGGTCTTCTATCGATCTTCCTTCACAATATTAATATGATGGTAGCCTGAGAATCCATCTGTGAATGAGAAGACTTCCTGTCCTCCGACACCCTCAAGCACTTCATCTTTAAATGGAGTGGGGAACGGATCGTGAAGGCATGCGTCATTCAATTTCCTGAGGTCGACACAAATCCAAATCTTGTCAGTTTTCTTATCTTAGACGACCATTGGGCTGATCCATTCTGATTCTTTGACAGGTTCAATAATCCCAGCATCCAACATTTGCTCTATTTTGGCCTTTACCTGTTCTTTGTATCTTAGGTTGAAGCTGTATGGTCATTGCTTTACCGGCTTAACATCAGGTTTCAACAGGATCTTTATCTCACCCAGGTCTCCTGAAATTCCTTTCATTTCTGTGAACTTTGTCTGGAACAGGTCTTGAAATTCATGCAGTAAATTGGTGACCTTTCCAATTATCAAGTCATCCCAATAGTATCCAATACTTGCAAACTTTGGGATATCTTCTGAGCTGATATTTAGCTTCTTTATTTTCAACGACTACTTAAATTTTTCAAATGGCACTTCTGGTGCTTTGATGTCACAGGTCCCTTCTGATTTTGGAACATAAACTACTCTAGGATCCTCCTCATCATCCAGTCCTCCTGACACATTGTAACACTCCATCATCCTTTGAGGTGTTCATGTCCATTGTGGTCCCATTGGTCTCTCAGTCGGTACTATCTCCAGTACCTTTCCGCGTATGTCCTTCAATGCACTATGGATAAAAGGGTTTTCATCTGCGAAATTGAAAGTATGACTAAAGATGATAAACAACACTTCCCATGTTGTCGTCCCTCGTTGTAATTCAGAAACGTATGGATAAACGCATGGACCCATTCCTATTCTGGTCTCATACCCTATGCAATTTGGCATTTTCCTAGATGATCCCTAGGATCACTCCTTACATCATATTTTCTCCCTTCGTAACAGTCATTCTCACTGAACCTGACTTCCATCAACTATCGAAAAAGTGGCCAGTTCACTATAGATGACTTATGTGATGCCCACCATCTTGCAAGAGTATCTTTTATTGCTTCTTCCAACGCTAGCAGTTGATGTGGTTCTGATACTCTTTTTTCAAAATCATTGATGAAGTTTGCCAAGTTAGGGAATCCTTCATATGTCAGAAAGTCACAGATTTTTGTTGCTACCCATCTCGGTGACTTAGTAATTCATGCGCACCTTCTGAATGATACCTCATGCAGTCGGTTCTGCCAATATTCTAGTGCTTTGTCAAAATATGATGTTGTTGAACTAATGTGTTACCATCCCAATTCTCCATCGTTAGTGGGGTTAACATAATATTTTGAGACATTATAAACATTGTCCCATCCTTCTATGAATTTGTCTCTCACAGGTTTGACATACCTTTTCCATTCATGTGGATCCAATGGAGAGACAACCCTCATATCGTTGTTCTTGAAGGACATTGTCCTTTTCTTAAAGTTAATAACTTCCAGGTTCTCAATCGCCCAGTCAATTCCTAGTAGTGCGGAGTATGGGATAATATTTTCGACTATCTCTATAATATCAAAATCCGCATATTTTTTTAGCCCTTCCACTTCGACAGGCACACAAGACAGTCGCCCAATCGGTGTAAACTTTATTTGGTTTTCTAGTTGAAGTTGCACTGGAGAACATACTATATATGGCTTCCCCATCATTTCCCAAGTCTGATTGGTTACAATATTCACATCTGATCCTAAGTCCAAGATAATGGAATCTATGTCGTATGCACCTATTTGAGCATTCATCCTCATTTATCTGTCGGTTTTCTTCTTGTGAAAGCGATAAATTGTTCTATCTTGTTTCCCTAGTTCTTGTCGATGCAATAGGCTAGCAATCTTGGCTAGCGCATATTGATATTTTTCTAATGTTGGACAACTTTCTAAAAATTTCCTTAGAGTGCTTACCTTTTCTGGTGACTTCTATGAATTTGTATTATAAAAAATTGGTGGCATTTCAAATATGGGCTCACGATGGACTATGGTTGGGATTATAGCACTACTCTTGATCAACTCGTCTTGTACTTCCATAAATACTTCTTTTTTTTATTCGACATCAAATCGCACTCGCCTTCTACAAGCAGGCCAGATGTTTAGCATCGACCTATCTTCTCCCGTCGCAGCACCTCCTCTGGTCACCACTGCGACATTCACCGGTTGAATTCTTACTTCGGCTGTTATCATATTTATGTTTGGATTAGGATTATGATTTGGGTTCTTGTTCAGGTTCGGTTGTGGTTGTGGTTGTGGTTGTGGCGGGCTCTTAGTATGTCATTTCTCAATTAGCTGTGGATAGTCTTCAACTATGTTGCAATAGGTACAAAGTGGTGCTGGAAGTGGACAATCCCTTCGATAATGTCCGATCACTCCACAATTGTAACAAGTAACTGGTCCCCGTCCTCGACTAGGAATTCCTCCATGACTGAAACCTCCATTATGACAACCACAGAATCCTCCTCTATATCCTCCTGGTTGCTAATTGAATTGTTGTTGGTTATATGGTGGTTGATTAAATGATTGTGGGTTGTACTGTGGTTGCAACGAATTATATTGTGCTTGATTGTACTGCTGCTATTGTTGATTGTACTGTGGTTATGGTTGTTTATACTGCAGTTGCAGTAGAGGTCTCTCTTCTTGTCTCTTCTCTTCTCCCTTCATAAAATGCATGCCCCCAGTTCTTTCCTGTAACAAATCATAAGCTCTACAATCCTTTTCCTCATACCCAACCGATCGAAAAAAATTGTAGAAAATATTCGTCGGCTTTGAGACAATCTTTTTCAAGTATACACAATCTTTTGTTCAATGCCCCCTTGTTTGACATACCCGACACCAAGGCATCCCCCCTTAAATGAGCGGATTCGGTGCACTAGACAATAAATACTAGCAGAACTCGGGGCACTGATATTTGTGGTGACCTTCAGTCTTGCATCTATTGCACCATATATCTTTGCAGACTTCTTTCCCTTTCTTCATATTGTACAGTTGGATAGTTAATTTTTCTAGTTGCGATTGGATTTGGCTCATGCCAATCGCAGCCTCGCCAATCGGTGATGCTTACAATTTCAGTGTGATCTCCAGGGCCTCTGCTTGGGATATGAACTTTTATTGCATTAATGGTACCCTTATGTGAGGCACTAATCCTGTGATGAACCATTCTTTATGTTGGATATCACTCATCCCAAAAATGACCTTAGCCATCAGATTTTTGAATCTATCATTGAACTTCCATACGAATTCATTCGGGAATTACGTTATTTCCTTTAGGTATGTAATATACTGTGAATATGACTTTAGTTTCTTAAATTCATCAATCAGTCTAGCCCTAATTTCTTCTAGGGTCTTTAGTGGATTTCCTGTAGGTACTTGTACAAATTTCATATACCAATCTAGCGCACGACCCCTAAAGGTCGTCGCCAACTGCCCTTTCTTAATACCGTCTTCTTGTACTTATTTAATGGTCCATACTGCTTCGCACAAAAACCAATATTGTTCATGATCCTCAGTCCCATTACCCTAAAATAGAGGCATCTTTACGTCGTCTCCTATCATCCTTGGTCTCCTACCAGTATTGGTCGATTTGGTACTGTTACTACTGTCTGACATGTAGGGAAGCCCTGCGAAGAGCTAGTATTTCTTCCTACAAATTTAGGCACAGTGCATGGGGTTCTGGGTAAGTTGTAGCTTTGGGTTTTTCCTTCCTCGAGTTCAGGGGTAGCCTGGTCACTCCCTTCATTGCTGTAGGGTTTCTTTCTCCCATGTAGTCCCGTTTCGCAGTTCTCTGTTCCAGTCGCACCAGGAGACGCTCTCTTTATCTTAGTCCTCCTCTTCTTTTCCGTTCGGAACCTTACCCCACTTCGCACGTGACCACCACTTTCCTTGGATTCTCTCACAATGTCGTCATAGCTCATATCCACCTACCCCACATCATTTGATTAAACCCGCATCTACGTGGTACCCATAGCCTCCACACATTAGAGCTTTACTCATCAGAATTCATTTTCAAGATTCCCTTCCCACAGATAAGCATCTTAATCCACAAAGGTAGCAATGACATATACCTCCCTCATGGCCCCTTGAATAATTTCCTCTCTACGTTGCTATAATATTTGACTATGTTGAAAATGGACTCAGTGATGTATCCTACCAAGATACTTTCTACCCAAAATTCGATAGTTATTGATGCCTTATTATTGACCCTTTTAGCTGATGGACCAATTTTTGGGTTCAATGATCGAGTTCGCCTCCCTGGAAATTTTTCTTCTGGAAAGTCAACTGCGCCAACCACTCATGTAGCAAGATCGGAAATTCACAGAAGAATACTTCGTGGATATTAGAGTAAATGTACTTTTGCAACCATTTTCTTGTCGACCACCCATGATTCTAATTTTATTCTTCTACGAATTATCGTGTCTTCTTATCAAACTAGTCCTGGATTTTTGGTTTCGTCGGATGCCACAGCATGTCCTCCTCTTCTCTCACTATGGTCCTGACAACGAAACCATTTGTTGACACACATCTGTCAACATGGGTTCACTTCGCACCGTTTTCAACAAATTTCGACACAAACTCCCATAGATATCGGCCCAGAAAGGTTTTACCCTTTCCAGTAACACCTGTGAAGCAAGTGAAGTCTCACCCGAGATATCTAAGGGGGCTGCAGGAACCAAGCTTCCGCAGGTTTAAGAAGACATGCATCACTTCACACTTAGTCGCTACAAAAACCAAAGATTCTCATCTGCATCATACTAACATTCAAACATATTTACTTCATGAAATCAACACAATCCTTATTCAAATCAACCAACATTGCCTCGCAATCGACAAGTTAACTAGATCAACAAAATAGCGGTTCATCAAGAGATCTCAGATACATCATATCATTATGATTTCATTCCTACAATACATTGAGCCATAGAATACCACAATAATTCACATTCAATTACATGACAACACAACAGAGAAATAGAAATATTGAGACATAACCAAACATCTCCATTCACTAACTCATCTCATCTATTGTGGGATAGACTTCACAGAAATAGTTAAAACGACTCAACTCGAATCTGCATACACAGATTAAAACATCCGAAGACAGAAAGAGATATCGAAACAAATATCGAATTGCGGCTTATCTTTCCTTATGACAAGATAGGATAAGATGCCATTAGGATTAAAATTGTGCTTCTATTTATAGACACACACAATCGTTACAAAATGGTCCATTTGACCCATTGCTCACTAACTTAACCCAAAACTTCTACTTTTGTCGGCTCTTCGTCCTTCGCGACCGGTCCTTTTCCTTTGTCGATGACCCTTCTGTTGCTGTCGGCTCCGCACTTCATGCGCTCTAAGCCCGTGACAACAATGTTTTGTTTTGAAAATCCATTTTGACTAAACTATTTACTTGTCCTTCAGTCTTGGTACCACATCCCAAACATCATTCTTTATGATGGATTGGTATTCTTCAGTCATAGCATCCAACCATTCCTTCTTCTTTGCTACATCTTCGAAACATGTGGGTTCTTCTTCAACAAGGTTACACATCAAGGATACATGAATGGAATATGGCCTTGGTATTTTTCTTTCTCTACTAGTACCTTCTAGGACACCATATCTTACTGCATCTTGTATTATTTCTCATACCTAATCTGGTCTTCTCTTCCATGGATTTACCTCATGAGGTGTCCCCTCAAGTATATGAGGCTATGTAATAGGTTCTTCTTCAATATTCCTATCTGGTACATTATTATTTTACGTAACTCTAGGAGCTTCATGCTCCCATTCATCCTTATGAGTCTTTTTAGACTTGCATAAAGCTGCATCTTCATCAAATGAAACATCCTTGCTAAGTTCAATCTAGCGGTATCCTGGGATGTAGATACAGTAAGCCTTTGATTGCTCAATGTAACCCACAAATATTCAATTCTTTATTGAAGGTTCCAACTTTGATCTCTTCTCTTTTGGAATGTGAATAAATACTGGACATCCAAATATCTTTAGATGACTGACTTCAGGCTTCACACCAGTAAACATCTCTTCTTGCTTCTTGTTTCCAAGAGCACTGTGAGAGATTCTATTATGTACATAGAATGCACTTGTATATACTTCAGGCCATAGATGCATGGGTAGATCTTGATCATTGATATTGGCCTTTACTGCTTTCATGATAGTTCTATTCTCTCTTTTAGCTACACAATTTTGTTGTGGATTATAAGGAATAGCAAGCTCCCTCTTAATCCCTGCTTGTTTATAGAATTATTTGAAATCAAATGAAGTGTATTCCCCTCCGTTATCTGTCCTTAGTATCTTGATCTTATTCTCAAAGAGGTTTTCTACAAGAGCCTTGAACTCTTTACACTTTTCAAATACTTCATTTTTATTCTTTAGAAAATAAATCCATGTTTTGCGGGAATAGTCATCAATAAAGGAAGCATAGTAAACATACATGCTTAATGAAGCGGTTGACATAGGTCCACAAATGTCGGAATGAACAATGTCTGATATTCTTTCAGCTTTTCTATCACTGCTTGGAAATGGGTTCTTCATACTTTTTCCTTGTGCACATCCTTTGCACACCCCTTCATGATCAACTTGGATTTCTGGTAATCCAATCACCACCTTACTTACTATTGGTAAATATTTGTAGTGTAGATGAGATAGTATTCTATGCCATAACTAATAGGGGCTCATGGTACTAGTCATCAGTGTTGAATATGCATGACCCTTGAACTTATAGAATCCTCCTTCTTCAACCCCCATAACAATTGCATCATTGATTGTCTTCCCCTTTGGCCACATAAGAACTTCACCATCTACAAATGCAATTCTAAGACCTTTCTCATCTAATGCTGAAATAGAAAGAAGGTTCTTTTTCAAACCTGGAACATATAGTACTTCCTTCATGTGTATGGACTTTCCAGAGTCTAATTTGTAAGTATCCTCTCCCATTCCTTTGATAGGATATTGTTAGTCATCTCCAAGCTTTACTTTGTGTTGAGAATCTTTCTACATGAGATGTGAGAGAGAGTCATTGCATCCTGTCATATGTCTTGAGGCTCCAATATCCACTAGCCAAGTGTCACTTCCATGAGATACTAAGCCAATGAGGTATGAGATTAGAACATATTCTTCACTGGAATCTTCGTTATTAATTTTGTCTTCATGTTCACTATCTTCGGCTGCATGAGCATGAAATATTTTCTTCTACTTCTTGTATTGTCCATATTTGAATGGAAAATTTATTGTAATGTGTCCTATCTTGTGACAAGTGAATCATTCAAAGGAGGAGAAATCTCTCTTGACCCTCTTGTTCCTTTGAGATCTTTGAGGTCTTTTGGGAGAGTGGTCACAAGTAAATATATCATTCTTTCTTTTCCTTCCTCCTTTGGCATGAGTTGCCAAATCTTAATGTTCATTGTTATTTAGTTTCTCCTCTCTTACAACTATTCGTTCTTCTTCTTGCACACATTCTTCCCATAGTTGTTTGAACATGATCAATCTTTTCCTAGCGCATATTCCACGAACAAAAGGTTCCCAATCTCTAAGAAGAGCATTCAGAGTGGTCATCACAAATTCATCTTCTTCTACCATGTTTCCAATAGCTTCTAATTGTTCCTTGATCTGAGATACTCTAGAGAAGTATGAATGCATGGTATCAAAATTCTTGGTCTTCACACCCTTGAGTTGATTTATCAGGGTCATCTTCCTATTAATATTCTTTCCTTCAAACAGATTGGTCAAAGCATCAAACATTTCCTTTGGATTCTTCTTTGAGGATACTTGAGGAATCAAGTGATCTTTGATAGAATCAGCTATGATCCTCTTAGCCTTAATCAAATTCTTCTTGTGTCTTGCTTTGGCCTCATCTCCTTTTGGTTCTGCAACTTCTTCTTTTACAAAGCCTTCTAGGTCATGTTCTTCAAGAATGAGCATGAGTCTATATTTCCATGCCCTGAATTTCTCATCTCCTTCAAGCTTCTCATCAAGCTTGGTAGTGCTTGTCATTGTGTCAATATGAGAACCTCAAATGGAAATAGAATGGATATAATACTTACCAGAAAATTTGTCCTTCTGAAAACTGCTTCTACCTTGACCTAGCTGAGTTTGTCATAGAAACCCTAATTTTCCAACTCGATATCTTGGAAAACTAATTGGATGTAAAGATGTGCCTCCTCAAGGCAAGTTGAGCAATGTACTCTTTCTCCCAAATCTGTGAGCAGATATTCCAAAACCTTGATGCCCTAGTTCTCCAGGGTGTAGTGGTGGACCCACAAATGAAAATTCATGGAATTGAAATCTGCTTCAATAGAAAGATGTGCGCTAGTGACGTGAGTTAGATGCACCCTCTTTTCCAGTTGATCTATGGAGAGAACTCTTAGAAATAAGAACCCGTAGTTTCTGCAGTTGCGACGGCTATACAATGTTTTCTTTCAGGCCTGCTCTAATACCATGTTAGTTTTTACTTTTTTTAGCATAATAACATTAAAAAATACATTCACTAAAAGAAAGACAAGCATAACAAACACAAATAACACAAAATTTCTCTCGAGGAAACCTCAAGGGAGAAAACCTCAGCAAAAATTCTTCAATATAAAATTCACCAAGTACAAGATAAAACCCCAAGACAAAACAACTTCTCTACTTCACTTGTGTGAACTTCTCTCTCTCCTATGCGAACTTGAGTGAGTGAGTTGAGTTATACAAATGAGCATCTCAGCCTCCTATTTATACTTAACAAGTGACTTGACCTTTTTACTAATTAGGTCGGCCTGAATCACCTAAATAGGCCGACCTATACATTTTACATTAAAATATTCTTTTCTAGTTATTTCCAGGATGACCTAACAATTAGGGTTTACATTGACTCTTTCAATGACTCTTACATTATCAATTACATCATTGACATCACTCGAAGGAGGAATACAATAATACTATAGACAAGTATATCTAGAATATCTTCCGCAGTTACATTTCTTTAACATGAACCATGTTGCAAGTTGTTGTGGATCCCATAAGGGAATAAAAAAGCAATAAATTCCAAAATACATAGTTGCTATAGCAACAAACATGTTGCTACAAAGGTGGGCAAGTGTTAAAATTGGTTTCATAATTTTGGCATAATGGGGGCCCGCATATGAAGTTGGTTGAAGACGAAGTTGGACAATGGTGAGCTGGCATCAATGGACACATGCCCATCATAAATCAACCCCAAAGTCATTTGTTTATTCCTAAAAAACATGAAATCGGTGTAGATGTATTTTCACTAGAATCATTTGATCAAGTAGTTGGAGGTGAAATTTTGAAAACCATCTCCATGTTCCCACAAAAGTTCATCATGAAAATTTTCCATTTTCGTTCCCTAAAAGGAAAAAATACAATTGGGTTTGTTGGTTAGAAAATGGATCGGAATTTCTTGTATTCTGAGAGGAATTTTTTTTTACATATCTCTCAAGAAAAAGAAACAAATTGGGAGAGGAATGTGAATGATTATGAAGGCTTCGAAAATAAAAGAAATGGTCTTTAAAGGACTGATAATTGCAAACACAAAGAAAATGGAGGGTGTTTGTAGAAGAAATGAACACCGTCCATGTGATGGTGTAACGTACCCTCCCGCGGACCCAGTTCGAGGAAGAGAACATGCAAGCAATCTATGGGGCTTTTCATAAAACTAAGCCCATTCATTAGATTCATACCATCAAAAACATTTGTGTGCAGATGCAAACAAATCAAACATGCACAACAAAATTGAACTATCCACACATATTACTCGTGCATACCACATATCAACAGTCATCAAATTAATGCATTGCAGAAGTAAAACATATGGACAAAGAAATACTTATCTTCATTGTGCAATTGTTCCAAACAACTAGTTATGTCGCTGCAACATTCCATGCAACCATATGCCAGTTGTGTTCATCAATCTCTCAACACAACTGCCACCCCCGAGCTGGGCATGATTCTTACAAGGAAAGGTGGACATTCAAGCTCATGCACATCCCAATAATCATTGAATCTAATCCAAGCCAGACCACAGCTGGGTTTATCAAGCTAAGACTAAACCCTGGGTGCTTGCACTCAAGCTCAAGCGAAAACAATGGATTTGACCAACAAGATGGCCATGGGTTTTCCCAAATCGTTTCCATTCAAAAACGAATTGTGGTATGGGGAAAAACAATCATAGGGAGGAAAAACGAATTCTATCCCAACTAACTAACCATTCAATAGCCAAACGGTCTCTATGAAACCCCAACTCCATTCCCTTCCTTCCCCACTAGTATACAACACAAAAACGCCCTTCTCCCAGCTGAGGATCAAGGAAAACACATAAAAACATAGCTGGAAAATGCCCAGGTAGCTCCAAACTCGTGATGGAGGAAAACTGCTTGATGGCTAATGGCTTGGGGAGAAATTCATGGCTCTTTTCTTGCCCACGAAGCAAAAACGCAATTTCCCATGGAGGGTGACTTGCCCATACCCCAATTTGGATAGCCATACCTCCCATTCCCCAAGGCATTAACTACCTCAACCAACTCTTGGGAGAAATCAATGATTGGGTACAAAAGTCAACATGGGTAGTTGAGGGTTTGATGAGTTCTCTCATTGCACTTGGCTTGACTTGATTGGCTCCAAGGGTTTGAATGTTTTCCCTCCCAATTCCTTGTAAAATCATACTCTCATCTCTTGTTGCATTGCATAGCTAGTTGTGGGTATTTTATTAAAATGCATATTTACATGATATTCACAATTCCACCGTGCCTGGCTAGCACGTGAACCATATGCATCAATAAATCGATGGTGGGACCTTGGCCTTGAGCTCCTCACCATGATTTTACAACAATATTACATCATTTACATTTTAATACCATGGGGTCAAACTGGGGACATTACAAATGGACAAGAGTGCTAAATGAACCAGAGGTAGAAGTTTTTCTATGTTAGAAAGAACTAAACCTTCATTAAAAACACATTATCTTAAAAAAACAAGATATTCCAAGTGAATCCATCCACTACTATTGAAAAAGTTACAAAAAGAAGACCACTATAAAGATGAAAGGATGAATGCCTATACAGAGAGTTCTATCCATGTTTGAAACACATAAATGTAAATACAAATACCATTGCTAGCAACATAAGGGAAAATATTGAATCTACCCGAGACATAGGATTGTTCCATAGATGGGAGGCGAATACTCGAATATTATAATCTTATTCTTATCTAAGAAATCATAAACTAAGTAGCATCGACGATCGATTTTCAAATTGAATGGATGAAAACTTAGCATTACTTGTCCATAGCCGAGAGGACACTTGTGGACAGCTGTAAACCATTCACAGAAATAAGAAAAACAAGTAAGGACACTCGGGAAGGAATGTAATCTTTGAATTCATAAAGGGTTAAAATAACCATTATTTGTTAGTTTTCCCGAGATTAGTTTATAAACTAAACTTTACAATATTAAGTTTCTTCACTAAATTATGGTTTACATGTTTTATTAATTTAATTCATAATTAAATGTCTAATAGAATTTTATAATTAGATTAATTTCACTTTTTTATTGCAATCTAGTGGGCAATGCCATAACCATTTTACTAATCAATCAATTACAGAGAAACAAGTAAATTTATGCAATATCTCTACATACGTGTGAGGCTTTAGAAAATTCTAGATTATTGGAAGGTAATGTAGATCGCTCGTCAATGACTTTATTTCGGTTGTGTCGTGGATTCTTATGAAACATTCAAAACGTGGCAAAGAACCCCCCAAACTAATACATTTATTCATTTGAGCGCGTAAATGTCCACGGTTCACAGCTTCGGAAAAACCGAAGGTTTCTTCAAATTTTTTTCCTCGTTTGAACTGTCCACTTGCTACAATAACTTAAATCATGCTTGAGTTTACTCAATAACCCAGTAAACATAATCGATTTGTTGGAGATTATCTCCGACAGATTTTGTTCAATGCCTAATTTTCCGAGTAACCTACATAAGATTTTCTCCATTCTTCAGGGCTATAGCACTTTCAAATAATCAGCTACTGCACAAAAGCCAAGCCAAAGCAGCTGATTTCATAACCACGCTCCAAGGGATGCCGTGCTTCCCCTTTCTCACCAACCCTTTGGCAAATGGCCACAGATTCATCACCACCCAAACACTGCAAAAGTACTCTGCAAATAGCTTGTCTCTAAATGTATCATATCTGCCTGCCACAAAAATTACAGATCCAGAAACAATGGCTGCCAAGTTTATAAATAGCACTGTGGTTGGTGGAATGAATAAAGAAGATGAATCAAATGTGAAGTCATCCTCACGGCCAAAATCATCCTCTTCTCCAGATCCCTTGGAGGTCACCACGAAAACTGTGTCAGAGACTCCCAGTAACTTCATCAAAACGTCGAACGTGGCAAATAAAAATGGAGATAAGCACTGGATTAGCCACATCCTTTGGTCACTAAAAGATTCTCTAATAGAACCACCAATGCGAAGAAATTCCCACAACCGAAAGCCATATCTTGAAACGAACAGTGCAACCGCAATTGCGAAGGCAGGCTTCGAAATCTGCAATATAAAGAAGTCATGAACCTCAGTATCATGGAAATTGACAAAACATGAACTCATATATTGCATGGATGCTTAGATAGTTGAACTCACTGGTCTTACCCCTGGCAAGAATGATTTGCCACTTAACAGAGAGAAAGCTGGCAATATTGCATAGCACAGCGTTGCCAATGACATGATTCCCCGGAGACAGAAATAAGCATATATCATCCTCTGGCGTATCATGATGTTTCTGTGTATACCCAGCAAAGGGCATAACCTGCTTACGAATATTTCAAGAAACCCAGTACTCCATCTCTTCATCTGCACAAAAAAGTCTGGAACATTTTCTGGTGTAGTTCCCATGAAGGCCGGCTGCTCAGGCATGCAGAGTACAGAATGCCAACCCAGGCAATGGATTTTTAACCCAGTCATAACATCCTCAACTTTGGATCCATACATCCATCCCATCTGCAAAGGACACTACAAAAATCAGTTATTTTTCTACTGCAATTTTTTTATTCAATATTTGTGCAAGGTATGCAATTTGTTTATTCAATATTTGTGCAAGGGATGGAATTCCTTGTGATTATCATGTACATTCTACAAAACTCGGGTTGATGCTGGGTTAGGGTGGTTATAAAACTTTTATTTATATTCAATATGCAGGGTACATTAAGTATACTATCATGTATATTTTACAAAATTGGGGTTGATGCTGGGTATCATCTCGCAAGTGTCCGGCTGATTTGCATTTATGCAAGATGGATTGCCATGCATGTTGGTAGTTGGCAGTGTAAATATCGAAGTAACATCTAGCTTCCCTAAGAAGCCAATCCTGATGTTTCTAGATGTCGAGAGAGAGTTCACATTGTATATAAATATTTTTATTTTGGTTAATGAAAGATAGAGTAGTTTTGGGCAGTTTGCCCCTCTCCCATGGTGTCCTCTGGTTGTCTAGTTTTCTGTGTTTTTTTTTTGTTTTGGTATTTTTCCCCCTCTGTCCATCACACTCTCCTTCAATTGGTATCAGAGCCTAGTGTCTGGGCTTGAATCCCTCACAGGAGTTCCCAGGATCATGAGAAAAGTAAGAGTATCCTACGAGGCTTAGGCATAGGAATAGGAGTTTAGGAATAGAGTAGAGGGATGTGTGAGTTGTTGTAAGGCTGTATGTGATAGATAGAGGCATGTTTGCTTGCTAAAGCTACTCACTATGAAGAGGGAGCTACTGTGTTGGAAGAGGGTCGAATTAGTAGTCGCTGTGGGAAAGGGAGCCCAAAGTGGAAAGTTTCCATCCCGTGTAGAAGTCGCAAGAGAACCGTGTGTGTGTTGAGATGCCCTCGGTGAAGTCGAGCTGAGGAGAGGAGTCAGTGTTTGCTTCCAGTACAACCTATGATAGATAGAGGCATGTTTGCTTGCTAAAGCTACTCACTATGAAGAGGGAGCTAGTGTGTTGGAAGAGTGTCGAATTAGCAATCGCTGTGTGAAAGGGAGCCCAAAGTTGAAAGTTTCCATCCCGTGTAGAAGTCGCAAGAGAACCATGTGTGTGTTGAGATGCCCTCGGTGAAGTCGAGCTGAGGAGAGGAGTCAATGTTTGCTTCCAGTACAACCTGCAAGCATATGGGTGAAGTCGCGGCCAACTAATGAGAATAGTTTCCGGTAGAAAGAACTATTGTCTGTCATGTGAAGAGTAAGGAGTTGTGTAAGGATTGAGAAATTGTCGCCGCTACCCAACGGAGGAGTAGCGATCTGTTCGCTATGTATTGAAGCCATAGTTGTTGTCTCCATGAGAGGGGAAGCAAGTCGCCCAGAGTAAAGGAACTGGGCAACCTAAGTTGAAGGGCCGCAAACCCGCATTGGTCAAGAGTATGCCATCTTGAGGAGAATATGCTAGCCCATATCTGTAGTTGATTAAGTTGTGGGGAGGACTAGAGGAGGATCTGCAAATCTGCAGAAGAAGCTATTGTTCAGACCTGGAAAAACGTTGAAGAAAAGTGTGATCCACAGATCCGCTGAAGAAGACGTTGTTGACTGGAGGACCCACCCTCGCATGAGCGGAGCGGCCCGTTGTCATTACCGAAGCCGACCATGTGTCAAAGAGAGAAGATTCCATTCATTTGATGAGGCCAAAGAAAGAGATGTCGACCCCATCTTTCTACATCATGAGCTTCCAGAAGGGGTCATGAAGGCCAGAAGAGGAGAATGCAATGTGTTGGGAGACTGTTCATGCTGGTGGTTAATTTGTACCCTGTACCGATGATAGTTGGGAGATTGAAGAGATTAACCCTCTTCCTTGTTCTCTCAGCCTCGTCCGCTTGTTCTTGTGTGAGTTCTTTCCCGTAGATGAAGGAAATTAAAGGGGGCGTGCAGTGTTTCCATGAGCCTCAGTAGTAGCCTCCACTGATTGAAGCTTATTTCCGTTGGTTGAGGTATCTTAGTCCAGGGGATAGAAGCAATTTGTTGGAATTTCGTTGGTAGCTGCGCATGGGTAAAGCACAGAGTAGGCTATGTTATGAATGTGAGAACTGTCTCTTAGACATTCCCATGCATGTGTAAGAGGAGCTTGAAATCTTGTCTGGTTGGGAACCTTTTTGCAAGGGCTCTGTGAAAGAAGAAACCCCCACCGCAGTTGAGAAGGAGAATCCACTGCAGTTCTGAAAGGTGTGTTACTGTTGTATTGAAGGAGACCTAAGGGCTTGAAGTTATAGGAGACAAGCTATTGGGGAGATCGTCTGCAATTGAATTTTATTGGTCCCTCTGCCATCAGTTGTGCAGTTTGAGACAAGCTACAACCTGGGTGATGTGCATAAGCGCAATATTCCTACTGGTAAAGTACCTTCTCTCTAGGTTATATAAACTTCAACCTGCACTGTTAATTTAAAGAAGGAAGGCCTGAGGTGAGGTCTCTCAAAGAAAAGAGGAGCAATTCGTCCAGCCTTGGCGAAAGTGAAAACAAATTCCTTGGCCCTAAGTTGTAGTGTGTTATAGATAATGGGCTCCCATGTTTTTAATGTTCGAGCAAAGTGGATCAGAGTGCTCCCATCGTTAAGTGGTTGAGCAACCTCGTAAATCCTGCTTACTCTTGCGGATGAAAATTGTGGAGGCTGAAGCCTGGAATTGAACTTTGAGTTGAGCAGAAGCTTAGAAGTATTTTCACTGTAGTTATGTTTGATGACACAGATAGTGCATTCATATGCCTGACACTTGTTAATGGTTGATGCTCCCAGGGTGTAGTGGTTGAGAAGATTCAAAGAAAATAAGCTTGAATGAAATTGAAATTGGGCGTTTACAGAAGGAAGCCCATGTGTTTATGCATTGGCAAATTTTAGCCTTGTAGAAAAAAAATTGTCATAGCCCATGTTTAAAGAAATTGAGTTCAGCATAGCAGAAGCTCGGTGCATTTTCAGCAAAACCTAAGACAAAGATGGGGAAGAGCATAAGACTCAAATTGTCTAAGGAAAATAATTTCAAGTTTTGCATTAAAGATTTGTATGCTATAGCAAGGATGAAAACATAATAAGTTTGTCATAATTTTCTTCCAATTCCAGTTTTCTCAGGTAAGAATTATGAATTTTGGTCTATTAAAATGAAAACTATGTTTCGTGCTAAAGGTGTATTGAATTGTGTTGAAAATGAATGTAATGAACCTTGTGATGAGGCAAGTGATGCCTCTGCATTATATCTCATTCAGAAAGCCATGGAAGATAGTGTTTTCCCAATTGTTGTTGATGCAACTAGTGCTAAAGAAGCATGGGAATGCTTGAGAAGAGAATTCGATGTAAGGAGGAGCAACATAAATCAACAACAAGCTGAGGTTCATACTATTTAAGAATCAATAGAAAATTCTGTAGTAGTAGTTGAAGTCAGTCAATCCATTGGTGAATCCCACTATGTTGATATACCTGTGGATGAAAATACTAAATCTGAAGTTGATAATGAGCAGTAGCTCATGCAAGATCTGCCCGAGAAGTCTAAAGTTACAGATTGTGGAAATGATGCAATATGTGAATCAAAGATTGAAATGGGATTGAAAAATGTGCCAGAAAGCACGGATGTTGATGCAACTATCATGGACAGTGCTGAAAATTGTGATAAGGTTAATGAACTACTTGCTGAAGTAGAAGAGAAGATTGAAGATGCAAAGAATGAAGATGAAGAAAAAGAGGACAACAATAAATACAAGTTTTTGATTGAAAATGAAAGCATCCCTATAGATTCTAGAACATTAGTTAAAACAAAATTTGAAGTTGATGAGAAAGTTGTTCCTAAACATGAGATTGAGTTCAACGAAACTCATAAAGACGTGAAAGCTTTGGTTAACTTTCATACTAGTGTACAGTGTGTTGAAGCACATACAGTAGAAGAAACGTTTGCAGAAATTTTGGGAATTGAAGAAGAAATTGAAATTGAAAGAGGGCCAATCTATGATGAAGAAATTTTGAGTGAAGCGGAGCTGACTAAAATTGAGAAAGAAATGAAATTCATTCTTAGTATGATGAATGGTCAAGAAATTTCATTTTCAGCTGAATGTAATGCAGAGGACAATGTCATAAATGATGTTGAAATAGATTGAAGAAATTTCAGAACTGAAAATTGCAAAATCAATAGAAACAGATGAAAATCTCTATACAAGTGATGATGAAGTACTTTAGAAATTATTAATAAAATGCTGAAAATTTGTATGAAATTGAAATTAGTAGAAAGAAGGTTGAATTGAGAAGTGGATAATATTAATGAAGATGAAATGAATTTAACTGCAGTGATTTTAACTGAAGGAAGTGAAGCTGAAATGGATGCTTATGATGATGAGGATGGAAGCACTGATGTCGTAAATAATGAAGAAAATGCAAATATTGAGCAGACGAAAATTGAAAATGCCAATATTGAGTAAATGAAAATTCAAGAACAGTTTATGAAGGAAAATTTTAAGAAATGGAATCCTGAAGAGATTGTGCATTACTATCTGTTGATTTCATGGCAGCAGCCTATTAAATGTAAGATGAATATAAGTTACAACTTAAAGCCATTGAAGACTTTGATGATGTTGATGGAAGAATGAGGCCAAAGGATGTTGAAGATAGTAGATTTGAAGAATCAAAGAAAACAATGAAGCTGGAAAAGAAAGTGAAAATGAAGAAGGGAAAGCACAACTTGTTCAAGGTTTGGAGGTGATGAAAATGAAAAAGGTGTTAACAGGTTTAAATTTTCAGACGTATGTTTTTTTTTAACAGTTTTGGATGCGTGTAAGCCTAGCCGAGACTAAATACCGGCAGGCAAGTCTGTCATATTTGAAAGCTGATGTATGTTGTAGCATAGCTTGAATGATTTTGGTTGTGGTTATTGAAATTAAGGGGGAGTGTTGGAGATTAATTCCAACAACCACGTCATAACCTTGGAAACCACCCGTATCATCCCTGAAGTGTCCGATTGATTTGCATTTATGCAAGATGGATCGCCATCCCTGTTGGTAGTTGGCAGTGTAAATATCGATGTAACATCTAGCTTCCCTAAGAAGCCAATCCTGATGTTTCTAGATGTCTCGAGAGAGTTCACATTGTATATAAATCTTTTCTTTTGGTTAATGAAAGATAGAGCAGTTCTGGGCAGTTTGCCCCTCTCTCACGGTGTCCTCTGGTTGTCTATTTTTGTGTGTATTTTTTATTTGTTTTGGTATTTTGCTATCCGGCCCTCCTTCATAAAAAAAAGAAAAGATTTGACTGGGATTTTATGGACTTTTTCAAAAAAAATTTATAGAAAATATGTTAATAAATCAAATACTTTTAATTCTAATTTAGATATTTTTAAAACTTAAAGTAGTAATTTTAACCATTTAGTTCTTGATTTTTATTACACCTATAAGTGTTTAGCTCATGCATGGATAAAGGTACTCACAAACAACCCATTTAACTAAAGAAGGTAATAGTTAGCAAAAAGTATAGACAAGAGGTGATTACAACTAAGTATCTAGAAAAAACATGGAGACCAGATAACACATAACTTGTTCATGACAATTAATTTGTGACCTATAAATGTTCACAGGCCACAAATTAAGTGGCTATGCTAGTTAAACAGTATTATGATAACAAAAGAAAAGCTTTCACTGAAATATTAAGAACTTCTTCAAACCTCAAAATTTGGAAATTATGTTAACAGGTAATTCTTTAAACATCTAATTTTTTTTTATGGAAAATATGTGAACAGTTCAGTGCGCTTGGTGATCTTTCGGCTCTTTTCCACCTTCAGTTTTTTATTTTTTCCTCACTCCTCGGTATCTTGTATCCGAAACTTCCAAATTTCAAATTTGGTTTCTCATACCGTGTTTCTAGATTCTGATAACATAAGTTAAATCAAGCAAGGTAGACGTCCTACCTCTTTACCCCACAGAGTGTTGGTTTCATAGCAGCAGCTAGCAACGTTCAAGGCCTCATCTCTGGCCAATGAAGGAGAAGAACAGATACTGTATTGGTTGTCTCTCATAATTGTCTGAGCAGATGCTGCAAGGGCAGAAGATGGCCCAAATATACTTGAAAGAGCCTCCAAAGACCACGAAGATGTTTTTAAATCGTGAAACACTGTCCAAAAACCATAATGAACATATATTACCAGGAGATAAGGTTTCATTTCAATTTCAAGACTGATTGGAGCATAAAGAGGTCCATTAAAGACTTGGATTTTCTGATATTAATACACACAATGGCTCGGCTAGATAGTAATGAAACAAAAGACTCACTGAAGCAACTGACATACGCAAGCAGTCAAAGAATTGTTACCTGTTGCATGGTTATGAAATTCTGTTACATCTTTGTTGTTATATTGGTCCGGAGCTGGTGGTACTCCATATAACGCTTTCCTTCGATGGAAGCAGCCTGTTCCGACATAGATGGGTCCTTGGAGTGCGTTCATTCCTCTGAATATTGTCTGTACACAGAATAACCATTTATAGTATACTATCTTGATAGCAATCATATGATAGATTCATTTTAAGTTCAGATATATCAAATGTTGAGAGATTAAATCTGTTTTAGATTAAATCTGTTAAAAACAGATTTACGATTAACCAGGGATATTATTTCTAGAAACATTTAAGGACATACAAAGTTGTGCATGAACTGCTACAGTGATACTTACGCTGTGTATTTTCAACCGGTTTTCCAGGGAGTCATCCCTGTTGCTTCTATAGAATGACTGCGGAAATTGTACAAAGCCGCACTCTCTTTCAAACTTACAATCGAGAAAAAAACACATAGCGTGTTGAATGGCCTTGGAATTGCTCACAAACATATCGCAGTCCAGATTGAGTATGAAAGGTGAGTTTGTCATCACTCCGGACACTCGTGCCTGAAAGAGAATTGAATGTCGTTATCAGTACAGCTTTGAAGATACTGCACTCGGAAAGAAAGAGAGATTTACACTATTTTTTCATCCCTCTTTATTTCTTTACTTCACAGAAAGGTCACTGTGGTTTTTTTATCCCTTTCTGTACTTCATAGAAAGAATAGGGTCATGACAAATTTGTTAGAAATAAAATTACCATAACATTCATTGCACCAGCTTTGTAATGGTGATCCATTTTGGGGCGTTTTTCTCTAGCAACATACACTACATGAGGTAGAATATCTCGTTCAGCTCCATTGTTTTCATAGAGAACCTGTATATAAATATGACTTCCATGAAAATGAGGAGATAACTGTAAAAATAAATTCTTTTGTACCTTTAAAAAAAAATTCTATTTTACCATAGCAGCTGTGGAGTGTAAATTTCATCACCTTGACCACACTCGAGTGGTTGCGAACGTCTGAACTTCTATGAGCGAAACCATCAGCACCATCCTGACATATGGAGTCTAATGGGACTTCCCGTGTCTCAACTGCTTTCTTAATCCTCCTCTTCAAACCCTCATATTCATCCTTAAAAAGCATTGAAAATTAATGTTATAAGACTTCATAATTTAATAGACAAATTAACTATGTATCCCTGACATAATGAACATCACATAATACCTTCATCTTCTGCCATTCTCGGAGAAAATTCGGATCTGATTTCTTGCTATGTTCGGGATTTTGTTTGGAGAAATACATAAATGGCGCCCTTGTCTCTATATCGAACTTCTTGCAGAACGGTACCCATCTTTTGGCAAATCCTAGAGTTTCTACCAAAGAGTAGAAAGTGATGGGAGAAGCGCCGTCGTCTGAGATATAGCATGCGATTTTTTGGACTGGATAATCGATTGCAAGTACTGAAAGAACTGTGTTGGCAGTGATTATTGCAGGCTCCTTGACAGGATCTGCTGTGGTGATAATTATATCAACGGGAGGAAGCTTTGAAACAGATTCTCCATTATATCTGGAACATAAAAGAAAAAACACCTGTAAACAATCCATATCACAGGATATAGCAAAAGAAAAACCGAAACTGTCCACAATTATGCTATTCACCTGTATGCAAGTCTCTCTGGGTATGTTTTATAGTCAACGAATAGCCATCTCATGTTGCAATCAAGAATCCATTGGATAGCAAACCATATCTCGCAGGCAAAGGCTACAATCCAAACTCTATAAGATTTATCAAGCGGATTTAATAGACGATAGCCCAAGAATGATAGAATAAGCACAAAGTGAAGGCAAGCATAGGCTCTATATAGTTTGGGCTTCTCTACAATTTTGTCATACAGAGGAGGAGAATTAATGGCATTCATTTGGTTCTCCATGCTCAGAACTAGACTTTTATCTACAGAGACCGGCCAATTTAATCATAGAAATTGAGAGGGTATATTTGTGTATCGCCATTGTCACCGATTGACTTATGTAGGAATTGTCCCCTTATATGCACTTGCACCAGTAGAATGTTTCTAGAAAACAGTGGCTCTGGGAGATTATTATCTGTTTCCGTCTCTTTCTGAATCTCACATAATGACAAACTTGAATGGGTGGCAAAGAGCCAAGTGAATTATTTAGGAAGGGCACCGAGAGCCACGCTTTGTTACAAGGACTACCTGAAAAAATATAGGATTCTACTTATCGTTTTGGTTTTATATACATATTTTAACCGTATTAGAAAAGTTTTTTGTTTTTTTTTTTGTTTATTTTAGATTTAAATGTTTGGGTATGGTTGTTATTATATATCTATTCGCTTATTTTAATAATTATTTTAAAAATTGTAATTGTGATGGTTGAAAATGAAAGTTTCTTAGAATAAAAAAAGTTTTATTATGGCTTTTCTAAACTGAAAAAAGAGATCCATTTAATTATATATATATATATAATTAATTGAAGATGAAAGTCCACGAATTGTAAAGCAATTCTCGATGTGGCAACAAGTATGGTTTGTTTCACTTACTTGCAAAATAAAGAACATCAAAGCAAACACTTTGTGAACAATGTGTGCATGTGTTAAAGCAAACACTTTGTTAACAATGTGTGCATGTGTTAAAGAAATAAAAAAGAAAGTTAGAAAAAAAACACTTAACAAAAAGAGACTCCCAAGGAGAATGAGGTGTGGGAGCTATGTAGTGCACGTACTCTCTTTATTTAAATTACTTATTATGATTAGAAGAAATACTATTTGGTCCTTTTAAACTTGGATCCAAGGGTTTACATTGTACTAGAAGTTGAAGATATGAAGAAAGGGGGCTCTGGAGTTCTTGATGGCTTGTTTTCAATGAAATTTTGCTAGAGTGCCTCTCCATTCATTCATTAAATTGATCATTTTTTTTTGTCTTTAGATTATACAAAAATTGATTTTTTTAGCTTTTTTCAATTTAGATGTTTTCTGTGGTTATTATACAAGTATTTTTAAAAATGTAGTTGTGATAGATGAAGATGAAAGTCTAGCCCATTTTTTGGGTTTTTTCTAGATTTAAAAAAAACAACATTTTTTTTACTTTTCTAAAAAAAGAGATCTATTTAATAAATGAAATTGATTTAGATTCTTCTTGTATTTTAATTGAATATTGTAGTGTAGAAATTTGAACTTGAATCCTTACCAAGGGTTTTCATCCCATGGATACATGATATATTGAGCAACAAGGTCTTTAAAACCCAATGGTGGGGACTGCCACAACCAACCTCCCCATCCACCCCACCTACAATCAACCCAGCAACAAGGTCTTTACAATGTAAATGGTACCATGGAGGTATTAATTTAAGTTTTTAACTAATTATGATGTTGATTTTTGTGGTCTTTTACTTTTAATAAAACTTGTTAATTACTATTTTGTTTTTCATTTTAAATGCACTTATTTCCTTAGCTTTATTCAAAGTTACCTTTTGTCATTATAGGTTTAGACACTTTCTCCATTATGTAAGAATCTGCAAGAGATCTAGCAGCTGTAGCAACTCACAATCGACTATCAAGAATGTTGCAAATAAGAAGAGAAGGACACACTCAATGATCACTCATAAACATAGTAGAATAGAACAATATCTCAGTATCATACAATGCATAAGAATGTCAGTGAATGAGTACAATATAACATTAAGGTGCATAATATAGGATTCGAATAGGCCAAGTAGGGTGCATTGGAATTCCTAACTCAGAGTCTGGCTTGGATAATAGTGGAGTCATCATCCAGTCAATGTATCAGTCATCAATGGTAACAGTCAGTAAAGTGTGACTAACTGAGTCTAACTGAGTGTGGTAGGTGTAACTGGCACATGTAGGCACTAACTGAATGAAGGAGGCTCGATGGAGGGCACATGAGGAGCTAACTGGAGTCGGAATGGGTAGTCTAGTCTCACTGGAGTTCCATCGAAGTGATACAGTCAGTTGAGGAGTCAATCTAGCCTTAAATCAAGGAAAGATCTAAAGATAACTCAACTAACTGAAGTGCAACTGAGTGGTAGGTGTGTAAAGGTTCCTAACTAGCTGTGGTAGGTGAGAAAGGCACACTTGTCATGCAGAAGACTAGAGAAGGGCGCCTTTGGTAGGTGGGAGACCCCTTGGGGGCTGTAGACAGGTTGTGGAGAGCTAGAACCAAGCTCTAGGAGCTGGGAGGTCCACCATGATGATGACTGGATGCATGCAAAACTGAAAAATGATGGGGAGAATATTCCAACACCCCCCTGCAAGCTATACTATGAGAAAATAACTAAAGAGTAGGGCCTTGGTGACTAAGACCAAAGGTCACCCTGTAAAACATCAAGATAGGGCCCTAGTTACTGAGACCAAAGGTCACCCCGTACAATCAATCTAAAATAATACTAAGTGAGAGAGAGAAAACCCAGTGGGAAGAAAGCCCTCCCTCAAAATAGACTGAAGGTGTTAAAGTAGCATATCATGACTTACCCCTGAAGGAGGCAAGTGTCCTTGTTTTTTGAAGAAGGATCAATCGATCTGTAATAGATCAGAAATGTGAGAAGGATGACCCCTTCCATGCTGAAAGTCTGATCTGGTTCTTTTGTGATCATGTGGATCACCAACCAAATCACCGACAGATCGGAATGTAGTAGATGCCCATCTAGGAAGAAGAGGAATATCATGTGAGAGATCCTGAGGTTCTTGTGGATCTGGATCTCCAATTCGCTGATCTTCATCATCAGTTGCTAGATCATCAGGTTCTTGTGGATCTAGATCTACTATTATTCTATCATAATCATCCCTAGTTGCTAAACCTTCAGGTTCTTGTGGATATGGGTCTAGCATTCCATCTTCAGATTCTGAATCTGGAATATCATGAGAAGCAAGTGAAACTGACTTATGCTCACCATGTGCAAACTCTGAAACTGAATACTCATGAGCAAGTAAAACTGACTCATGCTCATCATCTCTTGAAGAAGGAGTATAATCAAAACTGTTGATGTCATGAAACTGCTCTAGAATATGTGAGTAGTCCTCCTTGGAACCATCATAACTGTAATCAATAGAAGAACAAGAACTAGATGATGATGGATCTTCATTTAGATTAAAGGAGGAGGTCCATTCTGTAACATGAATTGTTTCATGCATTTGTACTTCTTCAAGAGTCATCTTTTTCCCAATTTCTGTTGGTGTATGAATACCCTTTGAGAGAGGTATGAAGTGAGAAAACTCATAGAGTTTGGACTTATGATTTGCAACTCCTTTGGCAATAATTTCCCCTGAAACCATGTGTTGTACCTCGACTTCATATGGAGTAAAGATCACTCTTTTAGGCTCTCCAGTATGAGTCATCTGATACACTGAAAGGACATTGGGTGCAAGAGAAGGAACATAAAGCACATCAGCAAAGTGACCATGATCAAGATCGATTCTCCCAATCCCTCGAGAGGGAACTAGTGAATCATTCCCCAAGCTGACGGAGGGCCAATAAAGCTTTCGAGACTAGAGAAAAGTTCCTTGGAGGAAGCCATATGACAAGATGCTCCTGAATCTATGATAAGAGAAGAACTAGTTGATGCAAATGCTATGAGAGCATTACATCTTTATTTTCCTTCGGATCTAGGAGATTCAGAATCTTTCTTCCTTGCACATGCTAGTACAGGAAGGTTGTTCTCTTCAAGTAATTTTTACATCAAATATATAGTCTTTCGCATTCAAGCACTCTCAGGATGAGGCCTTCTATGACAGCATGTGCACTTTGCCTTTCCCTTTTTAGAATGTTTGGCCTTCTTAGAGTACGAAACTCTATCTGAATAGTGTGTAGGCCTTGTATCACCAAGAATCTCTAGCTTTCCTATATCATTCTCTCTCTTTGCAACTGCAAGGGCTGAATCCAATTTGGGTTTGATCATTCCCATCGAAATCAACTTCTCTTCCTCTTGGGTAAGAGATTGTTTGAAATCATCAAATGAGGGAAACTTCCATCTTGGAAGGGAGAACCTAGCTGACTAGAAAATAGAGACAAAAACTGAGAAGTTTGCCCCCAACTTTGAGAGAATGGTAAGTATAAGCTGCTTATCTTCCTTCACTATCTCATATCTTTTCAGCTATGATATCAAGCTTTTGAACTTGGTGATAAATGCATTGATAGATTCGAAGCTGCTAGGACTCAAACATATGAGCTCATTCTCTAATTTGTATGCTTCCATATAATACTTTGGCCCAAAAAGAGATCCGAGCTTGTCCCACACCTCTTTCGGAAATGTAAGATCAATGACATGAAAGTGTAGATCATCAAAAATTGAGAGAAGGAGGAGACCAATTGCTTCATCAAGCCGATCCAAGTACTTGGACTTTTAAACTGCACTAGTTGGTTTTACCATCGTTCCGTTGAGTATTCGGGTGAAGCTCTTTGATCTCATGAAGAGATTCATTTTGTATTTCCACTCAATATAGTTGGAAGATGTAAGCTTTAGATCCATCTGAATAGAGAAAGTCAAATAGTTAAAGAAGATTCTGAACGGGTGAATAAACCTGCAAAACAATAAAAGATGTGCTGATGGAGAATGATACACTTTGAATGAACACTACCTTAAGGACACTTGGCACATGGACTAAGTCCTTCACACATGGATAGACCTCACTGGATTTCTCCAATGAATTCAAGTAATAGCACCAGGATTTGCTATGGAAACTCAGAGGCTTATGGTGCACAAGTGAAAGATAGTTGCTCAAATAAATGTTGCAACTACTGCAATGGCTGCAATTCGAATAGCTGCTTCCTGCTCTGATACCATGTAAGAATCTGCAAGAGATATAGCAGCTGTAGAAACTCACAATCAACTATCAAGAATGTTGCAAAGAAGAATAGAAGGAGACACTCAATGATCACTCATAAACACAGTAGAATAGAACAGTATCTCAGTATCATACATTGAATAAGAATGTAAGTGAATGAGTACAATAGAACAGTAAGGTGCATAATATAGGATTCAAATAGACCAACTAGGGCATTCAAATTCCTAACTCAGAGTCTGGCTTGGATAATAGTGGAGTCATCATCTAGTCAATGTATCAATCATCAATGGTAACAGTGAGTAAAGTGTGGCTAACTGAGTCTAACTGAGTGTGGTAGGTGCAACTGGCACATGTAGGCACTAACTGAATAAAGGAGGCTCAGTGGAGGGCGCATGAGGAGCTAACTGGAGTCAGAATGGGTAGTCTAGTATCACTAGAGGTCCATCGGATTGATACAGTCAGTTGAGGAGTCAATCTAGCCTTAAATCAAGGAAAGATCTAAAGATAACTCAACTAACTGAAGTGCAACTAAGTGGTAGGTGAGCAAAGGCGCCTAACTGGCTGTGGTAGGTGAGAAAGGCACACTTGTCATGCAAAAGACTGGAGAAGGGCGCCTTTGGTAGGTGGGAGACCCCTGGGGGCTGTAGACAGGCTATGGAGAGCTAGAACCAAGCTCTAGGAGCTGGGACATCCACCATGATGATGACTGGATGCATGCAGAATGCATGCATGCATGCAAAACTGAAAAATGATGGGGAGAATATTCCAACACATTAGTGGTGCTTATGTTTATCCCTTGGACTTGTCTTTAGTCATTTGTTTAGCTTTTATCTTTTGGGTTATCCTGGTCTCTATGAAAGGATGCTAATATAGATATTGGGATGTTAGCATATTTATTAACACTTTTTTTTTGGCTAGGGGAATCGGCAACGGAGGTTGGGATGGTACTCGCGTGACACGGGGTCCAGGAGTCCAATCTCGCTACCACTATAACCCTAGTTGAAACCACAAGGCCCGATTTATGGTGCACACTGCAATTTGGGGGGAATCGAACACATGACCTTCTATTCACAACCAATTTCACAACTTCCACAGAACCACTTGAGCTACCCCCCACGGGAAACTATAGTTATTAACACTTATTTCTTTGGCGTTATTTCTTTTATTTTATTGGCTTTGTTTTTCATCATTGATTTGTCTTTTTTTTTAATCATTCAATTATTTTTGTTTCTATTTATATGTTTATCTTTCATAAAACCTTACAAAAGATTGATGTGTTGGTACAAGTACTCATTCAAGGTTTTTGAGTTTGGAAAGATTCAATAATATATCTAAGGCACTTGTTTTCCTTCCTAAACCATGTTCAAGCCCTATGACACATCCTCAATGTGCAAAATATCTTAATGGAATCCACATCCAACCTTAATTCTAAAGAGCCTTGAAAGAGTGTTTGCACTGTGGTTTGCAGGTGTTGTTCATGGTGATTGAGCTTGAGAAGCAACATTTAGGTCCTAAGGCCAACCCCTCCTCACCTACCTTTTTCTCTAAATACCTATCCACCCATCTCACTCTACTCCTAGGCCATCATCTCCTAGAATTTACATCTTCAATCCATGCCACCCCCACCCCACCCTATACCCCACTCCCCCTTTTGGTGAATACTCCTCTTCACCCCAAAAATTTATTCAGATCTTCTTCCCCTAATTCTTGGTACATCTCCACCCCTACCCAATGTCATCTCTTTATTTGAACCCACCACTTTCCCACCCCACCCTTTCTCACACATTGCACACGTTCTCATTGACCCACGCCCTCCCATTCACTTTTTCCTCCTTTCTATCCATTCCCCTCTTTATTCCATCCTCTAAACCCATCTTCTCTCCATCATTACCCCTCCTCACCCTCCTAAACCCTTCATTCATATCACATGTCCAACCCTATCACACATCCAACCAAACCCTTTCTAAACTACCCCTATGTTCTTCTTTCAATTGTATCCCCTACATCCTTTCATAACATAAATGAACTGGCATCCTCTATTTGTCACCTATCATGCTTGTACCTATCCCTAACTACCCTTTACTACCCTTATTTACTTGCAATCCTCCTTTCCCCCTAACCCTCCTCTCACCTTCATCTCTCAGGACTCTCATCACCTATCCACCCCTATCCCTTGTTAATCATATCCACCTATAGTCCCCCTCTCTTTCCCTTTATTGGATGTCTTATCCTCAAACTAGCTCTCCACCCCTACACCTCCTTTCTTCTCTCATTTGTTCCTCTCCACCCACACCTTACTCTACTCCTCGTAATATTTCTTTTAAACATAGCATAGAGTTATCATGGGTTCTATTTTTCATCCATTGTGACAACAACACATACATATTAATAATGCACATACATTTTTAATGTGTTCACTTTAATAAAACACATGTGTTCTTGATGGTATAAGACAAAAGAAACATATATCCCAAGCTTATTTTATGTTAATTAAAGGCTTGTCTACTGCAACATAGTACATCTCTTGAGAAATATTGTTGTTCCAATACATTTTTTAATTTTTTTATGATTGGGTCTTCACGTTTTGTGAATTTCTTGTTGCATTTGATCCCTGTGAGGATGGGAAACATAATAAATCCAACAAAAAAATTGATAGGAAGGAGAACCACCCTAAAAAAATCAATGAACTAAGAGAGAAGACAGAGTTGGGTATTGCAAAACTAGGCATCCATCAGTGGGAGCCTTAATTCTTTGCACAGTGTATGCCTTGACCGTCTCTACTTCATTTCCATAGGTAAAGTATATGTGTCCAATGGAGAGCACTGGTATTCCAACATCAAGACAACCTCCAAGCAATATTCCATCAACAAATTGTGTTTTGGTTGAAGAAGACATGGAAATGTTGAAAAATGCTAAGTATACATAGGGAGAAATTAGAGAGATGAATTTTGTTCAACCTTCTAGTGAAGAGGCTCTTATGGTGCAAGATCATAATGAAAAAGTATATGTTCATCATACTGACCACCAACATGCCTGATGGACTATAAATCTTGACCATTAGGTGAATGAAGTGATCATATATCTCGGTGAATTTCCACAATGATTTGGTCATGGGTTACATCTTCCTTCCTTAACTCATCTATCTAGTGCATGACAATGAACTCCTAGACATGTTAATGTGCATGAAAGTGCTTTAGAGACCCTTGGAGGTATGTTACCTAAATTAAGTATTAATTAGCAGTGTAGAAAAATATTAAGACTATTTTGAATTGAAAGTGATGCATCTAAATGTCATTTATTTATGTCCTTGTTAAAATCACACAATTTAGCCATTGTTAGTAAAATTTTTGGCATAAGGATAGTTAAAAGTTTAGATACCACAAATCATGTTGTTAGAAATATTTAGGCTACTTTCAATGCAATTGGAAATAATTGTTGAATTTTAATCTATTTCCAGATCTTGACAATTATTTCACAATGATTTCAAGAATTCATTTCATCCCACAGTTTTCATTGCACACTGAAATTTTCAACTTAAGTTGCAGTGGAAACAAATGATCATAGAAATTACAACCATGCACAATAGACATAAATATTTTTATCGTAGGAAACCCAAAAGGGAGAAAACCCATCCAACTTTTCTTAAGAGAAAGCAATCCAATTCAAGTAGAATACCATTTATGAAGATGAAGAGAAACCCTAGAACATAAGACGTTTGTCTTTCTTCATAGGAAACCCTAGCAAGGATATCGAATCTATAGAAAATAAGAAACCCGAAAATTACTTCTTGTGATCTTCACTAGCCCTCCTTGAAAAATGCGCACCAATGTAGTAGAGAAGATGTTGGATGATGAGTGTGAAAATGAAATGTTGGAGCACTTTATTTATATTCTTCATTTCACTTGACTTTTCACTAGTGGGGCCGGATTGTCTTCTTGATGGGGCCGACTTGCTATTTTGATCTTCATCTTTTATTTTATCTTTAGGGCCAACTTAACACATATTTCAATAAATTTGGAATTAAATAGTGGATCTAGAATTCCAAAATAACCAAAAGTCACAATTCTGGGGTTATTCTTGTAATAGAATCTTTCCAATTTTAATGAAATATGTGTTACTTGGTTTTTGTCTTGAATCTTTTCTTGGGACTTCTTCAATGATTGAATTGCCTTCTTAGTTATTTCTTCATCATAGAAATGTTATCCTTTCTGATGTTCATCTCCTCAAATGCACGTTTATTCACGCGTAGAGATATAATGTTGATTTGACCCCACTCTAAGAAGTCTCAGACACTACCTAAATCCTATGTCAAATTCAAAATTATATTAGACTTTGTATATTCCACAAGGAGATTAAATACCATATCAAATAAACAAGTGAACTCACTCTAATATAGAATAGATCACTCTATCACTCTATCATAGAGAACTTCCTCATAGAGTATGCAATGTACCTGTAGCCTTATTCATTCTTAGTCAGCACACATGACTAATCAAGGCTAAGCACCTTCAACCTTATTAACTATTAGTCATCACATATGACTAATCAAGGCCATTCTCCACCATGGTATCTTCGCTCAGTGAAACCATGCCATGGCACCTTCATTCATGGGATATTAAAGAATACCCCTAATTTCAGTAGATATTAATAAATACCTACCAAAATCATTTTGTTGAATCCCCCTCCCAATACATATTTCCAATTAAAAAGACCCTATTTTTACAATGTATTCCCTATTTTTACTAGAAACACCTTTTTATTCCCCCCAATACCTATAAAACGCCCATCCCCTACTCCTCATGCCCCCAACACCTAGAATATATTGACCTTAATTTTCACAATTTAAAACCCCCCTTTATGAATGAATGTGATAAGATATTGGTTAGCAAGGTGAACGACCCATGTTCTCTACTAGCCATTGGTCAACACACATGACCCCTCTCGGAGAATGTCTGCATAATGTTTTCCTGATGATGCAACGTGGGGAAACATCAACACTCCCTCTTAGAGAGGGAGACATTCTGCATCATGCCAAGCATCACACTTGGTGAGAATGTTCGTAGGATACATTCTGCATCACTACCAAGCATCACACTTGGTTAGAATGTCTATGGGAGACATTTTGCATCACTTCCAAGCATCACACTTAGTGAGAATGTTTGTAATCCATCTTAGATATGTATTTCATCTGCATCTCGAATCTTTCACTCCTAGCCAAATCATAT